>CM062232.1:36551819-37151819 GCA_031216185.1 Syzygium aqueum
TGCCACATTAATGTTTACCGATCAAAATTGATTGGAAGGACTATATTGATAAATCGTCAAAATGTTTAAGACTAAATTGGCACAAGTCCAATAATTTTAGGACTTTTTTGGTAATTTTCCCCTCCAATTTGGCCGAACTATACCACCCGCCTGGGTGGCGTCAACGGTGCGGACACTCTTCCTCTCGCAAAAGGTTGAGTGTCCGAATCCCGGGCGCCGCAGGGTGACTTACCCAGTGGCACGTGTGTGGTGGCTAGCACGTGTCGCCCCCAAGATTTACCTCCCGGCTGTCGGCTGTGCGGGGTTCCCTGGGTTATCAAAAAAAAAAATTGGTCGAACTATGATGCGAGCCCTTCAATACTTAACTTCATATGTATCCATAGAGAGGACGTGAGATATGAAATATAGCATAAAGGTCAAGTGGGAAAGAATAGGCAAACCGGTATTCGGCAATGCTGGCCATACTAAATGCTTCCCCAACTCCAAGTGAGTATTTAGTCATCGTGTATGGGTGATTCGATTATTGTTTATGTTGCAAATAATATCTTTTTGTCTATGAGTAAAAGCGCAAGCCATTTAAAGGTTTTTTCACGACATAAATTGAACTCGTGATCTCGTGAAATGCAAGTAACCATTTTATCACCGGACCAATCACCTTTGATTGTCAATTCATCGTACCTTAAACACTTGCAAAACGACAATATTTTTCCCGGAATTCGTGGATCTTATTTATACTTTGACACATGGCTCGGCAAAAAAAAATCAAACAGATTTGATGGAATTAGTTTAGGATGTGCATTTGAATTTGCATTTCTCTATAAGAATAGGATCCAATGTTGATCATATCGATTTTCTAAAAATGTGATTAGCTTGATTTAGTGGAATGATTCCGAACAATAATATTAATCTGTTAAAAGAAGTCAAATAAACCCTCTTTCTTTTCTGGTGAGTCTTTCACATGCACATGCAGAAGTACGAACATCCCAAGTACAGAAGCTCCGCAACGGACGGGCTCGAGTACTTGACATAATTCTCCTGACACAATCAAATGAACCAACTCCTCACGTAAGGTTTTATGAGTGAAGAAGGTGCGGTGCAAGACTTTTGTCCTTCGGTGGCGGTATTCACACATTTATTGTGTCTTTACATTATTTTGATGCGCTTCATCTGTTTTTCATGTTTAAAGTCATAGGGTTGCACATGTAAAACTTTCCTTTGACGCAATATCACAATAAACTCGGGGTTCATCAATTTTGTTTCGTTCGATATATTGGGAAAAAGTGTAAGAAAAATCATAAATTTATTGCATTTGTACTAATTTAGTCATAAGTATTTTGACATAATACCAATTTAGTTTTTCCGGCTAATTTTGGCCCAATATCACTAACGTAGATGTCGGCCGACCTACGTGACACTGCCGGTGCTGACGTAAATAATTTTTAGTAATATTTTTCGAATTTTTTTTCTGATTTTTTTCTTTCATCTTCCTTTTGCCGGTGACCAACCACCAGCCATAGGCGATGGCCGCGCGGGCTGGCCTCACCTGGGCGAGGGTCGCCGCCGGCCCGGTGAGGCCCAGGAGAAGCTAGCCCAAGCGAGGTGAGCCCCGGCAATAATATTAATTACAGGTAGTTGATTACAGATGTTGAGCTTTAATTACTTCATTGTAGCGTCTAGATGAGGGGACTGGAACCACAGCAAGTACACTTATTTCAAATTTCCTTTCAACATCTGATGGGGAATGTTGAGTTGTCACTGGTTACATTGACACATAATACCTACTTTGAAAAATCTTATGGTCGCCGTAGTTCTTGTTTATAAGCCGAAGGAAGTTTTGCTTTGAGCCACTCAATAATATTAATAAGGGAGTTGATGCTGACATCTAAGCAAACCCTGCCAATTATGGACGAAAAAGAAAATTTATCCCCATGACTTGTTAGATTGTCATCAAAAAATTGTACAAGGACTAATGACAAAGAGAAAAATATAGGGATAGGACGAAAAGTGAACTTCCCACAAATTACAACCACCTTATTGTTAAATGGCCAATTTGCAGCCACCTTTGTTGGACTCTTTAAAAGCCCGACTCAAAAACTTTAAGTTATAGATGGAGAAAGATCATATATATAAAACATACAAGGCCGTAAGCAAGTGATACGGGATACTTTAACACTCATTTTCACGTGCAACCAAATTAAGTTTTCTGGTTGAACTTTCGAATATGGTGTCAAAGCATGAATTTGGCCTAGTTATTTCGCATGCGCGGCTCCATCTTCCTTGAATTTCACATGTTGTTTCTAATTCGATTTACAAGTGAAAGACGGTGTTAAAGTATCGCGCATCACTTATTTATTGGATCAACATGCTCTGATATTATATTGAAATTCCAATCCAAAATTTTTAATAGTCTACGATATCTACCAAGCCACCCACAAACACGAATCTGCACATGGGACTTGGATTTTTACTCAATTTGAAAGGGAACTCCTAATATATCACAAATCTATGACTTGGGTTTTCATGGTAAAACACATATATTCAATGATTGAATGTAATAATTCTATGATGATCTATGACCTAGGATTTCAAGCAATACAAGAGAAAATATGGCAATAGCCGTAGTAATTACCCCCAATATTGCAAATATGAGAATTATCATACAAATAATTTCAACTCAAATAGTGGAATTGGATAGGCTCGAAGAAGCACCGTATGGTAGGTTAGGTGCTATTAAACTATACGACTTCAAATAAATATAGAAGTGCAATCATAGGTCGTGTCACGTGCTCACCCAAATGTCACTTTATTAGGTTAAACACGAATTAATTAAGTTGGCTGCTTGTGTAGCCATCTATCTTAGTGTCTCACTTTATCATGAACCCCAAGCAGATACCCCTTGTCTCATCCAATTGACCAAAGTCTCTCTACGTACCTCATCTCTTCATGGGATTCTCCATTGATTAAGCCCAAAAATACTTTATTAGAACTTCATCGGGCCATCCGTTTTTTTTATTTATAATTTTCAGGTATGGACATTCTAGACTGCAACCTAGGCATAGAATAACCCAATTATTTAGAGATATAATTAATCAAATGATTTGTTGAGAGAAAGTGTCACTTCACATGACTTAAAGCTAACTCCACCCAACCCCCTTACCTTTTCTTTAATTTTAATTTAGGTCATTATTCTAATAAAAGTAGGTTATTGTCACTTGAAAACACTTATGATTGGAATGGGCGCATTGCTTGTCACACCCACATCCGCATCTGTTTTTGGATTGCTCGAAAACCAATTGTCCTAAGCTCGAAGAAATCAAAAAAAGTCATCACTTGACGATTAAAGTTGATTTGAAAGATAATGGAGTCCTCCAATGATACGGTGCCTCAAGAACAATCAATTGCGAAAATGTTGCTAATTTTTTAATGCTGCAATTGCTCGAATTCCCTTGATTGAAACAACATGGTGGGGGCACGTTTAGGATTCGGGCGATCTTATATACAATAATGTCGGCATCCCTCCAATCAATGACTAAAGTAAAGAGCGAAGAAGGAGCCAAGGAACTATTTTTTATTCAAGAAATGAACGAGTAAAAGGAGATCGATCTTCATGAAGACAGTTGTGCATGAGTTAACAGCGATTGCCGGGATGGCCTCTGATTGGATTGTTTCATCAGCATTTCTAGCAGCTAAAAGCGCTTTTAGCCTGTGCATGGTGGGGTTGATTCCACGAAGTGAGCATGTATTTGTCTCGATGCGACAGAACATTTGATTATTTGACAAAGTGAGCGTGAGAAAATGATGATCGAACATGTGCATACGGCCCGTGATTTTTGTATCATTTGGCAATCGCTACCTTAACCCTAAAATCAGATGGAGATATTGATGAGTTCATGAGTATAAATTGGACTTTCATAAAATATTATCTATCGAATTAAAAGAAAAGAAAACACGCTTTAGTGAAAGAAAAATAGGAGATCCTAAATATACATTTCAGCTACGGCTTGACGTAGGCTTTTCCGGATTATAAGTTATGGTTAATTTAGAATGAGTGAAACGTTAGTTTCCTAGTATTGTCGATTACCCTTTTTCACCTGTTGTTACATGAAATTAAAATGAAAAAAAAAACAGAAAAAAATAGAGATATTTACTAATTTCAGTTTTGATGGTTGTACTTCTGCGGGAGGAGAGGGCTCAAAAGTTGTTCATAAAAAGTTCCATAGCAACAATGTGCAGCAAGGTCGACCATAAAACACAACACAATCTTATGCATGGAATTTAACCAGCTCGATTTATGTGGATCCATCTTGCCATGCATGGTGACTTTGGTCCGAGCCCTACACATCAAAGATGCCCTTCGCGACATCAAACCAACTATTGACATTGATTTTCTTACCGATATGATACGATTGAAGTTGCACCGATCCGTCCGTGTCAGCGTACTTAAATTACACATGGGGTCGTCTTGTGCCTTTCAACCTTAAACAATTCATTAAATTGAGAGCTATACAGGAACGAGAAACATCTTCAACCATGTCAATCAATCAAGCTATTGAATGACATAGAGTGGCATCCAAGGAACACGGCCCTTATATACAAGAGTACTTTTGGTGGGTACTTCTCGTTTTGTCTTATCGCCTGCGGGAAACAATGGACAAACCCCCCGCACACAGTGCCGTGATCTGCCCTGTTTAGCTGCACTTTCTGGATGCCAATAATGGCGGAGACAGTACAATGAAAAGATCGATCGGAAGAAACAGTTCATAGAAGAGTCCAAGAATTTCTTTTCTTGCCTATGTTCACCTTGTTGGGCAGCCTTCGTGGAAGAGTCGTGAGAACAGTTTATTGGTGTAATCTCTCCCAATGCTGCTCCCTAAATATACTGAGCATCTTCTAGTTTTAACTATACATATACAAGTTTCTATAACATGCTGGAACTTCACGGTGTACAGTACCGCTGGTTTTTTATTTTTAACTCGTGTCCGTGAAGTGTGAGATGCGTCGCATTCTAAAAGGGGCAAAATGCTCGTCGACAGAAAGTTGAGGATGATTTTTGTAGGTAATCATAATTTTCAGGTTCGCATAAGGCGAATCGAAGAAAGACACTGTGCGAGATTGGATTGCATTGCTGGTCCCGAAGCATATGAGCTCGTTGAGCTTTGAAGAGTCTAAATAAATGCTCGCCACATTCGTCCAATTATGTCACCAACTTCAAAAGCTCTTCCTTTTTCATGAGCAAAGAGATCACTAAAGCATCGCGGTGGGTGCAAGTGGACCATTCAACCGTCGCCACTGGCTTCCAATGTTCCCCAGAGTGAGGAAAACATGAAGATTTATCAAAGATTCTTTGAAAAAAAAGGCATCGGATTCTCATAAAAGCAAAAGATTGTTAGGTTCAATTGGCCAAAAATAAAGTGTGATTTGTAAGCCTAATTCAATCAGCATAACGAATCAACATGTTAGGCACTCTCCAATGGCCCACGTTTAGAAGTCCAAAGCATGGTCCCCGCGAAAGGGTCTACATTTCGAACCACTAAGAACATAAACGTTAGGCAATATGAATTCGCAGGATTAATTATTGTTTTCCTCGAAAGTTTTGAGAAATGGCCCAACAGTATACATAGATACATCACTTGACACTTCTCATCATGTATAAGTAGGACCCCACGCGTGAAACACGGGAGGTAGACGTAACCCGGTTAAACAGACAATTAGAGACAAGTTAACAAGAGTGATGGACCAAATAAAGTACGAGAGGTGGTGTTAGTAATTGAATTTAACTATGACATGTGCATTTATATGATATATAAAAAAACATGTCCTCTCTCCCCAAAAAAAACTAAGCTATTAAGAAAAGCACGTAGATCTTCAATACCGTTGGACAATCCTCTTGATGTCTCGATAAATTTCAACTTGCTGATTTATGAAAATTAGGCTTTAATCAAGAGTTAAGATTTATCAAAAAAATGTATTAGTTAGAGACTCTTCTCCCTTAAAAAACGGGTCATGTCTTCCTATAATCACCTATATTGATGTTACCAACATGAATGATATCAGCCATGTGCAAATTTAACCAAAAAATGCGCGCGCACGCAAAAAAGAAACTCTAAAATCTAATCTTATCCAACCATCAATGTCCAACTCTCTCTCTCTCTCTCTCTCTCTCTCTCTCTCTCTCTCTCTCTCTCTCTCTCTCCAATCTAATCCTATCCAACATGAATTGTTACATCGTCACCTGTATATTATATCATTACGATATTAGCATCTTGAATAATGCCTATTCATCTAGAAACTGCAATGGATTGAACGTTGGGCATGACCAAAGTAGCAGGCTATTCTACCAAGTTATAGAGATGTCTATGGATAAGAAACCACCAGCTGGTTATGGATGTAACGATGATGGTTGATTTAATTAAGAGAAATCAAACTGTCGAGAAAGTACATAAGCTTTTCTATCCAAAGTTGGGTTTGAATATTTGGGGGAGGGCTTTCGACAAAACGCATAGTCACTCCAGAAAATAATGGGTAGACATGGTGGGTCATGGTTTTGGAGCTGTGATTAAGACTTACAAAAGAAGAAACGTTTTGAGCACATGCCCACTGTTTTTCTCATTAGGTTTTGTCATGCGGAAAGAATCAAATAGATATCTCATGATTCTTGACATGTCTAGCTAAGCTAGCTATTAAAAAAACGGTACGTTGTATGTTCTATGAAAAAAGTTTCTCATAAAAAAAACATGTTATGTTGGCTGTTTCAAAAAAGCGATCATTTATTGCACGGGTGAATATATGCAATGTCGGGCGTTTGAAAATCTTGTTATATTGTGAGATATTCTAAATTTACAAAAAAGGGAGGGGGCGAGAGGGAGAATACCTAAAAAACCCTAATTATGCTCGTGTGACACGGAATTTCAATTTTTTTTGTCTCGCCAAAACCCAAATATTTATCCACTGTGATGTAAATACTTATGGCTTTTTTATGTCATGAAAAAATCTAAATTTATATATGTGTGATATATATATCATTGATTTCAGTTCCAACCAGAATATATTTAGTTTCTACGACACAAAAAAAGGAAGTTTGGGTACAATGAGTAAGCTTAGGATTTTTAGTGACATAAAAAGAAATTTAGTTTGGGGTTTTTAAGGTATTAACCTTAAACAAAAGGTTTTATATTCTCATATCGAGAAAATTATTTTCTTGCCGGAGGCAAATTTGACTAACAATAGTTTGGAATAATAAATCATGTGATTTTTGGTTAAGTGGAGTTGTGCAAAATTTAAACGCCCTCCCACTCAAATTCACATTTAGAAGATTCGGGGGAGGGATGTCTCTTCGCTTTTGGAGAGAGAAACCACCCCACCCCACCACAACATTGAAAGTTTGAAACTGGAAAGCCCGTAAGTTTCAACGTCAATCACGCAAGCGTACGTTAATCATTCATCATTTGGAAACACCTGACGATGGATGGATTGGTTCACATTCATGTAATGTAATGTAGCGTGTGGCCCCTTCCAGACAAAGCTTTAAGTAAGCAGATTGGCCAAGCTTTTTCCGATATTGACTTTTGTTATAAAGGAGGGGTCATCATATCAGATGCTTGATAGGTGCGAGAGAGAGAGGGACAGAGAGAGAGAGAGAGAGAGGGATTGTGGGTCCTTTTCTTTCTATATGGAACAGGAGGATCTGAAGCTAGATTTGCAAGGCAAGGGTGATAGTGACAGGTGGGTTACAGACAAGTTCGGGTCCTGAACAAAAGCTCTAGTTTAAAGACATGGACACGGATCGAGAGTGATCCTGAAGTGCTTGTGTGCATGGATGTTTTTGACTTTTTGGAGAAGAGTGGTGGTAGTTGGTGGTGTCGGCTCCTGGGATTATGCATCGACACAGAGAGAGACTATCTGTAGCAGGTGCAAATAGCATCCAAGTTGGAAAAAAACTAGTTATGTGCTCATTTTGTTGAAACAATAGGGCGACCGAACCCAATCAAAATGACGCACGAATGTTCAAATTATGTTATCTTTCAAACTCGGTTTGAATCTCAGTACTTTTTGGTATTCAATTTGATTTATCAAAAATCATCATCTACTTGTGCATGTTGATTGTCTTGCATTTTCCGTTTCTAAAATTAGGACCACATTGCGGCCCTACTTTGTATAATGCAAATGACTAAAATAATCTCTTATAAAAAGAACCCCTAAAAACTTTAACTTTGGAAAGTCGGCAAACCCAAGACCCTTATCCTAACTTAAATTTGCCCTCCACCCTCTGCCATGGCCAACGACCACCCTCATGCCTATAAATTGTAGCCACCAAGACATCACCGTTGCCGTCGCCACCTTCCGCTTTAGTGCCCCCTTCACACAAAGGCGAGGACCGCCCCAGCAAAATGGGGGTAAAAAGTATCATCTAAAGCCAGTTGAGCTTTTGTTCGGTTCACTAGTATGGAGTCATTTTTTTAGGATATATATTTAGTTCACATCTTGTTGAAAGTTTCGTGTAGACAAGCTAGTCATCTAGATGATTGTCAAGCACTTCTTGAAAAACCCTATTCGGAATCGTAATCGGTCTTTTTAAATTCAAGTATAATTCGTTCCACCAGAACTTTGCAAAGCCACGAAAGTAACTCATTTCTTATTCCATCTTAAAGAAAGTCCCCATTCCCTTTCCATACCGGTTTTTCTCAACCAACTACACGAATTGTCAACCCTTATGAATCTCCCTTTACAGCCAACAATCTGAGTCCAAGAAGCGTATCGATCGGTTCGTGAAATTAAAGAGAGATAATGCAATAATTGTTGTCCATTCTTGACAAATGGATGATGAGTTGGTCCACTAATTCAGTGGTCCGCCTGAATCTTTTTACGCTAACCAAATAGATCATTATACACTATATAATATTTATACTTTGATAAAGAAAGGTTTACACCGGAAAGGTGACCAATTAATAGGAAAGGCTTGTGATATAAGCACAATCGAGGCACTTGCCTAGCTTTTTCCTCAAAAAAAGATACGGACTTAATTTGCAGTGGATAGACAGAACACAAAATGGAATCGAAAAGTTGATTTCGTGTGAGTGGTTTCGGATTACGATATTTCATTGCAATAATCGCACGGCAAGTGATAACAGCGACTGAAGATATTAAATAAAGTGACTCACTCGATTTAGATATTGAGCAATTAACCCCGCACGAACGAAATCTAATCATGCAGATGCCGGTCTTAACATAAAAATGACATTTTGATGAAACAAAAGGCACACAACTATTTGAAGGCCCTATTAGGCTGCGTTTGGGAACACTTTGGGGAAAAGTTTTTGAGAGAATGCAAAGGACTTTGAGCTAAAAGGGTTTTCCGAAATGCAAGTAGTGTTTGGTAATGTGTATTTTAAAATCACGTTTGAAAGCAACTTTGGTCTAAATACCGTTTGGTAAAAATTAATTTTGTGAAAGACTTTTGCTAATTATTTATAAAAAAAAATTCAGCAAAAAGCACAACCACCGCCGGCGGGCCGAAATCGCCGCCGGCCAGCCTCGCCTGAGGTTGCCTGACCTCAGGCGAGGCTGCACCGTCGCCTGAGGGTCGCGCGACCCTCAGGCCGCCTCGCCTGGGTTGCCGACACAGGCCGAGGCTTGCCTGGGTCGCGACCTCAGGCGAGGTTGCACCGTCGCCTGAGGGTCGCGCGACCCTCAGGCCACCTCGCCTCGCTGCCTGAGGTCAGGCGACCCTAGGCAGCGGTCACCGGAGGTCAGCCGACCCCCAGGCAGCGTCACCGGAGGTCGGCCGACCCTCAGGCGGCAGCGGCCGGACCTCTCAGGCGGCGGTTGTTGGCCGCCAGTTTGGTTCGTGGGGAAGATGAACAGTGTCAGACGAGGGCGAAATCGGAAAATCAAAAAATAGTTGAGGGTAGTTTCGAAAGAAATTTTTGTTACTTACCCGGGTATTATTGCTTACCGAAAAAGCTGAAAGTCCAAGGCAGCCTAAGACCTGCCTTGGGCTTTCAGCCTTCACAAGGCCAACATTGGCTCAATGGGGCTTAAAAAAAAATTTGCCAAATACTAAACTTTAGCCTAAAGGGCTTTAGGTGCCCAAAGTGGCTTCCCAAAGCCAATCACAAACGCAGCCTTAATCCGTAATCTAACAATAGGTTGATGAGGGGGGCATGTAGCTAAAAATAAAACTATGAATTGGGTTTCTAAAGTTGAGATTTTTATTGATTGTGTAAGTTAATTTCTTAGATGGTTAAATATGAAAGATGTAGATCTGTTAAAAGGGGGGGTCAGGTCGAAAATGGTCCGACTCAAATTGACCAGTCTAATTTGGTTTGACCTATTCCATACAATGCAAATATAGTGACCCATACCTGACCCGACCCCTTACCTAATACATATCCAACTCGACCTAACCCAATGCAGTGTAAATCTCCATATTTAACCAAAATTTATAAAATTTATCCTCAAACCGAGATAAAAGCGAAGAGTGAGTAAGCATGAAATCAAATGAGAGAGAGAAAATCGTAAAGGTGAATTTGATCTAAATAAGTTGTGAACTTATTTAAACGCTTTTAATATTCTTGACTTTATCACTCTAAATTCATTAATAACCTATTTAGTGAATATAATTTAATTTATATAATAACTCAGCCTATTAAATAAGGCCTAGGAAATAGACTAATGATCGATGCCGACAGACCTAGAAAAATGGGACAAATTTTGAAGGAGGGATCTATATGTAAGTGGGCGTGATCTCGATAATTCCCTTGTTTTTGGCTATCCTGTCTCCTTTCAACTTCCGTGGCCATCTCTCTCTCTCTCTCAAACTGGTTAGTCAATGTCTTGTCTCATCCGGCGTTTGTATAAATAACCCTTCACATGCAGCTACCGTCTCTGAAACACCACCATCCCATCATCAAGCCTCCTTGCAGGTTTCACACCACGGCATCTCTCTTTCTCTCTCTCTCGCTCTTTCTCTCTCCAAGCAGTTTCTTCTCTCTGTCGCTCTCTGTCTCTCTCTGTTTCTCCATGGCCGGGCTAGACCACCTCAAAGCCAAACAGAATCACTGCCCTGCGCGATTCAAGCTCTTCGGCTTCAACTTCGCCGAAGAAGACGAAGAAGAAGAACCCGAGCCGGCTGAACTAGACCCCGCGTCCATCAAAACAAGCCGTTCCCCGTCCGACGAATCCCCCGGCGTGTCCTCCTCCTCCGGCGAGCGGAAGTTCGAGTGCCAGTACTGCTGCAGGGAATTCGCCAACTCCCAGGCCCTGGGCGGCCACCAGAACGCCCACAAGAAGGAGCGCCAGCAGTTCAAGCGCGCCCAGCTGCAGGCCACCCGCCACGCCGCCCTCTACGCCCACAACCCCATCGTCTCCGCCTTCGCCCCGCCCCCGCACCTCCTCGCCGCCGCGCCCCCGCCGCCGTGGGTCTACGTGTCGAGGGCCGCCGCCCCGATCCACGTCGCGCACGGCTGCGTCTTCGCCGGCCCCGGCGGGAGGGCGATGGCCCCGCACGGGGGCCCCGCGGCGCCGGAGCCCGGGGCGCCGCCGGGCCGGGCGGTGTTTGACGGGCCTTCGCTGAGCAGGTTCTCGAGAGGCGACGGCGGGCCCGGCTTCGACGAAGGGTGGGGCCTGGACTTGCACCTGAGCCTCGCGCCAGCCGCGCCGTAGGGATCGGCGGCTTCAAGGTTTCTAGCGGCTGGCTTAAAGGGGAGAGTCGGAGTGTTCGGTCACCGGCTCGGCGAAGTTTCACATCACGCGGCCGGCCGGCCGGGCCGGTTCGGTTTGGATCCGGCTCGATCTTGGACACTCGGCCCGGTTCAGAAAGGGTCACGGACGAATTGTATCCCTTAAATTTCTTTGCTCATGGATCCGTTTTGTATACCCTCTGAAGCAATATTCTCTTCGCAAGAGTAGTAATTTTTCTGAAAAAAAGGACATGTTGCACGTTTAGCCATATTGGATAATTTAACGGGCGTCATGTGAGTTTCCGAGTAAGGATGACATGCACATTTAGAAGCGAGTTATTACATGATCGAACTTTTTATACATGTCGGTCATTTCACGGTATTGAGTTTTAAAACTTTTCATACACTTGCCGAGTATCAAGGCGAGCCACGACGATATATTTGTAGGAACTAGAACTGCTCTTAATCCCAGCGTTCCCGACCATCCTAAGTTAGTTCATTTATTTCATATGGGCATTGCTTTTGTATTCGGTTTTTCTTGAAAATGTGCTTCGTTCATAAAAATAATTGCCTAACGTTGTCAGAAACTTTAGAAACTTGTTCGGTTGCTTTTCCTTATGAAGGTTGGAACTTCGAAAATTGAATTTTTTTGTTTTTACATCATTGTAGGGATAAAAGTGAAAACGATTGTCCTCTTTTCCATCCAGAAACGGTGTTTAGATAGTGATCAAACACATTTTTACTGTGTAGAGAAAACAGAAAATCAGACTCGTTTACTTATATTTAAATAGGCCTTTAGTAGTTTGCTAGCGTGAGTCGCCCTTCCCCATCCTATTACAAAACCCAAGAAAAAAAAATGCCCTTAAGTGATCTTTCTGCAATCATAAATTGGTTTGTGTGCCCTAAAAATTTTATTCGGTCATTGTCCTCAAAGATAATTTTTAGAATATTTTTTGTAAGAAATTACTGCATGAATAAGGTGAATAAACTCAAATTTACTCGGTTCATTGAATCTACTAGGGTCCACTTAAGTTATATATATATCTGACCAATCAGATTCAATGATTTATATAAGCACCAAGTGCACCGGATTCATTTGATAATATTTTGATTTTCATAGACATTAAAGAAGAGCCGAGATGCTTGTATCTTCGTTGACCGATGATGTGGGATGAATTGATCCACGAAGCCAAAATTGGACATGGGTGTTGCATTCTTGTTCAAACATTCAAGAAACATGCCAAACCATCTTTCGTAGGTTGTTTGGTCAAATGAAGCTCTCGATAATTGGTGATGATGCAACCAAGAAGATCAAACTTGTCCCCGCCAATACAAATTCAAGTTTCAAATTCAACATTAAGCTTAAATTGCTGTAATTCTTTTGCACTGAATTTCATGCTCAAGTGGGTTCTTTATTGGCAAGCTCTCAACTTGATTTCATTTTAAGTGGCAGATGTCACCTTCCAATGACGTACTGTAGCCAGACAAAAAACGTGCTTACTTTGAGGTTTTGACTGTCTTAGTCATTCCATTAATCAAAATTGGGGAAAATTTCAATTAAGGATCTCAAGTGGGGTCAAATTCTCAAAAAAAGGCTCAAAATGAATATTGTGTCAAATAAAAATCTGAAGTGCTAAATCAGTCTCAAATAAAAGACCCGAAATACCTAAAAAGTCTCAAATAAGGACGTGGGTCCTTGACGAGCCAAAATACCTGCCGACCGGCGAGAAAGTTACTGTTCCGGTACCGGAACAATAACTCTTTAATTTTTTTTGTTTTCCTTTTCTATTTTTTTTTATTTTCCTTTTCCTTTTCTTTTTTTTTCTTTCTTCCTCCGCCAGCCATAACCGGGGCCGGCGGAGGTCGCCGGCGTCGGGCGAGGGTCGCCCTCGCCTGGGCTGAGCGAGGTCGCCCTCGCCGGCCTCAAGCGAGGTCGCCTTCGCCGGCGTCGGGTGAGGGCCGCCCTCGCCTGGGCTAGGCAAGGCTGGCCTCGCCCGACGCTGGCGAGGGCTCGACCTCACCGGCGTCGGGCAAGGCCGGCCTCGCCAGTAGCCTCGCCGGCCGCTGGCGAGGCTCGACCTCGCCTGCAACATGCGAGGCCGGCCTCGCCCAGCCCAGGCGAGGGCGACCCTCGCCCGACGCCAGCGAAGGCGGCCTCGCTAGAGGCCAGGCGAGGGTGGCCCTCGCCCGACGCCGGCGAGGGTGGCCTCGCCTGAGGCCGGCGGAGGAAGAAAAGAAAAAAAATGAAAAGGAAAAGGAAAATAAAAAAACATAAAAGGAAAAACAAAAAAAAATTAAAAAGTTACTATTCTGGTACAGGAACGGTAACTTTCTCGCCGGCCGGCAGCTATTTTGGCCGACCGGGGACCTAGGTCCTTATTTGAGATTTTTTGGGCACTTCGGATCCTTATTTAAGATTGATTGAGCACTTCAGGCCCTTTTTTAACACAATGTTCACTTTGGACCTTTTTTTGAGAATTTGACCCCACTTGGGGTCCTTAATTGGAATTTTCCTTGAAAATTGTCACCTGGCCACTTATCAAACTCACGAATTTTTCGCACGCTAGCCCATTAGCTTCCTTGCCGTGTCACATTCATGGTAGGAAATGATTCTAGCAGCGGAAGGTTATTTGCGTTAAAAGTACATTTATTTCACCGAAAACTTTACAATAAAAAAAATATTTTTCACGAGGAAAATGATTTTGTTCTCATGTGTTTGTTGATTTTGAGAAAATGATTTCCTTCTTATCGGAAGGGAAAGTCATATTTTCTGCAATCTAAACTTATTATTTTCAGTCCATAAAAAGTGTTTTATGTACATTAATTAGATTTCTATCATCCAAATACCAGAAAGTCAGAAAATAATTTTCCCGAAATAATTTCTATTCAAACAGACAGACCCCGAGTGTCTACCTCAACTCTTGAATATTAAGTGGCTTTTAAAAAGAAAGTTACTTTAATTATTACTGATACAAAGACCCATACACATATATCATGCTTTAAATTATAGCCAATGTTATTTTAGTCTTATTTGGAATTGAGAAATTATATCTAAAATCTCATCAGCAAATGGTATGAGGGCTACTATTACTATTGGTATAAAAACAAAGCATAGGGTCGAAGCTGCATCGTTCCAAAAGTACAGGGCCTAAAGAACAAACTGAACAGGTGAAAAGAAATTACGTAGAGTGTTATGAAATAGAAGAATAGAATTCGTCGCTTGAAACAATCTGATGCAGTACGCTATTCGGTTGTTTTCTCATTTGCAGCGATCTCGATCTGCAAATTCAGGCGCAGAACTTATGATTCTTCACATACCCTTCACATTCTACGACTTGGAGCCAGCTTATCGACACCGCAAAGTACTATGATGATGGGGTAATCAGTGAGAAACCAGAGCAGTACAAAGAACCGATAGACTTTGCAGCTGCTGATTATTCGCTATTGCATCTTGCTGTGTGTTGATTGATGGTGCCCATTCTCAGCTCATTCGGTCGAGGAACATTTACGAAATCTGTCTGGTTATGAAGTAATCAAAGAGGAAGTAAGTACTTAGTGCATGATGTGCTTAAAAATTATGGAGAAAAAGAGGCTTTAGACATCGGAAGAGATGACGGGGCTCTGCCGATGTCGCACTTGATCCGACTTTGATCCGCCATTGTTGCACTTGATCCGACTTTGATCGTTGCGTTCAAGCACACCGACGTTCCTGAAAAGACTGGAAGACATCTTGGTTCAACCATTTTCCATGCACTCCTCTGAAAATGCATCAACATCTGAACGACGACCAATAACTAGTCATCATTGACAAGCTTCCGTACGAAAATCCGTTTCATGTAGGCAATAACTCGTGCACGAATCCTGAAGCTAAGGTTCGTGTTAATGCAGGCCACGTATGTCAAAAATGTTTCCTATTAATTGACAGGCAATACAGCCTCTAATGGGGCTGACATCGAATGTAATGGTATGCCCCATATGTTGTTACAACTATCTGTCAGCTTGATTTTTGGGTCTACTTTATGAAAGACAAAAAGAATTTTGGAGCATCAGTCAACGTTTGGGCAAAATTCTGAAAAAAATTGGATTTGGTGCTGTTTTTCCTCAACTGGGCAATATCTCCTCCTGCTCAACAGGAACACACGGTCTCCAAATAGTTTCTGTTCCGACATCCATGAGCGCAATCCCCTTTGCAGTTAAGTCAGCCCTAATTCGATCACTTTTTGCAAAATCCTTCTCCCTTCTGGCTAAAATTCTTTCCTCAATCAGACGCGATATTTGCTCTTCTGTCAAATCAGCCCGTATCAATGCCTTGCCTTTCAACTGCTGCAGAATCTACATTGAAGAAATTCACATGTAAATCGGATTTGATCCAAGAAAAACTCTAAGTATTCATAAGAACTTGCATCACCTCAGAATAAGTTAGAGGGGGCAGCAAACCCAGAATATCTAGAACACCCTTTACTTCTTTCTCTATCTCAGTAAGGGATTGAATTATTGCTGCTTGCCGTTGCTTCTGTTGCTTCTTCTGAAGTGCATTAGAGAACCAACCGATTTTAAAAGTTAGAGAAAGCAAAGTACAAAAGATACACAACAGAGAGAATGTTTGAAAAGTTGCAGCTTCATTTATGGAAAAGAAACAGTACAACTAATTACCTTAAGGGTGTTTGTGTTATTGTTTATGAACTTCAAGGCATCCTGAAAAGCACCTGTCAGCACATGTGAAGTGTTCAAGTCATCGGTCATTTTGTCATGAAAATCCTTCCGCAAGCCTTTGATGCATTTGTCAGCATCAGGAAGAACCCGGACTGTTTTGCCTTTTGGTTCCGTACCCTCGGTGGGAGTTGCCTCTCTGAACGACGACAGAGTATCTTCACAGTCTTGTAATGTCTAACATCGAGAAGACATCCCAAGTTAATTTTCTAAATTTTATATCAGATGGCAGACCATGCTTGCATGCGTGTCACTCGTACATATACATCCAACATAATCAAGGAAGAGCAATTCAGAGTGACCCAGACTAGTAGCTGCTGGCAACTAGAACTAGAACCAGGCCAAAACCGTCCAAACAATTCATACAGGTAATTACAGAGACAATAGGAATGGTTTCTTTGCTAACAGCATCAAATCCCTAGCATTTCTAATTGGTTCAATCAAGCAAGCCCACCCTTCTACTAGTTCCACATGAGTCTGAGACCAGGTATGAGTAAGCAGCCAGAAAGATGAGAAGTGATTCGCAGTTAACCAAACATGATTTATACCTGATATATATAATAAACAGCCTCTGATGCACCCTCCAACTGTAAGACTGAATAGTTGAGAGGAGATCTATAGTGTGCACTTATCAAGAAGTGTCTCAAAGCCACTGGATGGTAGCGCTCTGTAATCTATAGTTATACAAATCGAGGAATTTTAGACACCAGGAATGACGAGAACTCAAGATAAATGTTAACACATCAAGAAAGAAAACAGAACAAATTTGCAAATACTACCTGACGGATCGTAAAAAAGTTACCCAGTGATTTTGACATTTTCTCATTGTTGTTGGTCACATGGCCATTATGCATCCAATAACTCACACAGCTCTCCTGGCATGCAGCCTGACTCTGGGCAATTTCATTCTCATGATGGGGGAAGATCAAGTCAATTCCACCACCATGGATATCAAATTTAAAAGAAAGATAATGAGCACTCATTGCACTGCATTCTATATGCCACCCTGGTCTGCCGAGACCCCACGGGCTCTCCCAGCTTGGCTCGCCAGGCTTTGCAGCCTACAATAACCATTTACCGTCAGAGTTACATAACCAGATAAAATAAGAATTTACTGGTAGTACAATGCAATGCGCACCTTCCATAATGCGAAATCAGCAGGATTGCGCTTTCTAGAGTCCACCGCAACACGTTCACCTGCTCTGTGATTTTCTAGCTTCTGCCCCGACAAGCAGCCATAATTTGAGATCTTATCCACAGCAAAGAACACATCTCCATCCACCACATAAGCACAATCATTATTAATAATCTGCAAACAGCCATAAGGAATTTCATTAGTTAAAACTCTCCCTCAAGATCCCAGCGACTTTTAAAATACGAGGTGCCGAAGATGCTACATGTAAAACTAGAACCTTACAATAAATACAAAAGAGACATAGGCAGACATTTTCATCTGGCTGTCACTACTAAATACCTCATTACATGGGAATATACAGTCAAAAATTAAATGTATGAAAGTTGTTTCCTCTTCTAATTTATATAAAAAATTAGTCCATAAAAAATGGACCTTAAGTTTCTAATTTAGATTTATTATTATAGGCTTCCAGCATGTCGGTGACTCAAACTACCATATCAGTGAAAGTATCTAGTTTTGAATATTCTTGTGAAATCATTCTCTTTTGGCAATGTACGAACACAACTTCTTTTTTTCTTGGGAAGTACTTAACTTCGAATTGTTCCTCTTTATATGTGCATCCTTTCCATGTGGAAAATAATAATATTTTAGAGAAAATTAAACTTATGCATGTTGGTAACATATCTGCATATTCGCGATTCAATTACCTAATAACAACGATAACATCTAATACAGTATCAAATAGCTCTGAAATCCTTGTCTTAGCCAACATCAACCAAATACCACTATTCTAACTTCAAATTCATCTCTCCTCGAATTTACATACGTTCTTATAAAGGAACATACCTTCAAACTCAAGCCATACCTTAAGATACATGAGAGTAAATGAAAGATGGTAACATTTGTTCTAAGACAAATGGGAGAAGGAATTAGCGAATCAAGCATGAACAATTAAACTTCAGAATTCTTCGGTGACATCATTTTTTCTCAGCAATAGCAGCTAAATTGGTAACACGACTATATAAAGAATTATTTCATATAACCTTTAACTTCTGAAGTTCACCACAGAAACCAGAAAGTAAGGACATTTGCACGACAATATCAGAGAAATTATGAAGGAAATATAGAAAAGCTGTAAACTACATACTGTAGCAACAGCAGCTCCTTTCTACATACTCTAACCTATGTTTATTCATGCTCTTATTGAACCCCTCTAAAATTAAAGCAGCAGATATAGAGTTGAAACTAGAAACCTGGGTTATCATGTCCTTAATCTGCTCCATGTGATCAGAAACGCGTGGTTGGTGGGTAGGGAGGAGGCACTGCAGATCGGCCATGTCAATTAAATACTCTTGGCAAAAGCGGTTACTTAAATCCAAGGGATTCTCCCTGGTCTCATTTGCCCGACGAATAATCTGCAGATATCCACATGTTAGCAATGTCCGACTAACTGATTCAGAAACACCAAGAACAATCCAGGTATCCTCAGCATCCACACAAAATGACGGAATCTCTAAAACAATGCATGACAATTAGGAAAGTCTAACTTTAACCATAAAATGCCCGAATTTCATGATAACCACAGAATTAAGTAATAACTTGAACACTACACTTCAGTGAAACGGAAATTTTTCTCTCCAACATAAAAGAGCGCTACTTCCATTATTGGAAACTGCCAGAGTTACATTGATGAAACAAAATTCTTCCGAAGCTACTTTCAACGTCTGACACTTCAACATGTGGCCACTCGTCAAACTTAAGAGAAGTAAATCCCCTTTACTTGTCAAATGGCGAAACGTTATGCAAGTGTTAGTCATGAAATTTGACTAACGATCCGAAGGATCAGACTGAATTGCCGATAGCACAACAGACGTTCCTTCAAAATGTGCATAGCTCATATCACAAGTTTTAAAAAGTATAAGAAATAAAAAAATGATTCAACTAGTTATCCAGTGTACCTAATCAGGTGGAGTTTCCTCACCGGGATCTCATCGTTAAATTTCCAATATTCATATAGCAGTTCAGAAAACCAAAGTCACCTCGGAATTTAGAGTAGACCATAAAATCTAATAACAGCATTTGATGATCCACCAAACAGTTGTTTAATGTATACGTTGCTAGTAAAATGAAGGAAAGAAAGAGAGAATCGAATAGCAACCACTACAACAAACCATAGTTCTACTGAGTTGAAAAGCATCCAAACCAATTAATTCTATATGACGTAATAATTACTTAACTCTCATGTCCATGTGTAGAAATGTCAAAATACCAATTTTTCCGGGTTGAAAATTGCATTTCCACACCGTGAAAATTTTAAAATAATTTTTGAATGGCTGATCATGATGTTCCCCTCATGCTTACTACTCTATTGATACTTGACTTGTTCGACAGGTAATTCTCCGAAGTTGGTCAAATACCAATATTGATAAATTAAAAGTCGGATACTTTCACAGACCACGTTGTTCCTCTACATTGAACAGATCTGTCACTTTACACAATACGCAGGATATAATGTGTCCTCGATGAGAACCAAATCAAACTCTCAATTCTCCACAAGAACAATGTACCACTCTGATTTTCCTGTGCAGAGCAAGGCAAGTAAAGCAGACAAAACTTTAGAATATATAGATGAACCTTTGATCTTCTGATAATAGCCTCTATCTTCTCATTACATAATAATTCCTGTGGCAACCAGTCAATTAGCTCCCTCACTTTTCAAATGAAATGTCGGTAGTCCAGAAGAAGATTTATATAGATGCTTATGAGAATTACTTCAAAAATTCATGTCTGCATTTTCTTTTCGCGTCAAAAACAATCGACAGAAAGACAAATAAAGTTAAGCATGATCACAGTACCATATCACAAGATCACGCATGAAGAATCTAATTCAACCAAAAACACAATGTACAGCCATGAAAGAGTTTACTTCTGATATTTATAAGGGCCAACATTCAGACCTTGTCATCAACATCTGTAAAATTGCGTACATAGGTAACTTCATAGTCCAAGTGTAGGAGATATCTGCAAGAAATCATTTCAAACAATAGAAAGTTAATATTCACCAAAACCCTGCAAGAGACGGCATGTCATGCTACAAAAGTAAACCAGCTAGGTCATGATTTCAGTCAGCAATTCTTCATTTCAACGAGGGGAATCAACCAAGCACGACCTCCACCTGTACGCAACTAATCTGATGTACGAGGTGGAGTTTACTTCAGATATAAAGAAACCTCCTTTCTATTTCATCTTCTCCACAATCCTCGATAAGGCAACCAGTAAAGGAGAATAATCTGCCACTACTCCTGTATATTCATTCACTCAACCCTTTCCCATACCAAAACAAAGTGAGCTTTTCCAACAGTATACTATCCTCGTGCTATCAAGCATGTTAATAAAGCTTGAGCATGTACCAAAATGCGACAGCTGAAATGATCCTTCGGCATTTGTTAGTGAAAAACTCTCCCCTTATTAAACTAGGATATTTGAGAGCCTACATTAAATCTTTGAATCAAGATCTTCATTAAATAAACCCCACAAAAGGGTAGAACATACCAACAAAGACCCATTACAAATAAAACTCTGCCCGTGAAATTCTCTTTTATGACACCCCCATCTTCCTGCTCCTTGAGCCGAAAAAATTCCACAACAAGCAACCTTCAATCAATTCCACGAGAGACCCAAACGGCAAGAGATGGCTGCCAATCCAATAAATTGCGCGACGTCCATGAACCCTACAACACACCCGACCGCCGCCAAATCGGAGAGACCGGTGGTTTACCTGTAGAGGACGTCGAAGGCGACGGCGGCGCGGGCGTGGCCGAGGTGGCTGAAATCGTAGGACGTGACGCCGCACACGTACATGCCCACCTTGCCCTCCATCGCCGGCCGGAGCACCTCCTTCTGCTGCGTCATCGAGTTGTACACCCTGAGCTCCTTCCTGTCGGCCATCGCTGAGCGCACCTCTCCTCGATCTCTTCCCCCCCTGGTTTCCGATCGCTTGCCGAACCGGAGAGCTCCGATCGCAACCGGATGACCAGTCCGGCGACCGCAGAACTCGAAGCGTCGGGGTAGGCTTTTGGCTGACGGTCGCGATCGTGCGATGGCGTCGGATTGAGCATCGTCATCAAGACACCAACAATCGACGGCCAGGGATATTGGGCCTTTCTTTTGGGCTTGTTCTTGTTCGTTTTTGGTTTGTTGAAACTAGATTGATGAGATTCACGAACATACGAGAAGGCCCACAAATCTATAGCCATGCAGTCGCACAAACTGGGCATTAGTCATATCAAGATGCCGATCGTGAGCATGGCGACCACCGGCGCGCTCAGATCAGCTCAAGTCAGTAAGGTCAAGAGCATAAATCAGGTCAATCTAACAAACTAGGCATTAGTAATATCAGGATACCACTTTCGCCTACGAATGTGACCGGGGGCATGGCAACCGCTAACGCGCTCAGGTTAGCTCATCAAGTCAATAAGGTCAAGAGCGCAAATTAGGGCAATCTAGTGAACAATTTTCTTTCAAGGGACTTGAGCCCAGCCACATATGCATGCTTGGCCCCGCCCAGGTTTCATTTTTCTTTTCGTGGCCAAAAATCGATTTGTGGACGCAGGCTCGGGTGCCGGGACATAGGGCACAGGCACTAAGGGTTCGGGCCCGGCCTTAATGGACTCGGGTGTGGCATCCTGAAATTTCATGGCCAAAAATTAAATTACCCTAATGGATTAGGGCACCCGTCGACGGAGATTAGGAAAATGAAATTGGAAGTTTAGCATCGTCATTATCATTTTTTTTTTGGAATCGCTAATTCAGATTCTAGAGATCGTTATCGTTGGGCCAACTAAACTGGCGTCGCGTTGTTAGCATGACCCGACTTTGTACAAACTCGTCGTCGTTATTTTTCCCTTACTCACCGCTGCCCCCCTCTCTCTTTCTTTTCTTCTTTTCTTCCATTTCTTTCCCGTTTCCCTTTTTTTTTTCTTTTCGCCGAGAAACCCACGCAGCAGCAGCCCCTTCCTCTTCCTTTCTTTGTCTTCTTTCTCCCCCTGCACTTGGCAAGAGAGAGGTGCCACTTGGGCACTTGGGCCCTATTGCATGCCCATGCATGCAAGGGAGCTGAACAAACTTCAGATAATCCCTTTTTCCCCCTCATCTCACTCATTTCCAGCTCACTTTCTCTCGCTCAACTCACCCCCTCGGCTCACTCTCTCTCTCGCTCAACTCTCCCTCTCGCCCAACTCACTCTCACTCTCTCTTGTTTCCTTCACTGGCCGCCCGGAAGACAGCCCCTCCACTGACCAGCAGCTGCCGCCCTCTGCTTCGCCCTCGACCAGCAGCAGCAACCGGAAGTCGCCCTTGCGCCTCATTTCCGCACTGGACCCAGTAGCTTCGCCTCAGCCATCTCAGCCACTTCCTCTCACCGGCAAGTATTCTCTATCACCTTATACTAGCCTCGGTAATGGTTGCATGACGGTTGGGTCTCGGGTAAGCTTTTGAACTGATCTGAGTTGGGGTTAGGCGAGTCCGAGTGGTTGCAGCGGCTGTCCTTGAAGTGTTGATCCATTAGAACGAATCTTGATGGATCTAGGGTGCTAGACTAGTATGGAACGGGCCATGCATGTTGATTTGAGTTCCTAGAATGGTGAATTCGTGGCTGGAAGGTAGTGGATCTTCAATGGGAAACTATTTCTTGATGTTTGTTTCGGGTTCCAGAAACCGACTTCTCTGGACATCCACTGCTTTCTATTTTTACAGCTTCAGTTGTGGACCGAATTTGGCTAAACGTTCTTCTTCAAAGTTGTTCAGAAGATCTTGATTCACAACATACTTAAATTTTAGATTTTTCTAAGTACAAATGGATATTTTGAAGGGCCAATCTTTTACCGGATCAGAACTGTGTTTAAGGTGGATACCGTGACCTCTGGACTTTCTCGATTTTTTTATAAAATTATTCACTTCGAATTCGGTCATACTTCCTTCACAAAATTTGTTCATAGTCCCCTTTTGCACAACATATAAAAATTTCAAGGTGTTTAGACATCATTTGATATATGAAAAGAGCATTCCTTGTAACTCGGTGTCACTGCTCCGACGATCCAGTTCTGGTCTGTTTTCGTGCCCTCAAAAGTTCCCTTTCCAGGAGGATTTTGGGATTGTGTTCTTCAGGAAAAATAAGTGTTGAGGTCTCGTTTATAACATGTTCAAATTTCAGAATTTTTGGAACTCATTTGCTATGCCGCATTCATGTTATAAATACTGACCTCTTTAAAAAGAAGCATTTTTCGCTTGTGAATAATCTGATATCTAAACGGGATTAGAGGATTCCTCTTGAAAGGGGCGTGCCTGGGACGCTACATCGGGCATGGCACCGGGGGCCCGAGCCTGGGTATTGGGATCCCTAGCCTGACCTCAATAGACTCAGCTCTGACCTCGATGGACTTGTGCCGAGGCATTAGAGACTTTGTACCAGCCTCGATGGACCTGGGCCCAACCTTGATGGACCTTGCCTAAGCATTGGAGGCTCAAGAACTAGTGTTGGAGTTCTTGTGTTCAAACGTAGAGTTCGGGTCCAAGTACCAATACCTAGTCATATATCTAGAAAATGTTTTTCGACTTTTTCAAAGAGAAGATAATTTTCCTGAATTTAAGCATAGGTTTATTGCTGATCAGGAAAATATTTTTCGTTGACTCATTTTCCTCGGTGAACCAAATGCTAAAAAATGAGGAAAATGTTTTCCCAGAAAACGAGTAGAGCATACATATATACAAGACTTCATAATGTAGCCACATCACAATACAATTACAATTCTTTTTTTTTTTGGTCCAACACAATACAATTACAATTCGATTACAGCAATATCAAATGGTTTTAAATATGAAAGGTTTGTGGAATGGACTTTCAGCCTCAACACATGACCCAAACCACTTAAAGCGCATTTGGGAGAGGCCAATTCCGAAAAAATGCATAAACTTTAGGTTAAATCTCAATTTTGGTCCTAATTTTTTTTTTGTCCCTTAAAAGGTCAGCAACTTTCACCACCGACTCAAATCTGGCCTCAATCAACTTGCCATCCAATATTGCCGCACTGGCAATCCCACATGTACAATAAATCTACGTCACCTGCTGATATGGATTAAAAGCACCAACTTTCATTGTTCACCTTTTTCTTGACAGATTCAAGGCACAACTTCACTGTTCATCTTTTTCTTCGTCTTCTTTGCAGATTCAAGGCCTTAACTTTCACTATTCGCCTTCTTCGCATGATCTCACTCAGCTGCAACTTCACTGGTGCTCACCCATCGCCACTCAGACCTCCGACTCCATGCCACGACTTCCGACAACCCCTCCACAGCTCAGCTCCTCATCATCGCAAGGGTGTTGAAGGACTCCGACGACCATAGACCTTGGGTCACTCGAAGCTCTCGAGACTCATCTCCGTCCTTGCGGATTACTGAATTCGACACCTGTGAGAATGATGCCGACCCTTGCAAATACTCTGACTTCTTCAAAATGTCAGGCAACGACTTGCATTTCACGCACTGCACGTACTCACTAACCACATACACCTTGGACACGACACGACTGTGATGGACAAAATCCTGAAGCACAATCGAATGATTGGACACCAAACCCTCGCATTATTACTCATTCAACAATCTCTCACTATTGGATTGGGGATTCAAAACGACGATCCATTAGAACACTTAATTTTGAGTTCGAAAGTAGCTTGAAGAATCAAGATTTAGTTGTGGAGCCTATTGATCGCATTTGGCAAGCCCAAAATTACCAAGTCGGGATTCCTTCAGCTGAACTTGCGTAGCTGATGGCTCCAATCCTCACCATGGAGCTTGTGGGGACACAATCAAAGGACCCCTGATTGACGAGCGAGCGTCGGAGGTTGACCGCACGAGGAGGAGATCGACTCGACAGTCACAGAGCACGCATGATATCCGGACAGCCATGGAACGATGAGGTTGGGGTCGGCCACGGTGGCAGCCACGGAGTTGCTTCACTGCCAGATCTAGACTTCCTCTATCTCTAGCTTGACTTAACCTTGAAGGAGCTCCATGGCTACATCTAGAGCTCGAATTGACAATCATGGAATTCGCTGTTGTGATCTGGACAGGGAAAGCTATGGACACGATGAGATGGGGAGGGCCATGGAGCTCGACTCATCAGCCATGGAGTTGGCGGGGAGGTTGTTGTGGGTGGAGTTGGACCAGATCCGTTGAGGTGTTGCACGGCAAGGTTGGGGCAATAAACAACTGACGCGGATTCCTCACTGACATGGACTTGTCACCTCATATAGCTAACCGTGACTTTGGGTGGTTGGTCAACAGAGGCCAAATTTAAACAAGAAGTGAAAGTTGTTGATTTTTTAAGAGATAAAAAAAAGGTAGAGTCCTTACCAAAAAAAAAAAAAGGTGGAGCCAAAATTGGGACACGGCTTAAAATTGGTGCTTTTTTAAGGAATTGGCCCATTTGGGAGAGTATTTCCACAGGCTCTTATGTCAAAGTTGAGGTACTTGGTAAATACAATCCCAAAAGCCTTGAGCCATTGTTTAGAGTTTCTAAAGACTTTAGTCTAATACAACTCCCACCCAACATTACTTATCAACATTTCAAAGTAACCCTTTTCTTCCAGCTTTGCCCTTATTTAATTATTCAAATTCCAATTTTACCCTCACCTTCAATTTATTATGTAGATCTAACCAACATCACGCAATATCAGCAACGAGCTCATATTTGACCAACGTCGCCTCGAATCTAACATCGATGGCCCTTACTTTGAGGTCAATGGACCTCGAGTCGACTCGCCTAGAATTCCGCAACCTCAATATCCTCTTGCTTAGAGTCGCAACCTTGGTGGCACCTAGGGTGCTTCGGGTTGCACAATCTCATGCAACCTACCCTTAAGCTCGTGTCGCCTATATTGTCCTTCATCACCTGAGCTTCTCCATTCTTTTTTTTTTAGGGATAAGTGTACTACAAGTCTTAAAATTTATCACGAAAGTGCAATTAAATCCAAAACCTTTCAGAAAGTATAATTAAATCCTAAAACCTGTCATGAAAATGTAATCGGATCCTAAAACTCTTAAAAAGTGCAATTAAGTCCTTATACTTATCAAATTAGTCTAATCAAGTCATTTCGTTTATTACACTTTTAGAAAGTTTTAAGACTCAATTACACTTTCGTGACAAGTTTTTGAACTCAATTGCATTTTTTTTTAAATTTTATGACTCGATTGCACTTTCGTCATAAGTTTTAGGTTTTTATTAACATTTTTTGATAATTTTAGGACTCGATTACACTTTCGTGACAAGTTTTAGGACTTTCAATACACTTATCCCTTTTTCTTTGTTTATTATTAATTCAATAATTACTTCAAAGAAAGCTCTTGGGTCCGAAACAAATAGTGGCTTTTTTCATTAAAAAAAAACCCACCGAGTCTATACACTTTTTACATTTATGCGAAGGCTTCGAGCAAAAACTCTCGCAAGCCCATCAGGCCCCCCCCAAAAGCCAACGATGCCTTCCTGGGCGGGACCCAAAAATAGAAAAATTTCCTTCTTCTGCTCAACTCTCAAGCTTGCTCGTTTTGACCAATTCGATCCCCCACGGCCGATCATTTCATGAAAAAATCTAATTTTCTTTTAAACCATACGCGGGCTCAAGGAACAACTATGAGGCACGATCCGCGGCCCAATTGGCCCAAACCTTCCCATTGACCGATTCTAACTTCCAATTGAAAGTATGTGATTTCTAGCAAAAAGAAGAAAAAGAGATAAAGTATGTGGCTTTCATTGTTTTTCCGAAGTTCACATTGCGACGCTGTAAAATCACATATCCAAGGATATTCTCCCACCTTACACTGTAACATGCGTATTTCGAAATCTGAGACGAAAGGAACTGTTGAATTTCAAAAACTTAAAAAATTAAACGTAGATTTACATATATGTATATATATATATATTGAAATATTTATAGTGTTTTGCGTTAATTATTGTCGGATTTGAGAAAGGAAAGACGAAAGTCCTACAAAATAGACACCGAAAGTAAATCAAATAGTTGACATAGAAAATATTCAAATGCTCTCTTAACAAAAAGTTGGGTAGATCTGATTCGTGCTCTTTAAAACTTAATGATTTTCCAATCCGGTTATTCACTTATGAGTTGATCACTCGATGCACTAAATTATCCCTTTCAAAATTTCACCTGAAAATACCGACACTGGGCCCGTGTGTTGATCGGGCAATAAGCCGGTACGTTGAAAGTAGCCGCCACTTCGACCATGTTAAGTAGTCCATTGAAAAAATTGATTGAATTCCGATCGAACTGAAAGAATAGCATATTGAGTGATTAGAATCAATTGATTACAAAAATTCGGGAAAGGATTCAATAAATGGCCGGAAAAAGAAAAAAGAAAAACTGGAAGAGGATTGAATCTCTGGGGGGACAAAGGGAAAAACGATTTAAGTGAAAATTCGACGGCTCTCAGAGGGCATCTCCACGGTCCGCTCTCCCATCCGACGGTGGTTATGCCAACCCTCTATTCAAAAAACAGCGACATTTTATCACCCCGGGAAATCCCCAAAAAAAACAAGAAATTTAAAAAAAAAAAAAGAGGAAAACGAAACACAACAAACGCTGCTCGCGCCACACCATCCCCCCCCCCCCGGCGCAACTTAGCACCCGCCGCAACCCCCAGTGACCACAAAAAAAAAAAAAGAAAAAGAAATTCGAAAAGAAGAAAATTAGGAAGGTGAAAAAAAAAAAGGGAAAAAAGAGAAGAAAAAGCACGCCCATCCCGAACGTTAGAACCGCTTCTCCTCACTTCGTATATAAACTCCCGTTTCCCGGCGACGCTCCGAAACGCGAGAGCGACGAGGAAAAAGAGAGCGGCGAGAGAGAGAGAGAGAGAGAGAAGAGGGGAGACCTAATCCTTCTTCGCGAGAGAGGGAAAAAAGACCGCGATTTTCCCGAGGAAATCCGAGGCCGGAGATTGCCACGCCCCTCCGATCGGAGCTGTCCATCGCTCCGGCTTCCCCGCGAGTCGGAACCCGCACGGTGATGGTGTGCAGGGGCGGCGAGTTCGCCGGCGAGAGAGAACGAGCCCGTGCTCCCATGGCGATGGGCTCCGAGAGATCGAAGCCGCTCCACAATTTCACCCTCCCGCGCCTCCGCTGGGGCGGCCAGCGCTACATGCGGTGCATGAAGGTGGCCGCCGCCGCCGCCGCCGCCGACGATCGCCGATCCCCCGCCGCCAGATCTCACCCCCCCTTCCGGCGGAGGGAGCCGGACTTCGAGCGGCGGAGGTGGTTCGCGCGGGAATCGGACCGGGGGAGGAGGGGCGGCGGGATCGTCGGTGCCGCCGCCGCCGACGAGGACGACGAGGGCGGCGGCGGCGGCGGCGACTGCGGGATCGAGGCGGTGAGGCAGAAGCTGATGTTTGATCTGCGAGCCGAGACGGACAAGATGAAGGACGAGCTGCTGAGGGAGGAGGTGGAATCGGTGGCCGCCGCGGCCGCCGCTGCGGCAGAGGAGGCCGAGGCTGAGTCCGGGGCTGCTGCGGCGGTGGCGGCGGAGGAGTCTAGGCCGTGGAATCTGAGGACGAGGAGGGCGGCGTGCAAGGCTCCGGTCGTCGGCGCCGGCGGCGCCGGCGGAGGGAGAGTTAACGGCTCTCCGTCGAGGACCGAAGACGCCGCCGGCGCCGGCGGAAACGACCCGAAGTCGTCGCCCAGGGTCCTGAGAGGTAACGGCGGCGGCAGCGCGACGCAGAAGACGGAGGAGAGAGCGAAGTTCGCGGTGGCGCTGAAGCGGAAGGAGATTGAGGAGGACTTCATGGCGATGGTGGGGCACCGACCGCCCCGCCGGTTCAAGAAGCGGCCCAAAAATGTACAGAAGCAATTGGATGTAAGCGAACGCGTAATTCTCCGAGTATTTTCCTTCTGAGAATCATCGAACGTCGCGTTGGTTTGACTTCTGGGTTCTGATCTTCTCTGGTTGTCTTGCGTTGCTTGCTCGCAGCTGCTCTTCCCGGGGTTGTGGTTGACGGAGATCTCGGTGGACACTTACAAGGTCGACGAGAATCCTGAAAACGGCAAGGTAATATTGCCCCCCCACCACCCATGCCCATTCATTTGATTAGCGAGCGGATCTTCTGATTACTTCGTTTCTGCAAAAAGATCTCATCGAGGATCGAAAAAAACATAGCTTTTGTTGGATACACGCCGCTCATTAACTCAATATGGAAGAAAGCAGTTTGGTCTTCTCAGTTTCTGTTCTTCATCATCGTGTGATCGATGCCTAGTCGTATACATTGATCGTGAGCTTCGAATTATATCAATGTTCGGTTCTTTTTCTCTGCAGAGGTAATAAAGGGTTGACCTTTCGAATCGGAAAACTTGATGTTCAAAGGTCTGTGCTTGCTGACTGCTGGTGACATTCGGGGGCTCCCTGCGTACTGGTTCAGACTACCTCTCTGAATTTGAAATGTAAAAAAGATGTGGAGCTTCCCTGCTTTTTTAGATCAGTCTTTTCCTCCTTTTTTCTTTTTCCTTCTTGTTCTTTCTGAAATAGCTAACTTTGATGAGGTAGGTAGGTTCTATTTATATCTCTATCCATTAATCACAATAAGCTTCTACAAAGTGGGAACACCGTTGAATGTTGTTAATCCAGAAAGAACCTTTGAGAAATGAATTGTTACTGTTGCTGATCAAGAGGCATTGGCTGCAATGCGCTGGCTCTCATTTCTCTTTCCAGTAACTTATTGTTGGGAAACTAAATACAAGCATCATTTAAAAAGGGTATCTGAGCCTCATGATTCCATGTTGTTTGCTGCTGCTTTTGAATATCATTCCCCTGCCTTCAGTTTATTCAAATTGAGTGCAAAACCTGGAACACTGCATGTTGTTCGCGAGACTAACTTACCGCACCGGAGTTTGATTTTGCTCGATATTTGTTCCCCCCCCGGAGAACTTTGGTTTCATCTAATCTTTCTTTCATGACAACAAGCCATGAGTCTTGACGTGATACAGCTGGTCAGTTTATTGCAACTCTCTGATCATGCATGCTGGTTCATTTCATAAAGCTCGATCGAACCGTTTCCATTTTCTGCCCGCTTGGTCTCTAAGTCGGTTTTGAGCATTCGACATATATTTCTGTCGGAACCTGGGTATCCAATCTCTGGACTCATCTTTCTGGCTCGGCGGCAAACACCGGGGCTTATTACTTCCGGTATGTTTCAGCAACTCCCTTTGTCCGGCTGATTTTGAACCTTTTAAGTGGCCGCTATCACGCCTTCTTGAAAAGGTTCCCCCTACTTTCCCATACCCAAAATTTCAGTTAAAGGAATCCGATATGGACTTTGAAGGTGAAGTAAACATAGCCTTTTTTGGGATTCGTCCGTCGTCTTTAACTCTCTATTGGGGGAACGAGGATTGCATAAGGAAACATCAAATCAAAGTCAGACTGACATAAAATATATATATATAACAGAAAGAGCTGCTAAAGGTAGAGGATGGATGGTCTGTTTGCTCCTTTGCATGCTTCTCGCGCCATGACTCTGTTTCCGTCTCTTTATATGTCTTGCACCGATCGAACTTTAACTTGACATGGGGGGGGGGGGGGGGTCAGACAGTCCACGCGGTGGAGTTCCGTGTGCAGATATATAGCTGAGAGAAAGAAGACACGTGGCTCCTCAGTTCAGGACTATCTGGGGACCCAAAGGCGATGCAATGAATCCTTGCTGTCCGCTTTGTAACATGCGATGCAATGAATCCTGGCTGTCCGCTTTGTAACATTCTCGGTTGAGAGATATGTTTTATGTTTCTCTAGATATCCTCTACCTTTTACATTCTCGACAGGGAATGACACTCGGGTCTTCGCCGCGTAATAGATGCTACGGCTTTCTCCCATAAAAACCAAAAAGGTCAAAGAAAAGGAACCCCGAAACAGAAGAAGAAAAAACACCGTTCTTTTGCGCCTGCGCTATATTTGATTCTGAGTTCGTAGGAGGGGGTGAAGGTGGCGACTCCCCATCGTGATTTGACCTTTGAATTGTGGAGTGCTTTGGTGGCCATTTCTGGGCATTAGTTTATTCCCCCCCAATCGGGAGCTGCCACGTGGATCGCTCGGTCAGCATGCTGACCGCATTCCCCAATTCCTCCCCCCCGGTGGAGTCCACGCGTTCAATCATATGCCACGGCCCCCCCACCTCCCCTAACGATTGCATTCCCCTTTCCTTTTATCTCAACATCAGCGTAACAATAATAAAGAGAGGAAAAAATTCCAAACAAGGATTTACAGTGCTCTTATTTTCTCAAATAAAGATTTGAAGCAGATTTTATGTCAAATAAAGGATTGAAGTGCTTTTGTTTTCTCAAATAAGGATATGAAGTGGTTATAATAGTTTCAAATAAAGATCTCACCTCGCTGGCTCGTTGGCCGGCCAAATTTTCCAATCAACCGAGGACATTTTCGTCTAAAAATAATTTTAATATAATTTTTAGTTAAATTAGATAAAAAAATTTTAAAAAAAGGTTTTTTTTAAAGAAAAAGAAAAACAAGGGGCTGGCCAGCCAGTCCTCCCCTACTGTGGGAACCGCCCCATCACCGGTGGGGCTGCGATGATGGCCAGCAAGGTTGCCAACGTCTCAGCGATGGGGGGGGTCGCCGACCATCGCCACCAGCCCATCTCTGCTGCTAGCCTTCCCTCTTGTTTTTTTCTTTTTTTAAACTTTAGCTTTTTTTTCATTTTTAAGTTTTTTTATGGAAAAAATAGAAAAAGGAAAAAAGGAGAAAGAAAAAAATGAAAAAAAATTTTGTAAAAAAATTAAAAGACGAAAATGCCCTTTGACTCCGGTGAGATCAGGCTCCCTTTTGAGACTAAGATAACCACTTCATATCTTCATTTGAGATAAGGTTTATTTTAGGCCCTTATTTGAGAAAATAAGAGCACTTCATGTTCTTATTTGATACACGGTTTACTTCGGGCTTTTATTTGAGAAAATGATTGTATTTTGGGTCCTTGTTTGAAATTTTCCCTAAAGAGAGCATTTTGGAAAGGAGAGAGTTTCAAATTAAATATAAAAAGTCACGCTTTCTCGATGTGTATCTTTACGCTATGTATAATTGAAACGATTGAACATGCCCTTTCTTGAAAAATGGAAGTCAAAAAGGCTATAATCTTAAGTCACCCGCTAACAACCATATCAGTTGATATGGCGGCTTTGAACAAAAAAAAAAATCCGATATGGCGGCGGGGTCTGTCCCTGATGGCGAATGGCTCGAGAGCAACGGCGGGGAGGATGCTACGACGGCAAAGCTCCGGATTGAGATTAGGATGTTGGTTGATATTGGTGGGTGTTCAAAACCGGTGGGTGTTCAAAACCGGTGGTGAGAGATAGTCTTGGATGGGACATAGATGTCTTTACTCGGTCGGTACTCACATTCAGTGTCTCGATCTTCTTAATCATTGATCCGTGTGAAAGAAGCTCTCTTGAAATTTATCACTCAGCGGGATTTAGTGGCTGAGATGTGTGTTTGATGAACACATCACGTGTTGAAATTCCGGTATTTATTGTGATTAGGCGCGCTTGTTAATCATTAACCGCACGCAACTTAATTAATTGGTTCGAGTCAAAAAGCAAATTGATAACTTATTTCATTTGTTATCAAACAGCGTTTTTCCTTTCATTTTCTAGGTAAAAAGACCCTAGCACTTAATGTTCAATACTTAAATTTTCAGCACTTATATTTTTGTCCTAGCAAATGAGTAAGCTCCGAATATGAGCACGTACGAGGTAGAGAATCTTCATTTGTCTCGGAAAGAGAAATTACAATGTTTTGAATGTGAAAGACCGAAGCTTAAATTGAAACCTGAAAGATTTAGTGGATTACATGGAAGATTTTTCTCATGAAGTGTATATTGCAAATTATACAGAAATCTGTCCTGATCATACGACGTAATATTATTATGCGTTAGCCTTTTATGGAAATTTTCCAGTAAAAGCTCGAGATTAAACAAAAATTAATCTGTATTCCCGTGTAACCCGTTGTATTTTATATAAATTAGCAAAAACTATAAACGGAGAGGAATAACACCATATAGCCAAAAAAATGAACAGTTGACAAACATTTGTTTCTTAAGTATTCTAAGGGCCCATTTGATAACGTGCCAAATAGAGAAAATTTCTGTTCTTTTGTTTTCAGAAATAGTTTGGGAACAAAAATGAGTTTGGTAAATTTTTTATTTCCGGGCACATTTTTGTAAAAATTTATGCCCAGAAACAGTTTTGGAAGAGAAACAAGAAGTCAAAAAAAATTTACTTCTTGTTTCTCGGCATAATTTTGAGAACGAGTTCTTTTTTTTTTTCTTCTTTGTATTGTTCTTCTTTAGGTTGTGGTCGGTTGCTAGTGACCGGCCATAGCCCAAGGCTGACAAGGGCGTCACAGCCCTCGCCGGCCGCTGGCGGAGGCAAGGGTGAGGGCTGGACCCTCACCGCTTAGGAGAGGCGGCTCGCTGTCGAGACTAACAGCGAGGTCGGCTTAGCCGTGGGTCGCGACGGCTAGGCTAAGCCTCGCTTGATCTGGGCAAGGCCGACCTCACCATCGCGACCCACGGTGAGGTCGGCCTCGCCCAGATTAGGCGAGGCCAGCGGTGAGGCAAGCGGCGAGGGCGACGGCGAGGGCCGCGACGCCCTAGCCTGTGGCCTGTGGCCGGTCGCTAGCGCTGGCGACCAGCCATGGCCAAAGAAGGGAAAGGTAGAAAGAAAAAAAATTAAACAATTTAAAATATTATTAATAAAAAGAAATTTTGTGTAGTTACCAAACGTATTTCTGTTATTTTCTATCCCTGAAATAGAAATTTTGGACAGTTACCAAATGCTTTCAAATACTCAAAAATTGTTTTCGGGCACAGAATAAAAAAGAATTATTTTTGAGTAAAAATAGTTCCTGAGTGCAAAATAATTGTTATGCGCACCCCAAGCCACGGAATAGCCATGGATACCAGGGTGAGAAAATTGAGAAAAAAATTTGCATCCTTTTAACGGTCTGATTGGGTTGGGCCGGGCCCAAATTTGTATTCGAACGCGCTCGTTATAAAATTTTTCATGGATAAATTTTTGGACCATGCCGGATTTTTACATTAAATGTCTCCATCCAAACCCGTCAGAAAAAGCCCTCTAGCCCATATATCTCGGGCCGGGCCTGCACCGGCCCGTGAGATTCGGGCCCACGATCAAGCCTAAATGGAGCTAGGGATGTCCTCTTCAGAGTCAAATCGCAGCATGCAAGTGGGGAAAAGGAATTGGCACAAGAGTTTACTTTGGCAAGGACTTTGTCCCGTTGTTTTGGTCGAATACATGAAAAGACACGAAAATTCAACTATTTCGAGGGAGATGAATGATTTAGGAAACAAACTCCTAATCATGATTGCTTGAAATAATCGATCGATAATTTTTTTTTCATCGTCGACGGTAATCTGTGCCCAAAAATTTTCATGAACAGTGAGAATATTTTAATTTCGTTCATTTTCACGAGCTATATAAATAATCATTTTTAGGAATGATGCTTTTCGTATCATTCATTCTTCGTAAAATAAAACGCACCCTATAATTCGGTTACAAGCTTAGTTACTGAGCCAGGTGAATTTGACCCTAGATTCATTTTCTTTTAGGAGCCTCGTTTTTGCGTTATTAGAATGTAATCTGGTGACTAAGGACCACGGTTCTGTTGTTTCTAGACACCGATGATATGAAGTGTCTTGTCTGAGCGTAAAATATTTTTGGCTCCCTTCCAAGTGGACAAATTCCATTTGGCAAGAGAGAGATGTGCTGGAACTTCGAATGCGTCAGCCAACATTGCGATCCAACATTCGGTTGTTAAGGGTACGCATGACAACGATTCTGTATCCGAGAACTGATTTTGCTAAGAAATAATTTTTTTTTATTCTATACCCGGGAACTGATTATGAACATTTCAAGACATTTGGTAATGGCCCAAAATTTCCATTATTGGAATAAAAAAAGTATAGAAATGCGTTCGATACAAAATTTCATTTTGTTAATAATATTTTTAAATATTTAAATATTTCTTTTTTTCTTTTTTTCTTTTCCTCCTTATTAGTCATGACCTGATTGGCGACTGGGTCAGCGAGGGCAAGGGCTAGACCCTCGCCTGTATTGCCGGTCACCGATCGCCGGTGGCCAATAGCCAGCCAGGTAAAAAGAACTAAAGAAGAAGAAGAGTAAAGAGCGGGAAATAAGAAGAAGGAAAAAAAAATTTCTTTTCCAATTCTTATTGTTGTTCCTAGAATCAAGAAATTACTTTTTTTTTTGCTTCTTGATTCAGTTCAAAAACTAATTTTGAGAACAATTTTTTGCAAATTTGTGCTTAGAAACAAAAAGTTTACTGAGCGGATTTCTGTTCTAAAACTAATTTTGATAACAAAGAACATAAATTTTCATTGTTTGACAACTTGCCAAACAGGCCCTAATTCTTCTTCGAAGCAACCAAAATCGACTCTTGAGACTGGTTCGGGTGGATCGTGACGTGGATATTGAATTTCTTGTTTGAATTTATTTGTTTCATCGAAAAAAATCCCCACCAGAGAAGAAGAAAATGCCGCATCAGCCATCATGTCCTATCTCTTGAAAATAGAATAAAAAACAGTGCATTGGTGCCATGTGTCTTGAGAAAATAATAAAAATTATACTACCATTCCCATTAGTCAAATTGGACGGAATTAGTAGAGGGAGTTGATTACATCAATTTGACAAGTTTTATGACTCGATTGTACGGTTTGAAAATTTCAATATTCAATTGCACTTTTAGGATAAGTTTTAGGATTTTCGGGATAAATTTTAGGGCTTTTGACGCACCTATCCCTTTATTTTTTTTGGCTAAATGGTTACACAAGCACTGGGCCATCCATAAATATTTCCTTAAAAAAACTTTGAAGAAAAAGAAGTTAAAAGTCGAAACTGAAGGGCAAGGGGTTGCAGCCCCTCCCCAAACGACGGCAAGGGTAGTGAGATGTAAAGGGTCGCGGTGCCATTTGCAACGATAGCTGAAGGTCATGTGACCCTCTATCTGCAACAACATAACGCAACAATTTGTAAGGGTTGCGGGACTCTTAGCCATAGCCGTGGAAGGAGGTGATAGCCCTTCTTAAATCGTGACAAATGCCGCGGTCTATAATTATTTCGAAAGGTCGGGCTGTGTTAGTGATGAATAGTTCCCGACCTCGTGCTACTATTAGGAGAAAAATCGAACAAGTTCCAACCCTTTGGCCCTATTTCCCCCGTTTCGATCTTTTTAACCGTCGGATTTCTTTCTTTATTCCTACTTTTCAAGTTAAATTGATGCGATGCCTAGTTATGTGCCACGTCAACATTTTGCTGGAACATTGATCCAACTATTGTAATTAGAGCGCGTCGATAGTAAAGATGCGAAAACCATCCACACGATTGCGAATAGCAAATTAAACTTTGGAATGGCAAGGACACGCGCTAGGCGCGCGGGGGTGACGAATGACGATTCAAAGTCAATGGTTTCGGATACTCGTTTTGCCTCTTCGCTCGAGGCCCACGGTCTCCACTCTCCTCTTCTCCCCTTGAAAATCTCGGCGGACACGAAATGGAATCAGGAATCTCTCATTTTCATCTCCTCCCCAAATTGCCCCTCCAGATTCTCTCTAATTTCTTCCTCCTGCCCTCGCCCCCCGTTCCCCATTTTTGCTAGGTTTCTTGGAGGGCTTATCGCATTACTTTTCTCAGCAGCTTCGTCTCCGTCTTCCTCCGTCCGCGAGCCTCCTCCTCCGCGCCGGACGCGGGATAAACTTCTCCGGCGAGGCGAAGCGAAGCGCCGGAGAGCTGGAATCGGCTGCCGTCGCTCGGACGCCGGACATGGTGAAGGAGGACGAATCCAGGGACAGGGCGCTGGAGCTGTTCCTGAAGATAGGCCTCGACGAGCGCACCGCCAAGAACACCGTCGCCAACGGAAAGGTCACCGCGAATCTGACGGCCGTGATTCACGAGGTAACCGCGATGAGGCTCGAATCTCGCCGTGCTTCGGTTCGAGGAAGATAGGAGCGAGCGAGCGAGATCGCGCTGCTTTTTGTTTTGCCTTTTCTGTTTGCACGATGAGAAATCGGAGTTGCATGAGTGGGCGGATGGCTGGAAAACGATTCGCGAGTTCGTGCAGCTGTGAAAGTTAGCTGTGAATTGATCGATTCGCTGAACTTTTGTTTGTTGTCCTTCCTTTTTTTCTTTTTTTGGTCTCAAGGCTTGTGTGACGGATGGATGCGACAAGAGCATCGGGAATCTTCTCTACACGGTGAGTTTGCATTTCATTGATTCAGCTCGTGACGGATTTTAAGTTCATCGGGGAACGATTTGTGGAAATGATGCATTTGTTTCGAGAGAATTCGATCGCAAATTAGTTGATTCTGGTGTTTAGCGGGTGGGAAGTGGTTTATGAGCTTAATTGTTGCTTTCGTCTGTGATGGATATGCTACAGGTTGCTACGAAGTACCCTGCCAGTGCTCTCGTGCACCGGCCCACATTGCTCGAGCACATTGTGTCAGCAAAGGTGAGGACAAAATATAAAACTTTGTGGTGGACTCTGTCATATCTCTGTATTTTGTGGGTATCTATTTCAACAATTTTTGCACCATCAGATTTTATCTCATGTCTCAACTATGATTAGTTGGCAAGATGTTAGATAGAATAATTGCGGACTTGGCAAAATGTCAGGTAAATCTTGTTCATTGCTGCTTGATTGTATGCAGGTTAAAACTACAGCTCAGCTAGATGCTGCATTTTCATTTTTCTCCAACACTGGTTCAGAGAGCTTTAAGCTTCATGAGTTTGAAGAAGCGTGTGGTGTCGGTATGCAAAGCACTGCTATCTGTTGTGAATTCCAATTGAATATTAAGATTTTCAATTTGTTCATATGCTGTTTTGGCACGCATCTTGTGATGTCTGCGTGTTTTGGGCAGTTTCATTCGGGCTGCAAAACACCATGCTGTCATCACATGATTATGCTTATGTTTGATGTAAAACAATTTTAACCTTTATGATGGTTCTCTCGTGCATTGTTTCATCATATTGCTGATTTTTGTGCAAGCAGGCGTGGAGGTGTCCGTGGAAGATATTACACACACCGTTGGTGAGATTTTTGAAGAGAGAAAGAGCTCAATCTTGGAGCAGCGTTATCGAACAAATGGTAAGAGATGATTTATTATTACTTATTATCAAAAGGCTGAATTCTGTCATACTTTGATGGCTCAGCACTTTGATTTCGACCTTTTGATTTCTTGTTGTAAAACATTGTCCTAAAGTATCTGATGTGCTTTTCTCCCCCTTTGCAAGCATTTTTTGGCCCTGACTACTTTATGAGAGCTAAGCATCACATTTTTATGTGTCGGTTACAGAAAGGTCCTTTATTGTCAACTTCCTCTCCGGGGGTGGGGTGGGTTCTCCCATAAATAGGAATCGATGGATGTCTTTATAGATCCTATTAGCTAGTAAAATTTATATGGAATTTTAATGCTGGGATTATTCGTGTTGCACAGTTCAGCGTGTTAACTAACCTATTATGCTAATTCATTCATAGTATATTTCATGGCATATCCTTTTCTAGTGTTGCTGATTTCAGTTACTCATCATGGAAAGAAAATGCACTCTTTGACTACAGTATCTAATCGTTTCCCCTGTGCCTATAGTGGGTGAATTATTTGGACATGTTCGAAAAAAGCTGCCATGGGCTGACCAAAAGATTGTTAAGGTACCGTCTTAGATTTTGGATTCCTAGTTGTTCAAACTTATGATGTTATTCTTTCCCCCTTTTTTTTTTTTTCTCTTCTCACTATTTTCATTTTTGATGTACCCGTGTCTTCTTATAGCAAATCATAGATGCAAAAATGCATGAGTTGCTGGGTGAAAGGACTGCTGCAGATGATGAAAAGCCTGCAAAGAAGAAGGAAAAGCCTGTGAAAGTCGAGGTGGGTTTACACCAGGATGTAGAGTTTGGCTTTTGGTTTTGAGTAAGAGGGCATTATTTTCATTACCTCTCTGGTGTTGAGTTGTAGGAGAAGAAAGTTGCAGTGGTTGCTGCACCACAGCCCTCTGAGGAAGAACTTAATCCATTTAAGGATTTTCCACAGCCAGAGGATAATTTCCAGGTAAGATTTTACCTTTTCACTCTATTTTCCTTTCTTGCAATAGACTTATTTTGAGTACTGGGCATATTTGGAAGCTTGCTTTCCAATTAAATCACGCGCAAGCATATTCTTAATTGCTTTTTCATTCTTTGATATTGTCTGATCAGACAAACATCTTCTTAATACATTGTATGCCTCCAATTATCAGGTGCATACTGAGGTTTTTTTCAGTGACGAGCGTGTGTTGAGATGCTGCAATTCAAAAGAAATGCTCAATAAGCACTTAACAGTGACAGGCGGAAAAGTTTTCACTCGATTTCCCCCTGAACCAAATGGGTATCTGCACATTGGTCATGCAAAGGTAATACTGAATTATTGTTGAATCATACTTATGTTCACTTAGTTTTGCTTATGGCTGCCATTTGTGATCTTGATGACTACAGGCCATGTTTGTTAGCTTTGGTCTGGCTAAAGAGAGATCTGGGTGCTGCTATTTGAGGTAAGGAAAAATACATTCACTCCACCGTCCCCCGATAATATACGTAGTGCGTGCATGAGCGGATTTAATTAGACCATCCACGTGAGTTAAATTTTTAGAATACCTAATGTATGAAAAGTATTTCATTTTCCAGACCGTGGAATGACAAATGACGAGTAGTTCAGTCTAAGCATCGACTGCTTTATACACGTTCGTTTAACACTTGGTAAATTAGCTTATCAGGCTTTAGTTGTGAAAATCGTGGATATTCATCTTACATAGATGGTCCATTTTCATTGAACTAAATGTAAGATTCTTATAAACTGTTTACCATTTTAATGGGCAAAGAGCTCCTTGACCAACTATTGGGGAGCTTCTGACCAAAAAAAAAAAAACTATTGGGGAGCTTTCTTTGCTTAGTGGTTAACTGTTGCTGCAGCTCTAATTCCTTGGATTGTCAAATCTTATTGCCAGGTGGAGTGAGTTTAGATATACTTAGATTGTGATTATTATGATTTTCTATCCAAAACTTTCTTAGGAATTAAGGGAGGTGGGCTTACAGCTAAAAAAGTAAGTTAAATGAGGTTTTGGCACAGAATGGTCGTGTTTTTCTACCTTATGCCAATCTAGATGTGTCTGCTTTTGATGATAACTAAGAGTGTTCTAGCTCCAAAGTAGTGAAAACCATTCTTAGCCGCTTGAGGAAACTAAATACTTAACTCAAGTTTTGATGCGTTGGGGACTTGAACCGGAGGTATACCTAACTAACTTCTCCGACTTAAATTTTTTTTCTTCGGGCTCGAGAAGTTAATAGCCTTTGCTTCCCCCAATGTTCTCTACTTGATATACCGTAAGTGAAATCCTTTTGAAGATTGAAGACTCAATTTTTGATTCGTTGGAGATTCTAACCGGAGGTATACCTAATTAATTTCTCCGACTTAAAAGTTTATGTGGGCTGAAGAAGTTATAGCCTTTGCTTGCCCCAGTGTTCTCAAGTCTATCTAATGCAAGTGAAATTCTTTTGAAGATTGAAGATGGTCCTCTTGGAGAGGAGAAAGGATTTTAGTGTTAAAACACTCGAATGAAAAAGAAGTAACTACAAAGGAAATAACATCTAACGTTTGAAATGTGCAGTAAGTGTTATCCTAAAAGACATATGAGGAGCACTCTTTGTGAATCTTGGGCATTGAAGTTCTGCTTTCTACATGACTTGCCTTTTACATATATGGCTTCCAATAGGAAGGTTCCATACTGCCTTTCGGTCGTCCAGTGAAGTTCTAGCTGTCGATTTATACTCCATGAATTCTTTAAACTTTAGCTTTAAGATGCATATTTATAGCTACTAGTGGTTGCGCTGGTGTTCTAGTTTGATTTTCCCCTAGACTCTGTTATGGATTATGTAATCGTTCCTTTGTATTCTTCTGAAAAGGTTTTCCTGTTCGTTAGCCTTCATTTATGTTCTCGTGGCATTTGTAGGTTTGATGACACAAATCCAGAAGCTGAAAAGAAAGAGTACATTGATCATATCCAAGAAATTGTTGATTGGATGGGTTGGAAACCTTTCAAGGTGAAATTTTCTGCATTCATTGACTTGGTTTGTGCTTTGAGCCTTTTTTCTGGGAGAAAAATCTGAGATAACTTGAATTTTTGGTAGATCACTTATGCCAGCGATTACTTCCAAGAGTTGTATGATCTGGCGGTGGAGCTTATAAAAAGGGGTCATGCTTATGTTGACCATCAGGTGAGCCGTTCGATTTCCCTTTGGCTTAAATCTTCATGCTGCTTTGGGTAGAGACAATTCTGTTTTCCCCCTTACTAAGAGAGAAACCATGTGCAATGAGTGTCAAATACTTACCAGAAAGTAAATGGCATGGTTCTTATAGCTGTAAATTGGATATGACTAAGGTAATTACTAGTGTACTCATTTCACTTTGTGATGCATTCGTTTTCCCGACTAAAATTATTGCTGCTTTAGGCTGAGCACTTGTAATTTAGGTAGCTCAGGAAGAAAACCATGTGCAGTAAGGTCCTATTTCTATTGCAGCTCTGCTAATATGTTGCCCAGCATATGCTTCTCCCTGCAATTTAGTTATAGTTTCTCGCAAATGTATGCTCAATCTTTAGTCTAACATAGCTTTTCGAAGCAGGCAAGTTAGATATTTTGCCACGTGGATGCACTCATGCGAGCAATTCTTGATTTTGTGTGACAGTCTCACTTCTTGATTTCATGCACCGGTCACTAACCTTTTTACTACAAAGATTTTAAGAAATTTCTCTATCTTGTAGTGTTTATGTTATGGGAATGTTGGAGAACTTTCTGGTGTTGGGCACTTCTCATTGTGCTTTATCCGCTGTTGATTTAATCTCAGTTTCTTTCAATGCTTGAATTATTTTGGTAGACACCCGATGAAATAAAGGAGTATAGGGAAAAGAAGATGAATAGTCCATGGAGGGACAGACCTATTGCAGAGTCATTAAAACTCTTTGAGGATATGAGAAGGGGTCTGATCGAGGAAGGGAAAGCAACACTTAGAATGAAGCAGGATATGCAGAGTGATAACTTTAATATGTATGATCTCATTGCATATCGTATAAAGGTATGCCTTTTTACTTAATTTCTCTTTAATATCTCGACCTTATTTTGTTCTTGGTGATTTACATTTTGGTTTTACTATCTGTAGTTTACTCCTCATCCTCATGCTGGAGATAAATGGTGCGTCTACCCAAGCTATGATTATGCTCATTGCATTGTTGATTCCCTTGAAAATATCACCCATTCGGTATGTCTCTTTCTCTTTCTTTTTTATTGTATCTCAGTGCATCAAATCTATGGTGTTCTCATTTGCTAAATGATTCCTGAACATATATTAGTACTACTGTTGATAAGAGAATAATAGAGGCATAGGTTTTGGGGAAAGCCCTCTATGTGGAGTTAGGATGTCAAAGGGCAACCATGGCATCATTCTAAGTGTAAACGTCAGCAATTAGTTTGGGTGTTGGAGCTTTTAAGGAAGTGATGCATATTAATGAGATGGGAAGGTATGGATGGGCAACCTTAAAGAGAAAGACCTGAGTTTGCTAGTTGATGTGAAGCTGAGGCTTTGTTTAGGGGCACTTTCATTATGGTAGTTGTATTTCCTTTGCTCCTCTATCTGATGATAGTGATATGCCTAATACGGATTGATGAAAACCTCCTGTGCCCTACTTAAGTAAAATATAGGATTTCATGTGAATACCATTTAAGGCAGCGTTAGAAGTGATAAGCAAATGAACTATGGGATGCGGCTCTGGATTTTGTGGCATGTTAGATACTTTATTGCTCTTTGCTTTATTTGCAGCTAATTAATGAACAACTATGCGGAGACATTTTAATAGTACGAACTCTTCCAATTGAATATGATCAAGAACGAACGAAGAATAGCCTGTAGAGTCAAGATAGTTAAATTGGATTTTTGTCATTATGTTTGAGGCTAAAGCTACTGATTTTATATATATTCAGGGATGAGATAAGGTGCAGTATCTTTTTAATTAAAGGGAAGTGGGATCTTTCTTGATTGATGGCTCACTTCTGAGGTTCTTTATTCAATGACTCGACTCTGTCAATATCCCTTGCTCGGGCAGTTGCTTGTAGTTACTGGAACTCCATCTAGGGAGTAGACCATTTTTGCTTGTTTTGAAAATGGCATCTTCCAGATGTTCTTGAAGCAGGTTTTCGCTTTATGGCCTAAAATTATGCAATAGTTCTATTAATTTTAACCTTGCAGATATACATTTTTAATTTGCTGGTTTGGACAATCATTACTTTGTCTTATAGGAAATGTAATATATGAATGTCCTCAAGGGTGGGTTCGTACTTGATTAATTCATGCTTGTTATATTTGTATGTTGGTTGCTAGACTTGGATAGATTGCACATTTTCATGATGCTCCAAGCAGTAATGATATGTGAATGATTTCCTTTCACTAATGTGGTCTTTGGTCATTTAGTCTTGTCTTTCCCTCTGGGCTTCATGCCTGTTAATTTTCTTGTCTTCTGCTTGTGTTGTCAACAGCTTTGTACTCTTGAATTTGAGACGCGGCGTGCTTCCTACTATTGGCTATTGCATGCTCTAGACCTATACCAACCTTATGTATGGGAGTACTCTCGGCTCAATGTCACTAATACTGTAATGTCAAAGCGGAAGGTGAGGCAGAAATTTGAACCTTGAGCAGCATTTGATTAGCGTAAAGCTGTCAATCCCTTTTCCACATATGAAGTGTGTTCTTGTTCTGTTGCAGTTAAATTATTTAGTGACCAAGACATTTGTTGATGGTTGGGATGACCCGCGTTTGATGACCCTAGCTGGTTTGAGAAGAAGAGGTGTAACTTCAACTTCCATCAATGCTTTTGTTCGAGGAATCGGAATCACTAGAAGGTTGAGTTTGTCAAATATCGAGCCAGCCTGAGAAAAAAAAATTGCAAATTGGTAGTCTCTTACTTTAAAGTTTCTATATTCTCAACAGTGATGGTAGCACAATACGGTTGGATCGCCTTGAGTATCACATTAGGGAAGAACTGAACAAAACAGCGCCTCGAACCATGGTGGTTCTATATCCACTTAAGGTGTGCTGGATTTGTTCTTTATGTGGACCAATTATTGTTTTCGCTGTTTCATTAACTGGTTAATATTTTTCTCTTAAGGTTGTTATTACCAACTTAGATGCTGGCAGTGTGATGGATCTGGAAGCAAAGAAATGGCCTGACGCTCAAACAGATACATCTGCCATCTACCAGGTAATTGGCCACACCATACTAGGCACAGATGGTTTTAGACTTTTCATTAATAAAATCTCAACTTTTTACATGTCAACTACATGGGAATTTGTAATTAACATTGGATGCAGCCATAGGCTTTTTATGACGTAAAATATGCCTGGATTTTCTGGTCTAACTTACTTTGTGTGATGACTTGAGAAGTATTGTAGTCAGGTCTTTAGTACTTCTTTTGGACATTTGAACTTGGTAATCTGTTTGATATTTGTATACATTCATAATTTTGCTAAAATTGTTTGGAGATGGATTTGTGAAGCGAATATTACTGTTTTATATTTTCCGCAGGTCCCCTTTTCGAAGACGGTGTACATAGAACAGTCCGATTTTCGGATGAAGGATTCAAAAGATTACTATGGTCTTGCTCCTGGTAAAACAGTGATGCTAAGGTATCCACCCATTAGATTGTTTCTTTTGAAGTTTCAACTTTATCAAATGTGTGCTTGATGCTCAAATCTTTTCTGTGATGGTAGATATGCATTCCCCATAAAGTGCACCAATGTTGTCTTAGCTGATGATAAGGAAACAGTTGTTGAGATTCACGCTGAGTATGATTCCTCCAAGAAAACAAAACCTAAGGTTCATATGCGTAATGTTGTTCATTTTCTGTTACTTTTAAATTGCTTTGAGAAAAATAATTGTTCTTGGTACTTTGTAGTGCTGACTCTCATTCTCTCCCTCTCTTTTTTTTTTGTTTCCCTCAAAATGTATCTTAAGGGGGTGCTTCACTGGGTTGCTGAACCTTCCCATGGTGTTGACCCACTTCAGGTGGAAGTCAGATTGTTTGACAGGCTATTTTTGTCAGAGGTTGGAAATTAGTCTTGGAAATTGTGTATTCTTCTTCTTGCATTAACTGTTTTATGTGAATAATTAATAGTTGTTGGAACTTTTTGCTGAATTAGAGTCCGGCTGAGCTTGGTAAAGATTGGCTTGATGATCTCAACCCACATTCAAAAGTTGTGGTCCCTAGTGCATATGCTGTACCATCACTTCGAGAAGCTAAAGTGGGAGATAGATTTCAGTTTGAAAGGCTTGGTATGTACTGAGACTTATTAGTGCCATTGGTATACAGGCATATGAACTTTTCGGCATCAGTGAAGGATGTGAATTATGCATTTGAAGCCGGGAATAGGGCTTTTCTGAGGAGATACTGCAATTATTATCACAATCCATGCATATGATCATCTATTTCAACTATTCTTCTTAAGTTTTCTTTAGAAGTAGCACATCTATGATGAGTGGAAACTCCTTTGATATTTTTGTTTTTGCTCATCCAAGTACATTGCGTCTGGTGATTGGCTAGGTACTGGTAGAGCAGTTGCAAGTCTTGTCATAGGATATGTAGATATCACTGAAATGGTATATTGAACAGCTTCATGATGGATGGAGAGCCACATTCAGCTTCCCAAGAACCAGTGTTGTTTTCCACATTTGTTCTGTCACTAAATCTCTTCCCAATCTAGCAAAGTGGGGCCACAAGTTAATTAGATTTTATCCTTTGTGCTTTCTTCTGCTGTACTAGCTTTCAGTGGCATCCTTCTTTTCTGCCATTTTGATAGGATTCTCTTTTAGTCTTTGTCTTAAATTTCTTGGGAAGGTCGTTTCCTCTTCTTTTCTGTGCTCTACATCCACACAGACAGCTGTTGCAAGATGATGCCTCGTGAAAAGTTTAATAGAGAAGCGTTAGGCAAGAAAAAGTCTTTGAATTGCTGTTATAATGAAGAGCAATCATGAAGTACTTATTTACGAATTCTAGTACAGAGGTTAGGTTGTTCTCTAAGTTAGGTTGTTCTCTAAGAAAAGATGAAACTTCCTGTTTATTCTTGATTAGTCTGACAGCGGCATGGCATCCATCTAAGCTTTGTTAAGGTAGTTACATTCTATTTGAATATTGTTCTGCTCATATGCCTTTGGAGGATGTTCTCCTTGTTCAATAGGGCTGAAAGTCCATTCATATTATTGTCTGACCATTGTTGTATTGATAATCTGCAATTGCAGGGTATTTTGTGGTCGACGAGGACTCTACTACATCTGAGAAACTTGTCTTCAACCGGACAGTTACACTGCGAGACAGCTACAGTAAAGGTGGAAAGTAGGTCGTCATGATAGGACACTAGCTAGGCCTCGAGATGCAACTAGAGATGCACAGGTTCTGAATACTTTGCAGATGTATAAACAGTTACATTGATTATTAACCACAGGCTATTAATCATTATCCACAGGACTACTACGTATATCTTTGAATTCATCATGACATACCTATTTTTGTTCATTTTTTGATTGAAATCTGTTGTCTTCAGAGGAAAGTTCTGGTGTTTGCTGCTTTGCTTGTAGCAAGCAATGTGGTTGGGGAAGTTACGTGCGATGAGTATCGTAAAAAATGGAATACTCCTTTACCTCTTTAATAAGTTAAACTGCTCTATACTTGTGGAAGAGAAAACTGTGTGCACGAGTTCTTAGGGGCGAGACCAGAAGAGAGAGTATTTGGTTCCTATTACTTATTAAGTTTTGGGTGCATGGGTTTGAAGGAGAAATATTGCTTTCAAGTTCATCAGAAGCATTGTTCACTTGGTATAAGTTTGCATCTGGTCAGCATCATCTCTACTTTTTGGTCTCCTCCACTTCTTTAATCCTTTACCTACTTCCCCAGCCACCATTTCTAGTGTTAGCTCCACTATCTCTACTCTCCTGCTGCTTCCCTTGATCCCCACTTTGACCTCCACCATTGTCGGCCATGGCTTCCTCTGAGGCATGCTAACCTTCACCACCTCTTCACCACCTGCTCAGCTGCGCATCACCCTTGTGAGACTGCGACCATCGCTGCTGCCCCCAAGATTGTTAATTAGCATCACCAGCACAACCTCTTCAACTCAACAGGATTAATTCCTGATTATGCCCTTTGACTGCCAGAAAGTTCAAAGAATCACTATAGCCAACTTAATATTCTGTCCTTCTCTGGACACTCAGATGCCGGAAATACCTGTTTTTTTGGCCCTGTAAATCATGCCTCATTTGATCCGATTCTGATGTAATGTCCTGGAGAGTGAGGTGATTTTGTCGCGCTCTTTTACTCCTTTTGTTTCATTTAACAATAAACACCCTTTATGGAGTCACTAAGGAAAGGGATAGTGCGCGGGCATGTTGAAGCTTGCAATTGCATAGTTCACGTAAATGGCTTAAATGTTGTGGATAGTAGTCTGACCATAATATCAAACAGACCAAGCTTGTTTGCATGTTTGCATTACAGGTCCTCTTAAGTGATATTACATGCACGCTACATTCTTGGTTTCTTTATTGATGATTGATAAGTAAATCTTGCGAATAATCTTACTGCAAGCCCCTTACGAACTCGTCAACTATGGTTGCAATTCTTTGAATGACTAAGAACTAACACAAGTTTCTACTATTCAATATCAGAACAATTAGTTGATTGAGCTCAGTGTTCGTTTCCCATGGGAAACTTATGTAGATGCTAACGGACGACACATTGTTTTTGTCTTTGCATGTAATGTCACTTGTAACTGTGAGTCTCACCAAACTCGACTCGGTGAGCAATTTTAAGCAAACGTTGTGAACAACAGTTTTCTGAGGTGTGCTACGGGACATGGATTGGAGAGATTATTACATTGATTCAATGGCATTACAAGACACCGTCAAGTGCCCTCCGGCGGACTATGATTTTGGTTCCTGTGGTTGAGGGATAGAGTACCAGTTGTAGATGGTGGATTGATTGAAAATCATTATGAACATTGCATCGTGTTATTATTGGTCGGAGCCAGGTTTCTCCCTAAATTTTAGAATTCTGCCATAGGAGAACTCGCAAATTTTAGAATTCTACCATAGAATCTAGAATGGGCGAATAGAGATAGAACTGACATGAATAGTAGGAATTAAATTGCTTTGAAGATTTAGAAGTTGGGGGACGAGTCCAATGGAAATGAAGAGCTATGTTTTGTGCTTTCACACGCAACTAAGTTTTAGAGAATTGGAGATTCCCTCAAATTTATGAATTCCTAAGCCATGAGAGCAAAACAAAACGGGTAATAGCTGATTGGAATGCTCCGATAAGTTCCTATTTTGTTTCATGAACATGCTTTTCCTGGACATCAGATACCAACTCGGATTGGGCCACAGAGCCTATGTCCTAAACGCAATAGATGATTCTTCGAGGAGTCGAAAGCTGTATTTACGCTTCTGCCTATTGCCGATTATATTGTCCATACATAATAATCGAATTAATGGGGAATATTGTTCATTGTACGGAGAGCAATTTAGTCCTAAACTTTTTGACGATTTGTCAATGTAGTCAATTTGGCCAAATATTAACAAATTTTCAAAATATTTATGATTAAATCGACATAATTGAAAGGTTGAGAACTAAATTGGCATAATGAAAGATTCAAGACCGAATTAGTTACCATACAATAGGTTTAGAACTTTTTGGACCGTGATCCTTGAATTAATGTATTGTCCGTTTAACAAGTTTTTTTACACGAGCTGTTCTAAAAAAGAGAGGTAAAATATCCTTGAAAGGATCGAATACAATTTCTTCGAAAGAACACGTATCACATGAAAAAATATTGTTGTGACTTGCAGAGTCTCTTATACGATGACCTATGATTTGCTAAAGTTATGCAATTCACGTCCCGTGTCATCTAACTCGTTTTTCACTCCCTCTTGCCATGGGAAATATGACCCTTGCGATCATCACTTTGAACCATGTCGTTGTCGTCCAAAGCTGGCCCTAAACTCCTCTGGCGTTAAAAGCATCCAATTGAAAAACACCAATAAGCTGTTTCCTAAAAAGTTAAAAGAGAGTCCAGTTTCGTCACGCTAATATCTTCGACAGACAGATAGAAAGATGTTTTGATTTGATTGAAAATTTTGGAAAAAGATGGTGATGAGAAACGTGAGCGAGACTTGCCTTCATGCTCCTAAGCACGAAACTCATACACAATTAGTCACATCAGTTGGTCACATGCTCAGATATTTAGAACTTTTTTCCAACGGAGCTAAATCGATCTGACTCGAGTGCACTGCACACCAACTTAAAAAGACCATCGGAATAGTGGGGGGAGCACCTTTCGGGGTTCAGGCTCACCCTTCTTTTGCCATGTGCTGGTCTAGAGAGGCATCCCGAGGTCGTTCACATCAAACTTTGATTGATGTTGTTTTTCTACTGGGGCAAGCGTTGGAATCTCTGGATTTCTCGTGGGGTTGTTGATTGCAATCATAAGACAGTGGAGTAAATACACAGGATGCTACAGTAGTTTGATTAAGGAAAATCTGGGAACCTTGATATTTTTTTTTTTGGTGTAGAGGAACCTTGATATTTTATTAAGAGGCAATCTCACTAAAGAAAGAGACCTTTTGAATGTCTCTACGGCCTATTCCCATCTTGTGAGGTGGATTCTACGAATGAATTATCTATTTTAACATGTCTTGCACTCTCAATTTTTCTTGAATATATTTCTTTTCTAGGGAGAGAGAATACTCTTTGAAAGTTTTACATTCTAGTGATCCGAAAAACTGAAATGGAGCCTTTTAAGGACCTTTTTAGGTCCACATCGGAAGCTACACTAATTTGATTAAGGAAAGATATTTCACAAATCGGCGTTTCTCATCAAACTTTAATTGGCAAAATATAGCCCGGCAATTGCAATTAACAATTTGTTATATTTGAGATCCGTTGTGATTGGTCGAGGATTTAAAGTTTTCATGTCTTGTAAAAGGATGGTATTGAGATCCTCTACATTTAAAGGGGTCGATTTACTTACTAAATTACCCCCTTAATTCGATGAGTGATATAAGTTATGACAACTCAACTGAAGGTTTAGAATAACTCGTGTCACGGAAAATGCCCAGACTTTACTCAGATGCCCTCTTGGAAATCACACAACTCAATTGAAGGAAGATGAAAAAACAAAAAAAGAAAAGAAAAGAAGAACGAACATGCAGAAAGAAAAATGAAAATAGAAGAAGAAGCGTTGGTCTTTTTGAATATTTAAGGTGTTGGTGCGTCCTCCCCTTAAGGGGGTAAATTTATAATGTAAATTTTACCCCCCATAATATTATTCTTCAGAGATAATGGAGTCTAGGCCTGCTTATTCTTGTTCGTTTATTTGGTTTTCCCTTAAAAAAAACTTTGCCCTCTATTTGGATTGAAAGATCAAGGAGTAAATTGTACTCCGAATATGTTATTACTCAACCTCATCAAACATCAACCTTGATGGTGATTTTCTATCTTTTGAATTAATATCCAAGCAATCAGACACGATAGCTTTGGGGGATTTCAATTCTCAATACTATTAACTCATACTCAATGGTTGAGTACTAAGCTTGTCTTTACACATAGTGATGCTGCAAAATCGGCTTGAACGATGCTAAAGCACAATCCAACAAAAGATACTCGACATTGAAAACTTACATTTTTTTTCTATTTAATTTTACCGGGTGTTCGTTGTTACATATCTTTTGTTATAACAAAATCCAAGCTTCAATTTCGACAATGTTTTCTCGAAGAATGGAGAGAAGAGAAAGTGAGTTATATGTAGCATAATCATTTTTTGGGAAAATTATCAAAAAAGTTATAAACCTATTGCACTTTTGTCAATTCAGTCCTAAACCTTTCAATTTTGTCAATTCAGTCCCAAACATTTTTACTTTTTGTCACTTGAGTCCATCTGGCCAATTTTGGCTAGCCGGCGCTGACGTGGCTACTGACCGTCCGGCCAACGCTGATGTGATAATTTTTAATTTTTTTTTTCGAATTTTTAAATATTTTTTTTCCTTTTTTTCTTTTATTTTTCTGCCGTTCTTCCCTCTAGTAGATCCGGCTACCGGTGACTGGCAATCGGCCAGGGGTGCGGGCCAGCGAGGTCGACCTTGCCGAGCTCTAGCGAAGCCTGCCCCCATCGGCCTCTGGCGAAGCTCGCCCTTGTTGGCCATGGGTGAGGACGAGCCTTGCCAGCCGCTGCCTAGGCGAGATTGGGGCCGACCTCGCCGATGTTGGGCGAGGTGGAACCCAGTGACGACACTAGCCGGCCTCGCCTTGGTTGGACGAGGTTGGCCTCGATTTCAACCAGGCAACAGCGGGTGAGGCTCGCCCTTGCCAGCGGCGACCGGCTAGAGGGAAGAAGGGTAGAAAGAAAAAGAAAGAAAAAAATATTAAAAAAATATATAAAATTTGCCACATCGGTGTTGGCCGGACGACCGGTGGCCTCGTCAGCGCCGATCAGCCAAAATTGGCCGAATGGACTCAATTGGCAAGAAGTGAAAAGGTTTAGAACTAAATTGGCAAAATTGAAAGGTTTATGAACGAATTAGTAAAAGTGTAATAGGTTTAGGACTTTTTTGACAATTTCCCCATCATTTTTTCCCATTTTTTGCCGAAATCATATTGGCATTCAAGTCACTCAAAGAATAGTAAGAGCCATCTCTCTTGCCAAGTTTGTCCTTTTCATGCTTTTTCTCAATTTCCTTGCCAATGTGTCGTATGACATATTATTCTATGCTCCTGCAAGAACACATTTGGTGATTATTCTTGCTCGTTACGGTCGATTCTTGTACTGCGTCGCCTTGTTCTACCCTCCTTTTCTGTCTCTCTTCTGGAAGAAACTGCCTTGAGCTCACGTTTATTCTTCTTTCTTTTGGTGCTGGCCTGTTGTTGATTCTTTTGGCAACTATGGCACATGTGAACTTTCAACTAGAATAATCTACCTTTGAATTTGTGCCCCTGTCACGCCGATGGCGGCTTTTCTGTTTCCTCCGAAAATCAAGCCACGAAAACGAAATGGAAAGGAGAGAAGGAACATCTTTATGGCTATGTGTGAACATGCTATATTCATTCGCAATATCGTGCTCAGATGATCTTCAACGTCGGCTCCGAATTAGATGTGCCATTACCGACGCGAAAGCGTGAGCAGGCAAATGGTTTGAATGAGAAATTTGTTTTGCAGAACACAATCTGAGCATAAAGGATGTACGTGGTTCGGCGGATTGCCTACTCCATGGAGAGATATCAACAAGATGGTGCTACTATAATTGACAAAAATAAAATTGCAATCGCTCAATCACACTCACTCGTAAGGGTTTCCCAGTCCCAGATCAAAACCGAGCCCACAAGAATTAATCGCAAGAAAGGAATTCTCTCAAATTCTCAACTTTGATGACCTCTCGATTCTGATTGTCCCTCATGAATCTTTACACATATTTAGCATACTCCCTATGCACTAGAGACCAAACTTCATAACAGAATATATATATATATATATGCAAAAGACAATGAGTCTTTCTCGAAGGTCAACACGAACTTCGACTTCAACAGAGAAGAAAAGGTCTCGGTGGGAACCTAATTTTTACTTCTGCATCACCCATGACGCCATCGGCGATGGTCCAATTTAGACTTGCCTGATATGGTCCGAGTTTCCTTGCGACGTAATTACTGGTTGGATTTCAAATAGACGGAGATTTAACTTCGAGCCAGAATCAACAGGGTGGTTCAGATCATGTGGGTCGTTGGCCTGTAGTTTTTTGCTTGATTGTCGCCAAGACAAGTATCGACGATTGATGGATTTTAGATTAGTCGCTTGTGATTTTGTCCAACCTGACTATTATTCGAGGCTGCAGACGTTCTTGATTACTTTGAACTTTCTCGGCTGCGCTCCGTCAATTCGTTGATTGGTGAAATCCTCTGCAAATTAAGTCAGAGCGGTTGATCTGCCCCATCACGTGGGGGAACTGAATGACAGGCAACACGGGAGGAACTGAATGACAGGCAACACGGGAGGAGCGTATCTACGCAACCACACAGAGTTCAACTTCATAACGAAGAGGGGAAACTCTTCTGGAGCTTAGCTTTGCCGGACTTGATGCGACTGATTGATTGGACAAAGGGATCAAGATGTGGACATTTCGTTTAGTGTCATCTCATTAGAAACGGTGGTTGTCAAAACTATTAGATGCAAATTGTGGGTTGGACCCATCAATATGTCCAGTACAAGCTACCTAGATGTACTTACGATGATTGGCGGTGAAATTTTGAATTGTGGCCTGAATCTTGAGAACAAATGGCACTCGCAATAATGACGAAAACATATTGCATTGCGCCTTTGATTTGACCTACTGAATTTGAAATTTGGCCTTAAGGGATATCTGAACTAAGATCGATGACCTTTATTAGTTTCTTTACTTTTTCTAAGTTGAAACAATTGTTATGTATCAATGACGACGGTGACTCTACCTATTGTTGTTCTTGATATTTAGGGTTTTTGGGGAGTTTGGTTTAGCAGTTTGTGTGTGATTTATTATTAAGTGGAGAACATCCGGTAAAGTTGAATACGAAAATGCATCATCACTAATTTCATATCATCATATATCAGAAATATATATTGTGACCCTCAAGTCACATATCTGATGAGAAAAGTATTCTTAAATAATTCATAAGTGAGACTTTTTCAAACGGTTACCGTTTTGTGCGGCTGCTTGAGTATATATTGTTGAGACTTGACTCACTGTGAATTGGATTGGGTCGTTACTGATCGAAAGTAGTTTGGCCGGTCTGGAACGGCTCGGGTTGTTATAAACTCGGCATTTCCCGCCACAAACTGCACAAAATTACAAAAAAGAGACAAAATAAAATTGAGAGAATGCCATGCCAAGTTCAATTGATATCTTTCATGACTCATGCAACATGTGCAGGCGTGGGTCTGCATTGAGTGCTCCTACCACAACATAAGATGCACACTCGGAACAACACACATGCATTGGCCTAAGCATTCTCTGTCTCCAACGTCGATGTGACTCCACCTCAGCTCAACGTATAAAAATTGAAATTCCTCTCCATAATTTCCTCGAAAAGACATGACCTCTGATCTCATTCAGTCGGTCAGCAAATCAATAATTGAAGTTCACTTAGACCAACTTATCCAGAGAAGAATGTTGTTGGCCTGTCGACCAAACATGGACCAATCTTTCTACAATGTCAATAGTATACTTTACCTACTTTAAACTTGCAACAGTATCAAATTGCCCAAAATACAATGGAGAATGAAGAAAATACTCTTTTACCTTGTCGAAATATAAAATGTTCGGAATAGGGGAATAATTTATTTGCATAAAAGATGGTAAGACATGACACAGTGTGACATACCATAAGAACAATTTGGCTGATCAATGAAGAAGTTATCTACCATTTTCATACGATGCTTTGATTTGAAGTAAGTGTGTTACAATAGACCCCTAAGTTAGGGCACTGCTTGGATAAGCGTTAAGGTCGTGCCATAAATTTTCACAAGATAGGAACTATTAACATCATCCGCATATAAAATCGAACCCACTTCTAGCGTGTCATAGAAGAAGCTTATGATGAATTCCTAATTAGAAATTGTAACCCAATTGAAAAGATCCTTGTGGTGGGTCTATGCATAAACAACTAGACTATCGTCCAGCTCTGCATTAGTCTCTTAACTTCCATATGTCATCAACCGTCCAATATGCATCCGCCACGTCATCGACCGCCCAGTTGCTTCCTTCCGTGTGGCCCTGTGACGGCAACCCGTTGCAAGCGCCCAGTGCTGACATGGCAGCATAGTTGATCACGTCATAGCATGTGCCATCCCCGAAGTAACTCTCATCCGTAAGTATTGGGTTGTACACAGTACTGTTGCCAACGCCAACTACATCTGCCTTTGAGAATTCTTCAGGAATTTTGGGTATCTGTCCCGTTTTCAGGAAATTCGGAGAAATATCTGCATCGGTCATCGGATAACTCGAGACTTCGATCGAAGAATTCGAGTTCTGGGTCAATTTGCTGGGTGGGGATGTGGAGGGGGGATGATGTAATGGAGACGCAGAAGCAGAACAGTTCATGCTCATATCAGAAGTCCTTGTTGTTTGATCAGAGGATGAAGCTTGCTCCATTTTCTGGAGCAGCCGGGGCATCCAGAAACGGCGGACTGCGTCGAGGAACCTCTCGCTGTCGGATTCGATGTTGAGCTGGCGCGCTTGCTTCTGCACCCGGGTCCTCCAGTAGTTCTTGATCTCGTTGTCAGTCCTTCCTGGTAAATACTGCGCGATTTTCGACCACCTGAGAATCCGCCCAAAAATCAAATGACTTGGACATGCGATGAACAATGAAATTATTTGAACACTGATATGTTGTCATCAAATTTAGAGAGACGGATACAAAGACGCATGTTACATATTATTGGTTAGGATCATAGGAACAGAGTTTCTTTTACAACCTATGTCACGAAATTACTTAGGAAAATGTCAATTGAATGTTCACCTGTTGCCCCATTTGTGGTGAAGTTCAAGGATCAGAAGCTGTTCCTGCGGGGTGAGATTCCCACGCTTGATGTCGGGTCTCAGGTAATTCAGCCACCTCAATCTGCAACTTTTGCCAGTTCGCTTCAATCCTAAAACCACGAAAAACAGAGTCATCATCCTCTATACATCAAGCCTTTCTTTTTTTGCAACATCCGGACATTCTAATTGCCAACGCAAATAACTGTCAAATTATCATACTCTGGTTCGTCTCTTTTACCTGCGCTTTTCGCCAACATATTCCAGCGCCCCTCGCCGTGGCACGTGATCGAGTGAATGAGCAAATTGTCTTCTTCGCGAGTCCACGGCCCTCTCCGCAGGTCGCCCTCTTCTTCTCCGGACATGCTCATCCTCCTAGTCCAAGTAAAACCAGGCATACAACGGTTGGTGTAGAGCAGAGGACGGTTGTGAAGTTTCTGAGAACTCACGAGTGATGGACGGAGCGAAAGTGAGTCCAAGAATTTAATGATTCCAAACTAGAAGTAGAAGACTCAGAACAGTAAAGTAAACCCTTGTTTTTTTTTTGAGCTTTTTCCACTCGTTCGTTGCCTTTATATACAAAGTCATATCGAGCAAAATTTTTCTTTGGGGTCAGAAAATGTATTTTGGCCAACAAGTTCTTACCCCCTAGGAGGCGGCAAATCTGGAAAACAATGTATAGACCCTTTGTTCTTGTGCTCGGGGAGGGCAAGAATGAATCTTTTCCTGTAATTTTGGTGACGTTTTCCTTTAGAAATGCATGTCAGAAGGTTTGTGGAATAATTAATGGATTCAAGAAAATTTTATCGATAGAGCTTTAGTTACATGTTACAATATCTTGTTAAGAGTCCTTATTTTATGAGGTTCGTACCGATAAGCTTGAGAATTATTCTTCTGACACGTAGAGAACTCATGGAATCATACATATACTCTCTTACCTCATTGTGATTTCATGGAATCATATGCTCCATTCGATATTTACAACGAACTTAATATGAACAGTCAGATCTGGTAAGACTCGCGTAACATTCATGTGGGACCATTATTATCAACAACAATTCAATTTAGTATACGTACTACACTCATATTACAATTTCCGCGCTTCACGCGGTGGATCCGATAGCATAAACGAAAGCTTTCTCCCTCTTTGGAAAGGTGGTTGATCAAACGCTTCCGTGTGAAGCTCGCATAGCACATGCCAACAGCAGTTCAAATCAAATTTGTGCCATCATATCGCGAGCTCTTAGTTTGATTCTGATGCCTGTGCTCTCGATGAAGTGATGGATTCATAAACCGAAAAATCAAGGGCAGCAGAGAGAGAGAGAACGAGAGAGAGAGAGAGAGAGAGCGAGAGGTGGAACAGGGAACGGGACTGAGACCTTGGTGGGTCTTCTTGGTGAAAAGAACCATCGAGGGGATGGGATCGCGCGCGTGTTTCTTCTGAGGCATGATTTGTTCCATATTGCCCTTCTAGTGGTTCTAGATTCTGGGTGAGAAACGTGGTTGACTGAACAAAGATACAACTCACTCACAAAAATCAATAAATATATGAGCAAACGTGGAACTGTAGGGGCGGCATTGAGCTGCCGTCTTGGAATATTTGGAAAAGTAAAAGGAAGAGGCCAAAAGTTTCTCTCACGTAGTTTACGTCAAGCAGAGTTAGGGTTTTCTCCAGTCAAGTGTTTTCAGCATCAAACTCGATCAGCACGTATCTGGGGATTGGGGAGTGAACGAGAAGGAACTGGTCAGGACATGGAATTTTGGGATTACAAATTTTTTGTTGTAAAAATGTGAATGACTTCGAATCAAAAGTGCAATCGAGTCGGACTTTGAGGCGTGATATCGCTTTCCTTAAGGATTAATCGAGTCGGACTTTGAGGCGTGATATCGCTTTCCTTAAGGATTTCTTTGTCCCACAATGTTGCTAATGGTCATCAGCAAAGATCCTCCAGGATACAACAAAGTCTCAAAATGAGAATACTAGATAACAATTCTAGAATTTCTCCAGGGTCTCTCTGGGAAACAATTGAAAATGATGGCTGTAGTTTTTCTTGAAAACACTTGAATTGATGTGTTTTTCTTCTTGCCAAAAAAAAAACTGACATATATAGAAATCGATCTTAAAAAATATAGGTAACCCTTCACGAAAGGTTGCAAAGTTAACAAAGATATCTTTTCGGAAGAAGTTGCAAACTGAACAAATGCAACCCTTCGGGAAAGATTAAAACTGAACAAGTATAATCTTCAAAAGTTGTCTTGAAAAGACACATGTAAAATTCGGAATAAAATAAAATAAAATATATATATATATATAAAATTCCGAATTTTCATAATTTCGAAAATTATTTAATAAACAAAAACAACCTTTCAACTTATAAAGATTAATGAGACAACCTTACGAAATAAAATAAAAAATAAAGGGATTAGTGCTAAGTGCGCCTAATAATCGCACAATTATTCGCGCATCCGCATGCGGGTATTGTGTGGACTAGCACACACCCCATTGTCTTCGCTCGAAGGAGCAAGAAGAGATTCATAGTTATAAAGTGACCCACTTTCTCAAAACTTTCCTAAGTGGGACAAAAGAAAGAGCATTATTTTGTTTGTTTTACAAACAAACATCTAACATTTTTTTCTAATTTGGAGCAGCTAAATTTGACTGTGCGAGTGCGAGTGTTATAGGGTGGGGGGGTGGGGGGGTCAGACGAAGTCACGAACTTCCCCTTTGTGCAGCAACAGTGCCTTGAAAACGAGAAGCCATTGGAGCATCCGATTTAGGTTGAGTTGGATGGATGGCACAAATGGTTCAAGTTTTGATTGTTTTGACTTTTCTTTTGTCGGCTTACAATTAACCAAAACTCAGCCAAGATGCTAATGTTAAAGCCCAAAACGGAAGGTGCTTCCATCAATTTGATTACCCAATAAGAAGCCATTGGAGCATCTGATTTAACTTAAGTGGGGAGATTTCCTGATCGCTAGTATCTTGGTGAGGTTTGCCTACGTCATGTATGGTTCAACACCCAATGAGAATTTTCTCGGAAGTTCCTCGGAGCTCTAGTCTTCAAGCGCTATTGCACCGAATGGGGTATGCTACTTTGACAGACGATACTCGACCATCTTGTGACGACACTAGGCGCGGAATGTTCGTAGGCAACCTAAAAACAGGATGCGCATGAAAATCGACTTTCTAAAACCAAACAGGTTAACTAGAAGAGAATTACCAAAAAAGTCGTAAACTTATTATAATTCTGCTAATCGGTCATAAACTTTTCTTTTTGGCCCATTGAATCATAAATCTTTTGTATTTGTGTCGATTCAGTCTATCTGATCAATTTTGACCGGAAACTATTTATATGGATGGAAACTATCCTACGTGGTGGAACCAACACTAACGAGTATAATATTTAATAATATTTTAATATTTTCTTTCTAATTTTATAGTTCTTTTTTTTTTCTTTTTTTTTCTTCCCTTCTTTCTCTGGCTAGTCGACGAGGCCCAGCATGGTGCCAAGGTCTGGTCGACCTCGCCGACCCTTGCCTCTGGCTGGTCGCCGAGGTCCGGCTACCAGCTAGAGGAAAAATGGAAGAAAAAAAAAAGTAAAAAGAAAAATAAATAAATAATTCGAAAAATATTAAATTATTATTAAAAATTATCCATATCAGCGTCGGCCACGCTACGCCACATAGGACGGTCGACGTCCATGTCAGTGATTTTCGGCCAAAATTCCAGATGAATTGAATCGGCACAAATACAAAAATTTGAAGACTCAATTGACAAAAAAGAAAGAGGTTTAAGACTGATTTGGTACAATTACAATAGATTTAGAACTTTTTCGGTTTTTTTTCCCGATTAACTGTAGTCCAAGCCATGTATAATTGCGCGAGCTCATAATCGGACTCAGGTTAACTACAAAAAATAAAATCGGATCAACCAAGCACGAGCTGCCGACACGGTTTCGACACGGACGAGATCAGAACTCATCCAAAAGCCCCACGAAGTGTCGTGTTGCGCCCACGCGTGCGATCTCGTACGATGTGAAGACTTGCCCCCATCTTCAAGGGAATGGTGGGGGCTCGATTCACTGTACGCGCGGACCTCAAATTGGAAGGGCGGGTGCATTGCGCAGTGGCCAATAATTGTTGCTTGTGTTGATTGGGGTGTGCACATTTCAAACTCTTCCCAAGTTTTCGAAATCGAGGTAGGTGACGGGTTTGTCCTTTATCCCAATTTGTTGCATTCGGAGAAGATGGCTTGTCATGTGAAAGCAAGGCCAAGAAGAGACCCGTTCCTTGTGCAATGATAATTGGTGACAGAAGTAGTGCTGTGCGTGCGTGTGTGAGTGGATAACATGCGACATATGTAACGCGTGCGGTTGCGCGTGTGGGGTAGGGAAGGTACGGGGGGACACGACGAGGGTTTGCTCAATGAATGGCGAGTGAAAAGCCACTGGCCGGTCGGGGCCCCTCGTTTTGGGCACCTCCTTGTTGATCCGTCGTCTGTGTTTGACATGTGTTCCTAAAATTCTACACGTCTCAATGAACGTGCTGTACAAGTAATATAAAGATGAGAAAAGTATCGTCCCACGGAGATTGATGGTTGATAAATCAATTAAATATTAAAAATATATTAATTCTAAAATTTATCTAACATATTACAATATAATTGAGAAAAAATAGAAATTGACAATTTTAAAAGCTAAATTTTAGAAACTAAAGGCAAATAATCAATCGGATAAAATATATTAGAGTATCCGATTTCAGCATAACCACTAAATATGAATTTCAGATCATTATGCATACAAGGACAATATTAAATATGTGATGGAGGAATTTCCTAGTCTGTTTACTATCCTATCTCTAGGTATAGCAAACCTATTTAGTTTATCAATTCACTAAATTTCTATGTGAATTTGAATAAACATAAGTGTATTAAAATCTGTGAATATTCTCGGTTTACAATGAATCTTTTGGATCATCTTATCACCGAAAGCTACGTAAATTTAATTCATGGTTATATATTATAAGGAATAATTGCATATCATCACTTCTCAATCTCAAACATGCACATCAGATCATTCAAGTGATGGCCAGTCACTTAAAGGCATTAAGTACAATAATATATAACTCACATGAATGAAATCACTTGTAAAACATAAAAAGCATGAAATTCATATCATCATAATTAGGCTACATCGTAGCTTTAACAAAGAAAATTAGAACATAATAGAAGAAGAAACGAAAATATAAATTAAACCAAACATCTTGAATCAAAGAACGAGAATTCTGTCACTACTTTTATCTTCTCTTCAAAATACTTAAAAAACTCTCAGAACAATTAAAAAAACGATCTAAAGAAAACTAGCTGTTCTTCCAAGTTATCGGTAACATCCAAAACTCCTCTTACAAGGTAATTGCTTCTTTTTCGCATAAATCACAGAATTACCAATGTGATATCCATCATCTAACTCTTTTTCTAGGTAGTGTATTCCTTTTCTTCTTTTTGTGATATTTTCTTTATTTTCTCCATGTCTCATTACGCTGCATAAAGAAAGAAACTTTGAGTAAATAGATGGGAATCTAAATATTTTTTCACAAATATTACATTATTTATTACTTAAAATAGATAAAATAACTCTATTTTTATAGAGTTGTCAAGATGTACGTAAGACCGCATATTTCTTTTTATTGGTACCGACTGATTGTACTAGATATTTAGCTAGGCTCGAATACTCTTCTACGAAATATCGCTTTTTTCTCCCTTTCATATCTGCTTTCGACTAATGATAGCCCCAAGTTTGATAGGGGACCCAGTGATGCACGAACCTCTTAGTTTATGTCTATCTAGACCATCAGCTCGTGACTTAAAAGTTTTGACTCGGAATTTGATTTTGAATTTTCTATGATATGGACATACACGGAGATTGACTGCTATTTTGTTTCGTTCGTCGAAGTAATTGCTGCATGAATCGGACTCTTTTAATTTTGGATGTAAGTTCATGTGTTTCTTGGTCCATGTTGTAGTTGTATGTGTTTGACAGTGAAAATTGTTCAAAAAGTTCTAAATCTACTGTAAAGCTGCAATTCAATTCTAAAATTTTTAATTAAATCAATTTAGTCCTAAATCTTTTGAGTATTTGTCAATATAGTCATTCAAACTAATTTTGACTGAAAATCGTTGACGTGAACGCTAGCCGTCTTAGTGGCGTGACCGGCATTGATGTAGGCAATTTTTGTATTTTTTTAATTTATTTTATTTTACTATCTTTTCCTTTTCCCATGTAGCCGACTGAGGCTTACTTACACTTAACATCAAAACTCGAACTAAATAAACAAACATCAACTAATCAAGTCAAGAGTACTAAGTAGATCAATCTAACCTAGCCTCTAGAATTTCATTTATCTTGAATGAAAGGTTAATTACTTCAAAGCAAAATAACCAGAGATTGAAAATAACAACTCCCAATCTTTTTGATATTAAGAAGACGAAGTCCAATGATTCACCTTGTAAACACTTGAAATATGGAATTAGAAGCTTCAGTAATACAAAAGTGGGACCTTCGCTTTTGCTCAAAAGGTTAGAAGGTAAAAATCGAAGAAGAACGTGACGTGAGACTTCCTTTCTTTCTTGCAAGAACAAGCTGGAATCCTTTTTAAAGCTCAAAACTTGTAGTGATCTTATGCGATCAAGAAAAGGGAATTGTACTAGGAAGACTATACAAGAGTCGCGAAGGGATAATGTCGATTAACTAAGGTGAAAATAATGATGACATTGAGTTAAAAACACTAAGTGGAGAATGAATAGAGAGGTGTGCAAATTAGAATGGGACAGATGACTTTACTGTACAGCTCCAAAGTAGATATTATGATAAATTACTAAGATATCTTGCATTTCAGTACATAAATATGGGAACCAGTGTCCGTTTTAAACACTGATATTACAGAAAAATATCTTGAACCCACTAAAATGTTAAGCGAAAAATATCGGACAATATGGAAATTATAACTCAGTAAGTTTCTAACTTGAAAATTATTAGATACACAATCTAAAGCATGTCAATCCCCGACAAAATCTACTCCGGCGATATGTTTTCTCCGCCACCCTATATACTCAACCTACACGAAACCTACCAATTAAATTCTAACAGAATTGCATTGAAGAAGCCACAGACACAAAAATACCTTTTGGATTTCCCTCGCACTACAAAGTTAATAATTCAACTGAAATTTCTACTGATGGCATTTATCATATTTATATCCTACATATTATTAATTGATGTAGGAATTTCCATATGTTATAGCCGTGTTTGTCGGTAGCAGGCGAGTATCGCCCAAGTGAGGGCGGCCCTCACTTGTGGTCGGCAGCTGCAGGCCAAGGGAAAAATGAAAAAAAAAGGAAATATAAAGAAAAGAAAAAGAAAAGAAAACGGTAAAAAAGAAAAAAAGTTACAAAAACTATCCAATATCAATGATGGTCGTGCCATATAGGTTGGTTGCTGTTCACGTCAGCAATTTTCAGCTAAAATTGGCTGGAAAGATTACATTAGCAAATCGTCAAAAGTTTAGGACTAAATTGATAAATCGTCAAAATGTTTAGAACTAAATTAACACAATTGAAAGGTTTATGACTAAGTTGGCCAAAAGGTTTAGGACTAAATTTGCATAATTGAAAGATTTAGGACTTAATTAACCGCCGTACAATAAGTTTATGACTTTTTGGATAAATACCTGGTGTTTGATGTGTCCTTTTGAAATAAGAGAAAGTACTAGTGCACTTGATTTTAGTGCCACCGAGTGAGTTTAATTAACCTTATAGATACATGCAATTTGATCTATCCATCCGAATAGTGAATCATCTTAAAGCTAAATTAAGATCTGTTTAATATTTCGAGATAATTACCAAAGAAGGTCTAAAGCTAGTGTATGTCAGCGCCGGCCATGTCACATAAGACAGTCGACGTCTACATCAGTAATTTTCCTCAAAAATTGATCGAAAGAATTACATTGACAAATTGTTAAGTTGTTTAGGACTAAATTGACCAAATTGAAATGTTTATGATTAAATCGGCATGTATCGATAGGTTTGTGATTTTTTTTGATAATTTTTTTCTAAAATTTCTAATGCCATAATTAGATTGTGCATTATAGATAAAGGGTCGACAAATGGTTAGGTGTGATTGGTGGTGGTAGAATAATTGACCGCATTGGAGGAACCAACTTCTTGAGCCCGAGAAACTATTACTTTCTCCATCAACTACAATATTCCCGATAAAGAGTCAATTACCACATTCAAACTATTTGAAGAATCGATCACTATGTGTCAAGCATCATGAATTTTCATATTTTTTGTTAAAAAAAAGAAGAAGACAATTATAGTACGCGCGTGAATATTGGCATGGATGGACGGGAATGTCGCGCATCAAGAGCTCCTAAATCTGAGTGGGCTCATTGCTATTCGATGAACACGTGAGATGGGGTGTTAAATACTGTGTCAATGAGTAGGACACTCCAAAGCGGCACTTCTCGAGTTCACCTGAAAGTTTTCCCCAAACACCAATTGAAATATTCGGGAATAATGGCACAAATGATCCCTAAACCTTTAATTTATTCAATGTGATATCCGAACTTTAGCCAATCGTGCAATGTAGTCTCTGAACTTTTAATTTGTTCAATATAGTTCTAAAAATTTTGGCATGAAAATATTCAGTGTTATCTCTGAACTTGAATTAATAGAAGGATAATATTGAACATTTTCATATAGTTTAAGAATTATTTTTTTTTGGTCGAAAATGACTAAATTGAATATGTAACAAAAAATTTAGAGATAATTGCACATTAGGTTAAAGTTTAGGATTCACATTGAACAAATTAAAAGTTCATGGATTACACTGCATATTGGACCAAAAATCACGGATCATTTATGTCATTTTCCCAGATAGCTACCGAGGGTTTGGGCGGGTCAAGAACACAAGTTAATCCGACCTGCCGTCGGCCGGCAGCCCCGTCGGGCCTGACTTGTGGCCCATTGGATAGTGGGCCTATACCTGGTTGAGGCCTGGCCCAAGTCCAATCCCAATTGGTCAATTCCTTCCAAAGTCGTCCTCGTCAAATTAGAGCCTGCGTGCATCTGGTGCGCCTCTCGTTACCGTGCGATTTTGGTCCGCCTAGGAATCTTTGTTGCATGGATCGTATCGACATCGCCCTTTGAAAAGGGCGATTTGCTTCGGACACATCCATCGTTCCTCGTCCGCGGGTTCCCGTCTTTTTGCGATTTGCCGAATCGGTCGGGGCCGGCCGCCACTTGTCGAAGATGTTGCTGCAAGCTCTCGCCTCGGCTTCGCCCGCGCACGCGACCCTCCATCTGCCCCGTGCCGCCGCTGCCTCGCTCCCGCTTCGTCGCCCTCAGCCGGCTTTCCCGGTCTCCCGGCCGACGCCGGCGCCCCTCCTCCGGCCGCTGTCCGCCGCGAGGGGCCGGTGCGCGCCGTCGGCATTTCTTGATCTCAAAGGTGGCACAGGGTACTCGCCCACTTTTTGTCGAACGCATTTTTCTGGGGCATTGCGATGATGATATCTTGCTTGCGTTAAGTGGGTTTGCGAGAATTTTCCTTTTCCGTGCTTGCATTGATCTACTGTAGTGGCTTAGCTAACTTTGCTTGAAGCTATTGATTCGAGGGCGGATAGAGATTAGAAAGAGTTACCTATAAAATCCGAGCAAGAGAATTACCTGCAAAAAATGAAGGAGAAAGATTAGAGAGACTGATCAAGTGGTGGTGATGACTGATGAGGTTCGCAATTCTTTTCATTTTCGCAGAATGAGTGGGTTCATTGATGTAGAGCTCAAGGTCCGTGACTATGAATTGGATCAGTATGGTGTGGTGAACAATGCAGTCTACGCCAGCTACTGTCAACATGGTGAGCCTTGTAGTTTCTAAGTTCTGCACGATTTTTCTTTAAAGCATATGCCTTGTTGATGACATTTTTATAAAGCAAAGGCCTTTCCCGCATCCGGTCCTGCCCCCTTGTGCGGTCGAGATTCTTTTTCAGGAAGGTTTGAATAGGAGGAGATAAGTTCAGTCTCCTACTCATGTCACCTCATTCGAGTAGCATCTGGCAAAGGCTAGTAAGGGCAACGTGACTGCAGAGTTGGTTCTCTTCAAATAGTCATAATAAGAATAACTTACAGGAATAATGTTGAAATTCGTGGTTGTGGCCTAATTCGTGGTTTACAAGAGAGTCTAGGGACAAAGGCTAGAGCTTTTCACGAAAAGGGAGTAAAATGGCTTGGAAGATATTGGTCTGGTTAGATCACAATCTTCTCAAATCTCCATAGCGTTAATTTGTCAGCTGTGCTACTATACCTTTTGTGATCTGGCGGTTCCATCCTTTTTTCTGGGGATTCATATGTCAAAACCAGGAAACATTTGTATGCACTGTCCCCCATAGAGCTTTGGGAGTGGTCTTGACTTTCTGGCGATAGAAAGGAGAACTCCAGTCCAATTAATAATATTCTGCTGGGGTTAGTAATAGCCGAAATCTCATACTTCCGCAAATCGTTTTGTACTTCTCTTTCTAATTGAGCTTCTTTCCTTGGATCGGAATGTGCTAATCATAAGACAATAATGACTTGTCTCAAAAGGCATTGTTTTGGCACCCTGCTTTGTGGTTGGAAACTGAGAGGTGAAGGTTCTCCTTCTGATGATTTTTCATTTTGTGCAGCTTGAATAGTTTCTTTTATTCGACTAGATTAACAAGTCTGCGCATGATTCAACAACAGAACTAACTATTTGGTTTTAAATCAGGTCGACACGAGCTTCTGGAAATGATTGGAGTAAGTGCTGATGCTGTGGCCAGAACTGGTAATGCACTGGCATTATCAGAGTTGTCACTCAAATTTCTTGCTCCTCTACGAGTATGTTTTTCATTTGTAATTTCTTGCAAAGACACTTCAAGATTTATTTAATGATTTTTGGTTGTGAATCGTGGTATGCCTTCCCTTGCTTTCTTTGGGGTCCTATTCACCTTTAAATTGATTTATGCAGGCTTTACACACTTTTGATCCAAATCAGAGCTGGTTTTGCCCTACAAAATGTTCAATAATTCCTTATGTTGGTCCAAAACTATCCTAGAAACACATTTAGCACCTATATAGAGTTCAATTTAGTGGCAACAATGACAATTCAATAGAAAGATCGAGATATTTAAGGTCCTTCGGAGTTTGTCCTTGTCTTCTTTCCCCTCTTGCCTTTCATTTCATTTCACTCTTTCTCTTTTCTGAGAAAAAAATTTAAAATATTAAAGAGCACATACTGGGTGCCTCCTCTCTTGACTAGCATTTCTAGCATATTCATTTAAAAGTAGAAGTATTCTCTTTCAATGTGACAGTAGCTAGTATCCCTTGTTGATAAGGGCTAATGAGAAAAGAGAGGGAAATCCTAGGAGATTTCTAAGGAGCAGATGAGGGAATATAGTCCCTGAGTGGGCACAATCGCATAGAAGAATCTATGCATGTACACTGAGTGAATGTAAAAAGGATTGGTGATTGGTGATGCTGTTAGGGAGACAGATGAACCTACATATGCTGTCTGATGGCAGTAAGGAACTCAAATGCTCCAGGTCCCTCCTATGCAAATAGACACAACAGAACGTTTTGCAAAAGCATTGTCTTTAACACTATATATGACTAAACGAATATATGCAGAAGTGCTTGCTTGTGATTGTAATGTCATTCAATATTCAATGACTAGTTGTTTTATTATCCATTCTTGTGCGACCAGAGTGGGGACAGGTTTGTTGTAAAGGTGAGGATCTCTAATTCATCGGCTGCTCGCTTATACTTTGATCACTTCATTTTCAGGCTGCCAAACAACGAGGTCTGTTTATCAACTACATCTTGGTATATCATACTAGATCTTGTCTTGGCGTTGAGATATTATTGTTACATGTTCTGCAGCCTATTTTGGAAGCAAAGGCTACGGCTGTTTGGCTTGACAAGAACTATCGTCCTATCCGTATACCACCAGAAATTAGATCTAAGTTTGTCCAATTCGTTCGTCATGAGGAGGCCAACTGATGTGCAGAAGAAGTGGCGATAGAGTACTTGGTTAAAGATCCCTCCCTTTTGCTGAGATCCCTCGTTTGAGCTCGACATATGAAGACAGACAGGGAAAGGGAAAGAAAAATGCTACTGAAATTACTTTTAGGATAGACATCCACGAGGAAGAATTTTTGCGCATGTCAATTCGGCTCTTTCCTTCCACACGAGCAGCTCATAGAGTTCAATTATTTTCGGATCATGTGAAGTAGTCCTTCAATCTAAACTCCTGTAGTTGGGCATCTGTGAGAATCAACCAATTAATTGCGAAATACGTCTCTGTAACTGTAAAAAGTATCTTTGCATCGAATGACACACGAGGGAATACCTAACTAGTTGCTATGTACCACTTGCAGATGTTACTGATTAATATACACGGAAACTGTCCTGGCACATGCATCTATACCTCTCTACAATGGTGTCTTGTCCAAACACAAGCTCTAACACGATGATAACTTTTCTGTGCTGTACACTGAGGCAGGATGATAACTGTTCTGTGCTGTGCACCGAGGCAGTTAAGCACCTTTAGAAGAAATTTTTGTGCTTGCTCAATTCAAGATTCACTAAATGAGAGACTCCAGAGGAAGAAACCTTCTTTTGTCTGAGTTCAAAGACTCAGTCGTTCAAAGTGTCTACGTGGATCTGTTTCATAGGTATCTGACATGAGGAAAGGAGATAGTGTCTTTTTGTGTACTCATGCATGGTTGTGGCTACAAGTGCCTAGAAAGAACTAGAGAGCAGTTCCACTTCTTCCACAACAGGTAATATCAGGTCAAGTGGTCGTGCGTATTGAATATTACAGTTGGCCTGTAAGCGTGACACAGTTTGTCATGTTCTATCAAAGTATATTGGTAACCCCAGAAAAAGGGGAATGATTCATATTTATAACGTTATCCTACATGGTTTGAATTGAGTCCATCTCGGGCTTCTTTTCCTGGGGAAAGCCTTGACTGCATACTAGCGAATTTGGAGTTCAAATGTGTGAGCTTCAGTTTCTATTGATTGGGAAGTCAAAAAGTTTTTCTTTTGCAATGCATACATCGACTGTCATTGATTCGAAAGCATAAAATTCCTCGAGTTGGTCTCGCTAGCTTTCCAATAAGTGAAATCATGGCAAATTGCAAATCTGTATCACTTTTATTATGCAGTTGCTCTCTTTAGTTAATCTTGGTGCTGAAGAAGCCGTTTAGCAAATATTGTTTCTTCTCGGCTTCTTTTTCTCCGAATAGATTTGCCAGAATGTCGGGGTTGTTAGTGGTTACTTAGTAACCATTTCTAATGAATGTGAAGTTCGATATCTGTTGTTCCGCAATGATATGGAGAGAATACTGTGCAAGTTCATGAGCATCGTCATGCAGGCATTAGCATAGTCAGAAATCGTGTCGACAATATGCAGCGACTACAATATCCGCCCAAAGTTAGTTCCTCTCCCTTTCAGATCACAGGAAGGGTCCATAAACTCGCTCCAAGCTGATTAAACCATTTGAGAACTTTGCAAATTTTCTGCAGTTGGGCATCGAAGCCTACCGGAAAGTTGGTGCTAAAAGGGCTATCCTGGATATCATCGATTGTTGCACGCGTTTATCTTCTGTGGCTAGTAACGTGATGACTCTACATGAATCAGATACGGAAAATAGAAGTAAGTATTTCTCGTGGGTGTCACTCCGTGTGGAACTGGTTGCACTCAGCAGCATTGAGCACATGGATATGCGTATAGTGACTCCACGTGATGCACGAAGCCCGTGAGAATAGAGAAACTTCTAGGTACTCTTTAAAGCATAAAGTGACGCCTTTCTTCGTTTGAATTTAATCATCATATGCAGAGTAGCGTGAAACTTACAATGTCCTTCCCAAACGACGACACATGGGATACCAGTTAGCGAAGTAACTAAAAACCTCTTGTGACAACATATTTTTTGCCGAGAAATCTTAGGCTCCGCTTGTTTGAAAGAAACTGTTTTCGAAAAATTGATTTCCGCCTCGCCAGTATTTGGGAAAAACTAATCGATCCACAGAAAAGGTTTTCCATGAACTAAAAATAACAAGTTTAGATATGAGAAAAACAACTTCCTCTTTTGGCAAGAAAGAAATCGCTTTTCCTAAATTACTGAACAAATGAAAGCTAATCTTTTTTTTTTAAATGATTTTCATGAAAAATATATTCCTTTATCACGAAGTTTTGAGTAAAATAGGCGCACCCTTAATGTAGGTTTCACAATCGCTATCTGTGAAAGTACGCTGAGAATCCATACAGTTTTACACTCTTGAGTTCAAGAAGCAATGAAAGATTGACGGTGCAAAGTGTGTATTTGTTTAATGAAAAAAATTGGGTGCTAAACAGTGGTTGTAATGCATAGCACAAGTTTTGAAATTAGTGTAATTGAAGATGACTTCTACAAATTTTCCTTTCTAAATGCAATTAACTTTCAGGTTAGTGAGAAACGAGTATTGGAGAGTAATGCCTAGATGTAATTAACCGCAGACTGCCGTGCCATGTGCGCACACGGTATACTCTCGGGTCTGGAGGGTTCCCTCTCTTCAAGTCACCGAACCGGTTCCCCCTCCCCCCAACTAACTTTGGAATGACCCGCCAAAAATTACATGCGCACTTTGATTGGTAGTTGAGGTAGAATGGCTTCGAGACATCAACACACTGTCGTGAAACAACGTTGTTTTTCAGCCACTTGGGTTCTGATTGGCTGTCTCCATCCTGTTCTACACAATCCATGGTGGTTCAGGAGCCACCTGCTCACCTTGGACTGGACTCTGGATTTCACTAGGAAGAGTAGGTGATGCAAAACCTTGCAAGGATAAGGATCTTGACGAGAGGAGAGCGTCCATCATTCTGAGAGTGTGAGAGAAATGGAAGAGGGAGGGACGAAGAAGAAGATCATGGTGGCGATTGACGAGAGCGAGTGCAGCCACCTTGCTCTGCAATGGGCTCTTGACAACTTAGGCCACACCATCGCCGGCTCTGAGCTCATCGTCTTCTCGGTCCAGCCTTCATCTGACTACGGCTCCGTTTATGCTGCTTCTTATGGAGCTGCCCGTAAGACTCTCTCTCTCAAATCTGTACCTTGATCACCGAGTTCGAGTGGATCATAAAAAACTGCCTGCTGAGCTTATGAAAGCTGTTAATTCCTCGCGACTGTGGTGGATTGTTGTTATGTCGAGGTTATCTTTTGATCATCCCAATCGGTTAAGAATTTCTTACATCAATTCGCCTTGGTTGGGTTGGCTCCTTTATTATCTTTATCCTATTTTATGCTAGAATTGTTGGGGCTCACTTGCTGAATCTCTCCCTTTCTTTGCTCCATTTTGTAGCGCAGCTGGTTAAATTTCACTTGCCTAATCTTGTATAAACCATCTGGATTCTGCGTGCTCCTTTTCATCATCTAACTTAATCTCTCTTTATCTGGGGAAATTCTTATGGTTCTGGATAATTCATTCTACTGTGCAGCTCCGGGCTTGATTAGAATCCTAGAAGAAAATCGCAAGAAGCTTACTTCAGCCCTACTAGAAAAGGCCAAGGAAATCTGCTCTCAGCATGGGGTAAGTAAGAGGACCACAGTTTGATTCAAAATATTTTGTAAAAATCATACTATGATTCCACATCCATGTTTTTGTTTAACACATTAACAGCGCCGAGTGTGACATGGGACAAGAAATCATAAGAGATGAAGTAATCAGGAGTCATAAATACTATGGTGTAGGTAACAGAAGACTTCACTGAAAACACTTATTGTCTGGTACACAGGACGATTCATTTTACTTTGAACACTAGTACACAGTGCGCTGAGCGTTCCTATGCTTGCACCAACTCCTAATATATCAACTCCACACTTCGGCATTTCCTAAAGTAAACCCAGGTCGTAAGTCAAAAGTTGGAAGGTAGAGAAGACAGAGGACTTGTGAGATAATGTTGCTGCTTCTAAAAAGGGATGCACAAGAGTTGCTAGTTGTCATGAATGGTGCAAGTCGGTGTAGAAGGAAGTTTGCTTATTCCTTCAGCGGGCAAAATCTCCATAACTAGGAAATCTAAGCATCAACTCGTTCTCTCTCTCTCTCTCTCTCTCTCTCTCTCTCTCTCTCTCTCAATCACATTTGAATCTTAGCATTGAATCGTGTTAACACTTCTTATGTGAGTGGACTTTCATGCTCCTCCTTGTCGCTTACTCTCTTCTTCTAGTTATCATTCATCAACATTTCTTTTCAACTCTTGTGCATCCCTATGTCCTTATGGGGTCAGGTTTTGGTTCAGGCCTAGGTTGTATATGGTGTTTTAGAAAAGTAATATAAATTCTTACCTTTCCAAAAAAAAAAACATTTCTTTTCAAGATTTTTTTTTGGTAAAATTTTCTTTTCAAGATTCATCTTTACCCAAAAAAAAAAAACATTTCTTTTCAAGATTCACTGCGTGAAGCAAAGTCCACAAGTGATATTGGCAATTTATTCATCTTTGTGATGGCATCAATGTCCACGGACTAGGAAATACTGGGTTCTGGGCTGAACAAGTCATCAATTGATTATCATTAGCAATTGTATAATGTTACTATCGATATGTTTGGTAAAAGCTCTTGGACAATTGCACTAGTCAAATACGTATCCATCCTAACTAAAGGCATTAACCGAAGCCTAGAGAGAACTTCATTTCCTGTCTCTAGTTGGTTCGGCTGAAGGGCATCTCTGTTCCCTCGAAGTGTTCCCCTAATGCGTCTGAAGTGTGCTCTCCTGCAATTGAAGGTTGCTCAGTGAATTTGATCTATTTTATCTATATAATAAAGTGCTGCAGGAGAGGACATAATAGAAGAATGAAGGAAATGGAAGCAAGTGAACTGTTATACAAATAGCAAAGTGGGTGACAAATGAGTTATCTCCAGGAGACAGCCAGAACAAGCATAAGTTGGGTGTGGTATGTCCAGCTTGTGAAGTACTTGTAGTCATACAAGAATAGCAGCTTCTTACAATAAAATTCTATAATTTTAAGAGGCCCAAGAGATGAAAGTTAAAGCTACCAAAGCGCTTTATGTATTGGCTAAATAGCAAGCCAAGGATGAGGCGCTACAACATAAAAAGATAAAAGAGAGAGCCGACCATGAATCTGACAATAACCTGGCCATCTTACAGATCCCAGAGATTCAACAATGAAGCCTTTTCCATCTTTCGACTTTCAATGTCTGCCTACATAAAAAACAGCTTGTCCATCTCAACTGCGGAACAGTTGAAGAGGAATAGATTGACAGCTTTCTCTTTTTAGTCCAATCCATTGTCATTTGTTGAGATGGATCATTGTCGATTAGTGTAGTTGTTGAAGGATTTGCACCACTAAGTTGACCAAGTTCATTGCTGTTGCACAGTGATAAAACCTACTGATGATCTGCTCAGCTGACAGCTTAGTCTTTCTCTAGTATAGCGAAGCATGTTGAACTTGATATGCACTATCGCTTCATCCATTAGAGAATCCTCCGTGGATAAATAGATGAAATACAACAGATGAGCATATTGCTAGTAGAGTATCGAATTGAAGTTTCGAGTTTGTGAAATTTGAAAGTCAAAGGATATGATAAATGGGAAGATAGTAGGTTTTGAGGGGGAGTGCAAAAGTCAACACCTAAGATGCTTGTTGACATCATCCATTGCCTAAGTAGACATGCATGTACAATTTGTCTGAGCAGAGAAAAAGCAAACGTTCCTTCTAAAGTGAATGATGGTCAATGGATTACTAATTTCATGGTGGTGAGTTTGCGATTATGATTTGTTCTATCAAGATTAGTCATCAGCTCCTCATCAGATGATTGAGCTGTCCATTTTGGAAGAACATGGAAGTTTAATTTGCGGAGCAAGATGAGCAGTTCACTTTCATGAAAGCAGCATTTTGTTTCGGACATATTATCCAAGATCAGGAATCCAAAGCTCCCGCCTTCAATAACAATTTGGATACTTTAATTCTGTGAATTTTCTTCTGTATATGGTTCGTGGAACTATACTAATTCCAGTAACTGTCTAATTTGATAGAATGCATTTTAAATAGGTCAATGCAGAGACGATGACAGCAGTTGGGGATCCTAAACAGGAAATCTGCAAGGCAGTCGATAAACTCAACATCCAATTTATTGTGTTGGGCAGCCATAGTCGTGGAGCAATAAAAAGGTTGGTCACTTTCTCTGTCTTATAGGGCTGAGCCCAAGTTAGTTTGAACTGCCAAGTGCCGAAGCGAGCAGAACTTAGTTTTCCAGTTTCGTTTGGCCTGGAGTGTGCTTTCTTATTTTCCATTAACAAAATGAACTGACCTGTGTCATGGCAGTTCGGTTCGGTCTGAACTTTTCTCTAACAATACTGAATGGCAGAACCAAACTGAAATTTTCCTCTTCTTTCTTTTTTTTCCTTTTTCACTTTTCTTGGATATGGAGGTAGTTGTCAAAGAGCTTCCAAAGTGATTGAATCAATTGAAATTCAATAGGCAATCCCAGGACACGTTTTTTGGTTGCAAAAATTCGTAGTTCTAGCCTTTTGCCTACAACTATTACTAATTTTCACTGATTCTTTAGTCTGTGTAGCACTGGTTTGATGTTTACTGTTTAGTTAGGCCACCTTTTAATATGCTAATATTTTGAAAAAGAAAATGATTAATAAAGAAAAGAGAGAAATCCAATTCAGTTTGGAACTGAACTGGACTAGCCCATTCAATATAATTAAGTTTGGTTCCAGACCCTTTAATTAAGTTTGGTTTGTAATTTTCTAAGTCTAGATGGTCCTTCAGTTTGGCCACGAAAGCCCAAACCTACTAGGACTGAACCTATTCTGATAACTTTCTTTGTGATGAGATGGCGCCATGATATGTCTATAGAAACTAGGTCACACGTATTGTCCATTGTAACCGTGTCTTTTTTTTACTATTGATGATGCTCAGTTACTCTTGTTCTCTGTCAACTTCATTCTGCATAATTTTACCTGCGGATGACCGACATGTTTAGACTTGGTTTGCTACTCAAATTGTAGATAGCATAATATTAGTCACCTTAATATTAGGATGCTTAAAGCTATGTCTATATCTCGTGTTTCACATGTAAAAGTGATATGCTTGAGAATTATTCTGGACCCTGTCGAATTCTTTCACTTGTTTCTGTTTTCTGGGCTCATCTGTGAGACCACCTCCCGGATGCTTCTCAATGCCACTTCACTGTCACAGGGCGTTTCTAGGTAGCGTCAGCAATTATTGTGTTCATAATGCAAAGTGCCCTGTCCTTGTGGTGAAGAAACCAGCTTGACCTATCAGCATCAGCCATTTCCTATCAGAAGTCGAAAGTCAAGAAGTTCAGCAGAAGCTAGTACCATAGTTGCAAGCATCACCAATTCGTGTCATTGATGGGGGGATGGAATTTGTCGTTGCTGAGGTTGTTGAAACAGTTCAATAGACCTCTAGTGCTGTTTCATTACTTCATCACAGTGTCAAATATCGATGTCTTCCAATGTGATATATGTTTAAGACGTGTAATATACTTGCTGGTCAGCCCTCAAATCTTCACGCTTTGTGCATTCTCCAATCTTGTTCATACAAAATTATTCTAGCTCATACACTGGCGACTCTTGGTATCGCTAGTAGATGGTTAATGACGGTGCTTCATATAAAGTTTCATTAATCAATCTCATCACTCATTAGTCCTTAATGTCACACCTCGAATCCTATCATAATGGCGGAGTGACACGGCCATCTTTTCACCCAAAGGACACGACTTCAAACCATATCCAAAGTCCCCATCGATGTTGCTCACTCTATTGGCCACTAACTGAAGAACCTGATTAGATTAGGAAGGAATGGAATGGAATGAGTAAGTATAGTTCGGTGGCTAGTACATTTCTTCTAACCAAATGGAGTAGCTACTATGCATATATATATAAATATAGAGCAATATCAGAAACTTATAATTCAACTCTTTAATATACATATCAATTCATATGAGTTATTTTATTTCAACAAACTTTATATAATTCAGAAATACTAATTTAAATCATCATCTCATTTCGAACATCAATGACAATCTCAACCAAATCACACATTAATAGTTCATTCTATCAACTAAGCTCAAATCACATTTCAATGGTTCATTCCATCAACTAATATCAAATTACACATTAATGGTCTATCCATTAACCAAATCCATGCACAAATTTTTAACCATGATCACACATAACGTCTTGTGATAAGGCGACCAAGCTCCACCCCTTGGCAAGGTCTTCACCTATATTACTAGTAGCTAGCCCACAAGGATATCATAATATTAGTATGCAGACCCATAAACCCTTTGTTGCGGAAGTCAAGCGATCGAACAATAAATTTGGCAGAATAAGAAAATAAATCGAACACTAGATTTACGTGATTTGATCGTAGTGACCTACGTCCACGGGGAGAGCAGCATGAAATTCCACTATAGATCAAGCGATACGATGGAGATTACAACCACACTTGAGTAACTCAAACACTCTTGGTGTTTTTCAAGCCTCAATTACACCAAATAGCTCACGTAGTGTTTAGCCCCATAATTCCTCACGAAATAATTTCTCAATCTCGCGAAAGAATTATACACAAATCTTACAACAAGATTTAATTACTATGAACACTTGAACTCTTGGTGTAATTCTACGAACAAAATCATGAAGATTGCCCACCGTCAAGCACTCGCACACCAGCGGCGCTTCGAGAATAACTTCACGTATTCATCAACAACTGCATGCCAATCTTGCGGCAAAAGAACAGCCCTTATATAGCCCAAAGAAAAATTAAAGGCGGAAGACATATTCCACAAAATTCAGTCGACAAGTCCAAGTTTGGACTTTCCTATTTCTTCTTTCTTCGGCAGACTTCAAGTGGGATTATATTCCCTTTCTCTGACACAAGTCCACGGTTTGTTTTCTTTCATAGTCAAAGTCCAACATCCTTTCGACTCCAAATTGAAAATAAAATCGCCTGCAACTAGGAAACGAAAATTGCCATATATTGCATGCACATAGGAAATCCAAACTTTGGAATATTGAGATCTCCATAACTAATAATTAATCTCGAGTTGGATTTCGTTTATTGGGCTTAAACTCGAGACATATTTTCAACAATCTCCACCCTGGTTCAACGTTTGAGTCAAGTCACAATCGCTTTGATAGAATCCGAATTTCGCTATTACTCTCCCACAGCCCCAATGGGCTCAACCGCCACATACGTTTTTCAAGTCCAAGTCTCACTTGAACTTCGCCATAGTTGTGAACCTTATTAGAACATCAACTCCACATGCACCTTTAATTGCTCCACAAGAATTTTTCGACACAACCTCTTCAATTGCAGATAAAGCAAAACCATTATTGTATCCATATATGTTCGGAGATCAAATATGCACCTTGTAAATTTCAGTAGTTACAATAACTATTGGCTCAATAGGCTCCACTTTGCTACAAGCACCATTTATGTCGATTACTTCGCTGGTACCTGCTACCTCGGGAGTTTCTGGTTGCGACTCCACCTCAAGCTGAACACCATTCAAATCCGTATAAACACTGCCACAAACACTCCTACTCAAAAGTACTGGAGATTCGTCAAATGTAACTTCTCTGCTAACAATAGGTGATTTAATTCCGGGCACCACAACTTATAACCCCGCTCACCTTGTGCATAACCTAGGAACATGCACTTTCTTGCCCTTCCATTGAGCTTACCATCACTAACTCGAACATAACATGGACAACCAAATATTCTAATAACAGAATAATCAGAAATGTTACCTGACCACACTTTTTCGGAAGTCTGACATCCAATCGCAGTCGATGGGGATCTATTCTTCAGGTAACTTGCCGTACTAAGCGCATCCGTCAAGAATCTCCTAGCCATACCAGTACTAAAGATCATTTTATGGGCCGTCTTTAGTAATGTTCTGCTCATTAACTCTGCAACATGTTGTGGTTTATTTGCATTAGTGCAGTGTTTCACTATGCCTTCCTTCATGCAGAATTCGTTTAACAGCTTCGAGCAAAACTCCATACTATTATCAGTCCGCACATGCTTGATCATTTTACCAGTCTCCTTTTCGATCAAAACTTTCAACTGCCTGATCCTGACAACAACATCAAACTTGTGCCTTAGCACAAACACCTAAGTCTTCCTTGAATAGTCATCAACAACTGTTAGCATAAATCTGGCACTCTTCTTCGAAGGAAATCGCGACAACCTGTGAACATTCAAGTGAATTAATTCTGCAATATCCGTGGTTTCTCTGACAATCATACTGAACTGCAATTTCCGTCGTTGATCTAAATTACAACACCTGCATACATTCAATTCATTCACATAACCACATAGCAACTTTTTTTCACTTAAAGCCTTTTGGCTTCTCTTGCTAATATGCTCAAAACGCATATGTCACAATTCAGACTCTCGAACCGATGCATTCGACGTCTCCGCAGTGAATTCTGTCACTGTCTCACCTTGAAGCTCATACAAGCTATTGTGCTTAATTCCTTTTATTATCATCAAAGCACCTCGAACAACTTTCAGAAATCCACATTTTGAAGAATATCGACACTCAGTTGAATCCAGGGCACTCGAGGAAATTAGATTTTTCTTCAACTTTGGAACATGCCTCACTCTAGTCAATGTTCTCACGATATCATCATGCATTTTGATTTTACTATCACCAACACCTACAACATCTCATTCAACGTTGTTCCCCAACTGCACTTTACTATTGTCCGTGCACCGATAAGTAGTAAACCAGTTTCTGTTTGGTGTAGCGTGAAACGAATAACCAGAATCTATAATCCATCTGTCAAACAATGAATAATCAATGACAGAGAAGACAAAATTAGCGCTATCCGAATTACTGTCTGCTATAGCTGCAACATCATCCGCATAATCAGCTCTAATTCCCTTATCCTTGTCATTCTTTAGCTTAAGGCAATCCCTTTTTATATGCCCCCTCTTGCCACAGCTCCAACAGATAATACCACCAATCCTAGACTGACTTCGTCTATTCGAGTTCATACTACTTCTGCTAACATGTGTACCAGTTCTTCCTCTATTTTCACCTAATAAAGTAACATATACATGCTCGCCAGATTCTCTTCTACGGATGTCTTCACTCAAAATTAAATCTCGAACACCATCAAATGTCAAACTTGTTAACCCAGAGGAGTTACTAACAACAGTAATAATAGTATTCCAACTATCAAGCAATGAGGATAATAGAATCAAAGCACGTACCTCATCTTCAAAGTCAATGTTAACTGAACTCAATTGATTGACAATCACATTGAATTCATTAATATGATCAGCAACTGATGAACCTTCGCTCATCTTCAAATTAAACAGACGTCACATCAAATAGTTGTTGATCGTAGAGGGCTTCTCGTACATGTTCGGCAGGGCTTTCATCAAACCCGCAGTGATCTTTTCATTCACGATGTTAAACACGACGTTACGTGCCAACGTCAGCTGAATAACACCCAAAGCTCGCATATCCAGCAATTTCCAATCAGCTTACTTTATCGTCTCTGGCTTCTCCCCAAACAAAGGCAAGTGCAGTTTCATCTGATATAGATGATCCTCATTCTGCATCTTTTAGAAACCAAAGTCCTTCCCATCAAATTTGTCGATTTTCACTTTTCCTTCTTCTGTCTTTATCGATTCGCTTCAACTCAGCCAAACCAGGCTCTGATACCAATTATTGCGGAAGCCAAGCAATCGAATAATAAATTTGACAGAATAAGAAAATAAATCGAACACCAGATTTATGTGGTTTGATCGTAGTGACCTACATCCACGGGGAGAGTAACACGGAATTCCACCATAGATCAAGCGATACAACGGAGATTACAACTACACTCGAGTCACTCAAATACTTTCAGTATTTTTCAAGCCCCAATTACACCTAATAGCTCACGCAGTGTTTAGCCCTATAATTCCTCACGAAATAATCTCTTAATCTCGCGAAGGAATTATACACAAATCTTACCACAAGATTTAATCGCTACGAACACTTGAACTCTTGGTGTAATTCCACGAACAAAATCACGAAGATTGCCCACCGCCAAGCACTCACACACCAGCGGCGCTTCAAGAATAACTTCATGTATTCATCAACAACTGTGTGCCAATCTTGCGGCAAAAGAACAGCCCTTAAAATTAAAGTGGCTGACTTCAACGTGGAAGAGATATTCCACAAATTCAGTCAACAAGTTCAAGTTTGGACTTTCCTATTTCGTCTTTCTTCGGCAGACTTCAAGTGGGATTATACTCCCTTTCTTTGACACAAGTCCACGATTTACTTTCTTTCATAGTCAAAGTCCAACATCCTTTGGCCTCCAAATTGGAAATAAAATTGCGTGCAACTAGGAAACGAAAATTGCCATATGCTGCATGCACATAGGAAATCCAAACTTTGGAATATTGAGACCTCCACAAATAATAATTAATCTCGGGTTGAATTTCATTTATCGAATTCAAATTCGAGACATATTTTTAACATCCTCAATGGGTTTACAACGATATTGAGCACCAATGCAAACTCACAACAACATCCTTCACGAGTCATAAGCCAATTCGAAATCAATATCACAAAATAGTTTTACAAACCATTTCATATAATCTTTCTCATAAACCAGAATACATTTCACAAACCAAATATAAAACTTATGGCAACTCAACTCATCTGCTAGAATAATTTTTGTAAAGTATTTCTCAAATCATTTCAGAACTCATTTAATAAACTAGAGGGAAAATACCACATAAAATCTCAAACTATGTCACTTGTGACAAATTTACCCTGAACTTTTTTTTATGATACGAAAAATCCTAAACTATGTCACTTGTGATACATTTACCCCATAATACTTTAGCCCCTAGGCATTTTTGTCTTTTTCCTTTTCTGTTTTTTTTCCTTTTTTTTTTCTTTTCTTCTCTCTTCCCTCCGCTGGTGCTAGTGTCGGGCAAGGGCGACCCTTGCCGGCATCGAGCGAGGGTTGCCCTCGCTGGCTTCCCTCCGCCATGGCCGGCGGAGGGAAGAGAGAAGAAAGAAAAAAAACTAAAAAAATGAAAAAAAAAACGAAAATGCCTATGGATCAAAGTATTGTTGGGTAACTATGTCACAAGTAACATAATTTAGGATTTTTGCTGTCACAAAAAAAAGTTCAGGGCAAATTTGTCACAAGTGGCATAATTTGGGGTTTTTGGTGGTGTTTTCCCTAAACTAGATTCATAAAGCAATATATATATATATATATATATATATATATATATAAATTTTCATAGTACCTTTCGCATTACGGTTCTAAAACTATTCGTAAATAACCAAAGAGTAATAAATGCTCAATCCATATTTTTCTAATAAAAATGCCATTTCGTAGCTTGTAACATATCTAATCCATATCGCATTCGAAATATGAATTTACAAACTTAAAAAAGAGATAACATCACTCGCATTGGAATGTCTAAAAAACCAAACAAGGAAGCTCACTCTAACTGACCTAAAAAACAAGTAAAACACTATCTTGAATACAAAACGACTCTTACGCAACAAAAAATGCGATTATTCAAATCGAAGTGTAACATGAAACTCACACGTGAAACCCTAAAATTCTCACTCCAACCAAACCATTGCTCTAAACCGATATCAAGTCAAACCCTATGGCTCCACAACATAATAATTCACAATTTCCATGAAATCTCATAGCTCAATAATTCAAAAATCAGAATTTGCAATTCGAATTAAGCATTAATTCCAAAAAATTTTCCTATTGGACGAACAAAGAGTGCAAACACATACCGAGCATTGTGAATCAGGGTTGAATCAACTTGACAAAGTCCCTGTAACGTGTATGCGCAAAATCCCTTTTTTTCCTTGCCTCTCCTTTCTTTTTCTTTCTTTCATCTTTTTTTTTGTTGACACCTAAATTTTAATTAGTCATTTAGGAACAATTGCATGGAAAATTAGGGATTAATTTTTTAACCCCTAAACAAAAAATATAATTAGATGACATAGCATATAGTTTTTTGGAGCATTTATCATATAGCTTGATTGCATTTTACATGTTAATTTGACTGGCATCAGATGGATCTAATTGGATGGATAGAATATTCTAAGCTTATTGAACTGGTGTGGGTGGGGTATTGAGCCCAATTAGTTTGTTTGGATCTATGAAATAGAATAAATTGAATCACGCCCATGGGAAAAAAATATATTGTGCTCAATTGAGAAATTAATGTTGCCAAAATTTTGGTCAATTAGCAAAATATTTCGAAATGGGCATGATCTTTCGAATACTTGAGGCGGCGATCCTCTTCGTTAAGGGAAGGAAAGAAAGAAATAAAAAGGAAAAGGGAGGAGGATCAGTAGATTTGGTTTCTTTTGTATCTCCGTGCAAAGGGGAAACAATATAAAGAATACAAATGACGAAAGTGGAATTTGGTCAATATAGGGGCATATATTCTGATCAATACCAAGGTGGTCTTCATGCATCCGTTGGCATGAATAGAAAGAAAAGGCCACAATAATGGGAAGGAACTAGAATTTAATATATTCTAAAACACTCATAAGAGGAAATTAGACTTACGGTATATTTTGCAACCATTCTGTTCCCAAAAATAGTTTTTATTTAGAAATTATTCTTTTTTATTTTGTTCTCTGGAACAATTTTTAAGTATTTAAAGATTTTTGGTAACTGCCCAAAATTTCTATTATTGGAATAGAAAAAGAATATAAATGCATTTGGTAACGGTACAAAATTTCTTTTTATTAATAATATTTTAATAATATTTTGAATTTTTTAATATGTCTTTATTTTTATTTGTATTTTCTTCTTCTTCCCCTTCCTTGGTCATGGCCAGGTTGCCGGCGGTGGCCATAGGCTAGGGCCAGCAAGGGTGGCTCGCAGCTTGGGCGAGTACCGCCCTTGCTAGCTCTAGTCGGCAGCCGGCGACCGGCCACAGGCCAGGAAGAAGCAGAAGAAGAAAAAAAAATTTCTTTTCCATTTCTAACTCTTGTTCCTAGAATTAAGAAGCAACTTTTTTTTTGCTTCTTAATTCTATTCCAAAACTAATTCTGAAAACAAATTTTTGTAAATTTGTGCCCAGGAACAAAAAATTTACCAAACGGATTTTTGTTCTAAAACTGATTCTAAAAATAAAAAAATAGAAATAGTTACTGTTTGACCGGTTGCCAAACGCACCCTTAGTCTCTTTCCTTGAAAGCCCATGTCTTCCCTACCTATAAAAGGGTCACGTATATATAAGAATGGGAGAGCTTTTCTTTTGGTCTGACCGCATGTGAGAAACACAAAGAAGAGACAAGAGAGGAGAGAGAAGATTTATCTTCTTCCTCGGGCGTGTGCCTCCACGATCACGACCGAGGGCTCCACGACCAAACGTTGTTTCTTGTTGCTCTTGGACCTCCTCGTGGCTGTTCCTCCGCTCATCGCTACGTCACCTAAGTAAGTTGGCGGCAGTCCGTGAAAAAGTTGCTGCTGTTGTGCCCACCTCCTACAACGATGACGACGAGGAGCCGGTACGACCTCTAGCCCTTGGCGTCCCTACTGTTTGTGTTGAACCAAGGAGTCACATTGTAGAAGCTCTGTCTTGTGATGACCGCTACGACCTGCTTCCTATCCTGGCCCCGGTGACGTTGCTCCTATTTTGTTTCGACGAGGACCCGCCGTCCACGAGTTGTTTCGCCCTCACTTGATGCTGTCCTTGCCGCGAGCCCAACCGAGACTGAACTTCTACGTTTGGCTTGATCTTCTCTGATTTTGCAGGTTCACCCCAAGGCTGGCCTATTGTTGACAGAGTCAAGACATTACGTCCAAGCGACGTCCAATTTGTTGATACCCTTGCCAAATTACTCATCATTGTTGCTGTTTGCCTCTTCACCATGAGCCCCTTTGCTGCTGGCCACTTGCTTTGTCACCACCACGATCCACGAACCACCGTCCGTCGATCCAAACTTGGAAAGCAAATATTCGAATTAGGTAAAAATCTCATATAATTTACTTTTCGAGTATAATGTTTCCTTGTTTGAAATGTTGCAATCTTATTTGAATCTTTAAATGATATTATTGTGTCCACTAAGTTCCCGAATAGCCTTTAAATTAGGAATTATTTCCTAATTCTACAACGTGCATATGATTGACAGTCCAATTTCATGCACGAAATATGACTCGCGATCGCACGGAAAATCGTCAATCCGATCTCTCGCTCGAGATATGATTTGCGATTGTGCGAAAGATTGGCCAATCCAATCCTCATGCCCGAGATATGATTCATCAATTTATTGTTTCTAAATTTAAATGGATATGGATAATATTTCTTGTGATTGGCTATTGTGTTCATTTCATTGCTATTTCTTTCCGTCTTTTGTTTGAATTGAATTGATTGTCTTTCCATAAAAAAATACAAAAAGGTTAGGCAAAATTTGAGTAGACAATATATTGCATGTTTAAGATAAATTTTGATTATTTTCTTAGAATAGATTAGATTCTTTTCTTAGATATTATTATTACAAGTTTAAATTAGGTTAATTACTTATTCCGAATTTAAACTAAAAAATATAAAAAAAAAATACCACATGCATGTCATATTAGAGTAGTTGCATACTAATTAATTCTTGTCATTAGACATCTCACGTCTAAGTTCATTTGCATGCCATATTAGAGATAGTGTATTTAATTTTTGTTAGAATTAAGACATCTAGGTAAATCATTTGTCGCATGTCATGTTAGACTAGTAGCATGCATTGCATATAGTTTAATTTTCACTAAATAAGAGAAAACTCCAAAAATTCATTGAGTGAAATTGCGTGTTAATTAGAAACCGTTGTCAATGTGATTTTTTAACTAACATTGCAGATGCTTTTGTTGCTTTGAGGTAAATCCCTATCTTACAATTTATTTATTGCTTTGCGCTATTGAGTATTATATTATTAGTTGCACATCCGCATGATTACCTCATATGTTAAGAGTAAATTAAAATTAATGCAAGTTGCTTGCATAATTTTTTTTTCTTAAAAGAGAAAAAGTACCGAAATGGCGTTAAGAGTAATATAGCGTAATCAAGTCCCTAAATCCATAATCTCTGGTTCGTATAAGTAAAATAAATCTCTAAGTATTTTACTTGGGTTTCTAATCTACCTACAAAAAATAAATTAGTGGAGACTTCAAAATGAAAGATCTTGCATATTAAATAACTTGAACTTAAGTTGTGAATTGATATGGGCTTAGAAGAGCCCGAGTTAAGTCTGGGCTTAAGAATTCATTAGCTGAACACTTAGGTGGCGAGGAAGGTCGCAACACTTTTCTCTTTCTTTTCCCTTTTCGGCCTCCTCTGCTCCTTCTACAATGGGTTGAAGCCGCTGACGTCCATTTTTCCTGTTCTTTTTGGGATATGTGCATTAAAAGTCCTAAAACTTGTCACGAAAGTGCAATTGAGTCCTAAAACTTTCAAAAAGTGCAAACAAGTCCTAAAAGTTAATAGGAAAGTGCACTTGAGTCCTAAAATTTTCAAAAATTTCAAAAAGTGCAAACAAGTCCTAAAACTTAATAGGAAAGTGCACTTAAGTCCTAAAACTTTTAAAAAGTGCAAACAAGTCCTAAAACTTATTATGAAAGCGCAAACAAGTCCTAAAACTTATTAAATTGATTCAATCAAGTCTTTCCATTGATTGTATTTTTTGAAAGTTTTAGGACTTGTTTGCACTTTCGTGATAAGTTTTAGGACTTGTTTGCACTTTTTGAAAGTTTTAGAATTCAAGTGTACTATCCTAACAAGTTTTAGGATTTGTTTGCACTTTTTGAAAGTTTTAGGACTCAAGTACACTTTCGTAACAAGTTTTAGGACTTTGAATTTATTTATCTGCTTCTTTTTTTTTTCTTGTGGGCCCCACCCTTGTCAAAGTTAAAATATTATAACTAGTGATCCGCAAGTTTCTGTAGATTTTACCTTTATTAACCCGGGACCCTTTCATTCTTTTCAGCTCTGTGACGTTGAAGATGCTAGACAGACCCTCTTTTTCCGCATGGTAAAGTACCAACCTTTTGCTGGTGCCAGGAATTGTCAGGACATGACTTTCCTTGCCGAGGTGAGAAAACATCAGTGAAAAAAGAAGCTTTCTTATGACGTGAGAGAATTGATTTTTGCTCGATCCGCGGACCACCGAAAGTAGAGCACAGCTGCTTAACCGACGACCACAGACATCCAGAAAAACGTCGCATCATGTGCCAGATCCGAAATTAATAAGAACACCGTCCATCTTCTAGCTTTAGTCATCTGTTGAAATTCGATGGCTGGAAAAAATCGCATTGCCTTCGCGGGTAAGAAAGCGCGAATGCTTTTGGATCGTGATTTGTCAGCGGTTTGGCTTAATCACTTTCATGGGGTCCAATTTCTTTTCCATGTACCCTAATACTTTCCTTTAGCGGAGAGAGAGAGACTATTTGAACGATGCAACATTTAGTAAATAATTTGAGCAGCTATCCTATCAGTTGATTTTTACGGAAAAACTATTACTTGGTTCATGTAAAGCTCAATTCATGTAAGTATTTAGATTTGCAAGTCTCACATGAAACTTACATGACTTTATAACTCATATGTAGTCAACTCATTTGTATCGGGTGCATGGAAGAATAGTTCGACTTTTACATGTTGCTCTGAATGATTCGATGATAGGTCCTTTTGAGTGGCAATCACTTTGAAAGCTTTCCTTTCTTTTTTTGGTCGGAAAAAGCTTTTCATTAATATGTTTGTTGTTATAGAATTTTGCGAGAAAAGTTTTAGTACAAGTATGGAATGAATAGCTCCACGCAGACTTCTACCGGATAGGAGTTTCATTAGCTCCTCCGGTGGTCAAAGACTTATGTTTCACAAATACAGTCGATCTTATGACACATGGCACGAAAATATTTGCAGTTTTCTACGATAAATTAGCTAAACATCAAATGAGTGAATGTGTGAGTTAAATCACTAGCCAATCTTGTGGACACTTAGAGACATATGTGATAAGTACATCGAAAATCCTAAAACTTTCCATAAAAGTGCAATTAAGCTCTAAATCTTTCAAAAAATGTAATTAAATTCTAAAACTTATCACGAAAATGCAATTGAGTCCTAAAACTTATTAAGTCCTAAAACTTGTCAAGTTGATCAAATCAAATCCTTTTGTTGATTACGTTTTTTGAAATTTTTAGGATTCGATTGCATTTTCATGACAAGATTTAGGACTTAATTGTTTTTTTGAAAGATTTAGAACTCGATTGTATTTTCTTGACAAGTTTTAGGACTTGACTGTATTTTTTGAAAGTTTTAAGACTCAATTACATTTTTATGATAAGTTTTAAGATTTGTATTGCATTTATCTCGAAAAATAGTGTTTAGAGCTCAAAAGAGAAAATCAAACAGTACATGACGTGGGACTATTCTATGTTGATGTTCGATTATATAGACAATGAAGTCAAGTTCCCAATAAGAAAGCAGAACATAAAGCACCATTTATACACATTTCATAATTCGACCAAGAAAAAAGGACACATTTCATAGTGCCCCTGATTTGACACATTTGACTTACTCTCAGCAGCCTCGGAAAGATTTTGAGGAACCAGAAAGGCCACCTTGCAATCAGTCTATGGACCACTTGTCTCAATGGAAGTCCCTTCGAGTATTTTGTGCCTTGCACCTTTCTCTTTAGTGTCTTGTACCTTTTCAACTATAATACGACATTTTTGACAATAAGAAAACTGTAATAAGACCTTCATTCGCTATTTTGCAAGATGCATCGTATTATATAAAGTCAACATCTTTATTTGATTCAGCATGCAAACAAATGGCCCACGTTGCTTATTATTTCACATGTGATCGACCTCTCACACCCTTAGGTTTGGTGGAGTTGAATTGCTTCAGCATTCAGGTGACAGCTTAACCAGAGGTCCCGCAAAATTGGAATTTAGGTTCTTAATTGTTCTTTTAAACGAGGCAATAATTGGTTCAAAACAAAAAAACGAGGCAATAAAGTTTGTCTCCTATGGTGGCTTTCACTTCTTTTAAGAAGTCTTGTGCATTTTAATGACAGATGCAATTTTAAACATCAGAAGTGAGTTTCAAAGATCAACGCCGTGGCTTTTGAGGTAAAGAACTTGTAGAGAAATGGAAGGAGGAGGGAAAGGGGAGAGCAAGAAGGTGATGGTGGTCATAGATGAGAGCGATTCCAGTTACTATGCCCTCGCGTGGGTGCTCAACAATCTCAAGGAATTGATCTCCAGTTCTTCGCTGCTTCTTTTCGCCACGCAGCCACCTCCGAGCTGTAACTTTGTGTTCGGAGCTCCGTTCGGTTCGGCTCGCCTATATTTTCAAGGCTTAGCAGGTCAAGTACCAACTTTGGTCGCTTCATTTCCTCTTTGTCCAGTGTTCGTTTTTCAGATATATTCCTGTTCAAGTAGTTTTCATTGTTCTGTTGAGAGATTGTGTATGGCTGGAGGCTATTGGTGGTTCTCAATCACTTTGCCTTAAAAAATTGAAGTTCATGCCTCGTGTTCCTGAAGTTGATAACTATTGTTTAATCTGATGAAGATCTTTTGGAACGTGGGACAGCCCCGGAGGTTTTTAGCACGGCACAAGAACAAAGTAAGAAGATTTGCTTGGGAATCTTGAAGAAAGCCGAGGGCATCTGTGCGAGTCGAGGGGTACTGTAAGAGGATACTTCTCTTCACCATCTTCATTCTTCTTAATCTTTTTCTAATCATGGTTTTATGGTCAATGTTTAGACAATCTCAAGAGATGGCATGTTCATTGTTATCGCTTAATAAAAGTATGGCGCAAAAAAAAGGGGAAAAATTTCTGGTGATCAATACTTTCCTACAAATTTTATTCGAGGAAACCTCCACCTCTAACCTTTCAAAAGCATATAGTGCAAGGGCCTCAACCTGGTAAAATATGGGAAATCACCACTTTTCTTATCAAACTTCAAATCCTGGCGTTGTCGGTGAAACCTATCAGTCTTATTGCATCGCAGATTTGAAACAGGCTAGAAAAATATGGCTGCTACTTCACACAAAAAGTCTTTTCAAGTTTGACTGCAAATTCTCGATCTAGCTCCCTTTGAAGCCAGCATTCCGGTTGCACAATCTTTCAGAACTTGTATTTGAGTCATACTCTTGAAACATCATATTCTGAAAAGTTTTCCTAGGGTATTGCATTTCGAGAGGTGAATTTTGTTGTTGGACAGGTGAAAGTGGAGACGTTCATGGAGGCTGGAGATCCTAGGGTTACCATATGCAATGCAGTGCACAGGAACAACATCGATCTTCTTATCCTGGGGCATGAACCTCATGGAATCCTCAAGAGGTTAAATTTTTCCTATTTGAGTCATGAAAAGTTGGTGCATATAATTCACGGACCGCAGGTTAATCGGGCCATTTTGTCAATTTCAATTCCATACCGTTACTCCAGCATTTCGTCTATCTATCATTTTCTTCTTATGATATTTAGCTGATGTTTCCCATCCTATTGTTAATGACAATTGGCAGCATACTGCTAGGTCATGTGTCAAAGCATAAAACTTGGTTCTGTATAATGAAGTTAGTTGGTCGTTGCAGGGTTTTCTTGGGGACTCCGAGCGATCACTACTTGAATAATGTGAAGTGCCCAATACTTGTGGTGAAGAGGCCAGAATAAGCATTCGATGACTGCTTATATGGGTTTATGTCAGCTATATGACCACCGGAGTGTATGTATTAAAGTCCTCACTGTGTAAGAAGTAGCAGATTATCTCATCTGAGCTAAATCTGTCAGATCTGTAAATTCATATTCAGAACCGTCTATAAATAATCACAGTTCACAAGAATCCAAGTGCGATTACCTCAGTCACCATAACCATGGTCCGTAGCTCTATCTTATTAGTGAAAGAAATGTTTTCACTTACGAATTTATATCTTCTTTTCAGCAAACACTATCTCGATTAACAATGCTCTAAACATTGATTGTATTGTCATGTTCTATGCAGAAGAGTATCTTTCTCTAGTCAATAAAATATCTTGCAGACACCAGTGAGACAACATGGTTTCCTGGTTAGGACGTTACTCTACATTCACAGTTGTAAGAAGAGAATAAGATGACCCTCAAAAAGCTTTGAGCGAGCCTGATTTGCTTCTTCAGTTTATTAGATTGAAAAGGAGCATATTAGTCGTTCCTGCAAAGAAAAGCAGAGAGCATTGTCTTAGCCAATTTAATGGTTTCAAGAGTAGTCTATGCAGTATGAGTGGTTCATCTGAAAAGATCGATGCGCATAAAAAAGAGTTGGAAGGAGCTTGAATCTATCCTTTTCCTTAGCCGTCCGATCCAATGCTTTAAGGAACATTGATCGTGAAATGAGAGAGAAAAGGAATAAGGAACAGAGCTTGGAGCTAAATGCTGTCATGCTTACTGTTAGAAATAGAGTGCCTTTTTATCGCCTGTAAAACACAAGTACCACTTATACCTGTTTGAGGGAGATTTGCTGATGCCATTAGAATCTAACTAATGAAACTCCAAATTCACAGTGATGCCATATTTCATCAGGTTTCAACACTTACAATGGCTATCTTAGCAATCACTCGATAACTAGTCTAGATATAGAAATCAAGGACAAGAACTATCACTTACCGTGATATGTTTCAATGGTCTTGAAGTTGAATGAACAGATGAATCGTTAGTCCAGACATATAATGACATAACAGAGAGAATTGGAGACAGGAATGGACAAATGTCGCATTCCTAGCTCTCGACATTGCTTCTCCTCATAGAAAGAGAATCCATCCGGGTTCACTGTCAACATAGTCTGAATGTATCCATGGTGAATGTTCATTTGGTACACGTCAAGTGGGGAAAAAGAACATATTACGCATAACTGAAGGAGGACGGCTCTGTTTCTCCCCTGAAACTTGCACCATGCTTCACATTTGCCCCAGAGTTTTAGTCTGTTTCGGTTTACCACTTACCTTCTCCCAATCTGCGTCAATTTCATCCCAAAATCCTCATGATCTCTACCGGTTCTTTCGTTTTGTCGTTGGAACTCAGTCGCTTTCGAACTAAATGGCGCACAAAAGGAGAGCAAAGTTCTACATCACATAAATTATTGGTATAGTTACAGCCCGTTGCGTGCGCTACCAGAAGCGTGCCTACAATATCTGGAGCATTTTTACACGAGCTTTACCAAAGCGAGGCGTACAGAGCGACACAAAGATTAACTTTTATGGGGCAAACCCATATGGGAGACAAACTTGCATAATCCGAATTGCCATTTTTCCCATCCTTCCATGGATTTTCGCCGCTGGAGAAGAACATGCTCGTGGCGTTTCTGCAGACAAACCGCGTGGCAAGAGTAAACCAAAGGATAAGAAATAATGCAAAAGAGAAGAAAACGAAACGCTAGCGAAGACGAGGCTTGTCCATTTTGTCTCTAGTTTCGTCTTCGTCACTGTAGGCGGCGTAACTCCGAAGTTGGACTGGTGGTTCTGACCTTCGAAGAAAAAAAGAGAAAACCGCCTCCTGTTTCCCAACTACCATGACGGACCAATCGCTTCATCTCGAGAACCTCGAAAACCACCGAGGCACCGTCTTTCTTTCGACCCTTTTGGCACGTTCACACGCTCATAAACTCGTCGTACGAAACAAAAAGCCTGAGGTTTCGATCGGGAAGTTCTCACTTTTCGGTGTGCATCGTCGTCCTCCTTTGTCTGTTGGTAGCAGCTGAGGTTCTTGTTGTTAAACTTTAGAGATATGGCGGAGGTAGTGGCGATGAATGGCGTGGACAAGAGGAAGGTGATGGTGGCGATCGACGAGAGCGAGTGCAGCCACCACGCGCTCGTGTGGGCCCTCGACAACCTCAAGGACTCGCTCCTGAGCTCGCCGCTCGTCGTCTTCATGGCTCAACCCCCTTCTCCGCAGAATCTCTCCTTCGCTGCTAATCTCGGCCTTGCTCGCATGTACTGCCCTGTTTCTACCGGTAAACCCCAAAACTTATCTCTTGCTCGCATGTACTGCCCTGCAGACTCACTCACTCTCTCTCTCTCTCTCTCCCTCTCTCTCTCTCTCTCCTTCGCTACTAATCTCGGCCTTGCTCGCTCGTACTGCTTTGTTTCTGCCGCTAATCCCCAATGCTAATCTCTATCTCTCTCTAGAAATATCGTTCCGTTTACGCTTATTCGAACTTCGTTTCTCTCCATTCGTTCATGTTCGGGTTGGTAGGTCCTAATGTGGTTTGATTTTCATTAATGTTGAGGTTTCGTAAACAGGTAGATTTTGTTATCAGCTTAGCTTGACTGAAGGTTTTCAATGATTCTTATTCCTCTGTTATCGCTCTGGTTCTACCCGGTGAACTTATAGCTTGTCGCAGCGTGCAGGCTACATACGTATTCGGTTTCAATTAAAGAAAAAAAATAGTTTTCCTTATAGTTTGCATTGAATAATTAAAGGTTTTTTTTTTTGTATATTACAATATGTGAAGGATTAGTTGGATGTTGCGTTTGCAATTACAGCTCCAGACTTTGTGAATTCCATCCAAGAGCAACACAGGAAGCTTACGCTGGCTTTCTTGGAGAAGGCCAAGGAAATTTGCACTGCACGAGGGGTAATTCGTACAATTCCCTTTGATTGTTGTTCATGTTGGAACCAACGTGAGGATCAGGATAGGACACGCTTGGAGTCATTGGAATGAGCTTGTTTGTGAAGAATTTGCGCTCTGTTTTGAAATTGCAGGTTAGTGCAGAGACTATTACAGAAGTTGGGGATCCGAAAGTAGCAATATGTGATGCAGTTGAAAAGAACAATGTCACGCTTCTCATTTTAGGCGACCGCGGACTTGGAAAGATCAAACGGTGAGTCTCATATCTACATTAACAGAGGCAGAGGAGATGTCATTGTTTTCCTCTGACTTCCATTACTCATGCCTGATTGATTTACATTGTGTCCCCCCCTAGTCGGACATATTATGCATTTGCTAGTATAAATAAAACTCAGACGGTAAACATGGGCCAGAGCCATGAAGATGACGAACTGCATATGATTTAATCAAGGATCCTTCTCATTCTATCTCAATTTGTTGATGTGATGTTCTATCTTATTCTAATTTACAGGGCTATTCTTGGGAGCGTGAGTAATTACTGTGTTCAGTATGCAAAGTGTCCTGTTCTTGTTGTGAAGAAGGCGGACTAAAGATAGGAAATTTGGTACATGTTTGTGTTAAAATCTAATTGACAGTTTGCATATGTAAGTATCTTGGCTGTTGAAAGTATATGGAGTGTGGTTGTGTTATAAATTCATTCCCTCTGTGTCTGTTGTTGCATGCAATGGGACTAACAATCCATACATGTGATCTCATCTATACCTGTCAATCAGAAGCTGTAGGATATTGTTTCACTCCCTTTATACTTTTGCACCTCATTTTGTATCTGTGAATTTATCTCTCTGGTGAGTCGACTTCTTTCTTGATAAACATATTAATAGACAGAATGTCTTTATCTAGTGATAATGGACTGAACAGTTGTTCAAGACAAGAAGATGCTTAGTAGTAAGATATGAACACCTGACTACCTATACAAGCATGAACTGCAATTGTAGTCTGTGATAGCTCTCTGTTACTCCAATATGCATTACATCTTCACCTTATCCTCCTTTTAGTCCCATAATTTCAACGATAACTTGAAGCCACTCACTTGAAAATGCGGTTTAGAGTGGCTGCGAGTCGAACCCCCCCTTTAGCTAACCGAAGATGAACGGTTGGTAAACGGGACAGGAAATATGCATCTGCAAGGTAATAGCATGCTTATTGTTAGTCATTTGCTATGAAGACTGTCTGAAGAATCTTCCAGCTAATTGGCAGTAGAATCGTGTACCTTTTAATACCGAACCTTCATTCACACCTTCGTATGCCCACTGACAGGCTGCGGTGATACTTTCGGATGCATATCTGTGACATTCATTCAATCTCATCCAGTGTATGATAGAAAAAAATTTGCTGACTTAGAACAAATTTATGAAACATGTGTAGTTGATGATGGAAACATCAACAATGCTTCAACAGATTGTAGAATTATTTTTTTTTCTCTAGTGTGGTTATGCAACGTACGTGTTTGGGCAAGGTGGCTTGGTAGAACTGCAGGTCTCCCAGTCTTTAACTTGATCTGCCCATTCATTCTGTCATTGGACATCACAAAGTAAGAAAAGAAATGTCCATCTCAGTGCATTCAACTCTCGAAAAAATAATAAAGTTCATTCGATAGATCTGCAAGGTTGCATATGTTAGAGACCGTGATGTTCTGCTGAATCGCGTCGACAAGGCCATCTACATCGGAGCTGTAGTATCTTTCTTCAGCTGTCTCAATTATATTATTATCCCAAACCTGCACAATTCACAAGTTCAATCGCAATTCTGCCGTAGCATTAAACTTTAGCATATATGGAGTTTGCATACATGGTGGAGGACTTGTTTCTGGGTGTACCAGCGGACGTCAATGGTGTTGGCCCCTCTGTCTGAGGTGAAGCCTACATGCAGAGGCTGCACAAAACATGGCATAACAATAAACTTAGATGGTGGTGTGTTTCATGATATAGAATACACGCATATATGTCCATACAATGCCGCATACCTGATGAATGTCTCCCATGAAATGAGAGAGAAACATGAGTGCTTCGGTAAGATTATCTGTTGCAAGTTCAAAGGAGGAGTTGCTTAGTGAGATCGATCAGATAAAATACAAGAAAAAGACCGGCGGAACGATGATTAAATAAGTCTTACATGCAGCTCGAATAGAATTGCTTCCATAATCAAGAAGCTGGGAGGTGTAATTGTTGATTGCTCCTGCAACACACCTTCCCTTCTCTCCATTGTCATCCTTGCAGTCCCCTGCACACGTAAAGCCAATTCTCAGGCTCTTGATGATTCTTAGGACACTCACCGTTCTGTCACTTTCAAAACTACAATCGTTCAAGAGAGAGATGACAAAATCACGGTCTAGTTCCTTGGGTGACATGTCTTGAGTATGTCCAGGCTATAAGACTATATGCTAACAGTTCTGACAAAAGAAGTCTGCTTTTTTAAGGAAGATATTTTCGGAAAAAAAAGGGGGGAGAAATTATCCTGTGAATCTAGTACATACACTAAACTGAATCTGAACTGTCTAATATGGCGGGTTCCCCATCCGATCTGGTCTGGGTTCAGTTCAGTACATATGCTATACTCATGTAGAGACTTCTCTTTTACAATTGAGACTATCATTTGCGACCTCAACTTAAACAAAGCCACTGTTGCTGCGACTTAAATTTAATCTTGGCGACTTTTTGTCACGTAAAGATAGCTAAGATGGATCTTTCGTTTCACCCATGTGTTTCTAATCTCTACACAACATTAACAAGAAATTCTAGGAGTGGCCTGGTAAGGGAAAACGATTCAACCACAGACAAAGGGGAGAGACAAAACAGGGAGTTGTGGTAGTAATGACATACTGTTGTACTGGTACTTGCAGAGGTTGTCGGGAGTATTGATATAGTGAAGCTCTGAGGACCAGCGATAACGGAACTTCACTCGGTCCGCCCATGCGCACACGCTCGCCAAGTCCTCTGCAGACTCCGGCAGCAGTTGCTTCACTGCATCCGCCGCAGCTCCGGTCAACCGGGACTGTCCACGACAAAATCCCGAAACCCGTACAGACTTAAACTATAACCATAAAGCACAACACGCGGAGCGAGCCCATTTGCACTGTTACAGATGAACTCACCTCAGCAATCTTGCAAATGGTATAGTGCCCATCAATCCCCCAGCCGTGGGCGACTCGAAGAATCGCCATTGCCAGCACGAAAGCCGCCATTTGAGCTCTGTGGCGCTCCATTTTCTTTACCTGGGAAGCAACAGGTAATGTGGGACTCAAGATTGACTCACCTTATATGCTGCTGTGATTGTGATTCGTGTTGTCATATATAAGGGAACTGGAAGATAAAAAAGGAGAAAGCCGAAAAGGAAAGGGCCCCTCCTTTAACGGTTCCGGGTGCTGGGGTTGGTGTGAACTGTACGACTGAGCAATCTCATGGATTGCTGCTGCGTGCCCCATCAAATGTCTTGATACAGACATCAATGCTGTCCATTTTCGTGCATGCTACCAAACAAATATGGCAATGGATCTTCACATATTACAGATTCTTTTCTTTTTGTGACGATGGAGCGAAACCCATTAAGTAAATAAATCCGGATCCATTCAGATATGTCATTAACTTGATGATCAGATAGGGCTGATTTGCGCTTTAGCGATGTCATGCAGTTCACGAGTACGACATGATTACGTGGTTGGGAAGGTAAGGAGTCGCGTTGAAGTGTCGGATTTGAGGGACTGAAGGAACGTCGCCATACCTGTGGGCTCTTAATGTGACAAATGATGCCGGTTCTTCGGCGAAAGGGATTCTGCCTTCATGGACTTGATTTTATTACAAGATCTTAATGATCTTAAGAAAGGAAAACGTGTGCGGGCTGTTGTTTCCTCCAATGCATGCGTGTAGAAATGGCAAATTTGAAACGGGAAAACGAAGAAAGAAATCGAGGCAATAGGATTTCCATTTCTTACCCTTTCCATCTCTTGTTTCTTAGTTTTTCGTGCACGAAGACCGAATCTATCCCTTCAATCATATTGAAAGTAGGCCATTCATGTCCAGACCGGAAAAAGCTTAACGAAGAAATCATCTCATTTTGATCCTATCCCAAAATGTCGAAGAACACTTGTCTCTACAAAACATCTTTCCACAAAATTTGGAATATTGCGTTTGAAATTCCGAACATCAAAACATGGGTTTGGCCCAACAAATCTCGGGACGTGCTGGCCCATGGCACAGTCCACTCAGAAAACGGGTCGGGCCTGGCATGGCAAACTACAGTGCCATGGCCCATCAGTGCATTGGAAATGTCATTCGGCTTTCTCTCTCCTTCGACTTATGCCATTAGTGCACATCACATGGGTCATCGAATTTTTAATTTGTGCAATCGAAACTTTTAAATGTTGCAATTAGTGCATTCGAATTCTTGGTTGTCAATACAATTGTACACTACTCACATTGTTGCTGACATGGTCATTTTATGTTAAAATGAAGAACACGAAATTATGTGAAAATCTTAATAGTTGGTCGTTCAATTAGCAGTAAAAGTTCTTAGAAGATGAAGAGAAGAACTAATACAAACGATAGAGGAACACAAGGTGGAATTTCTAGAGGTGAGCATCGGTCCAAGGTACCCTGGAACTAGGAGTGTCAATGGGTCGGGTCGGGTTGGGCTTTAATGATACCCGACCCGATTCGAAATATACAGGGTCACGCTTGACCCGACCTGACGCAACCCAAGACCCAGTTCAGCATATACTCCAAGAATAGAGTTGGGTCGGGTCGGGTTTAGGGTCCCAAAACCCTATGCCTTATGTGGTTGCCACATGCCTCGATTCTTCTCTAGAGCGAAGCCAATGGAGTCCGAGATGAATTGAGGGTCGACGAAGAAGATCAACTGATGTGCTTCTTCACCCCTGAAAACCATCGAGAACAACTGATGCGCTTCTTTGCTCGACAATCCCCTCCCAGTTCGCCCATCATCCACACCGAATCCCCTGTCTCTCCTTGGGACAGGCTTAGACTTCTCGTTATTCGGCGTCGTCGACACCGGCGACAGGGACTGTGACGGAGACGAAGCAGGCGACGCCGCTCCAGCGCTCCTCGCGACCAGCATCCTCTTCTCGGCCGCGGCGGCCATGAGCTCCCTTTGCATCCGGCGACCGTCCTCTGGCGACGAGCCCCTAGGGGTGGCGGCGTCCCTAGGCTTGCTCCGCTTGGGCTCCGGCGACGAGTGCTGCATGCTGATGTGCAGCGCCATCTTCAGGTCCTCCTCCTCCTGATCCGCCATCAGCGACCGCCCCTCGCCGGTCCCACGGAAAGGGATCTCGAAAAAAAGCGCCGAGGAGAAGAAGCAAAAGAAGAAGAGATCTAGGGTTTCTCCCCGGGTGCTCCCCCAGCTCCTCCATTGTTGGCGTCGTCGAATCGGCGACGACTCGCGGAGATCGACGGCAAAGGGGGGATCGATCGCACCGAAGGGAAACCGTCGGAATCGAAGAGGAAGGATTGAAAGCTTTCCCTGATCGGGGAGGCGAGGAAGATCAGGTTGTCCTCCGATCTCCTACCGCGGTCGAGGCTAAACTGGATGGAGAGTGAAAGGGGGGAGGTAGAAGTTCACAGCCGAGAGAGAAGAAGCGAAGGGGAAAGGGAGTGGGGGGGGGGGGAGTGGTGCCAGGTCAAAAAAGCCCAGCCCGGCCTGGCCCGGCCCGATCTTAATAAATACCCACATCTAAAATCCATACCCAGAGAAAATAAGACCTGACCCCAAAATACCCCAAAACTTTGGATCGGGCCGGGCCAGGTCGGCTTGGGTTTTTTTTACACCCCTACCTGGAATTGAACTGACGAACTGACCCCAACCGAACCCATTTTAACTATATTTGTTATTTGTTTGTTTTTAGGTGATCATAATTCATATTTTTTTTTTGGTAAGGACCATAATTCATATTTTATGTTATGTTTTTTGAACTTTTTATTGTTTATTTTTTTTACGTGCTCTTCTTTTATGGGTTGTTGCTTTTGGTAAGTGGAGATTCCGTTGTTGTTGCTTTAGAGAAAAATGACATAAATGGTCCTTAAACTTTGGTCCAATGTCCAATGCCGTCCCTATACTTTTAATTTGTTCAACTTAATTATCAAATTTTAATTCAATATGCAATGTGATCGTTGAATTTTTAATTAGTTCAACGTGGTCTTTGAACTTTTTTTACATATTCAATTTCAGTCTATGGACAATATGAAAATATTCAATGCTGTTATTCCATTAATTGAGGTTCACGGAATTTGCCCATTTGGCTTCTAATCTGACATGATTGAACGATGAACAAGAAAAAATTACATGTGGATTATCTACAAAAGATATTCAACTCAAATTAAGATATAGCAATCCTTTTAATTTGTTCAATTTGGAAAGAAAAAGATTATTCATGTTATTCAATGTCGTGGATTATTCAAGGTTGGACTGGCCCAACCCTAAAACTACTCAATCCTAGGTGTGACATCCATGATTCAGACCCCTAATCGACCAAGGGAGATGGCCAAGAAATAGGTATATAGATAAACCCAAGGGTTGGCCATAAGCCAATTGATTTGGTCAGAACGGACAACCAAAGGATCGACTATGGTTCGATCAAAGGATTGACCATGGATCAACCTGAGAATGTGTAGTGGATTGACTCATCATTTACGCAATCGATTAGAGTAATTCGATCGTGGAACGACCGTTCGACCATAAGGGTTGGTCGTGGGACAATCATACACAGAGCCGATCGATGGACGGTCATGGATCGATGCCACTCGGACATGAACAATCGCAGGTGAGTCCACTTGGTAATGCATCGGTCGCGGGCGACCATAAACCGGTTCTGTGTGATCTTACGTCAATCATAGATTGATTCCACGTGACTATATGACAATTGAGGGTCGGCCATGGATCGTTGATGCTTAAACATGGAACGATCGCGAATTGGCCATGGATCATTGTGGTGAATCGAGATAGGCCATGGATCAAGCTAGGAACACTATCACTCGATCACAAGCTAGGCTTAGTGCCGGTCGTGCGAGCTAGGCTCTGTGCCTTATCGTATGCCAGGCCTCATGCCCGATCGACTAGGCAAAGGCCAGGCTCCATGCCTGACCGAACGCCCATTCCTGTGCTCGACAATTGTGCTAGGCACCATACCCGACTAGATCAGGCTCAGTACCCGGTCAGATGCTCGATAGGCCAAGCTTAGTGCCCAGCACTGCGCCTTTCCAGACCTGACTTGCGCCTGGACTGCACGATTAATTCGATCTTGTGCCAATCAACCTGGATGTTGGTCTGGCTAAGTTCAGCTATTCTTAGGGGTACTCTAACCTTGAACCTTGGTTCGAATAAAATGGTTGATCGTGTATGGTCACGTAAACCCTCGAATGCCTTGATTTGTTTACAAAATGGGGGGGTAAGATTTTAGAAGCCTAGTGCCCAGTAGAAAGGCAATCTGTTGGCTTAGGCAATTTGTGCTAAGAGTTTAGTGTTCTTGAAAGACTAGAAGCAAGTCACATGCCTAGGATTTAGTGGACAAGAAGACAAGTTGATTTAGTCAAGTCAATGGCTTTATTAGAGGCTTATCTTGTAAGTTAGCCAATAATGGAGACTTTTCTTATAAAATGGCCAATAATAGAGACCAAGCTTAGGTGTCCCCTAATTAATGAAGGGCATTAAATGAGAAGGACACCTCATGGATTTTAGAACTATCCTCCTTTTAAATGAAACTTGGAGAGCAAGTTAGAGAACCAAACTTGGAGAGCAAGTTAAGCATTAAATAAAAGAAGACTATTGGTCAAATTGGCAAAGCAATGATGAGATTAAGGCCTATAAATAGAGGAGCCCCCTCTTGCTTTTTCACTCGTTGGCTCAGCATTGCACCATCACCACTCTCTCTCTCTCACTCCCTCACTCTCTCTTGGCCGCCCTCTCTTTCTCGGCCGTGTCCTTGCCGTGCCTTTGCCGCTTGGCTCACCCCTAGACCACATACGGCCACGATCTTAGAGGATAGTAAGTAGACCTACTAAACTTTGGTTAGGGGCGATGTGTTACGTTGATTGAATGAGTCATGTTCTTGTTGTGCTTGTGCAGCATAGTAAGTAGACTTACTAAACGTTGGTTAGGGTGTCGTGTTATGTTGTTGGGCGAGTCATGTTCTTGTTGTGCTTGCATGGATTCCATTGATTGTGAACGCTTGACATAGCTTGCCACACATGTGTATGCATTTGTAAGGTTTGCTCATGTGTGAAAGCACGCCTCGGGTCATGAACGAGTCTCGCTTGGTTCGGATCAACGTCGAGGGATTTCGGAGTGAGCCTTGCTTGGAGGGTCAGTATTGAGGCGTATCGATCCAAGCCTTGCTTGGTGTAGGTCGGCGCCATGACCAGTCGATTTGGGCCATGAGCTTGGTTTCGTGCCCGGCATGACTTAAGGCTTTAGAGGTAACATCGCATGATATACACTTTGTGTGATGTACTCAAGTTGGTATGATACTTCTTGGCATGATTGCACGATGGAAAAGAATAGTCGTCGCCCTTGATTAGAGACGTTGCCTTATTAAGTTCGGATGCCCGACAAGTTCGTTGTCGGAGGATTGTCGTCACCCTTGGATTAGGGGACATTGCCCGAAGAATTTCCAGAAGAACCGTACCAACAATTAAGATAATGAATCTCTCGTGTACATGTTTTTGGTTGAGATGTTGTTGCTTGAATAAAAAAGTATGTTGAGATCATTTTATGCACAAGAATAAGTGTGTTTGAAGCATATTTGCTATTGATTTGTTGTCAATTGATATGGCTATGACCTGTGCTTTGTTTGATGGCGAGACGTCTTCCTATCCGGAGTTTAGTGAGCTTTACTTACTGAGTCCTCAACTCACTCTGTTGTTTTTAAGATTTGTAGATATAGAAGTCTCACACTAATTTTGAGAGTTGTAGTTATGCTAGAGGAGATAGGAATTTTTCCCAGCCTACGCGAATACGTCTAGTGTGTTGAAAAGGGAAAAAAGGCCCGTAAAAAAGGGGCTTGTAAAATACACTCATGTAATATAAGAAGTAGTGTATTGCAAAGTTATTTTTCCTTGACTACTTATCTAGTTGTTTGTTGTACGCTTCCGCGTGCTCTTAATGAGAAGATAAAAGAAACGGGACGGCGACGCGCTTGGAACGTCACATTAATAATCCCGAGGTGAGAATGTGACACTAGGAATTTCCAACACAACTTTAGGACACTAAAACTTAGTTCATTTACTTAATAGAAGTCTAAAGTATTGAAAAAGAGATGTATATTAGAGACATAAATAATTAAACTTAGATCATGTAGAAGTGAAAGCTAATCTATTACAATTTGTATAAATTGTAACATGAAAACTCGTCAAATAAGATGCTTAATTTACCTAGAAAAGAAAATTGACGGAGTGCTAGGCACAAGGCCAACCTTGCCCGAGATCGGCAAGTGCGGCTGGTTAGGACACATTTGGTTCAGCATTCCCAATGGGTTTTATGAGAATGCAAATACCTTTCACTTAAAGCCCCTTGCAGAAATACAAATTGTGTTTGGTAAAAAATCCTTCACCTGAGCCGGCAATGGGCTACGGTCGCCGGCGAGGGGCTACGGCCGTCGGCAATCCAGATCTGGTGCCGGTGGCTGTCACCTAAGGTCCGGCGACCTCGCTAGCCTTTCAATGGCGGTTCGCTGTCCCAATCTAGCCTCGAGCAACTTTGGCCAACCGCCCTCAACCCAAAGAAGATGAACAGTCACGAGGGGCAAAATTGAAATATTAAAGAATCAATGAAGGTAGTTTGGGAAGAAAAAAATTGATTTCAGCATTAGGCAAATGCTGAAAGCTCAAAGTTGGTCCGGACCAATCTCGGGTTTTCAGCATTCCCAATGCTGACTTTAAGCCGAAAGCCCATTAAAAATGCTGGCCAAATGCCTCAGCATTTCCCTAAGGGGCTTTCGAGACCAAAAGTCCCTTGGGAATGCCGAACCAAACGCACCCTTAGTCCTAGATAGCTCCGTGGTAATTGTCAATAGTTTTTTATTTCAATTTCAAATAATGTTAGTTACTTCTTTTACCGTCTTTTTATTAGACTTAATCATTAGACTAAACACTTTTCCCTTGATAAGTAAGGTCATGGCAGTGTTATTATATGTACCAATTCCGAACACTAGATTATATTCTACAAGTTACAGGACTCAACGTCATAAATTATTGAGAATTCAATTGTATAAAACTACTAAGTCGAAAGACCAAAAACATCATTACCCCGTACTTTTTTATATGTCCAATGTAAAAAACTAAAAAATAGATACGACAAAGTATTTTGACCCAAAAACATATTATGCTAAAATAATTTTGTTGTGAAAAACATTGGGCTATATTTTCGTGAAACTTCCTCTAATCGTGCCTCTAATTTATGAGTTACAGGTTATATTATCAACATCACCTGTATGCTAATTCAACTATAACTAAATGTAGGTAATTTCGACGCATGCAATCGACCAATAAAATTACTAATCGGAGAAAATTTCCTTCGATTAGGGATAGGGGAACCCTGACTATATTGGTGATCAAACGTTAGCACGCACACAAGGCTGATGTACACTATACCATTATGATGTGGAGCTGTAACTAAGTACAAAAAAGGTCATAAAATGTCGTAAAAGTATTTGCAATGTTACAACGCTTCGTGATATGAAGTTCAACCGCTGTGACTATACAATACATTGATATACCTCAGAAATTTCACGAAAGCTAAGTATATGCTAACGGCAACAACCCCATGGTGGCACCGACACCAAGTACTTCACCTTCCTAGATAGCAAGCCAGGCAGGCAATAATCAGCTACAAAAGCTAACCTTAAATTTGCCATTTTGAGAGGAGCGGTTGTTGATCATTAAACCTTTTTTTATTTAATTATTCCTAGCACTTACTTTATGGTACTCCATTATGTAACCAAAAAAAATCAAGAGATAAAGAAGTCGTCCAATTAAGTGCGCATAATTAGAATTATTAATGATAGGAAAGAACAAGGCTTTGATTATTGGCTTGGTGGTGGGGACGTTAAGTCCAATTTTCAATGACCTCCTACCTAATACAAAGCCGACGGGTGGACCGCACTAATCAATTTCTTGCTTAGTGTCATAGTCCACATTTTTTTTGGACCTTTTGTTTTTCGTTTTAATTTGTGCCTCTTTCGGGAGTAGTTAGTCAATGATTAATAATTAACATAAGTTTTTAATATGACAATCGAGGCCGACCTATCTGCTCGTAATCTCTATAGAAATGAGGGTCGGTCTTGATGGCTATTAAGGGTAATCGGTTTTATAGTGAGTTAATTCCAACCCTAAAACTAGACCTGATATGACCGTTTTCCCATTCATGGAATTGGGAACTGACTCTTTCCATTTGAGAACCTAATCAGTCACTCTAGTCCAGTTCTTGGGTTGGAGTGGAACTAGCTATGCAAACTTTTTATTTTAACTTTTTTGTTTCTTCAATTATGATCGCCACAAGAATCGTATTGTTTCCTACTTTTACAAAAAAAAAAAAAAAGAATCGTATTGTTTCTTTATTAGATAGAAAGATGATTACGGCTTACAATGTTGTCATACGAGCCTATACATAGATCATGCACCGTGAAGTGTCACTGTTTGTCTGAAGTACTACGTGCTACATAGATGAACACAATCTCTCCCAAAGAACAGCCATCGATGAAGTTACATCCACATGTAGTGACATCATTGCTAGTGCCATCCTCTTTCAATCGTCCGATGCCTATCTGCTTCTACAATAATGTGTATTAAAGAAAACACTATACTCTTTAGTTTGGAAGAGAAACATAATTACAAAAGAAGAAGAAAAAGAATATCAAGGTACACCAACCTAGTCCAATCAGTCTGGCTGCGTATAAGAAACCGGGAACCGGATTGGTGATTCCCAATTCCAAATTTTGGGAATTAGGAACCGACTAGTCCGTCCATTTCCCAAGTTGGATCGAGACCGATACTCATTCTTGATAGCTATTATCGTGGTTTGGCTTAATGATAGGCTAAGATATCTTCATCGATGAACAATTTTGAGGGTGCACGTGTCCAAAGTCTCCTATGCATATGTCGCATATAAATCATTGGGTAAGACCTATACAATCCTCTGTCAGGCTTAATTACACTCGATCATTGGCAAAAGCGATGATTTGAACCCGAGTTTAGAATAAGAAGGACAAACGCACTTGCATGGGACCCTCCTCACGGCCCTCGTGTGGCAGCGGGACAAACCCTGGAGATGGCAAGCCTCAAAAGCATATTCCTCCCTACTTTTGATTCTTTCTTCGATGCAAAAACCCCCCACGAGGGATCATCCCAAATGTGCCTCGGCAGCGCTGTCGTGAAATTGAACTCTCTTTTAGGACCACCATCTTTATGTTGTTGGCTACTTTTAAGGAAATCTCAAGAGCAAAACTAGTTTTTTAGGGCGTAGAGAAAATTCGCGCTATCTCTACTTGCGCCGCTTGTAGCTGATAAGCTCCCTCGTGAGGGTGCAACACATGCATCACGATTGCACCAGAAAAGTACCGAAAGTTGCACATGGGGTTATTAATTGCATAGGTCTATGAATTGAAGAGCTCCAAGCCAGACGCAATGTTTTCGTAAGGTCAAACAAAAAATAAAATTATTTGTAGATGTAGGTTTTATAATCAATAAGAGAAGACTAGCTCAAGCTCAATTGATGAGGTAGGGACCCCAGAACTGAGCACTAGCCAAAGCATCGTTTCGAAAATTGGGTTGGGTACATTTTTATTCATTCTATTAGAGATGGTTTTTTTTTTTTTCGAATGGAATGTGAGTTGTTCTTGATACTGCGTTTTGAGGATATATATATAGGCAAAACCTATACACATTATCATTTTTGGATAAGGTTTCTCCCCTCTTTTTTTTTTGTTTGCTTCTTTATCCTCTTTTTTTATGCTTCTTGATATAGTGCTTTTGTAGACAAAGTATTTGCATCGAGTGGTTGGCATACAAAAAGAAAAAAAAAAGCTTTTGGTACAACTTTGCAAGGCACGCGGAGAGCATTTGAGTTCGGTTCTCTTTCGGAAATGGTTGACCAAAACCGATACGCGATATTCATCGTTCCTATTATACATTTGAATTAGCCTTTCACGGTAACAACTCGTCATTATATCTCTATTTATACAAAGCATATTATAGGAGACTAGCCCCTAGGGACTACCACCAATGAATGCCTAGTGAGATTTTAAGAGGATAAAAGCCGAGTTGGTGGGATTCCGAGCCTCCCGTTTCCTTCCTCACGAGAAATTTCCCTTGGCAAGTTACGAGATCGTGTCCTCAAAAAAACAACATGTTCCTCGTGCTTACGCGCGTCACTATTTTGAAAATGAAAATTTCTTACCTAGATATGTACGGTTCAATAAGCCCCCAAAATTATAGACGGTGCAACATTTATTAAACATTGATGGTCCGCTCAGTACCTCGGGAGCTTGAGCAGCCGACCATATCCCGCCACGTGTCGGCGTCCAGATGGTCGGGGCCGTCCGTAACCTGAAAGCCACAAATCGGGATCCGTCACGCTGGCACACCGAAATTATTTTAGGAGGGTCAGATCTTGATTTTTGCGCTCGTTTCTGGGACACTCATCGTACCAGAAAATGACGTGGCCCCACGCCACTGCATGACTTCTCGGGAATATTGCTGACTCAGCCGTCCCCATCTCCAAAATGTTAAATAAAGACCCCCCTCCCCTTTTCTGACGTGGACGGAAGAGTCCCTCACCGCACGACCAATCATCACCTTCCACGTCATCCGCCACGAACCGGGTCTTAACGTTGTTTTTCTTTTTTATGTGTGTATATATATTTATATATATGTGGGGAATGCAAAGGTGGGACAATCGTTTCCCCCGAGTTTTAATAGCCCATTAAATCGATATTAAAAACAAAATTTTATGTTACGCGACCGCGATTAGTTAGGAACGAGGATTGAATTTGCATCGTAAAAAGCCTTTTTGATTGCGGTGGTTTCTGCACCGTTTGGCCATGTTTACATGATGTCTCGTTCGACCAGCATAAATGCACTTATCCGTTTGGTTAGGTTATTAGCGAGAGGTGCATTAAGCTTTTCGATGTAATTACGTGATTAAAAAGGATTGACATGACCAAGAAAGGATAAAGAAAAGGGCAAATGACTCCTTTCCTCGCGTTTTGCCCTTATAAAAGAAGAGACGGAGGAGTTCTCCAAACCTCCTTCCTCTTCCTCTCGCTTTTCTCCTTCGCTCGAAGCTCCGTAAGGGAAAAGCTCTGTTTCTTCTCTGTTCTTGAATTCTTCTCCTTCCTTCTTTCGTTTCGCCGTCGAAACGCCTCCGTTCGCCGAACGATTCTCTTCGATCCGACCCGCCTTTTCGTCTTTTGCAACGAAGAGACGTGGTCATGGAGATGCCGGTCATAAACAGGATAAGCGACTTCGAAGCGGGCATTAGCTCTCTGCAAGACCCGTCTTTCCTCTCGCAGTTTCTCTCGTTTTCCGTCAGAACGATCTCGCAGGCCTACGGTTTCTGGAAGTGGGGCGCTCTGATCCTCGCCATCGTCGCTTCTTTCGGCACCATAGTCAACCGCGTCAGGTTCCTCATCATCAAGTACCAGAACGACCTCGTTTCGGATCCGCCGTCGCAGTCCCGACCTTTTCTCAGAGGCTGCCTAGATCGTAGCGAGGAAGACGATGCCTGCTCGTCAGCGTCTTGCTCTGCTTCTTCGTCGGAAACAGAGGAGGACGAAATCGAGCTTGTGAGCTCGCCCCTCGAAGACCCACCGCGAAACCGCGAAGTTTTCGTCGTCAAGGGCTCGGCGAGTTCGCAGCGCGAGGGCGGCGTGAGCTCGAATCTGCGGCGACGGCAGAGCTTCTTCTGCGACCACTTGTCGGGCTTCTGCGACCGAACGGACGTCGTCAAGCTCTGGAATCTCGGGCTCGAGATTGAATTGGACTCCGAAGGGGTATCTCCGACTTCTTTTGGGGACGCTATCTCCGTCACCGACTTGAACACGGGACAGAGATTGAGCTCGTTCTCGTCCGGCACGTCCGGGATCCCGGCGATTTCCGCCTCGCCGCTGCGGTCGCCGGCGGCGATCGTGTCCGCTGGAGTGAGCAGCTCGGGGAACATGGCGCTGAGGGTGTGGGACACGCGCACGCGCCGCCGGGCGCCGGCGATAATCGCTGAGTGGGCTCCTCGGCCGGCGGGGAGCGTCGAGCGGGTTAACTGCGGCGGCGTGGAGAAGCTGTTCTTGGAAGCGGGCGGGGAGCTGATGCTCGGAGACATGAGGAACGTCAGTTCGCCGCTGAAGCGCGTGGCGGAGCCCGACGTCGAGACGTGGTGGGACGCCGACGCGGTCATCGTTTCGGATGAGCTGGTGAGCGAGTCGAGGGCCAAGCGGTTCTGACGGCGAGGTTGCGAGTCAGGGAGTTCCTTCATTTCGCCGGCGGTCCGGCGTGCCCTGCTCTAGAATAACGGTCGATGCGGTCGGATCGGAAAAAAAAGAACGTAGTGGATTTGACTCGCGTCTGTAAATACGAGTTGTCCTTCCCAATTTCCTCCTCAATTCAAGAAAGATCAATTTAAGAAATGATTTGGACAGACAACATATGTTAATGTATTGATGTTTGATTTCTACGTAGCTTCTGCTTCGGTGCACAAATCTTCTTTCCTGATAGCTTCCTTGCAAGTGAAGGGCTAATGATCCTTCTTCTTCTTTCAATTTTTGTTCTTTCTGGGACTTTTCTTGCCAAGCAATTGCTAATTCGAAGGCGATGGGTGGTCACTTGCATACTAAGATTATACCCGTGTCGCGTTTTTTTCACATGCCTTGTCTTTGTCCTAGCGATAGCTCCATCGACAAGGTAGAAATGCCGAACACGGGTGCGCGAGTAATTTCTTACACTCCAATTTTTGACATCACAGGAGAGAATCCGACATACATTTTTTTATGGCTCTTCATGATGTTTTCTGCTTCCAGGCATCGACATTGGCGAATTTGCTCGGCCCACGAAAGCTCTAAATTCTTTCAGGTCAAAGGTTGATTGCCCACTAACTCGCTGCTGAAAAGAAAGGTTAGCGAAAGAGAACAAATAAAGTAATGCCCTGCCACTTAAATTAAGCGTCTGAAATTCTGAATTCTGAATTTTTTTTTTTTGGAGCTAAAGTATATCAAATCGTGAATTGGAGACAGGAAAGGTAGTTGAGACACGTGAGAACCTCATTATTTTGGAAGGACATACAGGCGGATTCAGGACACTGCAATCAAGTCCAGCGAGGAAATGAAAGGTAAGTGCTAACCCCATTACTTCAGTGATTGTACGTCTGTGTTCCTTAATTGGAGATGGGTAGTCTGTTGTACCTAATGAGGTCGGGCCATTTCTCTTGAAAGGCTACTTGGCCCTCGCCGGCTTATTTTCGGAAGCTCCGCGAGCAAACATGTCACGGGTCAGCGCATACAAAGCTCGGCAAGTCTATCTCGAAAGCGCTAACCTTAAGAAAAACAGAGCCAGGTTTATGAGCATGCAACTTGAACCCGTTCGTATGTGCTCGATCTGGGACTTCGTTCACTTCAGCTGCAATAGACTGGCTTAGCGACGGCTAGGCTGTCCGCTTCAAGCCCTGATTGACGCTTGACGAGTCAGGCCGGGCACTGCGAGGATAAGATATTAAAGGGTCGTGCTAAGCATGGCCTATTAATGTGGTCCATGCAGAAGACTAGATTATGACCTCGCCCCATGATTACATGAACCGTAGGGGCAAAAAGAACAACGATGCCTCGTGATTTAACTTTTCACGTTTTGTATTTGTCTCTTATAAATTCCAAAATTCTTAAGCTTAAGCGATCCTTATTCTCACTACAAATGCAATCTCTTAAGCACTCTCATGCTCCCTACATTTTCTTAATAAGTTTAAGTAGGGAAAATTACTCAATCAAGTACTAAACCATTTGTACGGATGCCAACTCAATCATATACTTTTCGATTTTGCCAATTTAGTATTAAACTTTTGCGCGAAATTTCAATATACTCATCCCAATGAATTTTCGCCGGAAATCGCTAACGCAACAGTCTAGTCATCGCCGGCCGTCCTCCATGACATACCACCACATCAGTGGTTCCCGGTAAAAATTGACCGGAATGACTAAATTGAAGGTTTAATAGTAAATTGGCAAAATTGGAAAGTTTAGTACCGAATTGACATCTGTATAATAAATTTATGACTAATTGGATAATTTCCTCAATTTAAGTCTTATATTCTCGTGCACTCTTATTACTTAGAATCGCCGTCTAAGCACCTTGTTCTTTCGCTTAGGAGTCTGTTGACAAGAGACTAGTCGTACTTTTATGCCTTGACTAGGCAAGTGAGGCGGTCGACGAACTGGCTCCACCCGGACCATCAATTGAATGATTGAAGCCACTTGAAGGGGTCGTTCAAACATCGCGGCGCCGAATGAAGTTGAGAAAGGGAAGTGAAAAATGAACAAAGTTCCAGGACGAGAATAAATCGAAGAGCAAGAGAGAATGAAGTTGATAGAATATTCTTTCCTGGTTTTTAACTTCATGCAATTTCTATGGGGGAAGGGATCATGCTTGGCTTGAGCTTTTAGAGAGCTCAAACTGTACAATTATATACAAATAGTAACGTGTAATTAGTTTCCCAGTACGAGGTCGTCGTTGAAGGTTGAGCCTGTCTAATCTTACCAGACAACAGCAAGCGAAGACCATGTTTTCCTTGATAAGCTTATAGCTGAAAACCGTACTCATTTGCGAATGTGTTGGAGACGGAATCGATCGAAACAGTGTAAAAGATTATTAAAAAATTCGAATTTTCTCTTTTGCACGACTGAAAGTGTTGGGTTCTAATGTTTCTTGACGTGTGGTTAGCTTGATTTAGTAGAACGTGTGCAGAGAATAATGATCGATATAGAGGGGGAGAGGGAGAAAATCAAAGACGACCCAGTTTGGTTTGATAAAAGGACTCGATCTGACATTAGATTTACTCATTTATGTATATCGAGTCCCTTTTATCATTCCAAGTGGTCCAAATTGATCCAAAAACACCACAAGGGAAAAAAGACAACAACTGCGAGAGGCACTGCGAAAGCACAAGTGATCCAAAAGTTCAAAAGAAAAGTTCACAGCATAACTCAACCCGAGCGGGTAGTGAATTTAGAAGCCCGGGGGCTGGTAGGCGATGAAGCTGATGCACTGCACTTGGCGATTGTTGTCGAACCCGATGATCTGGATGACCGAGTGTGGATAAGCCTTCTTGGCCTCCTCCAGCTCCTTCAACACCTGAGCCGAGTCGGTGCACCCGAACATGGGGAGCTTCCACATTGTCCAGTAGCGCCCATCGTAGTACCCGGGGGACTTGTGGCTCTCACGGTACACGAACCCCTTCTGCACGACGTCGAGATCACAAGCACAACATCAGATTTGGGAAGGTACATTCCTAAATGAGTGCTATTTAGAGACATCTAGTTGGGTATTTAGAGAGTACGAAGAGGAAACATCACCTCGAGCTCGAATTCAAGGCAGGGAATCCATCCCATGCGAAGAAGGTAGTCGACTTCCTTGGCCAAGGATTCGGGAGAGAGGGGAAGGAGGTAGGACAGCGTCTCGAACTTCTTCTTGCCGACCGGTGGCCACACCTGACAGTCGCCATGAAAATCGTCTTAGTACCATGTTCCACTCTTTAGTATTTTTGTCCTAGAGCTCGAGTACATAGAAATCTCAAGATCAATTAAGACCGAATGTCGCACCGAGCATGCCATTTCGAAGCTGAGTTGAGTTTAAGTACAGTGGAGTTGAGTCCATTTAATTAGTTATCTAGAGATTAGCATTGTTGTTGTTAATCATCACAAAGTGGGGCAGTAGACATAAAATGCAATTGGATCTACATATCCTAAGTTTCACATTTATCGGAGAGTGATAGTAAAGTCCACCTAATGATAACAATCTAGTGTAAGAACCTGCATGCGTTGGACTCTTCCACCATTGCTGGAGAGAGAGGTGATGTCCTCGTTCGACTTGCGGATGACCGGGAAAGCGGAGGCGGACTTGAGGCCGGTGAACGGGGCGACCATGGCAGCTTGAGCCGGGGCGGCCCGGACAGCCGGGGACGAGAGCATTGAGGACGAGGCCATCTCCGATCTCCCCTTTTGTGCAAAACTGTCTTCAACACCACAAAAGGATTATCACTCTCTTCTCGTTGCTTGAATGCACATTGCAAACCATGCCCTCCATTTATAGCCCCGCTCGACCTCTCGATTTTTAGGATGTAAATTCCACTTGAATTGGGACGAAAAATATTATAATTTGTGAAATAAATGAGAAGATGGGAACAAAAAAATTGTGGGCTTGGACGGATTTAGCACTCGGGCCATTTTATCCGGATAAGAGACGGGATACACACGAAAACGCCTCTAAGAATTTGATGCTAATCAAGAGTGTGTCATCTTGAATTTTTTCCACTTTTTCTTTTAAAAAAATTTAATTTTTTTTCCTTGATTTTTACGCGAGCAGCTCGAGTCTTCCATTTGATTAAGAAAGAGGACAAAAAGGACCACCAATTGGGAGAATTCTATGACAAATATGTCTCAATCTCGTAGTGGCCCCGACGATCAATTGTTCGTTTGGTTCGATGAGGACGAATGAGCCGATGCTTTTCAGTACTCATTCGTCGGATCCGCGTCGGTTTTGAACGAATCCAAGTTATATTGAGATGTCGATTGCAAGAGTTTGGAATTTGTGACCGCACTTTCATGGTATGAAAGGCTTGGTTATCTTTGATCTTGATAAGTAAAGCCTTAATTGTCTTAGGATATTAGGGGATTGATACGACAGGCTAATTACAATAAAAGTCATAAATTTGTCAAACGAACGGTAATTTCGTATCAAACTTTTCGATTTGGCCAATTAAGGCTCGCATGAAATGATATCCGTTTCTCTATTTATCTATTTTTTTATTCCCAGGAACAGGTTTGGAACAGAAATCCGTTTGGTAACGTAATTTCATTTTTCTATTTCTGGAACAAATTTCTATTCTAAAAATAGGTTTGGAACAAAAATCAAAAGTACAAAAAATTTACTTTTCTATTTTTGAAATAGAAATGAGAAAGAAAAATTTTTCTTATTGCTCGTTCTCGCTACTAGCCGGCCACCCCTTGCGACTCGCTATTGCCGCCGGCAGCCTCCCACCACCGCTAGCCGCCTCCCGCCATCAGCCGCCTACCGCCAGCATCCTTCACCGACCGCCTCCACAAACGCAACTTTGGTTTAGATATATCTAAGGAGAAGGTGCGTCAATGTTAGTAATAACAAGCTAACGACTCACTTTTCATGCCAACGTAGCCGAGGAAGAAATTGGAGATGATGACATGACAATATCTCTGATAGATTCGACTTCATTGAGTATCAAAACCGATGTAGTAAGATCGAAAAAGATGATGTGTTCGTAAGTGTTAGCTTTGATCTAATTATTATATCTAAGGAGATTTTCCAAAACATAAGGGTAGGAACTACTGATAACAAATGTCATTGGCCAAATTATGAAAGGAGCAATGAGCTTGAGAAAGGCCAATGAAGCCGAAATGAAAAGCATCCCTAAGCTTAAAGATAAGAGGTATAGTATGATAATATATGCTACGTCTGCTAATGATTGGATAACTGGCACCCCTTGGGGATCTTGGTAGATAGATTTCCTTCTAGAGTTCTTTATGACTCAGATATTCAAAAGAATGCTAAGGTGGCTGCTGTAACAGAGGGAACTTTGGTTGGAGCTGGCCTTCTCCCATATCTGAGGATCTACTTGCCATTCAAGTTGCTGTCCGTGGAGTTATATTCCCCAGGTCTAATGCTGTGGATCAGGTAAAATTCCTTGGTGCTCATCATGGGAAGTTGAATAAAAAAGAAGCCTGGACGCTACTAAGCCCTCCTGGTGGCCAAGGTTTAGCGGCACAAACTCATATGCTTTAGGCCCAATGTTCTGAAGCACGCTCTTATCGAAAGGCTTGCTACTTCACATAGAATGCAGATCCAAGATAGGATGAATGGGGGTGTTCAATTGATGGGTGCTTGTCTGCTGTGAGAGAAGGAAGATGAAACAAGAGAACATTCACTTTTCCAATGCTCTTTCTCAGGACAAATTTGGGAAAGCGTTCATTCTTTTTTTAATTTGCCTAAGGCCAGCTAAGGCTTGGTCGAATGAATGCTCTCGAGCTCTCAGCTACTTGGAATCAAAAGAGTTTAAGGGTGATTCTGACAAACCTTGGTAGGAGCTCCTCCATCTACTATATATGGAGTGAGGAGTTTTAAGTGTTGCATGATCAGTGTGCTCCTATACTTGCAAAATACTTGCTAAGATATTTTTCTCTGTATGAAATACTTTTAAAGGAATGCTACAGGATAGGGAAATACAACTTCCTACCGAGGTTCAATCTCTATATAGCAACCAGAATATAAGATGTTAAATGCTGAGACGTTTCTAGAGCCCTTTGAACCTCTAAAGGCTCTTGGCCAAATGCTAAAACTATTTGGTAACTATTTTTTGGGGCACATTTGGAAGTCTTGCAAAGGCCTCTATGTCAAAGCCACTGCCCATCAGCATTGGGCATTTAGCATTTTTGAAATATTGGAGCCGATGATTAATGAAATTTTTTGTTCCTGTTTTGACCTTACCAATTTTCGGATTCCTCTTTTATCCTTAAGGCACACTGTTCATCTCTCCCACCGCTCGTTGTCCCTCTCTTTGAACTAAGGCAACGTGATTGATCGTCAAGGGCTGAGTGTCACCAAGGGTCGACGGTTGCCAAGGTACACGCAAGGCTCGCGCGACACCGGCCGAGGGTCACATGACGCTCTTGCTCTATTTCGAGCCCTAGTTGATGGAGTTGAGCGTAGTCGAGTTCAAGATGCGACTTGTCAAAGGTCGGGCGACAAGGTGTTGACTCGCCCGGGTTGCGCGACCCCATGTCACCCTCTCCTGAGATCATGTAATCTCAAGGATGGCAGCCGATGACAGATCTAGTTCGCCGGTAGTTCAATTTTCTTTTCAGTTATTTATTATTATTTAAAATATATAACTAGAGTCCTTAACAAGTGTAACTTTTTTCAAATAACAATTAAATTCCGGGACACTTTCCAATTACACTTTACTAAACGCAATTGCATTTGGAAAAAACCTTTTTAACTTTAAAAGTCTTGGCATTGCCTTAAACGCGGCCATAGAAGACTATATAGCTTCAGAGCAATCGTTGTTCTGTTTTGGATAAGCTATTAAATCTTTTTGCACAACCGAGAGAGGGGTGGCTAAGCCCCTTACAAGCCAAGGTCGCAACCAACTTTCAAACACAGCCAAGTTAGACCAAATAAAGGTGCCAACAGACCACCCAAACAACCCAATCAGCTGTACACGACCAAGAAGAAGATAAAAGACTACATTCTACGACTATCACGAAGACGTTCTCAGAGCAACGACACTCGAATTCAGTTATCAAGCTAGAATCTGATTCTCCATTTTTCACATGATTTACTGAATTCAGCATCAATCACTTTCTTCCCATCACATCTAAGTGCTTCAACAGCAGCTCGAACCGAAAGGAAAATTGCGGCAACAACTTTTCTAACTTGGGGAGTACTCTGTTCTTTTCCTTCCAGACATCGTGGATTGAAGCATTTCATTTGAAGGACAAGAAGGCAGGAGATTCGTAGAAGTTAAAGATGTTCCTCGGTCCCCTTGTGTTTCAATGTGAAATGTTCGCTACTTTCTTCAACTTAATAAAACTCGGAATTCTGTGTTTTCAGAATGATGCATTATGGAACTCACAAATGTTGTCTAATTGCCAAGAGTAAACAATCAAGTCGATCGCTTTTTCCCTGTTGAATTCAACTTGCAGATTTCTCCTCGATGATGACGGCATAATGTAGACCCTTCTTGACGGATCACCTGTCTTGCTGCGACACAGCAGCAGGGGTAGTGCGGATAAACCACAAGAAGATCACCCCTCATCATATCTGTCCTGATGGGGGCAATAGCTAGTCAGTAACTGGACGTGTCAATGAACGATGAGATGATTGCCATGAATACAATAACAAAAAGCTTTAGAAAATTGCTTCTTTATTTTGCCACCCCAATAGGACCATACAGACTCCAGAGTTGCTGCAAGTTTTTAAGCACAGTTCCAACCAAGATTGAGGGAGGCAGTCTTGATGACTTCTTCAGACAGCAGTATAACTGATGATATCTAAGGGGAAGCAGTAAAATTTGTGGATTGAGGCTGGCAACGTTGGTTGATTCTGTGGATAGAAGTGATGACAGTATGCTCTGTTGCGTTTCTCTGCAACGGCCAAAAGTGAATCCTGATATAGGGATCGACAATTGCTAGATGAAAATCCTTCTGTTCTGTCTCGGCGCTCTGTGCATGCGGAATGAGTATTACTTTGTGTTTCCCTTCTCGTGGATGAGTCATTAGTGTCCGATTTCTCACTGCAATTGTGAGAGATGGTGCGTTAAATATCTGTTTAACATCATTGTTTGATCAATAAATCGGCCATGCTGAATTAAATTGATGGAAATCATATATTGTGATAGTTGAAGGGGATGCTAGTTGAAGATGAGAGCGCAGATGCTACACATATTGGGTCCACAACTCCAATATCGGTGGGATATGGAGGGGGTGCTTTCTTGTTCTCTTTCAAGCGAACCGCTACTGATGACTACTTCAAATCGGTGTGTTCTTGGAGAGAATTCTAATTTAATCACCCTCTTTCTCCTTTTTTATCTTTATTTAGAAAAACGCGGCATGAGAAGATTGGTGCCGTAAATCACAACAAAATTCCTGAGCTGCCTATTTCATTTCATGGATGTAGCAGCACATGTTAAGATTTGCAGACACAATCTTTCGTGTTTGACCCCAAAGAAGTCGATTAAGTTTAAATCTAAGATGCACTACAATTGTGATATGCTTGACATGCAGATCCTTGAATCTTGTTCAATTATGCATTAGCATGATCTCTTCTAGTCATTTTATCCTGAGAAACCAAGGAGTAATTCCGAAAAATTGATCAGTAGGCGACTTCTAGCCCAACCTAGTTGCCGTTGCCAAGCAAAATAGGCAATCCCTAATTAAAAGTGTCTACCTGTTGATTGTCAAACTTAAGAGAAAATACATCCTGGATCCCGACTCTTGAAAATGGTCACTGCAAATTCCTCTCGACCCGTTGAACATTTTAGCAGCATAAAACAACACGATGAATCTTACCAAAAAAAAATAATAATAACAACACGATGAACAGTTTGATGTTTTAGCCTTAACATGTGTGCAGAGAGCCACTCCTCCAAAAGCAGAAGCACATTGCTCAAGCAGCAAAACGAAAATGTTCGTCAAACCAAGTATAGGGGACTTATATGTGCCCAAAACATCTACTGGGGGACGCTCTGAAGAGGAGTTTTTGTCACCAAAGTGGTGGCTGTTCTTTTCGTAGCAACAGGGATGCTTGATCAATATCTACTGCTATATGTACTTTGACGAAGGCTGGAAAAAAAAAGGCGAATCATAATGCAACTCGATCAATCTCAGATGTTGGGATGACTGGGTATGCATAGAATCAGCTCAATCGGGGTCTAAATAGCTGCAAGTCTTCAATCCATCTAGTGCTGATGTATGGTGCTATGATCACCAATCCATCGCGGAATCTTGCATTTTCAAGATTATGGGACGTGACCAAAGCTAGTGTTAAGACATTCAAACAGCATATCAGCCTAAGATTGCAATAAGAAAATGCTTATCAAAGAACTGAGTGTACCAAGCAAGGTTATCGCGACCCTGTCCTATGAATCAATGTCAATGCCTTTCTATAAGAACACGCGTGCCAACCCGCTTTCAGAAACATATAAATCAAATATTTGACGCATATTTTCCGCTAGCCTTTTGCAAGTAAGCTAAGCAGTTTGGCCTATTGCACGCCTTGCCTTTGCACCAACCGATGTCGGAGGGATTTCTTTCTAGGTTCATTTGCCCCCACCGACAATGAACATCTTGATGTCACTGGGTTAAATCAAGACTGCGTTTTGGATACAACGCCTGAATTCATATAATTCAGTAGTCAAAGACTACACAGAATAGTTCGTATTCTCTAAGTATAGATTTGGCCGCCTGGAGTTCATTGGTGAGTATTGAATGACACCGGGAGCTATACCTCCCTGTTTGGGCGCGTCCATCATCTTAAAGAAGTCCCTTTCTTTCACTTTTTTTTTTTTTGGTCGACCCTTTTCTTTCACTTCAAAGGTCCAATTTAAGACCGCTTCACTTCTCCAGCTAGGAATTCCTTAAGACAAACAGTAATGTTTGGCAGAGACAAGCAGCAAACTCTTGTCCTCGCGCATTGTCTTAGTCTTGGGTCTGGTCACTGGATTTTCATGATTTAAGCCTACTTACTCACCAAATTTTTTTCCCACCGCAATCCATCTAGCTCAGATGAGTATTACGTAAGGAATTATCACGTAACCGCGGTGCGCATACCCAGCAAAAATTAAATCTTGAGAAACCAATTGAAGTAGCATCAAGATTGGACTATACCAAAAGCCAGTTGCATATAGCAAAGCCCACCAAATATTCACTTCACCGCAGGTCGAAATTCTCTATTTCGAATAGAACCATCCAATCCAACCCCACTACGAAAATGTATCTCATTGTTAATACCACACCATGCATAAAGCAGATTCAGTACCTTCTTTAATGTTCCTTGTTTCTTTTCCTTTTTGATAGAGAGAGAGAGAGAGAGAGAGAGAGAGAGAGGAAAAGGGCAAGGAGAAGAGGGCAAACGCAACGGGACAGAGGAAGGGGATTGCAGAGTGTAAAAGGGTCAAAGAGAAAAGGGCCAGACCCAATCAAAGCCGGCATTTAAGTCAGCCGAAGTGAAAGACGAGTAGAAGAGTTGGCAACCTTTTCATTGAATTCAGAGAGCACCATCCCCCCACTTCACACCACCACATTCATTTCAACTTTGGTTTTATCTTATTGTATCTTTGTTTTGCCTGAGGAGACTAGGATTGGCCTTTCCAGCAACGCACGCACACCCGCACAAAAGCAAAATTTAATAAGCTGGCCGCTTTCTTTTCAACCCTTTTCCTCGAGACAATCCTCGAGTTCAAAAGCTTCTTCTGCTCCAATCCCTCTGGCGGTCATTTCTTCATCCACAGTGCGTCCTCCTCACGCTCTCCCTGGATCACGTGCCTCGGAAGATGGGTTGTCCCAGTTTTCTCCTCCTCCTGTGACTGAGGAGAAGGAAAGTGAAAAACGATATTGCCTGTGGTAAATAATACAGGAGTTGCAGCAGCTCAAGAGACGTGGTTAAAAACACATTCGATGCCATGCAGTTCTTGGCCTGGTCAATCCACGTGAAGAAATGACCTTTCCTTAAACTCGATTATCATCTCGTTTTTTCTTGATACTGTTAACGTGAGTGGCCAGCTAAAAGCAACTATCAACACTTACAGAATACAAAACCCCAGAGAGTTCAGCAGGGTCTAGTTCATCACTCCATTTGCTTTTTTTTTTAACTCTTTTTAACAAATTTTGAGCATGGAAAACTATTACAAGAATGACAAAACTAGCTTCTAATTAATAATTATTAATGACAGATATTAACAGGATAATTGCGTGGCAATTAGAGGAAGATGCACGTGATAAGGTGCGGTCTTAGATCTCTATATTTTCGGCTCGAGTCATTGGGATTCCATGAGGGTTTTGCACGTGATGCTACTGCACATACCCATCGACATGTGAGATTGTACCTTGTCCCAGCTAGCCATCGATCCAAAAATATTAAGTAAATTGCATGGCACATAGCGGGGGCTTTCACCAGCATTTACTAGCCTCAAATGTAGGTTGGATCAACAGATATTTGGGAGTCATTCCCAAACTCATGATAGTTGATTTGATGTGTCAAGACCACAAGCGTATACGATTTAACTTTCCATCGTGCACTTCGGGGCACTTTCGACTGACCTATCAACTTGCATCCCACGAGACTCCGGCTAAAAGTCGACTGATGCGGTCCCAAATTCATATCGAGTGAGAAACCCTGCGATTTAAACGCGGGTCTATTGCATCAGAAAAAATAAATAAGCACTTGTCCACTCAACCAATTCCTTAAAGTCCGAGATTCGCAACGGCACCAAGGGCGGTTCGGTTTGGGGCGCGCTCGATTCGATTCGAGAAAAATTGAAGCCTTGAAGGGTCCATTGCATCAGAAAAAAATAAATAAACGCTCATCCATACTCAACCAATTCTTTGAAGTCTGAGATTCGCAACTACAACAAGAGTGGTTCGGTTTGGGGCGAGCTCGATCCGATTCGAGAAAAATTGAAACCTCGACTCCAATGACGCTCCACGGGATTCTTTTATTTACACAATTTTCTTTCTGATTTCCCTGATCCGTATATATAAATTATTTCGTGGGACTCTATAGCTATTTTGTACAATATAAAACTCAAATCACCATTTTGTACAAGCTTACTTTCGATGCGAAACCGAGCTTAGGCTAATTAATTCCCGCCGTACTTTTTCCACCGGCACTTTCTGTCCGAATCGAGCTAAACAATCCTTTTTAATCGACCAAAACGTCCTCCAAAATAAGCTAAGATATTCACATAAGTCAAAACCAAAGATTTCAGACGCCAGCTGGGTCAAACCCGCTTTTTGCAATTTTGAAAGTCCGAGGGGAAAATCATTTGGAAATACCCATTGGTTGCCATTGAAAGGACGATTTGGGTTCTTCTCAAACGAGGGGGAAATCACAAGATTGCATCAAAACTTGGTAAAACCTTAGTACGAACCCTTTATTTAAACCTTTGCCTTCGTTATGCAACACACTGTATACGTCGACACGAGGGTGTCAAGCACCGTGCCGGGATTCCCGGGCCTCCCCCTCCAACCTCTACTTGCACGACTTGAATGCTCTTATTCAATAACTTATTGACGATTAAATTAATAAATGAGAATAGGGACATGGACATTGTACCAAAAAATTGAATAAACATAAATAAGAGGGACAGAAATTTATTTCTAGGACAGATCATAGGCGCGTGCGATGTGTACGTTCTTGAAAATGCTCATAAAAGTGACAAGGATGGATGGGGTTTGGTGTCTCTCTTTCTTTTTTTTCCTTCTTCTTCTTTCGTGAATTTTTTTGGGAAGACTTGGTCATTTGAAAAGAAGGGTCCCATTTATAATTTTGATTCGTTGGTGGCGTACAGGAAAGGGAACTATGATGAGGTATTCGGACAGCAGTCATACGTACGAGGTTCAGTCTAGGGCTTCAATGAGGGAATGAAACTTCAATCACACCAGATTCTTAAACCTCTGGTTTGGAATGACAAGGAAGTATTTGTTAGTCGATTTGTGTCGTTCCTTACGAATGCAATGATACAGTACTAACATATGCATTATTCGATTGTGTCGATGCTCCGAAATGAACGTAAATTACTCGACCCTAGTTTCAGCCACCTTGATTGCTTGATTCGGGATACATCATCAATGTTTTCCTCCGACGAACATATGAGCGTGTTTCTAAATAGGCTTGATGTTTTTCCTTTGCCAACGACTCGATCGTCAAAGCCTAAGGATGCGCCGACTTAAGTCTCCATTCGATCCGTAAGAGGAAGTTAGTCTCGGCCTCTATCGACTTGTTTTTGAGTCGATGCTAAGATAAATGCTATAGTTAATGTATGATCAATCGAATCTCTTTTAGCGACGCTACTATGCTGTCAGTAATATATCACCCACATCGTCAGCCTCAGCAAAAGGGATTTTCACTCTTGCCAAAAATAAAATTTTAAATAAAACACACATTTTTTTCCACATATAAGATGGGTGATTAGTTACAGAGACGTGGACATTGAGAGAATAAAGGGTAGCAAAAGTCGTTGTTGCACCTAATAATTCCACAAGGTCGTTTCATTAATTTGGGACAGGAGCTCGCGGAAATGTCGAGAATGGATGAGACGGGTTTCGAAATAATAGCGTACCTAATTATTATATACCCTACTAAAAATGTTTACTTATATGTATATGGGGGCGAAAAAGAGGATGGAAAAAAAAACCGAGACAAGTACAGTCTTCTCGCTATTACATCACCGACATCTAAACCTTTTCGAAGTTGCCCAAGACAAACAAAGTCTGCTTTTTGGAGCTCACACTTTTTTAAGTCCCGAAGGGGGCGAATTGATATTGTAATGAAATTGTAAAAAACGACTGTAAAAAAAAGTTTGTGAACTTTCCACTCTAGAAAAGCGAGCTCAAAAATATTAAATGCCGGGCTTAAAATATGAGGTAGATGGTGCATGCCTTTCTTGACATTTTCGGCACCATAATTTGGTCATGCGAAAAGGTACTTAATGGAATATATGGAATGAAATTATTGGATCTGCGGAATATTAATTCGCGAAGAAAAGCAGTTGTTGGATAGAAAATGACAGAATTTTTCAGTATCTTAATGTTTTGTTAAGTGCTCCAAAATTATGCTTTTCATAATCCTTAGTTTTCTCTAACATAGGCCGCTAATACTGCTGGTTTATATAATTTTTCATCAGGTGGGGCCCCGTAATCCATGGGACAACTTAGCTTATCATCCTCCTTCTCTCTCTCTCTTCCAAAATAGCCGTCACTTCTTTGTCGACCGGTGCTACATTATAGCCTGGAGAAGGAGAGAGAGAGAGAGAGAGAGAGAGACTGTGTGTGTGAGTTTCTGCATTTTGTTGCACAAGAAATCAGAGAGAAGAAAGAGGAGGAGCGATCCCAGATTTTGTCAAAAGGGCGACGTAAGATCCGCCGAAGCTTGAATCTTTTTTGCTTTTCAAGAATCTTTCAAACTCCTCATCATCCTACAGCGAGGAGGCACTAGCGACCGGCTTGGGCTTTGTTGTTGACTTTATGAGCGCATTGAAACGATGCCGCCTCCCGTTCGCACCAAGAGACGACCGGCACTCCCTTCTCTGGTGCTGCTTCAGCTGTTGATGATCCTGCTCCTGCTGCTCCCCGCATGCGTCCTTCGGGATTGCAGAGCCGATGCCATACGCGTGATGCCGGGGAGAATCGGCGGCGGCGGCGTCGGCGTCGTCTTGATCGTGACGGAGAAGATGACGACGAGCCAATCGCAAGTGGTGGGATCGCACAAGAAGACCAAGCAAGAGTTGTTGCACAAGTACTTCGATGGAAGACGCAACGCGAGTCCCACTGACTCATCGTCGGTTCTTGAAGAGAGCAAGAGAAGAGTGCCCAGTTGCCCAGATCCTCTCCACAATTGATCCAAGTGTTCCTTCTCTGTCTCTCTCTCTCTCTCTCTCTCTCTCTCTCTCTCTCTCTCTCTCTCTGCGTGTTTCTTCTTTCTCTGTCCCATCAGTTTCTTGAATTTTGTTATTGAGTACCCAAAATACCCACGATTTTCTCATCTGGAAGCTGGGCTCCTAGTGAGTCAATGGAGGGAAAACCGGAGGTATTTTGGCATTTCCAAACCCTTTGTGGGTTCGTTTTCTCGACTGAGGAGGATCCAGAAATATCTGGAGAGAGGTTCCTGATGTGTACAGAGAAAGAAGTTCGAGAATTGATCAGTTTCCACGGTACAACTTACATGAGCACTCATTTTTTCTTTGTATTTACGAGAACTTCCAGGTGACTTCTTGCTTGCATCTTTAGATTTTCTTATTTATTTGGCCCCTTTTGGTGGCCGTTTGGGTGGTGGAAGAAGAAGAGTGGCAGAAACGCAATACCCAGCTAAAGTTCATGTCAAAATGCTATCCATCGGTCTGTACCCGGCAACAAAAAATGGAACAAAATAATTATCTCCTAAAAAATCAAGCTTGGAAGCGGAGGCGATTTCACTGTGTGCGCCCTGTACTTGGGCCGCACAGAGTGTTGTCAAGGAAGATTGCAATCTTCTATTCATCAGAAAAGAAACCTGCCATCTTTTCAACCCATCTTTTCCTTGGATTCTTTCTAGGAAGCTTTTCCTTCAAGAGTAAATACAGTAAAAAACGAAGGAGGAGGAGGAAAAGGCTACTTCTGGCGCAACTCAGTAAAACTCTTTTCCCTTTTTCTGAGCTTTACAACTCGTGGTTTTGTTTTGAAGTGGCTTGTCGTTTTGATGCATCTCCCGGTGAATTGCATCACTCTGTACTCGTTGGCTCTCGCAGAGGGGTTACCCTATCTTCCCAGAAGAAGCAAAGTGTGATTCATTCAGATGTCCTTTGGGATTATCCATAAGAAAAAGATAAAAGAATATCAACTGCCCCATTTCGTGAAAGATCAATGCTTGATATGGGGTGTTGTCTGTCTATGTTGGAGTAAACCTATGTTGAAGTAGCCCTAGAATGTGATGGACTCGTTCATGATTCCGGAACATTCAAAAGTCTGATCTGATCTCTCCACATTGACCACCAGAAGCCCACTGACGCTGCAGTGTAAAATCGAGCTTTGCATACTGTGAGATTGACTATACTATGGCTTTGTGTGGGTTACACGATGCACGAGGAAGATGGAATATACTCCTCGACTGCTTAGCTATACAAAAAAAAATCGCTTGGCTTGGACAGGTCACAGAGGTTACCTAACAACTCGAGTCGGGCTAAAATATCTCAAGTCTCAAACTTTGAATTAGATTTCGGAGGTGGCCGTGCGTTGCATGGATCGGAGAGTACAATCTCGTCTTTCGAAAAATCAAATGAGATAGTTATCTTTCAAAAATTCAATCAATCCATACAAATTTAGTGGTTTTATAAACTCATTTTAAACATATTTGCTCTCATCAATGGTTAACCGATAAGATATATACCCGGAAAAGAACACCAGAAGTGTCGAAATTTTCGTATAGCGCTTACTTAAGTACTATAATTTTTTTTATCACTTGAGTGTTATAATTTATGTACGGCACTCGCTTGAGTGTCATAGCTTTTTGTTTGATCACTTGAATACCATATAACTGTTCAATCGATCGGTTGAGTGCTATAAATATTTAAAAACATTCATCTCAAATGCTTTGTTATAATAGATTTACAACACTTTGGTAAACATTTTTCAAATAATTTCGCACTTAAAGTTGTAGCATTCGAGTGAATGTTTTAAAGCAGTTATGGTACTTAAGTTGTCGAAAAAAAAAGTTATGACGCTTAAGTAAGTATTATATGAAAGTTATGGTACAGGTGATGTCTTTATCCTGATTTATATCTAATTAGCATTTACTTATATTTACACGTTACTATGAATATGTGCCGTGTATTGAACCCATGAAGAAAATTTGATGTGGGATATATTGCATCATTACCGCCCTAAATGACACCAACATCAATTTATATCTGAATATATATTTGGGCATTTATGATTTCATTGTCATGAATTGTACTTCACCTAATGGGTAGGAGCTACATAGCTCCTATTCAATGCGAGAGTCAAATACTTGTTCATCACAGTATGGCCTGCAGCCCTCTCCCACAAGGCAAGACAGCAAAATTCTGTAGCGTAATAAAAATGAGACGAACATAAGATTCATGCATTTTTTAACCTTCCAGCTAGTAGAAGCTTTAAGGCGATATCGGAATCCATGACTTACCATCCATTAAAAGTATACTTAGGCGACGGTTTGATAGAAGTTCTAAGAAAAACGGGGGACCGAGATAAGTCCATTGCATGAGAGATATGGGTAGTCATATCATATGCACTTGGATAGTGAGGCTTGCTTTATAGAGGCAAGTCTAGACTTATCAAAACACATTTCTTAATTCATATATCATGAGTTGAGTTGTTATACGAATTAATTATATTCAGTAAATGAGTTATAAATAGGTTAAAACATAATATGAGTATTAAATTGATCATAAATTGGATCATAACTTATTTAGACACAACCCATATTTATAACTCTCTTTTCATATTCACTCGCCCTCATTCGATCCCGAGCTCACTCACTGAGTTTAAGATTGAATTGGCAAACGTGCAAAGGTTTAAATGATTGTGTATCATTGCGGCTCGGCTACTCATCACTGTACTCCTATCCTCTCCTTCCTTCTAATTTACGATTTAAAAATATTTAAATATTTTTCGAACTTTTTATTCTTATTTTCTTTCGTTTCCATCTTTTTCTTATTCCTTTATTTACTTTTTTTTAATATTAAGGGCCTGACAGGGGCCATCGGCTAAGGCTCGACAACCATCGCTGACCACTAGATGAGGGCTGCGAGCCCCTCCCCTAGTGGCTAATATGAGGGCTTGCTGCCCTCACTTGCGGCTGTTGAGGGCTCGTAGGCCCTCTCCCCGTGGCTTGCAAGGGTCGCCAAGCCTTGGCCAATGGTTGGTGAGCCCCTTCTGGCCCTTAGTAATAAAAAAAGTAAAAAAGTAAAATGAAATATTAAAAACTTATTAAAATTATTTACGTCGGCGATTTTTAGTTAAAATTGGCAGAATGGACTCAATTGGTAAAACGTGAAAAGATTTAAGACTAAATTGGCAAAATAATTAGTATAATTCATGCACTTTTAACCTTCTAGCTAGTAGAAGCTTTAGGGCAATATCAGAATCTATCAACTTACCATCTATTAAAAGTATACTTAGTCGAGGGTTTGATGGAAGTCTTAAGAAGAACGGGGATCAACATGAGTACATCGCATGATAGATATGGGTAGTCATATCATATGCACTTCAAGAGTGAGGCGTGTCTTCTATAAGCAAGTCTAGACCTAACAAAATGAGTTATAAACCATTTTCTTAATTCATATATGATGGGCTAAATTATTATATGGATTAATTATATTCAGTAAATAGGTCTTAAAAGGATTTGAACATAATATGAGTGTTAAATGGGTCATAAATTGGATTATAACTTACTCAGGTCAAACCAATCTCCGTAACTCTCTCTTCATTTTCTCTCGCTCTCATTCGATCTCGAACTCACTCACTGAGTTTTTTTAGATCGTGTTAAATATAAAAGTGTTTTAACAATACGGATTGGGTCAATTATAAGTCACTAGATTTGCATTATATTAAAATTGAGTCTATTTGAATCAACAAAAATTTCACCCGATCCACCCGTTTGGCAGGCCTAAACAAGTCCAAGCTCTCTCTCTCTTTAGAAAACTGTCTTACTGTGAACTTTGAGTCTTTCCAAAGTCACTTTGATATGTAAAGAACTCTAAAACAAAGATAGTCCAATACAAAAACCCTAAAACAAAATACCAGATGAAAATGTTCATCCAAAATTTTTTCTAGGCTCAAAAGCCACTTTGTAAAGCATTTCGAAACGATTCGACCAAAAACAAAAACACATTTCCAAACGCGTCCTCCGTGTAGAATAATTATGCAGAATTCCAAACTCAGCTTCAGTGCATACTTCGCATTCGAGTCCGTTTAAATTTCAGAGCTCTGGATTCTAACTTGTACGGACTTATGATTAGGGCTGAGCAATTGAAATAAAGTACAAAGATCAATGAGTTAAAAATACTAGGATACCATGCTTGGCGAAATCTGAACACACTGGAGATCAGAAATCGAGCACTGTTGAAAGACGTGGTGTGGGGTGGGTGTTGAAAGTCTGGTGGAGTTTAGCGTATGGACTGATTAGATTGGCATTAAAGAAACCTGTGTATCTTGGCGTTGTTTCTTGCAGCGAACTTATCGTCCCGTTATGGAATGGAGGGGGTGTGTGGGGGGTGAGGACAAAGGCACCATCGAGTAGAAGACGAGGTAGAAGACAAGGCAATTTTATTACCAGCTTCAATGACTTCTGTATAATTCTGCAGGAGTCTTGCAGAGAGAGAACACTCCGTAACGAGAGAGAGAGAGAGAGAGAGCGAGCGAGAGGGAGGGACAGCCACGTACTGTGCGGCGGAACAGAGCATGTTTTTTTTAAGGAGAGAGAGAGAGAGAGAGAGAGAGCTGCAGACTGGGAATTCGGATGAGCCGTGGAGGTTTGTCCGGTTGCGGTTTGGATTGGGAATCAAATTGACTCTCCCCCTCCCCTTCCTTCTTCATTGATTGATTAATTCGTTTGGTCATCAAGACAAGTTTGCTCTCCGATCCATGCGCTCCCTACCTAAATTATTCTAACCACAGTAATTACCATAACAATGAGATTTCTGCCCTTGTGGGTCTGTGCCACGTAATGCCCGAAGGGCGAGATGGAATAGATTATTTTGCGATTTAAATGATTCCGTATAGTCACGACTTGTCTGCTCATGCTCATACTCCTATCCTCTTCATCCCTCTAGTTTCCGCAATCCGTATATCGACATTTCTTCCTATGCCATGTGCCTGAAAATTTTGAGTTTTAAATCTATTACATTTTTATCAATTCAGTTCTAATATTTTTAATTGTGCCGTTTGAATCCTAAACATTTATCACGTTTTACCAATTGAGTACATCAATCAATTTTGATCGAAAATCGCTGATGTGGACATCGACCTTCCTATGTGGTATAACCAATGCTGATGTGAATAATTTTAATAATATTTAGTTGTTATATTTTTTTATACTTTATTTCTTTCTTCTTTTCTTTTCTTTCTTTTTCCTTTTTTACTTTTTTCGAATTTTTTATTATTAAGGGCCTCTGATCCTCACAGGCCATTGGGCGAGTGCTCACAGCCCTCGCTCACAACTGGGTGAGGGTTCGCTGCCCTCACCTACTGGCCGACGAAGGTAGCCAAGCCTCAACCGATGGCCGACAGCCTCCTGCTGGCCCTTAACAATAAAATAAACAAAAAGAAGTAAATAAGGAAAAAAAAAAAGGGAGGGGGATGAGAGTCGTAGGCTAATTCTTGGACAAGAAACACGAATTGACGATAAAATTAAAAGTACTAAGACCAGAAGCAATCGCGGATAACAATTTAAAAGGGTACTACATGTAAAGATAAAAATGAGATAAAATTTAAAAGATCGGTGCTCATTGATTGATCAACCGTCCCTACTACAAAATACGATTCAAATATTTACATTACTACCGACAGCTAACAATGGTCACAACAAAAGCAAACAAATTCTATGAAACTCCAAGAATTCAGCAATATGCATTTACCAGCAGTTACTCAACAAACCTACTGCTTCGATAGCCATTACTTCTTCACTCTTTCATGCCCAACACCAACAATTCCTTCTGCAACTTGCAGCTCAACTTTCTGATGTTTATAACAGTATAGGTTTCTCAACCTTTATGGTTAGAGGCTTTCCAGATTTACGATCCCGCTATATCACGATGGTGTCAGTTTCAAGCGAATTGCGTTCGAAATTATGGACCCATTACTTAGGCAGTTACCTGATAACCAGCTCTTCGTGAATCGTGTTAGTTGTGGCCCTTTTGTCGATCAAACTGGACTTCATTTACCGACACTCATGTCTCAGGACTTAGTAATTTTCCTTTGTTTTTGCTGCCGGCAAATACTAATCATCTTGTCGACCATATATATCTGCCGACGAAGAACTCTCAACACTATACGAATTTCACCTTCGCCGTGTCTTGCTCGATTTTTCCTAGTCTAAGTCGATGGTAGGAGACTTGGGCATTTTGTGTCAGCACAACCTGACCCCAAATAGTTGGTTTGGAACAATCTCAACCAAGCCTAGACCAAATCAATAAAATCATAACTTAAAACAATGGAAATATTGATTAGTTATCGGTTTAAAACCGTTAGCATCGAGCAGACATAGAAATCAAGAAGCTTAAGAGATTAAACTCGCAGAATCTTAAACCGACGCTCTTCAAGAAGGCCCAACATATGCAAAGCAAACTCCAAATGTTGGGTGGCTTCGAATCGGTGGACATGTTCCTTCCTCGGTGGGCCTCTGTGTATAGTACATTAAAACCGAAACTGAAAAGGCCCATTACATGTGATTGGGCCTAGCAAATAATTTCAATGCGATGAAAGAAGTCGTACGTTTGAGGGTGTTTCTTCACTTGATTTTGGCGTTTAAGGATTTAAGGTTGTACTATGGTACATTTGGTCGAGCCCTTAGTGCATCATCTCTCTTTTCGTAGATTCACTCTTTCCACCACCTCATTTCTCCTCCTCAGCAGCCGATTCGAAGCCCTCCACGAGCCCTCTCACCCCATGCATTAGATCGACCCTCTTCTTTGCCTATGTTTTGTTCATTATTGTCAACTTTCTCCCACGGCAATAGAGATTGGTACCTCAGAAATGAGCTTCCTCGAAAGAGTTGTTACTAATCCGGGAGCTTATGTGTTTGTTTGAACAAAAGTGTTTTCCAAAAATTGGTTTTCCAAACTTTCACCAATTTTGTCCTCCGAAAATAACTAATTAACCGAAAACATTTTCCATTCAACGAAAATGTCATGTATAAAATTACGAAAGCAAATTCCTAATCTAAAAAGGTGAAAACACTTCCCCTTTTTATTGAGACTCTCTCGTCCTGCTTCTCTGAGGTATGCTCTGCTCTTCCTTCGCTCTTCTTCAGCTCTTCCTCACCGACACTTATCTTCTTCGTCATTGAAGGTCCAGCTCTTCTTCAACAACGCTTAACACAGCTCCAGGTTCTCTCTCCCCTCTCTGATTTGATTAATCTCTGAAAATTTGATCAATGCTTTATATCGTGAACTTCTTGTTGATTCCGCGCGCGACGATCGTTTGGTTCTCAATTCTATTCATCTTCTTCTAGCAAATTTTAGAAATCAATTTCAAATTTCCGTAAATCCTAGAGATTCCATTTATCAAGGTCAATTGGAGATACTATCCTACCACAAGAGAGGTACGGTAATATATTTAAGCGCTTGACCTTTTTGCTCGAAATTTTCAGGTATATGTGCTTTTATGAAAACACATATCAAAGGTAATCTATCAAGATGAGCCGAGATGGCTGGTGTTTCATGGTTTGATAAGTATTCCAATTTTATCATTCGTTAGGGTTCCATTCTTGAGTTATGTGATTTTATGTGTAACATATCTGCCCTGTTAGGATGGGAGATTGGTTTACATGTTCCTCCAGGAGTTGGTTCAACTCTTGTTGAAATTGCGACCCTGTTTTTAATCCTTGGGCCCTTGTGAGGTTGTTCATTTTTCTTTTCTTGTTTCTGTCAAGAACGAATAGTGCTTACAGTGGTGTAAATTTGAATAAATTGACTGAGATCCACTTGACACAGCCATAGGTTCGGTGGTCCACGGCCTATCTGTTTGTATGCAATGACGGACCAACAGTGGTTCTATGGATACGTTCATTATTTTAGCATGATGGTAACCACACGCCTTACCCCCCCCCCTCCCAATCCCAATGTTATCTGTATTTTTGTTTTCTCTAGGTATGAGGGAATACCCACCGGAAGTTTTACATATTGGGGGATCCCGAAATCCGAACGAGACTCAAGATAAAGTCTTTTAAGGTCCTATTTGGGACCTATATTGCTTACAATGGTGTAAATTTGAAAAAATTGACTGAGATCCACTTGACACGGCCATGGGTTTGGTGGTTCACAAGATCGGGGGTTGGGACTTGGGTGGTGTTCAAGGTCATAGACTTGCAAAATTGAACTAGCCAAAGACAAGCAGGCTGACTGCTCATTTCATTTGGGGAAAGGTTTCCTAATTTGGTTCTTATTCTTGGTAAACTACTTCTTTGTTTTATGATTTCGATAGCGCAGGGCCTTTGTAGCATTGGCCCTTTCTCTGGCATCCTTGAGAATATTCTTTGGCAAGTTGCTTGTGTTAAATTTGAAAGGGCATTCGGAGTTCTAAAAAGGCTTTTTCCTGTATTGGATGCCGAACCGTTTTGGTCTGTTGATACTCAAGTTGATGTGGTTTTAGCATGTCGTATTCTACATGACTTCATTGTGGGAGTTGACCCTAATGATCCTTTTATGCAAGAACTAAATGTAGAGGTTGAATCTCAAAGTCAAGAAAGAAGACATCAATGATCACAAAGAGAGGAGAGGGAGGAAAACATGGGCAGCAAAAAGAAAGGGAAAAGTATCAAAAAAAGTCTTAAACCTTTTGTATTTGTGACAATTTAATCCTAAACCTTTTTTTATACCAATTCAATCCTAAACCTTTTGCATTGATGCCAATTTAGTCCTAAACCTTTTTTTTTGTGTCAATTCAATCCTAAACCTTTTGCATTTGTGCCAATTTAGTCCTAAACTTTTTTTATACCAATTCAGTCTTAAACCTTTTGCATTGTTGTCAATTCAGTCCTAAACCTTTTATCTTTGTGTCAATTTAGTCCTTCCGGTCGATTTTGGCTGGATTTTGCTGACGTGGACGCTGGGGACTAGTCACTGGCGCTGACGTAGACAAATATTAATAATATTTTAATATTTTATTTTTTAATTATTTTTTTATTTTCTGTTTTTTCCCCTCCCCTTCCTCCTTCCTCTAGTCGGTCGCCTGCGGCGGGGTCATGGGCAAGGCTCAACCTCGCCAGCTTCTAGTCGATCGTCGGTCCAACGATTGACTAAAGGAAGGAGGAAGGGGAGAGGAAAAAAAATCAAAAAAATTAAAATATTATTAAAAGTTGTCCACATTAGCGTCGCTGGCTGACCGCTAGCTGGCTATCGTCCATGTCAGCAAAATCCGACCGAAATGATTGAATTAGCACAAAAACAAAAGGTTTAGAACCTAATTGGCACAAATGCAAAAAGTTTAAGACTAAATTGGCACTGGCGCCAAAGATTTAGAACTTTTTTAACACTTTTCCTCCAAAAGAAATGGTATTGTGTGTGTAATGTGGGATGACTATAGTAGGCATAGAATGAATGCTTATTACTTGTATCTTATGAGAAGTTGCTCTTGTTTTTAATGTGACATGAAGTGTAGAATATTATTTTGTGATTGAAGGAGTTCTTGTAAATGTGAACTTGATTTACTATTCTACATCGTTGTGATGTTTCCCTTGTCTCATTAGTAAAATGACGTCTATATTTGTGTTATTCTTTGTTTGTCACAATTTCTTGTGTTGAATATATCCGATGATGTAGCAATAGGCAAGACTAGAGACCGGAAGACCAAGCATTTTAGATGGTCAGGACCGATGGAGCATATGTTTTAAGAGATACTAGCCGATGAGGCTTCAAAGAGGAACAAACCTTCAGCCACCTTTAAACCATCTTCCTTTGTTCGAGTTGCTCAAGCTATAAATGAGAAATTTGGAAGTGAATGTGAGACTGAGCATGTGGACAATCATCCTAGAACTATTACAAACATTTGGTCTACCATCAGTCCGAATGTTTCATGGGAAGACAGAGACATTGGTAATAAACCCGACTATGAAATGTTTAGCTCGTGTACTGCGTGGGATATTGTGAGGAAAACATGTAATGAAGACCTCTTGTTTTCTATTTGTTTGCTTTTTAGAGCTATACTTGCTATAGCAGCGTGAGAGACACGAACCTGCTTGGCGGCTTCACCAAGAGCAAAACTCATCAGATCGGATTGCTCGGCAAAATTGGACACGTCCTCTGCAGCATTCGCGAGCGATTGGGGATAACTCACGGAGAGCTGCACGGAAGGCGCCTCCCTCTGAAGAGTGCCGAAAGTATTGAAGGCGATCGGTGTGATCGGAATAACTTGCTATTGTAACTGGAAAATCATGTCCATTTTTGATTTCCTATTGCAGAATTTCTAATGCATAAGGAGCTCACATAATTCCACAAAGAGGAGTGCTAGAGATAGTCGCGGGTCCAACGAGGGAAATATGCATAGGAAAATTAGGGATGCACACAATGGCAAGGTAACATAGGAGAGACGTCGATGACAAAATTGTATAGGAAGAGATCATGTCAGAGGGGCTGGAGACAGCAAGAGAGTCACCTTCAATCCGAAGGGGGCACAATGGCGGGTGGTGACAACAATGAATACCAACGAGGTTCGACGGCAGAAGTCGGCGAGGTACGACGGAAGCATTGCATAGGCGGATTCAGGAGAACTTGCGTAGGAATTCGGGTTTCCTTTTCATTATGCAAGTTCAAATTCTAGATCTACTAGACTGATTGAGAAAATCCGTTTATTGACTCGAAAAATTAATGTGAAACTGAAAGGCACATTAGTGTATATTGTTAGTTCAGATGTTATTCATGAAGTTGAAATTATTTTCCAAATGAAATGCGAGCACCAAAAAAGATTGTCGATCACATATCACCAAATAAAGGAAAACTAATCATTTTCCTGAAAATTGATATCTTGGAAACACTTTCATTTATCATGAAGTTTTCCCCCAAATAAACACATCACAAAAAATCTTTCTCAACATGCTCTTGTAAAGCATTTATTAAATATAATTATTAACTAGAAAACCCGTTTCATTTTCTAAAGACCTGTAATATACGCTATTGCGAAATGATTCGGGCGAACTCGAAACCATGGAAAATTCTTGCGTCGACAAGTGTTTATGAAAACACTCTTTAATTAAAGCTCTGTTTGTTTTGCGGATGCTGAATTACTCGAAGAACATTTTCCTAAAGACGCTCACTCGAAATAATTAATCAATGAAAAATATTTTTGTTATCTACGGTAATTTATGTTCGAACATTTTTGTGGACGGCAAACCTGTTTTTCTGTACATTGATTATCGATTGAGCAATACAAGCGATCCTTTCAAGAAATTATGTTCTAGATCGTTCTTTTTTTTTTGCAACACAAATGGAGTTTAAATGCTTTTATTACTTTATTTTAATTGTTAGAACTTGGATTTTGAAAAAAAAAATATTACAAAGCTGAGTTCGATGTATGTAGTGCCAGGTTTTTTTTTTTTTGGTTAGGTCGAAAGTGTAGTACTAGTTCTCGATGGTCCAAGATGTGATGTGGGGTCCACGGACTGTAATCTATAACTCGTACGAACCCGTCGAACGTGTCTCGTATTAAAAAAATCGTGTGGCGTGTGGCGGACACGTTCCGTAGTCAAATTAGGGAAGCCCTTTGAATTTTCAACCTGGGAAAAGCAAATGGAGACACGACGACGCAAGATCGGACGTTGACCGCCGTTCCTCACGGCGACGGCGACGATTACAGTGACGGTGGTTATAAACATGCCTGTCTCTGTCTATAAAAGTAATGGGAAACAGGAAGATATACGCTTCTATTGGTTTAGTGAAAAATATTTTCCTTGTTTTTTGGCATTTGAATAGCCTAGAATAACGAGTCAACATAAAATATTTTCATAATCGATGAAAAAGGTTTTCCTACAAAGGTTTAAATTTTAGAAAATAATTTTTTTTTAAAAATCATGAATCATTTTTCAAAATATGACTAGATATCTGCGTTTAAACTAAAGACTATATTTAAGCATGGGAACTCTAATGCTTGTTCTCAGGCCCTTGGCAGCAGGAAAGGTCCGTGGAGCCTAGGCCCAGGTCTGAGTCCATTGAGGCTTAGCTTGGGACTCCAACGCCTTAGCTTAAGTCCATCTAGCCGCGCGCGAGTCCATTGAGGCCGAGCTAGGGACAACGGCGTCCATGCCCAAGACACTAGGCTAGGTAATATCGAGGCCAAGCTTGGGTCCTCGATGCTTGTGCCTGGACCCATTGAGGCCAATTTTTTTAAAAAATTTCGAATTTTTTTAATATTTTCTTTCCTTTTCTTTCTTTTTCCTTCTTTGTCTGCTAGTCGTTCGGCTTGAGTGACTTGCTCGAGGTCACCTGCACTGCCGGCCGGTCGCCGAGGCCCGGAAAAGATTGGAATTTTTTAAAAGAGAAAAAATCACCAAAAATCCCTAATTTTGCCACTTGTGATACATTTATCCTGAACTTTTTTTTTGACGCCAAAAACCTCAAACTATACTATTTGTGACACATTTATCCCAATATACTTTAGTCCATGAGCATTTTCTTTTTTTTTGCTTTTTCTTTTTTTTTTTTCCTTTCTGACGAGGAGGGCCCTTGACGGCGTCTGGCGAGGGCGGCCCTCGTCGAATCTAGCGAGGGCCACCCTTGCCAGTGTCGAGCGAGGGTGGCCCTCGCCAGATCTGGCAAGGGGGGCCCTCGCTGGCGTCAAGCGACGGTAGCCTTGCCTGGGCAAGCAAGGGCGGCCCTCGCCGGCGTCGGGAGAGGGCGACCCTCACCGGCGTCGGGCGAGGGCTGCCCTCACTCGCCTAGGCAAAGGGACCCTTGCCTGAGTAGGGCAAGGGCCGCCCTCGCTTGGGCGAGCGAGGACGGCCCTCGTCGAAGTCGAGCGAGGTCCCCTCGCCTAGAGGAGCGAGGGCAGCCCTCGCCCAACTCCAGCGAGGGCGGCCCTCTCTCGAAGCCAGCGAGGGTCGCCCTCGCTTGAGTCGAGCGAGGGCCACCCTCGCTTGCCCAGGCAAGGCGACCCTCACTCGATACCGGCAAGGCCCCTCCTCGCCGGAAAGGAAAAAAAAAAAGCAAAAAAGACGAAAATGCCCATAGACTAAAGTACGTTGGGGTAAATGTGTCACAAATAGCACAATTTTGGGTTTTTGGTGTTACAAAAAAAGTTCAGGGTAAATGTGCCACAGGTGGCAAAGTTTGGGATTTTTTGTGGATTTTCCCTTTTTAAAATGTTATCAAAAAGTGTTAATACCACAAAAAATTTCAAACTGCTACACCTGTGACAATATTTGCATTTGGGCCTCTACAACCGGCAAAGGAAGAAGGATAAAGAAAAAGAAAGAAAAGAATAACATAAAAATTCAAAAATTCAATTCTTTTAAAAATATTACAAAAGTTATCTACGTCAACGCGGTCATATCACTTAGGATGGCCAGCATCCACATTAGCAAACAACGAAAAATATTTTCCAATTCATTTTTCAGCTTTCAACCAAACACCAAAAAAATATTGTCATTCTCGTAGAAAATAATTCCCCAAAAAATATTTTCCAAAAATGTCATATTTTTAGCTAAACAAACTGAACCTACGTGCTGAAACGGAAGGATAATTAATCGCATGAAAAAAATTTGTGTTTCAAGATATATCAAATATGAATTACGTGCATCAAGTTAGTTTGTCAAAGAAAAGATCACTTGCCATACTCAAAATCACATTTCCTTATATCAGCTTCAAAACAGCAAAAGGACACAAGAAATACCATAATTTGTGTACAGATGACACTTTGGTGTCATAACTTTTTTTCGGATCACTTTGATACTAAGTCGAAGGTAAAGAAATCACTTAAATGTCAATTTGGCCAGAAATCCGACGTGGCATTTTTTATTAATTTCTGATACCGGCGTGGCTTACCGGAGGATGAGTCAGCGTGTACAATCAGTGTGTACAGTCAGCATTTTTTATTTTAAATAATTTTTTTCCTTTTTTTCCCTCTTCTTTCCTTTTTCATTTCTTTTCTTTTTTTTCTTTTCTCCCCTAGCCGGCCGGCCCAACCACCGGCAAAGCCCAGGAAGGGCTGGGCGAGGGTGGCCTTGCCCATGGCCGGGGAGAGGAGGCCTCGCCAAATCTGGACGAGGCGACTCTCACCGACGACTGATGAGGCCGCCCCTCGCCGGCCATGGGCAAGGGTCACCTTGCCCAACGCCGGCGAGGGTCACCCTCGCCAAATCCGGTGAGGGCAGCCCTCGCCTAGGCCGGCGAGGGAAGACCTCACCTGAGTCGGGTAAGGGCCGGCGAGGGAAGCCCTCACCCGCCCAAGCGAGGGCCGCCCTCGCCTGCATTGGGTGAGGGCTGCCTTAGCCTGATGCCGGCGAGGGCAGTCTCGCCCAACCCCGGTGAGGGTTGCCGTCGCCGGAGAAGAAAAAAAAATAGAAAAAGGAAAAAGATGAAAATACCTTTATGTTAAAGTGTTGTGAGGTAAATGTATCACAATTAGTTTAATTTAGGGTTTTTAGTATTACAAAAAAAAGTTCAAAGTAAACTTATAACAAATGGCATAGTTTAGGATTTTTCGTGTAAAAAAAAGTTCAGGATAAATTATCACAAGTGTCATAATTTGAGATTTTTTATGGTATTTTCCTTTTTTTAATTATTTAAATTTTATTTTTCAAAAAAAGTACACGTCAGCGGACTAAACGGCGTCGTTTTTAGTTTTTAATGTTGACTAGACCTCTCCGGCGAGCCATGGACCTCTCCGGCGAGCCATGTCAGCGCCACGTAGGATTTTCTGGCAAGCCATGTTAACATTGGCACTAAAGTAATCGTTTTTAAAAAAAGTTAACTCCAAAGTAATCTGAAATAAAGTTATGGCACCAAAGTGTCCTCCGTATACAAGTTATAGCACTTCTAGTGTCCTTTTGGCGCTTCAAAACTTAACTATATAAACTTCAGGAGTGCCGATTTAGGTCAATAGTAACATTATTATTAGAAGCAAGTGTCATGTTAAAAGATAAATACGGGTTCATTGATCGTACAAACTCACTGTTAATCCAATTTGAAAAACCTAATTTTTTTGGCTTGATGAGTTAGCTTAGCCACAAGAGTTCCATGTAGAACTTTTGCTTTCGCTCCAACACCTATTTTACAGAGAAAAAAGCATATATCCCTTTAATATTTCGTGGACGGTATATCTAACACCAGAAAACAGCAAACAGATATCTATGATAATTCCTACGTAGAAGAAAGATTCAATATGTCTTTGGTACAACATCTAGCACCTAACGATGTTATTGATTTGCAAGTGGCTGTCAGTGTGAAACTAGGGAAAGATTCTATTCAATTGGATCAATCGCAATATATTTTAGAAGCCAAACGAAACCAACTAGAAATGGAAAAAGTTCTTCCGTTCACCTAGAATCTTGCATATAAGACAGGTCAAAATCGTGGGAAAGATAAAATAAGCAAACCCCCCTTGCCGATCCCTGCTTGCCTAATCTTTTTAGCCTGTAGAGGTCGGGACAACAGTGCCCCTCCAGTCAGCAAATTGGAGGGGCGACAATTAGTGGACATTTGCACGTAATAATTTAATGTGCAGTCCATCTGCAGATGATCATACCACCACCAGTTTTGCTAGAAAATAAGGACCATTAAGAGCTTCTATGGGCATGTTTTCATGTTATAAAAATACTATCGTCCGTCTAAATAACTCGACGCCAATTGATGGGAATGGTGTACTTGAGGGGAAATAATGACAAAGAGCGATATTGCGTTCGAGCCTTTCCTTGTATTACTAATTTGATAAGTGCATCGTATGTAAAAGGGAGTGGCCCCTTAGACAAAATGTCCAACTGTAGCTTAGTCTCGAGCAAGACAATGGCTTCACTAGATTGACATAGGTTTTTTTTTTCTTTCTAGTACATTAATGAAGCTCGATGCACACTAAAAAGTTCAATGTTATGTCTATCTTGAAGCAACTTAATTATACGCAAAGAACTGCTGTTAATCTATGACAAAACATCGTTAGTGTTTAGCACTGTGGTGGTCGTACTAATTAAGAATCATAACTTCTAGAAAGCTTGTTTAGTCTTCGCTAACCACTATTTTTTTCCTTTATTTTTTTCTTTTCCTGCTTTTTTTACTTCAGTTTTCCACAACAAGAAAAGAAAAATCCATTTTATGATCTGGTTGCCCAGCCTTGTTCCAGGAAAGATCTCTCTTTTGGACGCCAATTGGACCACGGATTTATGACCTTAAGCTTTCTAATTTAGGGCATTTTTTATATAGCCTTTCATCGTTTACAGAAAAAATCGACCTTAGTCATCTATGGTGATGATGAACAGGTTTTATTATTCGAGATATAAGATAAGCTAATCAATTATTCATTTGTGCTGAAGTATTGAGAGGACCCCATCTAGATGAATTGATGGGTACAATGAACTCGGCTAATTCTTGGCTTAATAAAATAAAATAATGACTGATGGAGACAGCTAAGTATAATTGTTTATAAACCGTGAAATGAATTTAAAAATAGAAGGAGGAAACTTGGGAGCATATTTAATTAGTAGGCAATGTCAATTAGGACTCAATGATCCCAAGGAAGACTATTAGAGATTTTTCCAGGAAATTGTTCAACCGATCGTAAATCTGTCGTACGGATGTTAATTCAGTTCTAAATTTTTTCATTTAGCCACTTTAGTCCAAAACCTTTGCTAGAAATTTCAATTAAATCATTCGGGTCAATACATCGAAAAATCGTTGATTTAGCGATGTGCCATGTAAGACGGTCAGCGATAACTGATCTATCACATCATCAATTTCCAACGAAAATTAATCAGAATGACTATATTGGAGTTTTGCGCAAAATTTTAGGACTAAATTGACAAAATTAAAAAGTTTGGAACCGAATTGACATGTAATTGACCATTTTCTTCCACGGTTGCCTTCAGCATACATACAAGGAAAGCATCAGTACATTGAATAGAACCAAGAATTTGGCGAAAATGGTAATAAAAAAAGAAGGGGAAATGGAAAAAAACAACAGACGAAGAAGAAGAATAAAAGAGTAGGGGGAAAAGCAAAAGGCTTAGCTAATTGCCTTTTGTAAGGTTCCACACAAGTTGGAGTAAACAAAGCCATAACAGGAAAGAAAGCAGCGGGCCGCTTTACATGGGGCGCCCCCGGACTGATGAGTGGAATACCATAATAAGTGGTTTCCAAGAGCTCCATTTTCTCCTCCCACTAACCCTAGATTACATTCAATTATCGTTTTCGCTATAGCTGCACGGGTCTGAACGAGAGGCTTACATATATATATATATATATATATATATATATATATATATATAATCATAGATATTCACGCTCTCTTTTGATATAATATTTTTCGAGTTTTATCGAAAAAAAGCATATATCGACCCTGCGAGCTGGATAATTTTCCTAATTATTGAGATGGGGTTGTGTATGGGATGGGAACTCCTGAAAACCAGGAATTTCAATTGGGTACGATTCCAGCGCTCGAGATAGGAGAGAATACAGTATAATAAGGGGAAATAATGTGGCGATCCCCCACAGTATGTAAAAAATATAGGGCCTTGTGATGGCCACGCGCCTTCTGAATAAAATATCGAGCCCACTAGATTCCCTCTGTATTCTCCCCAACGTGCTTCCCCTCTTGTCATTATTATATTTCAACTCAACTGTTCCACAAGTCAGATGGAGAAGAAATTGGGAACTAAAGATGAAGCTAGATCCATGCGATTTCCCCGCTCTTTCCATGCGTTTGGGATGGAAAATGGTGGAAAGAAGATGATGTTGGTAACTCGAGATGCAAAGGAGTTTGTGGAAGAAATTGGTCCCGTTTGACACTGTCGTCGCTTAATGGGATTGGGCGCGTGTTCTCTTCTGTCCCCGAGCTTTTGATTGGCAAGTAACAAATATGTGTAAGATGTACATGCAAACTTAATTAAGAATGATTGTAGGTAAGGTTCATATCCGTGGCCGACCAACCAGATGGGATATAATTTTCTCCGGTCAAGGATGAGAAAACCATTGTCCGACTTTTCTGTGGATGAATCTCTTAAACTTAGCACACCGTGTGGCTTCCATTAGAAAGATGATAACCTTATTCAAGGTAACAATGAGTGCCTGACAATGCTTTTTGGCCCTTCATCTGGTTTTTTTATAGCAAAAGGGATCGTTTTTAATTTTGAATAATTCAAGTTATAAGCTAGCAATTTCTGATATGAACTAGCACGTTTATACACGATTATATGCAAAGTCAAAAGGGACACAAATTGACACAAATTTAATATACATAATTTCTATAACATAATCAATTATGGTATGGTGTTTTTTAGTGACACGACTAGAAAATCCGGTTATGACACATGTACACGAGTTGTTGGTCCTTTATGATGGACAAAATCGATTAAAATCTATAACTTAAGCATGCGAAATTCAAGTACCTACTCATATAAGTTGCCGAGTATGTCGTAAATGATTTTTGGAATTGAGTCTGACTCCATTTGATGGAAGATGGCAACGTGTATAAACATTTCTTCTTGGTTCGCAACCAAAATGACATTTTGGTGGAATTGCCGGAGAAGAGTTTGGCATGTTTGAGGCAGCCGTTGTCGTCGCTAGGGTCTTTGTCCAGGGTGTTTTGAGGGGAGGGATCCGCCACTGGAGGGAGTGGAGGTGTGAAACTTCATTCGTCACTGCTTTGGGGATGAAAAGGCAACACTACTCGATCCCTAATCTGGCGACAAAGAAGAAGATGAACAGGGAAGAATAGAAAGAAGAAAAGAACTTATCTTTGCACGAAAATGCCCAATGATCAGTCGGAAGATTTGGCTGGCCGGCAAGGATAGACCCTTTTTTTAGACTAATATAGCAACTTCAAGCTCTTATTTGAAAAAATATCTACTTTAGACCATTTTTTGAGAGAACGAGTGCCTTTGGAATTTTCTCTTTTTAATTCGTCAAGTAATAAATTTTGGAAGGCCATGTTATCGTTTATGTCGATAATATTTACAAGTGTCCGTGCACTCCAGATTTTTTTAACAAGGTGTAACTCGCTTTTGATGAAGACTAATGCCGAGAATATTGAGATCAGTACCCAAAACATATTTATATCATTTTTAAGCACTTATTAGGAGTTTGAGACGTTGCATACAGCCTCCACATAATTCTAATAGTATCATTAATCAATCAAAGAAAAAAGGAGACGATAATAAAGTGAGTTCTCAAGTAGATAAGTCACCACTCAATCAAGAAAACCGGATACGGTCATTTATTAGTCTTTGCATCTCTAGTATTATTGATTGTCAAAAGGATCAGATAAAAAGGAAAAAGGATACGGGAGATTAATGAGTTTACTGCCCGAATTTTCTCGACCCATGTGGTCGCATGAGGAAACTTGGTTGGGAGGACCAGCTCACTTGACAAAAAAGAGCACAGTTGAGACACACTTGGGTGTATTTAATATTTTCCTCCGAGAATAATGCTAAACATGCGAAAGATTAATTTACAAAACGATGCGTCGAATTACGAGTAATCATTTATTGTTCATCCTATAGTAAATACTCAGTATCTTTTATCACTGGACAACCCTAAAAATAAAAATTTATCGTATCATTTTGTAAATTAATTTCGAGAAAATCGATTTTAGTAATATCTGAGTCATGGCATATTCTTTTTATTTTTTGACCAAGAAATTTTTATTTTGTTTGTCAAACGTGAAACCAGCTGCATCCTCCTGCCCATCTTTTTCACCAAACCCCTCCTTGCTGATAAATAGCCCCCCTCTTCTCCTTCTCCTCCTCCTTCGTCACATGCGTCCGAACTCTCTGTCCCTCGCTCAAACTTTGAAAAGGAGAATGAGAATGAGCTGCAACGGGTGCAGGGTCCTCCGGAAAGGCTGCGGCGAGGATTGCACCATCAGGCCTTGCCTCCAGTGGATCAAATCCCCGGAGTCGCAGGCTCACGCCACCATGTTCCTCGCCAAATTCTACGGCCGTGCCGGACTGATCAACCTCATCAACGCTGGCCCTAACCACCAACGCCCAGGTATTCAAATCCTTCTGCTCTGAAAAGAAGAGGAAATGATTCAGGTTTGAGTTATCGTGTGAAGGGAATGAGAAGATGCGTTTGGTAAAAGTGTTAGCGTTTGCCGCTGTCTGAGGGTTTCTGAGAGCGTCTCCTTCTTGGACAGCCGTGTTCAGGTCGTTGCTGTACGAGGCCTGCGGCCGGATCGTCAACCCGATCTATGGCTCGGTGGGGCTGCTCTGGTCGGGCAATTGGGCCGAGTGCCAGTCGGCCGTCGAGGCGGTGCTCCAGGGCTCCTCCCGGTTCTTGCAATCTCCTTCGCTGGACTCCGCGGGGCCCCACCTCAAGCCCTGCGACATCCGCCACGTCCGGAAGACGTCCGGCCCCGGCGACGTCCACAAGATCGGGACCAGGAATCGGTTCAAGCGGTCGTCGAATCGGGCCAAGTCGAAGACGGAGCCCGACGAGGTGTTGGGCGGTGAAGGGGGCAAGTGGATATACCCAGGCCCCATCTACGAGGAGACGAGCCACGACTCATGGATGACGGCAGCGGCGGCAGCGGCGGCGAACCGGGACAGCGGGGAGGCCGAGAGCATCTTCTCGGTGGAGACCGTGGAGGCTTCACTGGCAAACCTGGGCAAGCCGAACCGGATGCTGAAATTCGACAGGCCGGCAGAGGAGAGAACGGAGAGCCAACTCCGGTTGGAGCTGAGTCTGGGTGTCGAACCGTCGTCACATCCGAGCGAGCCCGAGTTCGGTCGGCGTTGATCTGAGTGGTGGTTACTGAGACGAGCAGTTTTCAGACTGAGGAGTACACAGCATTTCCATCTGGGTATAGATTCGGAGTACATTCACTTATGGATTTTCTTCTTCTTTTCTTTCTTTTTTTTGCCTCATCCTTTCGTCGCCATTTTTAGTTCAATTCGTCATCGAGTTTCGGTTTCGCTGTTCCAATTGTTCCGTTGCTTTGATCTCTGTGGTGAGGCGATAGATTTGGATGTGTGTGTATTAGCACATAGTATATGATGAGACTGAGACACCGAGCAGAGGTATATCGTTTTGTGACTAGGGAGTGATGTTTATATCCAGATTTCATCGTCAGATCGAGACATATTCTTAATACCTAGAACTTGACCTAGAACTTGACCGAAGAGATACAGAACAAGCATCACCAGCGAGCCCTAGAAATTCATTTTTTTGATATTTTTTTCATCAGCGAGCCCTAGAAATTCATTTTTTTGACATTTTCTTCCTGTGATGTCGTGATTACTGTCCCCTAAAAAATGGGGATTACTAAGGCACGTCGATTGGGCAAAAACTCAAACGATCCATTACCGCTTATCACATGACAACGCTCTGCTTATCTCGAGAACCTGTCATGATGCATCTGATTCAGAGTGTGGTGTGGCAGTGGGCTAGGGGTACACTCAGAAGAAGGGCACGGCGGTGGAGGAGAGTAGAGGACACATGCTGTCCATGCACTGTGCACATTAACCTAGAAGTTTGAGGTCTCTAGGTGCAACTGCGGATTCACTCGCAGGCACTTTTTTACAGACTCCACCTTTTCTTGGAGGAGAGATGTTCGGAGTTGAAATAGATAGTGAGGAGAAGCTAGTGTGTGGCTGAATCGTGAGCGAATGTAAATGTCCGGTGTAATCCATACCACTATCGACAGATGAAGGTACGGGAGTCAAACTCTCCGGTGAGCGGGCGGGATTCTGAGAGGCCACCTCAACAAGGGTTGCAGGGGGTAGCAACTCCGGGTCAATGCCTTGGTGGTGGCCTAGGGCTTTCTCGACCTTTAGGGTTTGCTTATGTTGCCTATATATAATTTCAATCTCTTGTGATTGAAAATTATAACAGAAAAAAGAAGGTGATAATTAATAATTATAACAAGATTCTTTACTAAATGTAACTCTAGATTAAGGGTGAATTAGAATAAACCTTATATCTTAATTTCTCTTTATCCCTTTACTCTTTATTTCGATGTATTTGCACACCTAATCCTAACAGTGACGGAAACACAAGCGTGTTCTTGCTCAAGCGCATGACAACCCGTAACGCTGTTGGAACGTTAGACAATGAAAACATAAACACAAAAGGGAAGTCGCGGTACCCACTGGATAAGAAAACGCGGAGGCGCACAGAGAGGACACTCTCCCTAAAGTTTCTGTATGTTCAAACAACTGAATATTTATGCTTTAGCAAAACAGACAGACACTGTCACAACCAAATTCTAGGAATCATAAATAACTCCAAAAATTAAATAAAGTAATCCAAGAGAAAAGGAAATGACAAAGAAACAGTAAAAAGGTCAAAAAATAATGCGAAGAAGCACGAATTTGACTTGACATCAGATATCTGGTTTAGTAAGTCACCGTTTTTCAATCGACCGAATACGAACTAAGCCGTAAGAAATCTGAGACTCGGTCTTCCTCTCTTTCTCCTCCCTTAGACGGCCTTCATGGTATGGATTTAGGCTATAGATTTTCATGATTTCCGCGGGTCGAAGAGTAGACGAACAAAGTGCCGTGACACTGATTTCTCTTTTGTTGGTTGTGTGAAACACGTACTGAATTAGAGTTAAAAAACAAGGGGGGGTTGGGTTCTGATAACAAACACTCTTTAGGACGCAAATTTGAGCATTTGGGTTGTGTTTGTTTCGTAGAAAGTGAATTATTTGAAAAATATTTTCCTAAAAATGATTACTTGTATAATTTACAAAAATAAATAAAGAAAAAATATTTCATTGTCCATGAAAATATTCAAACATAAATTGTTATCGATAATGTAAATATTTTTCATTGACTAATTATTTCAAGCGATAACTTTAAGGAAAATGTATTCCAAATCATTCATTTTCTGCAAAACAAACGGAACCTTGGTGGCTGAAAGTGTTAGCTATGGTTACTGAAGGCACCTCACCATAGCAAGGAAGCAAAAGCCTCCGACTAGGTCCATCCTGCCTGTCCAAGTGTATACACCTGGCAGACTAATCGGATTACGTTCCTTATTTTAACGTGTCAGTACCCGCATGCCAGCCCTCCAAGTTGGGGGAATGTTTTTCTTCCCTCACCTCAAGGAATACTCCAAATTTAACGTTCCCGAGTCCAAACAAAATAGTTTTAGGACCCACTCGGGTCCACAAATCATTCATTTTTTGCAAGATAAACGAAACCTTGGTGATCGATAGTGCTAGCCATGGTTAAGCTTCTAGTGACCAAAATTTTGCGGAGTGCTCCACAAAGGTGACGAAGGGACGTGACACGCCGCAAGCGGCTTGTGGCATGAGCAATCCGCTAGGTATGATCGTCTTCCGCTTGGACATGAAATGAAGGGTCGCAACGAAGTAGATCGCAAAGAAAATTAAGCAGAGCATTTGAACAGGATCGAGATTGAGAGAGCGACCAAGCTTGAATGGAACACCAACCATGATTGGCATGAGAAGGATGACAATGTACATGGAGCATACTAGTTGTGACTTTGAAAAGTTGGTGACGAACTCTTTGATCTTCTGCGATTTGTTTCGCAAACAGCAGAGAAAGATTAGAGAGGGGAATGATGAGAAAATATGATGGTAATGAGTACGGAAATCAAAGATAAGAAAGATGACTTGAAAAGATTAAATTATGGATGACTTAGGATTATTGAGTCCCTTACTCTCCTGCGTTGGAAAAATAAATACGTAGGTGTTTCTGTTGTATCTGCCGCTGTACTTGCATTTCATCACTTAGGTAACCTCCAATCAAGACCACCGGAGATTGCAAAGACAATTTCTTAGTTTTGTTTGTGAGTGTTAGGTTAGTGTAAGAAAGTGTGATGTTCAACAATCAAAAATTGAAGAACCTTTAAATAATCCGTTTACATGTCAATCGCTTAAACTTTTTAATTAGGGAAACTAGGACCAACTTGCCAGATTTATACATTAATAAGTACGAATTCGCATTTACACTCAGCTCTTGGTGATCTCCTCATAACGAAGAGGGATTGAACTTCGGTTAGTCAAGTTCTTTTGCTGATCTTGTTTCAAATTGTCCTTCGAGCGTGGGTCTCAGAATTGGACAGATATGATACAGAGAATTGAAGCACCTAACCACGAGATTTATAGACAGAGCATTATCCCATTAGTAGTCGTTATTCGAAGTGAAAATTCTTGCGTGGGTTTTAGACTCACCAAGTCCGGTTCGCAACGGAGTGCTATTGAAACAGGTCGATCTCATAAGTTTTGCACCAAATCTTTTCATCATGTTGATTGAAAGAGAGCCCTCTTCAGTTGTAATATCTTCCTACCAAAGCATATATCAGGGTATGGTTAATATCACAAAAAACCCTAAATTGGTACATTTATGGCAAATTTACTCCAAACTAAATTTTTTTTATCACAAAAAACTCCAAACTGGTACATCTGTAACAAATTTACCCTCAATTAGTTTCCATTAAGTTTTACCATTAAATTATTAAGTTAGATGACACGTGACAGTCGACGAATGTACCAATTTAGGATTTTACCTCTCTGTTTATCACAGATTTATCAATTTGTAGTTTTTTATGATATTAATCTAATTTAACGGAGAATAAATTTGTCACAAATATACCAATTTAGGGTTTTTCACTATCAAAAAATTAATTTTTGATAATTTGTTATAAATATATCAATTTGAGATTTTTTGTCATATTAACCGTTAGGATATGAAATTGGGATTCAAAATTAATCGTGTTTTTTTGTTCTTTCTCGAGTAAAACAATGAAGGAGAAAGAAAGAGAAGTAACTCGTTTTCAACGTTGGGGCTTGCATTTGTATCCTGCAAATCATGACTTGCCAACAGCCCATACCAAAACTGGTAGGGTCTATAGGCTGTGAGACTGCGTATTGGTCCTAAAGGTAGAGAAAGGGATTGGGACAACCAATATGACGTCTGATCACAGGACATTTGGTTATCCTCGGATGCTGACTTTTAAGTTATAGATAAGCTTAGTTCCCATCCAACCCAGACAACAGAAACTGTCTACATTGAGTCATACCCTCTTCTCTGCTCATTTTTTTAGGACAAAGTTGCGCTTTTCCTATTGCCAGGGTTTTCACTTGGTCAATGGGAGAGAGAGAGAAGTTTATCAATTTCTATCAAGAGGGTTTTGTGTTTGGAAAAGACTTGACCGTTCTTTGCTATTTATATAGTAGCAACCAAAGCATAGATCCGTCCATATTATATTCGATCCCTCACGCATTAGTTTCGTTCTCCCATTGAGAAACTCAACATGCCCATATTAAAGCGAGTAATGTCATAACAGATGTGATGTGCGATGTCTAAATCTATGTTGCTGAATGGTGGTGAAATGCGGAAGTCCCCATCACCTTTTGTTATTCAATATTGCCTGAGAACTACAAACTTCGAAGTTCAAGCCTTCTGCCTGGTCTAGTTTCACTAAAAATAGGGCTGGGCGAAAGAGTTTATCTCGTTACAACATATAAAGAATACTTCTCTGAAGGGAGATCTGATGTGTAACCCTTATATCGCATGACGTGCTGACGTGGTGTCACTCATCTAATCAGCTATTCCTAACAATATGATCCAAAAATCACGACAAATGATAACACTTTACTTTCTATGATCGAATGGTTGATGCCATACCGATATCGCCCACGCGGTGTATCTTACATAGACGGTGCTATCTTTGCTTAGCGAGTCCCATGCTGCTAAACCTGACTTCAATGCCAACGCAACAAGTAACAAAGATGAATAATCTGGTCCGAAGACAACGAGACGGATGATTGGGCCCGTAGAGTGCCTTATAACCCAACAAGGCATGGGTTGTGTAACATGTATGGGCCTGATTGGACGGGTCATAGGCCCGTCATGTATGAAAGATCTGCCCAGAAAGCTCAACATCCATATTTCTCTGTTATTCTGCAAGGAAGAAATTCCTCTTTTGGTCTCTCCAACTAAATCACCTCAATATCAAGTTATGACAATGAGTCGAGCTAATGTCCAATGAATCCAGGGGCAACTTCCGTCATTCAGCATTTAAAAGTGAGAACCGCCATCAATCGCCACTCTTCACGACTCTCCGCTATCTAAATGTAGCCAGTCAGATTGCCAAACCCAAAAAAAAAATTTGAAAAATTAAAAAGTAACTGTATCTTTTTACCGAGGAAACTGTTTTATCATTTGCAAATTTTTAGGGGCTCGGTTTTGAATGAAAGCCAATTCGGATGGTAAATTCAGAGAGAAGAGTAAAGTTGCTCCAAAATGCACAGAAATGCTTGTACACCTAGACTTGTTGGACATATCAATCCCACTCTCCACTACTCTCCGCTATCTAGCTATAGTCAGTCGCCGCTCTCCACTACTCTCCCCGCTCTCTAAATATAGTCGGCCGATTGCCTAACCAAAAAAGAAAATGAAAAATGAAAAAAGTAGATTTATCTTTTTACCCGGGAAACTGTTTATCAATTGCAAATTTTTGGGGGCTCGGCATTGAATGAAAGCCAATTCGGATGGTGAATGCAGAGAGAGTAAAGTTGTTCCGAAAGTGCACCGAAAATGCTTGTACATTTAGGGCACAAATGATAATCATTCTGCTCCAGAAATCAATTTCTGACCAAAAGTAGATTTTTCTATTTCTATTCCATGGACAAGTTTCTAAGGAAAAATACGCATTTGATAACGACACAAAATTTATATTCCTAAAATAGAAATTCGCTTGATAATGGCACAAAATTTCTCCCTCCCGAGCTGCCGGCGGGCAGGTAATGGGGGGCGAGCGGGAGGTGGTCCACGTCGAGTTGTGGCGAACGCCAGCCGACAACAGGAGGCGGCCAGCATCGAGCTGTGGCAAAAGACGGTAGATGATGGCTGGCAAAGGACGGTAGGAGGTGGGTGGCGGTGGACAGCAGTGGGCGATGGTGGGAGGTGGCCTGCGTCAACGGAGGACAGCAACAAACGGCGACGGGAGCAGGCCGGCGGTGACAACGGGCAGCAGGTGGGCTACTGGCTAGTTGCAAGAGCAGGTAATAAGAAGAGTTTTTATATTTCATTTCTTTTCTAGAAATAGAAAAAAATAGAAAAAATTTATTTCTGATTTCTGTTCCAAACCTATTTTTGGAGTAGAAATTTGTTTTAGAAATAGAAAAATGAAATTTCATTACCAAACGGATTTCTATTTCAAATTTGTTTTCAAAGATAAAAAATTAGAAAAAACAAGATGGTTATCATAGGCGCCTTAGACTTTGCTGGACATACCAATCAAGGTTGCATCTCATCTTCAAAAATGCGTGTGAATGCATGGTTTCTGGGGGGACCAAAGACTGTTGACTTCACTCTTCCAATGCGCAATTTGGCCAAAAGAAAAAAGGAGCATTAACACAGTAATCTAGGTAGCCTGTTGGGAATATGTGACGAGGCATACCAGTCGCTGTTGAAAACCTCAGTATTGTGGGGGTTCTTGTCAAGGAAAAGTCAAGCACTAGCCCAACACCAGCATCAGCACAAGCACCAGCGCTAGTGGAGACAGCACTCGTCCACCTTCTCTGTTTGACTCGGCCTCGCTTACAGATCTTTGGCAGGACGCAAGCAGGGCACATGGTGGATCACACGATGGTATCAAAGGAAGTAGGAACTAGTCGTTTTCATTCCCCAACCACCGGATAATCCCCAATAAAAAGTGCCAGAACCAGATGTGCCCATCTTCTACTGTTCTCTCATCGTCAACCAAAGAATTTAATAGGACTTCTAACAAGGGAAATAACAAAGTGTTGGAAATTTGGGATAAAATTGATGGGTGTATGAATGAGAAATTGATACTCAAAGAACACCCTTGAGTTGGAAGTGGGAAGTGGAAAAATACTAGTCCCACATTGAAAAGAAAGAAGGCAATGGAGTGCTTTATATACAGTTACACTTATTTGAAGTGGTAACTATCATAGCACAGACTCTCTGCCTCGCGCGCAGGCGCAGGGGGGTGCAAATCCGACGCCCGACAAGCTGAAACTTGGGCGCGAGCGCACATCCTGCGTACACGATTGCAGGACCGAAAAGTGGGCCTCGCGACGAGCCCAATTTTGCCTTCTGATTTAATTTTTCCAACTCAAACGGTTACGAATTTCATAACGTGCGGAATCGGTCGTTATGAGTATTGATTTTGTAACGGCGGAACAGATTTAATCGACCGTTGCGCGTCATTGATTCTGTAACGACAGATTTAATCGACCGTTACGTGTCATTGATTCTGTAACGACAGATTTAATCGACCGTTACGCGTCATTGATTCTGTAACGACAGACTTAATCGACCGTTACGCGTCATTGATTCTGTAACGACAGATTTAATCGACCGTTACGCGTCATTGATTCTGTAACGACAGACTTAATCGACCGTTATTCTCGACGCGTATTGATTTCGTAAGCCGTTATGATTCCCGAAAGACTCTCCCCTCTGCTCTATTTATAGAAATCACTCTTCCTCTTAAAATAAAAAAAAAAAAAAAGGATTTTTCTCTGCATTTGCATTGTTTTCGATAGTGTTCATTTTCGGGTTTGTTCGAGTTCGCCGGAAGCGTCGAAGTCCCGAGATCTCTTCTTCGCTGTCAGTCGTTGTATCCTGGGAGACAGACGTTCGCAGAACCTCTGGCGCATCCCAGAGGGAACGAATCTGTTTTAAGGAAACTGTGTCGAACACAGGCCTCGACTCTTGAGATTTTACAGACTCTGACGATTTTCCAGACTCTGACGATTTTCCACACTCTGCAGATTTTCCAGACTCTTGCGATTTTCCAGACTCTGCAGATTTTCAGACTCTGACGATTTTCCAGACTCTGACGATTTTCTAGACTCTGACTATTTTCCAGACTCTGCAGATTTTCCAAGACTCTTGCGATTTTCCAGACTCTGCAGATTTTCAGACTCTTGAGAATTTCCAGACTCTTAAGATTTTCCAGACTCTGAAGATTTTCCAGACTCTGAAGATTTTCCAGACTGAAAAAATTTTCCAGAAGGAGAATTTTTCGCCTCGGTATTCATTTGTATCGATTCCACCTTTGATATTGTAATTTTACTTTCTTTACGATCATCTATTGGTTGTGATTCTTCTACTGATGCCAATTTGAATTGTATACTCAACACAAAGATCATCTGATATCCCTCAATTGTCACCAGAAAAATTAAAAACAATAACAAGCAGGAACTCCTTGATGTTGGCCGTAACACTCGTACATTCGCAACACGCAACCTTAAAAGTTTCACCTTTAACAGACGCTATTTGCTCTTGTTTTTTGCAGATGAGAGATCGGAATCACTTTTTCTAGGATCCCTTAAAAGCACCCCCGTCTCATTATCTACTAAGGAAGAGCGCAAAAACCCTTCTTCATTAAAACAAGGGAATCACAGTACAGCATACAAGACATTGCTAGGACGAAGAGCAACAACTTTAAAACTTTGCATTAACCTTTGGACGGCTCTAATGGCACAAGAAAACCCAAAGGATCCTCACCTTCCAAAAATGCTTTCATCCTTCTCATCTCTCTCTAAGACTCCACAAACAAATTAAACTAAACTCATCGACAGAAAAAAAGACACTCCTCTCAAGAGCTCAAATTAGAGAGAGCCCCAAGCATATTCTAAACGACTAACATTCGATGATATCGATGATTCCTAGCTACAAAACTTAGGTGCAGGCAATATTAATAGGTCGCTCTTCCATCCAAAGACCGAATTCGTCGTTCCCAATGTCAAAGTCGAAATCAGGGAGCTCACTCATCTCATTTCCAAATCCGAACATTTGGAAGTCATCTGTTCCACAGAAATCATCCACGAGCTGCCCAAAGTCATCGATGAACAGCATATCAAAGTCGTTTCCCAAGCTGAAGTCCTGCACGACTTGACCGGGCATCAAAATCTCCTCCAGACATTCAATCTGGGCAGGCAGCTGCTGCTTGGGATCAGTAGCAACGCTTCTCTTGGTCGAAACATCACAGCCTTCAGAAGCATTAGAGGCTGACGTGCCTGAGTCGAGGACGGATGATGGGGAGGTGCGTGAGGATGCACTCTCCGAATTTTCTGAAGCGATAGGCTTGTTCATCGACAGAGAGCTCTCTGAAGAGGAGGTTTTTGTCTTCTTCTCATCAGAGGAGGCCTTGGCTGTAGCTTCAAACTCACGCTTCTTAGCCTCATAAGCCTTAGCAGCCTCCTCGGGAGTATTGTAAGTGCCCAACCAAATGCGAGTTCCCCGGCGAAATGGGTCCCTGATCTCCGCAGCCCATTTGCCCCATTTCCTTTGCCTGACCCCCTTATACCGTAAATCTGCCGGTCTTCTCCTTGAGATTAAATCGCTTTTCTCACTTAGCTTTCTCTTCTTATGACGGTTCTTGACATCATTAATGGTATCTTGAGACGAACTTTCGGTGTCGATAACAGTAGGGTGCAAAACAGGAAGCGGAAGATCGATGAGGCGAACAAAGAGCTTCTCATCAATTTTATCCGATTCGTCCTCACTGGACGATAGATCGGTGGCATCGGGATCTCTACAGAACACCCGGACCTTCCTCACCATTCTGGAATCTTTCACTTTCTTGAGGGAAGAACTTCTGTCAAACAGTTGACAGTGCCCAGACATTTGCGGAGGAAAATGCTAAAACCCTTGACAAGAACCCCTCGAGTGTCCACACCAGCAAAATCTTCAATTGAAATAACGGGGAAGCGGGTGCTTCTCTCGAGATGACAAAGGTTTCTAGTTGTTTAAGTAAGAACAACCATCAAGAACAAGAACGGATTGGAAAATGGCTTTATGTGAAACCCTCCAAAACACTCCTCTCCAGAACAGCTCCTGCAAAAACCCACCCAAAACCCAACTTCAGATTAAAACCAAAAATCAGCATTAATCAACAAAACCATAACACGAAACTTGCATAAATTCACAAACAGAGATAACAAGAACTCACATACCGTTTTGGTCTCAACCGCATGGAAACAGAGGACGAGACCAGATTCAACCTCTGCCAGAAGCAGCAGAGCGTGCAGCAAGCAACAGTTACGAACAGATCATAGGCCGAACAAGAAGGTGTCGATGAAGAAAAAGAGTGCTGAAGTAGGGCCCCGGTAAATCCCAACTCAAAACCAGCCGACATAAATCCCAAAACTCAACCACCCTTTCCTCGGTTCAACCTCTCTGATGCTCTCGCTGTTGAGACAGAAAGCAGTAGGCGGAAAAAGGGTCGCATCAGAATACGATGGATAGAGCAGCAGGATTAAGAGATCAACCGATCCTTACAGGATCAGATATCTATGGCCAAGATTATGTTTTCATCCCTATGGAACGAGACAAAAATGCCCCCCCCCCCCCCCGATTTTATGTTATCCTTTTCCATCGCAGAAGCAGAGAGTAAAACCATATTCCAAAGACCTCGCAACACACCAAATCCTCGCAGATCTTAACTCAAACGGTGAAAAACAGAACCAAACAAAAACGCTTCAAGCGAGAAAGAAGAGAGGGGACGACAAAAAAGGGAAACAAGAAACCTCTTCACTTACCGGAGAAGAATCGGTGCTGATGAAGCTGGGATGATGTTCCGGACCTCGCTTCCCTGTCCCGGCTCCTGCTAGTGCCCGCTGCCCACACTGGCTCCTGCTGCTTTCTAGTTCATTGCCGCTCGCTGCACCTTTTTCTAAGCGGTCAAAAGGGGGCATTAAAGACGGGTCGTGTAAAGATGGAGAATAAAAGAATAAAGAAACAGGCGAGGATATAGTTTCAAAAATAAAAAATTTAAAAGGAGAGAAGAAAGAATCTAAAATTAAATATTTGCCGAGGCCTATGTATTGCCATGACCTTTCGGGCCACATCCATGGTGCACGACATCTTTTTACCCAACCGCATCATGCCCATTTTGATGCCATGAACCCCACCACCGTTTTGGTAGTGAGTCGAATCTAATTTTGTTCTTGTTCTTGTTCTTGTTCTTGTCCTTTTTCTTTTCGATATTTGCAATTTCTTAGGTAGAACCGTTTTAGAAGAGTGAGGTGATAGTCTGTACAAGGCAAAGGGCGTTGCGGCAGAGAGTACCATAGATAAATTCCTCCTTGCAGCATCCACTTCCCTTGATCACAACACTGCTTGTTATTATTAAGGAAAAACTTTTCTTTGCTCTCACGCCCTTTTTCGCCTCTTCGATACATTAATTAACCTTCAAGAGGACCAACGCGACTCGAAACACCGGTGCTAGAAGTTCAGGAAACAAATAGCGCATCGCGGGGTTAAGCTGCAAAGAGAATGAGAATGGGGTTCATGGGAGGCGTAGCCCAACAGCAGTGGTGCAGAACAGGATCTAAAGGCCCTATCAATCGATCGAGAAATGGACGAAACTGTCGGCCGTTGAATTTACGCACTTGATTTTCTTCGTTCAAAAGAATGACCGCCGGCTGTTGACAATTCGCCACTGACTCTTCCTTCTATTTCTCTTTCCCTTTTTTTTCCCCTCTCCCTCTAGAGAAGTGGGACTCGCGACGACCTTGACCTGGCTGGACAAGTGTTTTTCCAAGGGTATCCCAGAATGCAATAATCGCAACGAACAAACCGATGGCGCGAAAGGTCGGGCACATGACGGGCGGCGGGACGAAAACATCCATCGCACCAGCACGCACGCATGCATACATAACATTACATGTCGGGATGCTGAACACTTAAAAACGAAAGTAAAGTAACGGGGGGGGCAAAAGACATGGACAGAGGAAAGGGGAAAGGAACAGTCGGCGCACGTGCGTGTTGACCGTCGAGTTGGGGAGGGGGGGGGAGGCGGACCAATGAAGACGATTGCTTCGGTTTCCCGCCAATTGACGCCGTCGTGGACGTAACGACCCCCTCCTTTCCCGCCAAATTACTGTCTCCCGCGACCGGGGGAGGGGGGGGGACCGGGCGACACGTGTCCGCGAGGTGACGGGGCGTGGGGGGGGGGGGTGTCGACGTGGTCCCTGGGCTTGTCGTCGGGGGCGATCGGGAGGTCCGTGGGTTGCTATGTTTGGTAGTCCCGCCCGATGCGTTCGTGGAAATTTCGAGGTTGCTCGCTGACTGTTCCTTCCTTCCTTCCTTCCTTCCTTCCTTTCTTTCTTTCTTTCTTTCTTTCTTTCTTTCAACATTTCCTAATCTTTTTATGGTTTCGTTCGGTTTTTGTGGAACGTAGAAAAGTAGAAATGTTGAGTTTGATACGGATGACATCCACAGATTCATGCACAGGAGTCGCCAATGAATACGGAGACAAATTTGTGCGTATAAACTGTCATTTGTCTTGATCCTAATCGGGAATTTTGCGAGACCGGTATCGATTGTCTTGCAAGTCTGAATCTTTGGCTCGGAAGGCAAGTAAGGGGTATGGACGAGAGTTGACTCGGAACCTCCTGCTCCGATACTCATCGGAGATTTCGGTAAAATTGGGCTTGATTTAATATTTAAATATTTTATCGAGAAAAACATATGTAAAAGGGGGCCGAAAATAGACAGAGAATCGAGAGTAAGATAATATATATGCCAGATTTGATCGTCCGAAAAATTCATCGAGCGCCATCAAGAGGGGGATCATAAATTAGGAATACATAGACCATGTGAAAACTGTTGAAATATCCTACATTACTCGACAATAGCATTTCTATGCTCTTTCATATACATTTGGTTTCCCTTCATTTCTCGGCTAAAGTTTTAAGTTCTGCCCCTTGGCGTGTGCGTCCACCTCCGTTAAGTCAAGTTCCACAAAACTATTCCTGATCCAACTTGTACGCGAGAGGAGGTATTGAAATATCCCACGTCGCCTGACAGTGGCACCTATATATGCTCTTCGGGTTCACAAGTTTTGTCCATCTGTTAGTTTAAACTTTTGGGTTAGACTTTTAAGCAAGAACAAATACATCTTCATTTATTTTGCTCATTTCCACGTGGACCCACGGTATAGCTCCAATTATTGACGTAAATTATGAACCATAGATCGGTCCTTGCCGTATGGGAAATAGCACACATCCATCACTGGCTCTGCTAGTCAAGTGCTCACACGGTCTAAAAACTAGAAGATGCCATTATCAACATCAATCTCGTGGCATAAATAGACGGAGGAACCATCCTCCACGCCACGTTAGGTCTTTCTTTATTCGCCTTTGGCAAAATCTGACTTTGGATGCAAGACTCTAGCTAGCTTCTCGCTAACTCCCAAATTCGTCCTAGAGTAGAGCTCTAGAATTCCAATCTTTTATCCAATCGGGTATATACCGGGGTTAAGTGATGCTACTTCCTAACTTGGCGAGTGTGAAAATCGGAGTTTCATTCTTGTCCGGCATATGTTCTCGAGTCCACGAAAACACATTTCGTAATGGTTCCTCCCGACACGACGTGGATAACCCGTCTTTAACGCCGCAATAGGCAAAGGTTCCTCGAGCCCGTAGATACGTGCTTCTATTAGGGCAAATTCGAGTTGAGATGACGGAGCGCGGGGGCGAGGAAGCCAAATTAGCGGAACGATCCAAATAGTCGAACCTCTCCCGTGAATTTTCATTACCCTCTCTCCAAGTTAGTCCTTCTATTTTTTTCCTTCTTCTTAACTCTAGAATCGGCACATTTAGTTGGAGGGCGGCGTCCGAAGACTTCTAGCTCGCTATTAAGATGTCACTTATTCAAATTGCATTGACCGCGTGCAAAATTCTCTAATTAAAAGGCCATTTGCACGGGTCGGGTCGGTCGGCGGGTCTTCAGATAGCTTAGCCTTTGCACTCATGCCTCCGAACTATAAAAAATTTAGTTTTTTTTTTTAATTTCATTGGTCGCGATCAGCCGATTTAATTATCGTCGTAATTTCTTAAAATCTTCAGAGCAACGAGGAAGCCACTTGGGCTTACCTTCCGAAGGGCTTAGCCCAAAAAATAATGCAGACCAGAGCTTGAGTTCTTAGGTGTCAATATTTGATATTAAGATATCAACAATTTAACTATAGTTTTTTCGCGTATACTTGACTTGCCCCGCATCTTTTATTTCTCGATTAATTTTCGTAAACATTCAATGCATAAATGATTTCGATGAACTTCATTGAACGATCAGTTGCCAAAAGCATCATTGATTTCGAGAAAATCTGAAGAGACTAGGGTTTTGTTTATTTCGCAGAAAATAAATGATTTTGAAAATATTTTCCTAAAAATGATATCTCGTATCGCTTGAAATAATTAATCAATGAAAAATGTTTTCATTACCGATAACAATTTTGTTCTAAAAATTTTCGTGGATGATAAATATATTTTTGCGTGTATAATCTCGAGGTTTTGCTTCCCTTGAGTTTCATTGCTATACAACTTCAGTTTCTAAGAAGATCGGAGGAGTTATATGAAGGTTTCACTTTCGCAGGTGTTAGATCTATGCTCATTCAACCTTGTCAATCTGAACGACAATAGTGTTGGGGACGCCGAACCTAGAATGCACCGCCAGAAAGGCAAAGCCGTGGCAACAGATAGAGATCTTGGTGCATACTTATACAAAAGACAGATTTAACGATCAGCCGCCGATTTTAGTTTAAAGAAGTCACAAATTTGCTCTTCGAGCGGCGACCCCTACTGTTTTTTTCATGATTCATCTTGTTATTTGGATTTTGTTTTGTTTTTAAAGTTGTTTGGGATTTGTCTTGGTTTGCAATTGGACTGCATTGCTTTTCTCTTATATTTTCGAGGAAATGAATGAAATATTACCTCTATAAAAAAAAAATGCCGCAATCACGTTTCATCGATTTAATTTATCGCACAATGTGAAAAAGGAATAGGACTCAATTGATCTAGGCATTGAAATGCATCTTAATTTAAATTTTTGGCAACGGTTGCGCTTACCTTTTCCACGAAAGTCGCTTGATCTTTGTACAGTTTGGATTGTAGGAAATTTCTGTTATGACCTTCCCTTTTGTTTTTATTTTATTTTATTTATTTTTGGTATATTGGCCGTCATCAATCCGTAGTGAACTTGGTTGGAATGGAGGGACAGTTGTAATTAGCTGAGGTAATGCATGATGGCTTGTTTCGGTCACGTGATCAAATTCTTTGGCTTTTTGCACGTGCTTAGTGAAAATGCCAATCGGACAACTTAGTGTAATGGTAGGCCCAATTTTCTGAAATTGACTTCCGGTGTACAAAAGTTAAGAACGTGCTGCACAAGATTTGTAATTAATTTTGATTCGTATCAACCAGACCATATCTATGAGTCCGTATCAAATTCCAAGACAAAAAGGGTGGGTTTGAGTTGCTCTCTTCCTCCCTCTCTAATTGATTTTATCTACGAGAGCTCTTTTCCTCCTAATCTAATTTTATATCTAAAAATTTAAACTCTCTCGATTTAATTGTGAATTTATGAGCTATTTTCTCTCTATTTAAATACAATAGTCTGATAATATTTTTTGGGATTCGATGCCTCTATGCTTTTGTCCATGTACGAAATCTCTGCTTACAGTTTTCGGCATATAATCATTACTGATGATGATACGAAGTTTAGTGATATGCCGCTGATTATTTTACTGGATAGAACCTCTTTCATAAAACGAGTGTGTGCTTAACTCTGCCAATATTTGTTTTCTGGATTCGGGTTTGATTTGTAGTATCATGGGCTTTACTATGTTTTGAATTGCTTTTCTATAGAATGCGCCACTAAAGCATTGCGTTATCAATTAGGATTATAGAGCAGTTCGTATCTTGGCCAATTGGTCTTGGATTCCAACGACACCAAAATATTGCTTTTACGATCCATAGGAAGTTCTCAACCTCTTAAGTAGACCGATTGCTTGTGAATTCTTTGGGTTTCGACGCAACCAACTTTTGTGCCACATGAACTGGAAAGGCACCATTCGCGATATTAGCCTCGCAGAGGACTAGCTCCGTCTTGAGTTCTTGGGCTGTTGTCTTCTTTAATTTCCAAGACTTCTAGCTTCAAAGCATCAATCCATGTTGAGGGCTTCATCCTTCTCGTGCAAAGGTGCCGTAGGTCATGAATTCGGTGCGAAGAGTCCTTTCAACCTCATAGATCCGGCCTTCCAGAAAAAAAATGGAATCGTATTGCTTTAATGGTTCGATGGATAGAAACAAGAGAAAGAGTCTAAAGAAGCTCTCATTACAACCTCTAATTGGCTCTAGATCACGTGGTTGATATCGGATCTCCCCATTTATTATCTATCGATATTGCAATAAAACTCTAAAATACGGTGCGATTAACCTATCGTCCGTCTCTAGAAATATTCCGAAAGCTCTCAAAGACTGGGACGAGTCTTCGTTGAATCGTCCACGGTCTTTAGTGATGGAAACCTCCAGAACGTGACAAAAAAGAAAATCGAAAGAGCAAGCCAACCGAGAGGCGAAATACTCGGGCGGGGATCCGAATCGACACGCGTCGTGTTGTAGCCGATGTGCTGTCGACGCATAATCCTGGACCGTCGGATTCCGCATCGGGGGAGAGCTCGCGCGCACCATCGCTCCCGTACGCCGACGGTGCAGGCGCGCGCGACTACCCGCCGACCGCGCCTCGTGAAACGTGAGTACCACGCCATTAAAATCTCAATCGCATCCCAGCCCCCCCTCTGCATCACGTGAACGCTTTTATGAAACCCACCCCCCCCCCCGCGCCCCTCCCCCCTGCCCAACCCCAACACGCTGGGCCCCACCCCTCTGCAAAGCGTATCCTCTTTCCTAGATCCTGTCCTCACCCTAGGAACGCTCCACCCCAAAAAAAAAAACACGCAAAAAAAAAAAAGGAGGAGCAATCTGTTTGTCGGAGAGACGTTAGCCCAGTACGCTCGATCAAATAAAAAAAATTAGATTTTGAGTGGCAGCAACACGCCATGTAAGGTGAGGAATTAAGTTTTGTGTGGTCGTTGGAAAAAGAGAAATTAATGGGATAAAGCGGAACAAGCTGGGCTGGTCAAAAGCGAACTGACAACAAGACTTCAAAGCTCAGAACAGTGCGCCAACGACGCAAGGGGCGTTGGGGGGAGGTGGGGGCGGCAGTTTGCAGGTTTTGCCAAAAGTTGACCCGGTCATTAATTAATGATACTAGGCAGGTGTAGGGTGGGGGCGAGCAGCGGCTGCGATTTTCAGACTCGCGGGACGTGGGGAAACGGAGCGACGCGCCAGGCCCCCCGGTTACCAACACGAGCGGCGGATTATTGGACCCGGCGGGGCGTGGCTTCCTTCTCGAAAACCCCGGCGCGCCGCGCTTCGGTCGGCGGCCGGACCGCTCCCCCCGGTTCTCCCGTGGTCCCCCCCGTGCGGGTGCGGGTGAAGGTGAAGCGTGCCGTGACGTCGCGCGGGACGCTCCTAACGCACGGTGCAGCCGCGTCTAAATCGGGTTCGAGCTATTTGGAAAAAAAAGTGTTCCGGTTCACGCGCTAATTTGCGTTCCCTAATCGTGAAAATTTACGTTCTAGCAATCCCCGCGTTTCCCGTTCCGCTTAAAATTTGCATCCCTCTTTTGACTCCTACCAGAGGAATTTGCCGCGGATTTTGCCATTTTGCTTCCGATTTTATCCCTCCTGCCAAACCACTTAGGGCCCATTTGGTAACGTGCCAAACAGTGAAAATTTATGTTCTTTTGTTCTCGGAAATAATTTGAGAACAGAAATGCATTTGGTAAACTTTTTGTTCCCGGTCACATTTTTGCAAAAATTTATGCCTAGAAACAGTTTTGGAAGAGAAACAATAAGTAAAAAAACTTCTTGTTTCTCGGCACAATTTTGAAAATGAGTTCTTTTTCTTCTTTTTTCTTTTTTTTCTTTTCTTCTTTGTGTTGTTCTTCTCTAGACTGTGGCTGGTCGTCGGCGGCCAAGCCATTGCAAAAAATATTTTAATAAAAAATATTATTAATAAAAAAATGTTAATAAAAAAAATATTTTACTGGCCATGGCTGGCGACCAGGTCATGGTAAAAAAAAGGAAAAAATATTTTAATGAAAAATATTATTAATAAAAAAATATTTTACGGCCATGGCCAAGAAGGAGAAGAAAAAAAGAAAAGAATGAAATATTAAAATATTTAAAATATTATTAATAAAAATAAATTTTATGCCGTTACCAAACGCATTTCTATTCTTTTACTATTTCAGGAATAGAAATTTTGTGCCGTTACCAAACGCCTTCAAATGCTCAGAAATTGTTTCCGGGCACAGAATAAAAAAGAATCATTTCTGTTTAGAAATAGTGCCCGGGCACAGAATGGTTGTCATGCGCACCCTTATCCACACTCTCTCCTTCTCGGCAACGACGTCGCTACTTTTGTCGCCGCCCCGAGCTAGGCCGCCACCCATTTTCCACAGTCTCCCGCCGGCGGTGTCGTCCATCTGCCATTGAGCTTGGCATCACCTCCATGGTCACCGAGATTGCGACGAATCTAGATGACCTTGCGCTCCACTGTGACATCAAGTTCGAGGCCAATATCGAACCTCGGATTTTGTGGACTCGAGGTTGCGCAAGCTCGACGTCATCGTGTTTAAGCTAGATGCAGAAGAGAGAGTGTGAGGGAGACTGTAAGCTAATTTGCAATGGCATATGACAGTTGCTGTCGTCATCGTCGACGGGGGTGACCGGGGAGGAGGGGTTTAGATTTGGGTGTGATTGAGGATGCCTTGGCCTTTTTATTTATTAGTTATGCAAATGATATGTGACGAAAAGTGACGACGGTTTTTCAAATGTTCCTAATTTAACGTTATAACATAAACTTCTATACATGATTGAATCATATAGATGAGTGCAAACCATCCGATTCGCATGTATCGGCTAAATATATTGCGGGCATAGTTCGATCACAGAATGACTCATGCTCTAGCATTATAAAGACACGTGTGCCCAAGATCACCAAGCCAAAACAATTTTTCTGTTTTTCTTTTTCTATAAATTGGGGGCACGAGCGCAAATGAAGCTGCCTAGAGTTTTCACAAAACACCTTACAAACCCTATAAATCGATTAACTCTACACATTTGAGGTATGCAGGTAATCTCTCGCCAAAGCAATTTACACTTAATTTGTGAGATTTGAATAAATATCTTCCAATTCTCCGGTCGAAACATTCTCAATATGTCCCAACGAACTATGTTGTTCTCGGTTCTCTGATGAATCAATCGCTCGTGTAGACCGGTTTCTTCCAACTCGCCATTGTGACAGGAGAAACGCGAAGCTCGTTTTTTTGGAAGAGGGAACCAACTAGAAGGTGGTTTTCTCTTATGTTGTCCTAGTAGTTGGAACAGTGTCATTTTCCAATGCTATGTTGGTGGGAACGTGAAAGGCGAGGGTGGATGTATGACGGGACATTCAACTGCACTCCAATTAGGCTGTTGCCCACTGAGCGTATTTTGTCATGTTATACGTTGGAGTCACGTCTACTTGCGTGACACGAGTTCCATCCAAGGCATGGTCCTGCCAATCCTTACCTCGGAACCATATGCACGCCTCTTATGTACTATGCCGATCGCATGGAGATCGCGAGACCGCACCCTCCTGCTCCGGGAAATGTACTTTGCCTTCACATGGCCATGCTGCGATCGTGTGAATTTACATGTCCGAATCACGTGTAATTCGTATCATTATTGATTACAACGAATCCGTTCCACATGAATTCACATCTAGACAAGCCTGCCATTCGTATTCACTAACCTCCAATTTCTCGAAACCTTGGCATTCACTCAATCCACCACCGCTTGTGGAAACCACCATCACCAACACCAATCCACCACCACTTGTCCAAACCACTATCACCAACACCATCCTCAGCTCTCTCTCTCCAAAAGAAAAATAAAAATTCAGGGACATCATGCTACCATGATTTGAGGCCATCCATAACCTCGACAAATTTGTTTTCCTTAAGAAATTTTTCTTAGGAGTACCCAGTAGCATTTCGTTGTAATAAAAAAAAACAATATTTGCTAAATTACCTTCATTACGGTTTTTGTATCGAACTAAGCGAGAATGTACATGTTAGATTTTAAAAAAAATTCTATGGCCTCTTTCAAATTTGGGTCTTATTAACGAGTACCCTAAGCACAGAGATTAATCATAACTAATAATAAAGAGAAAATTAGTATTTTGAAAATGACAACCTTTTTATGACGCCAGAAATCCCTCAATTTTTCTGTCGGCGAGCTCCCTTCTCTCTTAGGTCGCTTTGCCATCTCGATTTGTGGAACTTTTTCATGCCGAACTCATATTGATTTAGGCGTGTCTCTTCGGCTCGAATAAGAACAACATGTGATTTTCTTTGCTTTTCCCTTGTTGATGGGCTCAACTTTTCTTTGCTTCGCCGGTTTACATATATCTTTTTCATAATTTTTTGAATTTTGAATAATAATTGATCGGTCTTTAGCACTTAAAAATATCATTACTTTTCTGCTATACTGAATATAAAAAAGTTGTGCCCAATGCTTTATATTTGGAAAAAACGACACTTGCTAATTCTCTATGTAACAATTTCAATTTTTAAAGTAAGATTACAAATGCTATAGAGAAAAAAGTGATGTCCATTGAGAACTGCAAAGTTCCTCCATTTGGATAATTTACTAAATTGATAAGGACATTCTTCAACAAGATTCCCGGAAATCACACGGTTGAGCATCTTTGAAAGCAAGAGTCACCCAAGAATCATTGGTCTCTTGCAAACTCTAGATCGAAATGATCAACTCCGATGCATAATGACGAGGCGGTCACTCACCACCCATGGTTCGGCATGCGCTAGCTTCACAAAGATCCGAGGACGATCACGTTGGTCATCTACAACATGCTTCGAGGTCGAGTAGAGAGAGAGAGAGAGAGAGGTCATGGTGATGGTAGCCAATTGTGGGGGCGAGGATCGTGACCCGATGTCCCGAAAGGCATAACTTTTGTGGTGGTGGTTGAGCTCATCGGAGGAGAAACGAGACAAGATTTGCAAGCGGAAGGGTCCAGGGCATTTGTCATTTGACTTGTCATGGCAAAGACTAGTTAGCAAAATACGTACTAATTCGGCCCTAACTTCCAATTTAACACCGCCACCTTCTCCTACCTAATTGCAGATTAACCCAAACCCCGGAATCGCCAATTCGCTGGCAACCGACCCGGAATTTTCCCCCGACTCCCGGTTTACTCAGCTTGTCTGTTTTCCTTGGGCCGAAAGAAAAGACGAAAGTGCTGCGAAATCGAATCCCTTTCTCTTCTCGAATTCGGCATCTAATAGTCAGAATCCGAGGCCGTCCGCATTGTTTTTGTGCTGTTTTTGGACGACTTTTCCCCAGACACGATCTTCGCAACCATCGAGAATGTACGACGACGAGCCCCCCCGCACCACCATCACTTGGATTACGTCCCCCCCTTCTAGAAGAGCACCTTCAAGTTGATTAGATTCCCTCCCAACGTGCGACTACACGGGGAAAAATTGGGCATTCCGACAGGACCATAATTACAAAATCTCGAACGTGGTTTTCCCTCGCACCGCCCCACCCTGCGAATTCTTTATCGCATAATCAATTGTTTCTCAAGTGGCAGGGTTCCCCGTCATCCATCATCGCCAGTAATAAGAAACCAATAAAACGTGGACGGGAATCGGGGGGGGTGTCCGACACCTAATGGGCTATAGCTAATGATGCGCTACATGCTGACCCTGTTCGAGAATTTATTTGATTTTCTAAAGTCCCATCTCACCGGTCAATACTCATTCCGCCTCGTCCAAAAGTCTACACCATAAGATTATAATCAAAATCAAATCTGATATGCCGTTTCAAAAGCACCAGCCGGCCAATTGACCAGGACTTCCCCCCACCCACCATATTTCCATTAGAAAAATCTGCGGGAGCCACTCCTGTTCTCTTTCAATAATGCTAACAAATGGGAAAGTAGATCGTCGACTCGTTCGATTGCCCGCTTCGCGAAGTAAAAGCTTGTTTGGCCGTACTGTAGTTCTATCAAGTCGCCGGCACGATTATTACAGGACGTGACGTTCGGATCGTACTTGGTGTGGAGTTGTTATAAATCAATTAGAACATTTCTATACGGGCACGAGGCCTTTTATAATTACATTAGAAAAATTGTCCAAAAGTTATAAGTTTGTTATGCATTTGTCAATTCAGTCATAAATTTTTTAATTTTATTAATGTAGTCCTAATTCACTTTTTACCAATTGAGTCAATTCGATCAATTTTTATAGGAAATTGCTGATGTGGATATCCGAAAGCTTATGTGGCATGGCCAGCGCTAACGTTAATAATTTTTAATAAATATTTAATATTTTTTTCGGACTTATATTAATTTTTAATTTATTTTTCCTTTCTTTTTTTTTTAACACCTCTAGCCGGCGAGGGTCGGCCTGGCCGACCATCGCCGGCCACAAGCGAGGGCGTCGGGCCTCTCCCAGATCCAAGCGAGAGCCACGAGCCCCTCGCTTGTGGCCCGGCGAAGCGTCGTGGCCCTCGCTTGGATCTGATGAGGCTGACACCCCCGCTGTCCCTCGCCTATGGTCGGCGAGCCCCTCACAAAAAAAAAAAAAGGGAAGAAAAGAAAGAAAAAATAACAAAAATTCGAAAAAATTAAGTATTATAAAAAAAATTGTCCACATCAGTGTCGTCCGTCTGGGTCTCGTAGGACGACCGATGTCCACATCAGCAAGCCGGACGGACTTAGTTGACAGAACATGAAAAAAATTTGATTTTTTTTAGACAATTTTCTCTTAGCTACGTTCAAAGAGGGTTGTTAGCATCCATCGCCTTACCCACCCTTTTATTCACGAAGGAGGCAAAAACGAACAAAGCCCAGAGATGCAATAGATGGTAAAACGGGGCAGACGTCGCGGACGGATTGAGTCTGCTCGGTTGATTCTTTGGGTCGACAGCAACCTTATTTAGATTAAAGCAAAATCTTTTTCGACCAAAAACAACAAAGAGACCAAGCAATCTCCTTACTTTCAACGTGCGCGGCTTACGTTTTTCATTTGGCCCGAGCGAGGTCGCCTCATCTCGTTCGGATTACACTCCCGACCATCATCATCATCTCGACGATATTTTAATGTGCAGCGCCAGGTCAAGCGACCCGATCACGTGGTTCCCCGGGGGGGGCCGAGCCGAGCCGAGCCGAGCCGGATGGAGACCTAGCGGAGAAATCCGGGGGGGGGGGGGCGGAAGAAGACAAAAGTGGAAAAAGGAAAAGCAAAAGCCGCGGCCGCGATTGACTATGCCGGGGCGGGCCCCACCCCCGGTTTCCGACCGTATACGCTGGACGGAATTCAAACCCCCCGCGAGTTAAATTCCGCAACATGGGAACGCCGGACACGCACTAGAACACGAATAGAAATATGATAATAATAATAAATAATAATAAAGAAAGGAAGCAGGAGAAGGCAAGACGTCCGTGACGACCTAACCAAATTCACATCCCACGCGCCTGCACGATACCATCCATCTCCATCCACCCACCCACCCGCCTCCATCTCCCAAGTCCCGCACGCACGCCATTTGTCTCTTCTTCTTCTTCGTCGTCTTCTCCATCTCCCTTTGTCCCCCCGCCCCCCCTATAAAGCCTTCTCGAAGCCAGTCGGCGATTCTCGCAGCAACGAGCAGAAGAACCCACAATCATATTTCTCCTCGGCGGCATCTGGGTCGAACCCATAGCGCAGAAGTTGAGCGGGTTTTTTCTTTTGTTTCATTCCGATGGAAGATCAGAGCAGCAGTAGGAAGCGGTTCAGAGGCGACGACGGCGCGGAGGAGCTGGAGTTCCAGTCGGCCGAGGTGAAGAGGCTGAGGGACGATCTCCTCGGCTTCCTCGACGACTCCGACCCCGAGCCGGGGGCCCCGGATCTGGACTCCCTCATGCGGAGCTTCCAGGACGAGATCTCGGCGGCCCCGGCGTCCTCGCTGCCGTCGCCGGCGGCGGCGGAGGTGGTCGACCTCACGGCGGAGTCCGGGGACTCGAAGTCGGAGCTCGGGTACCTCCTGGGAGCCTCGGACGACGAGCTCGGCCTCCCGCCCTCGACCACCCCCGCTTCGGGCGTCGAGGCGGCGCGGCTCGAGGCCGAGCTGGTCCGGGTCGCGTCGGAGGAGTCCGGGATCGGCGAGCTCTGGGAGCTGGACGGCGGGTTCCCGGGCTGCTACGACGACCCCTTCCAGTTCGGGCCCGGGGAGGCGTACGGCGGCGGGGACGAGGAGGGCGGGTACGTGGCGTTCGACGGGCTGTTCGACTTCTCCGACGCGGGCTACGACCCGTCCGATCTGTCGGACCTCTTGTGGCGGCGGGGGGAGACCATGCCGGCGCTGTAGGCGGGGGCCGGGGTTCGTGGGACGGCGGACGCTGATTTTTGTATAAATTGACTTTCCTTTTTAGTTTTGATTTTTTTATTTGTAAAGGGAAAAGATATATGTAGCCAGCTAGGAAACATAGGTGAAAGTGGAACGCGGGGGTAGTTTCTCCGCTCCTTCCGTTTTGTCTTTTTGGTCTTTCGGAAACGACGAGGAAACGGCGTTGGAGGAAAAGATGTTGTGGCGGATATACCAAAAATTCAGCGTCAGCGACGCTATTAAGATCGCCTCTGATTGGAGGCTTGGATTGAAATTTGCGCGACAAATTGCGGTCGATGGATATCTCCGTTTTTTATTTTCCGTTTGAAAATATCTTGCCCATCAAAAGAGACAGGTTCAAACTTGAATGGGTCGTTCGACCCAAAAAAAAAAAGAAAAAAACTTGAATCGGTTTGACGAAATCTGCGCTCGACAATTCACGTGAACCTCAGAACAAAGTGGCGCAGCCAGCAGGAACCTAAATATTGAAAAGTCATCTAAGTATTGAAAAGTCGGATAACGATATGGGGTAAATATTTTTCCTTCAAACAAACGGATCCTAAATATAAATGATTAAGAAAATATTTCCTAACAATGACGGTTTGTATTGCTCGAAGTAATTAAACTGACGAATTTTTTTTATTATCGATAATAATTTATATCTAAAAATTTTTCATGGGCGATGAAAAATAAATTTGTTTACTAGTTTTTATAAGCGATATGAGAGACTATTTTTAGGATAATATTTTTCGAATCATTTATTTTCTGCAAAACAAACGTAACCAAAATCCAAACGTGGCATTTTGGTCCATGTTTAGTACTATATCTGATGATAAGATACCTTTTTGGATATCGGCATGCTTATTGACTTTCCATAAGTTAGCCCCATCGGATGCTTTGTTATCGGTACACAATCTGACTATGATTTCACGCATCAAAATTTGTATATTATAAAAATCTCAGATAATATGGGGGTAATAAAGAAATAAAGTTCGGATGTCGCAAGATTTAGCTCGAGTAAAAGGCCAAAAAACACAAAGTAAAAGGTCATTTGATACGCCCTGCCTAAATGGTTATAAGTATATTCAAATATGCTAATTTCAAATTCTGACGAAAAGGGCGAAAGTATTATTTTACTTTTGATTAATCATAAACAAATCACCTTTTTTTTTTATCACCTGATAAATTAATATCAGAACGAGTGGATGGATGCCTTGAGAAGAAGAGGAAAGGAAAAGGACCCTCATTATTGTTTTGGGGCCAATACTGTAACCTTGCACCTCACCTACCTAGCTAGTTAAGGCTGCTAGGTGAAATGGGGATATGGGATCCATAAAATCCCACAATCAATATGATACCTAGAAATGCCAATTAATAGATCTGCCGACACCTCTTGCAAATTTTTGGCTCTCGCTTTGGAGGGAGATGGATTCGTTCTCCTGCCATTACTCGATCGCATGTCTGCTCTGACACCAACGGAGAAAACGCCAGTCGATCTAATTGAAAGCTCAATTGACTGCTAATTACTAAGGTTGTGCGACCTCAGGTGAGGCGATACAAAGGTCGCATGACTATAGGCGAGTCGGATCTGGCCCTTTGAGCGTCGGCGTGACTCGGCGCAGAGGCCGCTGAGGTGGCCTGACCCACCCCACGTGATCTCCGCCGAGGTCGCCTGACCCTAGTCAAGTCCATGCCGAGGTCGCACGACCTCGGTGAGTCTCGTGTGACCATCTGCAACCCTAAACTCATCAGCTCTCACCTTCAGCATCCCAAAAATTCTACAATGCCAATGCAGCTCTGCCCCTTGCCTTGAGAGAAACGCCTTTGTGGATGCATTGAATTTGCCAAATAAGCTTTCAAATTGCTTTACCAAACACATTTACTTTTTGTCGAAAGGCTTTCCTGGGTTCAATTCAAAGTCCCTCGACAATGCTGTACTAAAAGCAGCTTTAGTCCAAGAAATGGTTTCGCAAATCAATTACCAATTGCGTGCTCTGATGTGAAGTAACGAGTCAATCGTAAGGTGACGACTAAGTTATACTCGATCCCGATCAATTTGGATGCATGAATTTGTTCAAAAAACTCATATTTGATCGGCTTGTTTCTCCATGAGAGTATAAACATGACTAGATGAATTCAAAGGAGGACTTTCAACTTTGTTGCACCAGACTGGTGGTTTGTTTCTTCGGAAATTTTGCCCCGAAGAATTGAACGAGACGCACGTCGGGTTCAGCAGAAGGGGAAAGAAGTAAGTGGGCACGGATGATGAGTCTCGATTCGCAACTTCGCCAAGCCCACGATTCGGTGCATCACAGCCCGCGAGCCCAATAGTCCAAGATTACGCAGCGTGATCGATACATGACGGCCCTAGGAGGTCCAAATGTCTTTCCTTCTCCGTCCATCCTGTCAGCGAATCTGGGCTTCAGGCTCTCCTGTGTTCTCTTGGTCTTTTCTGTCTTTATTTCTTCTATTGCATGCGTGGATTTGTAGACACTGGGCTAGCTATGCATGGAAAGAGATTGCGTAATTAGGAAAAGGGAAAATGATACAAATGACCCTTGAACTTTAACCCAATGTAAAATACAGGACCTGAACTTTTAATTTATTCAATATAATCTCTAAACTTTAGCTCAATATATATGCCGTCCCTCAACTTTTAATTTGTTCAACGTGGTCTCTGAACTTTCGATGCGTGTTCAATCTAGTCCCCTAACTATATGAAAATGTTCAATGTTGCCCTGGACTATATGAAAATCTAACTCTCGGATAAAATCGAACATTTTCATATAATCCGAAGACTAACTCGAACATATACCAGAAGTCTAGAGACCACATTGTACAAACTAAAAGTTCGAGAATCATATTAATAAATTAAAAATTTAGGGATCGCATTATACATTAGGTCAAAGTTGAGAGATTATTTGTATCGTTATCCCTCGGCGAGAAAATGTATGAGAAGAAAGTGGGCATTTGCTTTAAAAACAAAAAAGCAGATAAATTAAAGTTTTGCCTTAATAAATATAAGAGGATGTTACTATCAAGATTTTGTCATCTGGTGCCTGACAAACTACACGTGCATAGATAAGCCAATAAATCATATTCAAAGACGCTAACAAAACGATCTTTCGTTATCAATTAATGAATGTACGTCTTGGATTAATATCACCGTTGATAAACACCATATTTCAATAGAAACGTACAGTGACAGTGATTCGGTAGATAAGATTATTACCGTTGACTCTCATGATACTAAAGCACTTATAAAACTAAATTCTTACTTTGCCGTATCACATATCTCACGATATCCTGGACTTTGAGGAAAAAGTATTTTTTATAAAACAGATGGCCGTGTAATCTATTTGCTACAAAGCCCACTTCCATCACCATTGATGTGGGCAAATTATAGTTTGATAGATTGACCAATTATCCAAGTCAATAGCGACCAGCGTGATTGTGGAAAAAAAAAACTACACAAGCCATGTTGTTGAAATAAATTTCAAGAAAAAAATTCGGAAAAACGACATTAGAATAACTTTTTATCTACTGTAGGTTTGAAATTAAATTAGAACTTAGAAACAATATTATACTAGAGCACCAGCATCCCGGAAAATGATGAAAGTAGAAGATTCTTGTGTTTGTCTTCATGCTGATCACCACAAAAATCTTAACCTTGTCCATTTCGTATGTTATTGATCAAATTGATAATTTGCGCCTGTCGTGATAGTCTGATTTTATGTCCTCCCTTCATCGCGAAACTCTATTTTCATGTGTTCAAAATGTAAAAAAAAAAGGAATTAAGAAAAAGAAGAGAAAGTACGAGTGAGGTTACTTTAGGAAATGAATATAAATTGTTGGAGGATGGGAAAGATTTAATAGTCGTAATTTCTAAAAAAAAACCCCTAACTTTTGGTCCGGTCTAAATTTGCCTTGAACTTTTTTTCGCCATGAAAAAATTTTCGAACTTTCATTTTAATTCCTCGGAACTATTTTTGTCTGAAAAAAGAAATAGTCTTAATTCTACCTTGTTAACCTTCCATCCAAAAATTCGCTATTAATTGTTTGACGTGGCATTTTCACCTCAGTAACAAATCCACATAAGCAAGGTGGCATGGAATCCAAAATGAAATCGTTCTTTGATATGAAAATTAGAGAAATTAGGGATGATTAATAGCGATTTTTAGACGGAGGGCTAACGTGAGGCAGATTTTGGATTAGAGTTAAAGTTAATGGGTTTTTTTTAGACAAGAAAAATGTTATGGGAAAATTTGGGACTGGATATAAAGTTAGGGTTTATGAATTCTATAGAGAGATAAATCAAAGGGAAAAAAACTATTAAAAACCTCAAACTATACTCATTATAACATATTTATCCCAATTTTTTTTTAATCCCAAACTATACCTACGTAACATTTATCCTTCATTATAGTTCCGTCCAAAGTTAGCATTAAAAGCTGACATGAATCTGACATGACACTTTTACATACAAGTGGCTCTAATGTGGTGCTCAGTGAACGCTGCATCGGACAAAGAAAAAAATAAAAACTATAAGTTCATCGTCTTCACTGGCAAGGAAGAACACTACTTCCTTGTCCAGAAAACGAAGTTTCAAGAACGGAAATGGCCGGCTTATTGGCAATACTGAATCTCATTACTTAGGCATGAGATCGGGTGTATTGATTAGTGGGAAGTTCAAGACCCCTAGATCAGTGGCAAGTCGACATGGCCCAGCCTAAAAGTTTGCGATCGCCATGACCGCTCTAGTTCGAAGCTTGGCACGAGGGATTGACCTCGAAATTCGAAGGTCGCGGCCGCCATAGCCGCTCAAGCTCGAAACTTGGCTTCAGGGTTTGACCTCGATCTTCGAAGCTTGCAGGTAGTCAGGTAAAGTGCCTACTAGTTAGGGGTAAGCGGTTCCCGGTCCGGTCCGGTTTCAAGGTGGAACCGGGAACCGGACCGAGAGAACCGGTTCCCAATTTTGAGAACCGCGGATCGGACCGATTGTTCTAGGATCGGGAACCGGTTACTTAGAGTTTAGGGTTTTTTTTTTTGTCAAACACTTAAGATTTGGTTCACATTTTACTAATTTTTATCAATAAATTTATGTCAATGAAGTTCACTTAGAGTTTAATTCACATTTTACTATTTTTTATCAATGAATTTATGATAATGAAGTTTACTTAGAGTTTAGTTCACATTTTATTAATTTTTTTAAAGAACAAAATAACAAAAATATATATTAAATAGTCGGTCCGGTCCGGTCTGGTCGGTCCGGTCCGGTTCCCCCTCGGAACCGGGAACCGGACCGCCTGAAAACCGGTTCCGCCTTTAGGAACCGGGAACCGGACCAATAATCTCGAGAACCGGACCAAACTCGTCGGTCCGGTCCCGATTTGGGTGATCTAAGTTGCTCACCCCTACTACTAGCGCTATTGGACGTGGGCGGCAAAGTAAGAGCTCCATAGGAGTTTGGCCAAGTGATCAAAGACAAAGAGCAATACTTCGCAATGAAAAGTACTTTGCGAAATGATGTTCTTTCTCGTTGGAGAAAACGATGAACAGTGCAATTTTTTTAAATCTTTTTTCGATGTGGCGCCACATTAGAGTCACTTATCTCCAAAAGTGTCACGTCGAATCCATGTCATCATTTTAATGGTGACTCTAGATGAAACTGCACGAGGAGTAAATATGTCATAATTGGCATAAAAATTTTAAGATAAACGTATCATAGCTGACATAATTCGGAGTTTTTAGTGGTTTATTCTCTAAATAGAATCATCCTTTGCTTTCTTTCTTTTTAGGGTTAATACCACCAAAAACTCCAAATTGGTACACATGTGACAATTTTATCCCGAACTTTTTTTTACCATAAAAAATAAAAAACCGGTACACATGTAATAATTTTACACCGAACATACCCTAAAAAACCCCAAACTGGTACATTTGTGATAATTTTACCTTGAACATACCACAAAAAACCCAAAACTGATACACATATGACAATTTTACCATAAACTAAAATTTTAATATTATTTTTTTTCGAATTTTTATTTATTATTATTATTATTTTTTCATCTTCAACCTCTGATTGGTCGCCGGAGAGGTCGGCCCTACCGGCTGTCGGCAAAGGCCGACCTCGCTAGATTCGGCGAGGGCGGCCCTTGTCGGCGTTGGGCAAGGGCCGTACTCGCCCACCCAGACGAGAGCGACCCTTGCCTGAGTCGGGCGAGGGCGGCCCTCGCTCGCGCCGGCGGGGCCGACCTCGCCGGCTTCCTCCTGAACCATCGACCGGCTAGAAGTTGAAGATTAAAAAAAAAGAAAATAAAAGAAAAAAGAAAAAATAATATTAAAAAATTATTGGTTCAGGATAAAATTATCACATGTGTACCAATTTGAGGTTTTTCGTGATTAAAAAAAATAGTTTATGGTAAATTTGTTACTGATTTATCAGTTTGGAGTAAAATTGTCACATGTGTACTAATTTGGGTTTTTGATGGTAAAAAAAAATTGGGGTAAAATTGTCACAGGTGTACCAGTTTAGGATTTTTCCTGGTAAAAAAAAGTTCAGGGTAAAATTGTCACATATGTACTAATTTAGGGTTTTTTGTGGTATTAACTCTTCTTTTTATATTTTCTTGCACATACGTAAGTTGTCTCTTTTTTGCTAGTACAAGCGAAAGGGAACCAAAACGACACTAAGATGGAAGGAGAGAAAGCAAAGAGACGCTCAAAACAATTTCACCGAGTAGAGTTGTTTCCTTTTGTCTTCAACTTTGAATCCTCAATTTGAAATCCGACATTTTCTCAGCCAAAAAATGAAACTTGCATATATTCTTGCTTTAATTATATATACCGAATCTCTATCGAGAATTACGATTCACTGAGGGCTAATGCCTGCCTACGTACCGGAAGGTCGAAAAAGTTAGTGACCTGACGAGAAGGGGAGCCGTCGATGAAGCCTCGGCGAATGGCAGCCGTACCTATCTCAGTTCTAAACTAGCGAGTTTCCTTGTAGGATGTACTTCGACCCAGAAGGCATGACGGTACGGGCGCTATCTCGGAGAGAGACCTGGAGAACAAAAAATGTCAGTAAAGATACTGACTGCCTACAACTAGACAAGTGATTCCATGTGAAACTTTACGCTTCCTCGAGATTGGCTTCGTGCTTTTCCTGTACAAATTAGGTGGTCCTTTCTTCACCTTGCATTAGGACCTTCCGGCCATGGGACAACCTCAAATACATGGCTTTTATTGATGCGTAGGCCTCGTAAAAAGGTAATCAAAACGTGCAGAGGTTTCCTGCAGCCGAACGGGACATTAGCCCTCGATGAGATGTTCAACTTCGATGGTTTTAGTGGTAGAAGGGAAAAAAAAATCTGTTTACCAATGATTGGTGCATTACGCTGTTACGCATATAGCATAAGGTAAATACGGTGAAGTGCTCAATTTGACATCGCAATAATGACTCTGTAATTACCTTTAGGCTATTGAGAATGATCCGTGACTGTTTCACTCTTTCCCAAAGAAATTCTTTCGGCCTTTTCACTCCGAACATTTTAAGCGTACGATGCGAAACGAATATCCATCCGTTATCAACGAATTTCTCTCTATCGCGATTTGAGGCGCCTCATAAAAAATCCCAAACTGAAACATCCGTGATAAATTTACTCTCCGTCAGTTTCCGCTAAATTTTACCATCGAATTGCTAAGTTAGATTACACGTGGCAGTTGCGGGTGTACTAGTTTAGGGTTTTACCTCTCTTTATCTCACAGATTTACCAAATTATGGTTTTTCATTTTATCAATCCAATTTATCGGGGGTGCGCATCGGTGTGGAGGTTTTTTTACTATAAAAAAAATCAATTTCTGGATAAATTTATCACGTATGCATCGGTTCGGGAGTTTTCCGCGGTAAAAAAAAATCAGTTCGGAGTAAAATCCGCGACAGGTGTGCGAGCTCGGGGCACTTCACGGTAATAACCCCTAAAATTTACTCTGATTAAGATGGTATACTAATTAAGACATCGGTATCGAAATAATTGGTAGATTACTCGATTTAGAAGATTTGGGAAAGGGCCAAAAACTGCAAGCAAGTTGGCGGGGGGGGGGGGCGGGGAGGGCCGAGTAGCAAAAATCCTAGACCCCGCTTCTTCTTTACCCACACCAAACGGACCCCTCCCCAGCATCACACCACCCCCCGCCCCCCCACTCGCGCTCGACGCGAGTCCCCTACACGCGCGCGCCGCGCTGAGCCGCGCCTGAGTTTCGCTTGCGTGCCGTCACTCCCCACCCCGTCGCGTGCGCATCGGCAGCACGGCAGGGGTACGTCAAATAAAAGAATAATAATAAGGGAGCGAGAGAGAGAGAGAGGAAAAAAAAGGCTTTTCTTGAGCAAGAGGTCACGCAGACACACACACACACACTCTCTCTCTCTCTCTCTCTCTCTCTCTCGGTGTGGGAGTCGCGATTCCTCTCTCTTCGATCGAATCGACGGAAGAGCGGAGACGAGCGATCGGTTGGCGTCGCCGAGAGGGGGAAGGGGAAGGGGAAGGGAGAATCCGTCGCCGGAGATCGCTTTCGGGATGAAGATTTTCGTCAAGACTCTGAAGGGCAACAACTTCGAAATCGAAGCGGAGCCCCAAGACACGGTCAGTTCCCGTCCTTCCCCCGGCTTTCCGTCGCCGCCGCCGAGCCCTCAATTCCGGTCCCTCATCGATTGCTCCCCGGGATCGATTGCTCCCCGGGGGGGGGGGGGCTTCGTGTCTGGTGGTTTTAGGGTTGCGATTGTGCCTTCGGGATTGATCTCTAGGGCGTGTCCCGCTGACGCTTCGTGCGCGCGCGGGGGGGCGCGCTTCGGTTCCGCGAAATTGGGGCCGCCGTTAGGGTTTTGTTTCGATTGCCTTGCCCTGTCCTGCCCCTGTGCTATCGGGCGTTAGTTTATCGCGTGGTGATTAGCCCTGCGCTTTGGCTCTGTGTTTCGTTGGGTCTGAGTGGAAATCTTGGTTTTCTAAGTGATTTCTTTACCTTGGGTGTAAGTTAATTCTGAATTCGTGTGAGATTGTTGGGGGAGCAAAACTGCGATAGGTGTTTTCGTCGATATGGTAATTGCTGTTGAACCTTATGGGTTGGCATTTAACTATCTGAAATACAGTCTCATCATGTGATGAGACGGCGCGGGCTTCTTCAGTTGTGAAAATTCACATGCTGAGCGAGGGATGATTTGTGTCCACTTGGCAACTTATTCCAGCCTTGATGTTGACAATAAGAAGCACCTAGGTACTTATTGAATGTTTAGGAGCTTGCGCTTTTGTAGGAAGCGTGAACATCGTCTGTCCGAGCCCCTTTCCTCGTGCTGTGGAAATGCAGTTTTTCACCGGTTTTGCTGTTGTGGAATCTAAATACAAGTTTCTGCACTGGTTGGGTAGTTAAATATTAGATTAACCAATTTAGGTATTGGAAATCCCAAAAAATTTGGGTTTTTTACGTTCCGTTTGGTGTTAGTGTCGGGCTTCCGGTTCTTTTGATGTCACTTGTCTCACCTGTGGTTTCTGAGTGTTTTTGCTTGTATTCACCCCTGTATCCAGCTAGTTCTTCTGATGTCACTTGTCTCATCTGTGGTCTCTTGCGTGTTTTTGTTATTGTTCCTTCTGAAGTGGGGGGAAGGGAATTGCTTTTCTCCATTGAGGAAACTTCTTTTGCTGTCTGTGAGTATCATGTTGTATGCAAAAGAAGTGGTGGGAATGGAGTTGATCTGCTTCTTGATATTAAAATTTACATTCATCTTTCCGGACAAATAAGTAGGTCCCCAATTCCTAATTGCTTACTCTTTTTGCTGCTTTTTACAGGTTGTCGATGTAAAGAAAAAAATCGAAACTGTTCAAGGAGCAAGTATGTTCCCAGCCTCTCAACAGATGCTAATCCATCAAGGGAAAGTCCTTAAGGACGAAACTACCTTGGACGAAAATAAAGTTGCTGAGAATAGTTTTATCGTAATCATGTTAACAAAGGTAAGTAAAATCTTACACCTGATTTTAGAAAGAACTACTTTGCGTAACTGCGATCAACGGTGTCATTACCGATGGGGAGGCTGAAAAGTCATTTGCGTTGCTTTAATATTTTGCCTAGATAAATGGCACATACTTCAAGAATTGCAAAGAATGGAATAGCTGCAGGCGACAGATAAGATTTTTCACATTGAGTGTTGCAAGTCATTGGGGGAATAAGTTTCATTCATGGCTAACTAAGAATAGACTTTCGTTGAACCAAAACCTAGAATAAACTTTCACTGCTGTAGCCACGATAAGGTTGAATTGAAGAAGTTTGAGAAGTCTTCATGACGTAGTTCTGGCATGCCTCAAGCTGAAAACCACATGTAGTGATAAGTGTCCTATTCTTTCTATGGCTTCATGAACCTTATCGTTAGTTCTAGACGTGCAGTGCGTGAAATGCTGCCGAATTAAAGCCAACTAATTGCCAGAAGTATGCTTCACCTGCGCTGAAGCACTTCTTTGTTTGGAAGTATGTAGCCTCTAGTTTTAATAGTCATAAGGATATACATCCAAATGTTTGTAGTTTTTGTGGAAGTATGCTACATAGTATCGTCTTTATATATATGATGTCACCGATGGAACGACACTCGCTCTTTCTTTTTCAGTCTCGGTCAAATTATTTCGCAGATATACCCTATTGTTTATGTCAAAGTAGCAATTTGATGTGGTTATTGAGCTGCTCTTTTGGATTAGAGTAATGATAGCTATGCTTAATGATTTAGAAGAGATGGTGAACTAACTAATGCGGTAATGGTTTGACCGAGTATCTTGATAAGTGTGCCGAAGTAAGAGAGAGTAGACTTCTTTTATAAATTTCAAATACAATCATACCCCATCATTTACTGTACAAGTTTTGCAAACTTCTTTATATGCATAGCATTATCGAAAAAATTACTCTGAGCAATCATATTCGATTTTTATTAACATTAGGGGAAAACAATGAACTAGCTGAAATAGTGTATTGTTAGATTCAGAACCGTCATCCTAGACTTTCGAAAGCAGTCCGAACTGGTCCAGACAATTCAAAAGTTGATTCTTGGAAGCGGAAATTGCTTCTCTGACACAGTAAAATAAGACATTGATTGTCGCTGTAGATTGAGGATGTGCCAGTGGGTGAATGGTTTTACCAATTTAAACCTGATTCTGAAGGATAGCTTAAATCTTTTGTAAAAGGACTAGTCTATGCTGACAAACTGAACTTTCGAGATTGATTTCGCTTGGTGTACGACCTTTCAGAAGTAGTTGAGACACTTGCTATATGAATGGGCTTTCCTGGTAAAATTGGTTAAATGCGCTAGATCACGGATAGCCAAATTCGCCTTTTCACGTAGGATCGATGGGGTATCCATAAAATCGGATTGTAAAATCGAGAATCTTGCAAAATAACTGCAAGCTAGTATATGAATTATGTTTGCATATATCCTACAGCTCTAGAGACTATTTAATAAGCAATTAAAACAATGAGAATGAAATGAGCCAAATTACCATCATCAATAAAATGACACCTTCAGTGATGTCAACCCATGCTTAGATTTTCATGTTCATTTGCTTATAAAATATCATCTAGAGAAAAACATCTGTAATTTATCAAGTGGGTCGCATTAACTAAGGTTGAATTCTCTTTTGTACTATGAGTAAGCAATTTATTTGTGGAGCACTATTATTTTGGGGTAATTCACACAAGTCAAAGTAGATGACATTATTAGGTTAAAGTCTTTCACTAAAAAGAACCTTAAATCTGTTTGGATCCACATTTCAACTGTGAGTAGAGTAGCCAATACAAGACTTTGGCTGAACAAACTAATATAACAATAAGTCACTAACTAATCAAGTTTCGTCTCAGTGTCGTTACCTCTGTCCAAAGATTACAAAGATTGAAGTGGCTATTTCTGTTTGTACAGATGAAGAAAGCTTTCTCTAGTTTAGTTGTTATCTTGAAGAAAAAAAAGGCAGTTCTTTTAATTAAACGGTGAGTTTAACTGAGGGGGATTGGGCCACAATTCTTTCTTTTATTTTGTTTTGGGTTTCTTTGAGCCCAAAACTCCAACACCAGAAGCTAAAAAAGCCTGCTGGACAGTATACCGAGTCACACAACCAACTTGCGAGTTTAGTGATTTTACTGAGTTAAAACGCGAGTTCACCCAATTTACCCCATGAATGATGTTCTTCCAATCTTACACGTTTTCCAGTGTTGACTCGGAAAATCGAGTTAACTTCTGATTTTGGTAACACTGGCTAAATCATCTTGTTTGAGCGTCAGATGTGTCTTGCAAGTATGAGACGCTTATTTGGTAATCATGTTGTTTTGAAGAGCACTTAGTCAGGAGAATGTCCCACATAAAGCTTTTGATCATATTGGCGGAAAGCCTATCATTTGATAAAGACAGGCTATCTTACTTTCCCTGGAAATTAGACCGCAGTGTCTCTGTTGCCAATATCCATTCATTTGAAGGTGCTGAAGGGCATCATTCTGGCTTTTTGCTGATAAAAATAAAACCAGATTCCCGGTGCTTTCTGTTAATTCCTAGGTGTCCTTCCACAATTGTCGTTCTTGGTTTTCAATTTTTGGGTTCATCCTTTCTGACTTTCCCTATTTGCTTCCACATTGTTAGAGTAAGAGCTCGTCTGGTGAGGGATCAACTGCTTCTGCTGCACCTCCAACAAGGGTATTTGATGCTCTCAGATGATGTTGATATGCAAAGTTTGTGGCCCTGTTTTGTGCAGTTTCTGTATCATGTTTCATGATGTTATATCATCTTCTGATCTACGTCATAATTACAACGATACGGAGTAAGCTGTACTCAGAGAACTTTTGGCACCTGGATGATATCAATCTCAAAAAATCACGTGAAAAACTGTTTTCGTGTTGAAACTCCTATTTACTCAGAATATGGAAAATGAAGCAGTGTTTTTTGTACAGGCTCCTCAAACAAGTGCCCCACCTTCTGCTCCAGTGCCACCTTCAATTGTCCCTCAGGCTCCGCTGGCTACTCCAACGTATGTTCTTAGCTTTTGCTGTGCCTCTTATGTTCCCTAGGAGTAGTGCAATTGTCTGCATGCACATGTAAGCAACCGTTATTTGTCACTCACAGGCCTGTGGCTGTTACAACTCCCGCTCCCGCACCCGCACCAGCAGCTGCACCCTCTCCTGTTCCTGTTGGGTAAGTATTATGTCTTGTATGTCTGTGTTTGTGGGAAAACATTTGGATGTTTACAGTTGCTATTCATTGTTTTTACCTCATTCGTCCAACATGCTCTTGATGTCTTTGCCTGGTACTTCCGCCCAAGTGAGCTCTTTGCATACCGTTGTATTTTTTTCCCACTCTACTGTTTTATCTTGCCTAATGATTTAATGTATTTTCAGGTCGGAGTCTGATGTCTATGGCCAAGCAGCTTCTAATTTAGTTGCAGGAAGCAATTTGGAGGGAGCAATCCAACAAATATTGGACATGGGTGGAGGAACATGGGACAGGGACACTGTTGTTCGTGCTCTTCGTGCAGCTTACAACAATCCAGAGAGAGCTGTTGAATATTTATACTCGGTCTGTGAATGTTGTTAAATTTTTTGACTTCTTGAATCTGGATTCACCTTCTTCTGTTTCAAGTCACCATGTTCTTGATACTTGAATTTTGAAGTTCTTGACACTGTACGACTTCAAGAACTTCCAAAGAAAAATGCTGGTTGATGCTCATCATTTGTGTACTCGAACCTCTTTATCTATCAGTTGCAATTTGTCAGCTCTTTTCTTCACCTGTTAGTTTAAAGCAGTGACCATTTATATTTGCCATCACTTACAGGGTATCCCTGAGCAAGCTGAAGCTCCACCTGCTGCTCGAGTTCCTCCTGCTGCACAAGCTGCAAATCCGCCTGCCCAACCAGCACAGCCTGCCCAACCTGCACCTGTCCCTCCAAGTGGACCTAATGCAAATCCCCTTGATCTGTTTCCTCAGGTACCAGTTCTGGAGTTTTGAGAATTTGACGGTCATGCGGCTGTGGATTAAATGAATCATGTATCTGTCTTGACAGGGTCTTCCGAGTGTGGGATCAGGTGCTGCTGGTGCCGGTACTCTAGACTTTCTTCGTAATAGTCAGCAGGTGATATTTCCGTCACCCCCCTCTTCTCTTTCTCTCACGTTCTCTCCCTCTTTATCCCTCTAATCCTCTCTCTCCACCAACTGGTTGAATCACAAGCCCAACACCATCCTCATGTGAACAAACACATTCAAGCGCAAACACACATGAATGTGTGAGCATAGTTTGTTTATGCATGCTGGCATGCACTGCAGAGCTCCTGTATGTCTTTGTTAATAGGAAAATGCTTTTGATCATATTTCTGTTGCAGTTCCAAGCTTTGAGAGCTATGGTTCAGGCCAATCCACAAATATTGCAGGTTTTTGCACCCTCTCTTGTTGTTATGATTATTGTTAAATTTTGGTAAGGTCTTTCATTCCAAGTAGCAATTGTCATATTCTTTTGCGACTCTGCAGCCAATGCTTCAAGAACTCGGGAAACAAAATCCACACCTTATGAGGCTTATTCAAGAGCATCAAGCTGACTTCCTACGATTGATCAATGAACCTTTGGAGGGTGGAGAAGGGTTAGTACTTATGATGACAATTGCCTATTCTACCAGTGTTAGGGTCGAATATTTATGGTGCTTCCATTGATTAATCTTGTCAGGAACATCCTGGGGCAATTGGCATCAGCCATGCCACAGGCAGTTACTGTCACGCCCGAGGAACGTGAAGCTATAGAGAGGGTAAGTTTTTATTTTATGTCATCTGACTAACCATCCCTATGTAGCGACCCTCCTTTATACCTTCCTCCCTTCATCAGTTGGAGTTCGATTAGTATCTGTTAGTTCATTCTAAGCCACTGAAAATAAAAATCTCTGGGAGGAGTGAAAGAAAGTAATCTTTTCGACTGTTGATGTTTGAGTTTGTTGGATAGTTTTACTAATGAGTACTTTGTGTACCAATTCATTAAACTGGCTTGTGATTCTGTGAATGTAATGACCTAAAAGGAAGCTGAGCTTGATGGAGATGGTCAACCTTTGATAGCCTATCTCGAAGTTTGCTAGCTCTAACCTTGTTTTTCTGTTAATGACAACGTTCAATGTCTTTTGCGTTGTCTTTTTACTCTGTCATGACATGCTATGGTGGTACACTCGCCGATGCATGCTGCTAGATGCCTGCAGCAAATGGTTTAGTTGCTGGCAATTTATGCTCTTTACGATTGTTAACCTGTACGACTGACTTGTTGTATGTCTACCCATTTGATGCAATTCGGTTGTTGGGTTGTTGGAAAGATCGGGTAAGCGTTTGCTCAAAGTTTCGACTTGCTTTAACTAGAAGCTTTTAGATTTTACAGTCAAGACTGCGTAAGTTGCTCTTTTTCCACCTTTCATGTAAGCTTGGCTGGTAGTTTTCGTTAGGATGGAGTTCACTTTTGTCTTGCACGTTCGTTGTTGTTCTCTTCTTCTTTTTTTCAGTAAATAGTGTTCGTCTTGCGGTTAGTAATATTATTTTCTTGACACAGCTCGAAGCGATGGGATTTGATCGAGCAATTGTTCTAGAGGTGTATTTCGCTTGCAACAAGAATGAAGAGCTGGCTGCTAATTACCTTTTGGATCACATACATGAATATGAGGACTGATTCGAGGAAATCGGAGGGTTCATTTGTTCTCTCTGTGCCTTGCCTTTAATGTCTATCAGTGTCCTTTCGCCCCCAACTTTCCAGTTGCATCTTGTTAACCTTTGACCTTTAATATTTTGTGTTATTGGAGTGTCTGAGGCTGGCGGGCAATGTGGATGATGTATTTTTCCTTCTCACCCTCTGTGGTCTTTCAGGCTCTCCTGGTTACTGTGAATTTCTGTTTTCTATACATAGTTGCCTTGGTTATTCATTCTATTAGTGTACTTGCTTCACTTTTAAGTGCCTTTTATCATTTTACAAGCTTCGTGCACCAATGTGATTATTTTGCCCATTGATTGCATTGTTTTGCTAATGAGGTTCAGCAACAGATGATTGCTTTGTTCTCGTTGTAGTCCATTACGGTATTTTACCACGCAAAATTTAGGAGAGATTGTTTTTATGCTACTCATAGGCGGACACATATGCTATTTGATTTTACAGAGTAGTCTGCCCAAATAAGAATCTTGTGCCACGGGGAGTTTCGTCTCCTCGTACGAGAAACCTCAATGTATCAAGCGCATCAATGCTCGGATCACAATTTAATTTCACGTTAAGTTTCATGCTTTTAATTGTGTCAAGTATTTGATAATTCACTTTATGATAGGAAACGTCGCAAACTATGGTTTGACCCTCTAGTCACAAGGGTAATAGCTGTTCTAGAGCAAATGTGGGCATGTCATGTGTTGTGAGACTTGCTTATTACTGGTTGATTAGGTTTCTAGCAGGTTCAATATTCCTTTTTGAGGTGATCGTTGTGCAATTGTTCTCCGTGTGTTTGAAAATGCCTATAGCCACGCTTGGTGACCAGGATAAAAATGGGTGCTTATATTGTCCTATATTTGGCTGCTGTCGAAAATAGGATAAGGCTAGATGGAAGAATGATACAAGTTGAGATAAAAATATTCCATGTAGGGTAATGATACAAGTTGAGATAAAAATATTCCATGTAGGGTTGGGATAAACGTGAATAGAATTTTTTATATCTATGACATAAAAGCTAATCCTTGAAAAAACATATAATTTTTTTTTCTTTTTTCTCTCTAGCTTTGATTCACATTAAAATGTCACGATTCCTCTTCAGGTGCATGTTGAAGTGTCATGAAAGGGATTAGATAGTCGAAGCTCATTCTCCTCCATGACTCTAGCTCACGTCAAAGTTTAATGAAAACAGCGAGAGTCTCCTTCTTTTCCGTAACTCTCTTATTTGTGTTGAAGTTTCATGAAAGTGGCGAGAGATTCGAAACACTATATGTTTGGAATCATGAAGGTGGATGATCACGCTTTTTCTCTCTTATTAGATTTGACATTCTCTGATTGATTTATCTCGTTGATATCGCTGTAACCCGTTTGCATTTCTTGTCACGGTTGATTCTATTCTGTAATATTGAAATGCTGCAATCAGCTTTTTTGCCGTTTAAGGTTTAAACCTGTAAATTGTTGACTAATATCAAACAACTTAATTGATATTGGGAGTTCGTTTTCTTTGGGTTAAGAGAGGCGAGAGAGTCAGCGATAATCATAGATATTGTGTATTTTTTAGTTTTTTAGTAGTGAATTGCGAGAAATTTTTGCCATTTTTGGATTTTGCAGTAGTGAAGCGTGAGAAAGAGTTGGCAATAATTTTCGTTTGTGCATTTCCAACAATAATTATGGATCGATTCAGAAAGAATCCATTAGATTTGTCCCATTTTAATTCTAGGCCTTCATTATTATCTTTTCAAATAGCTATTTAGCTTAAAAAAAGCGGGAAGAAGTTTTTCCTAATTATTTTTCTCCGATTGACAGCCTTTCTTACTTCTTGACCGATGACCTGTTTTTAACGATTAATATGCAAAAGCTCTAAAGTAGTCAAGTTTGGAGTTTTTTTCCTTACTATTTATTGGATTTGGGAGGTAATGATGATAAGAATGGTATTTATTTCGAGGCCAGCACTTAAGGGCATATTTGTCATTTATACCGATATGCAGTTTCTATCAAACAATGGACCGGATATGATGTGAAAATATCCAATTCTATTATTGACATTCACTAGACAGTGGATAGAACGTTGCGAAATTCCTAAATTTCATATTCTAACCTATCTAGTCCTATCCTCGCTAGAAATTAAATTGGCCAAATGAAGCCTATGTTTTCTCGTAAGCAATTGTCGATGGTTCAAACCCAAGTAGCTAGGCGAGGCCAACCTATGGTTTTTTCCTTTTTTTTTCTTTTTTTCTACTTTTTTTTTGTCTTCTCCTGGCCGGTCGTTGGTCTAGCGACCGGCTAGAGGCCAACCTCGCCGGCGGCTAGGCGAGGCTCGACCTCACAGGATCTGGCGAGGTCGAGCCTCGCCCGACGAAGGCGAGGCCGCCCTCGCCTGTGGCCGGCGAGGCCAACCTCGCCGGACCGGCGACCGGCCAGGAGAAGATAAAAAAAATGAAAAAAAATAAAAATTCAAAAAAATATTAAAATGTTATTTAATTTATCCACGTCGGCTCCGGTGACCGGTCGCCGGTCGACAAGCATCACGTCAGCAAATTCCGATCAAAATTGACAGGACGGACTAAATTGGCACAAAAAAAAAAGGTTGAGGACTAAATTGGCACAAATGTAAAAGGTTTAAGACTGAATTGGCACCAAAAAAAGGTTTAGGACTAAATTGGTACTAATGCAAAAGGTTTAGGACTTTTTTGGCATTTTTCCCCCCTTGCTTGACGAGTGAAATTGAACGCAAACTTCTTCATGGAGATGATTGGAGTGTGATAAGAAGGTCAAAACTTCTAGGAAAGCTTTTAAAATCTAAGATGATTAATGAAATTAGGAAACCTAATCTGATTTGAATTTCAAATTCAAATTCAGACATAATCTATTCTAAATCAATCCGTCGCCAACGATCTCCTTATTTTCATAATTTGGTGTGCTCTTCGTGATTTTTGACGTCTTGATTGCTTAGGTGTCGATTGGTGCAACTGTAGAGTTTGTGTTCGCTTTGATTCCTCCTGAATGCATCTTGATTATTTTCCACAAGAATGTCTGTCTTAACCTGCGTGCTACTTTAGGAATGATCTGTTCCCGACATCCTAGCTATGTTATCCCTCGGTCCATGGATTCTCTAGACTCTATATTTAACTTTTGCGCATACTTCGAGTCAACTGATCATGGCTACATGTTATGTACTTCATTAAATCCGTGCTTACCGGGAACTCATGGTCGATAACCTCATTAGGCATTCCATCGATGGGCCTTGTGTCGATTGTACGGATGTGGCCTTCATGGTCGATGAGCTTGCTAGACATTTTACCGAATGGACCAAGGGGTTAAGTCACCATTGCCTAATTTGAGCAATTAACCTTTTATGATGTTTGGATCCATATATTAAATCCGGTGTCGACGGTCATGCAATCTCGATGTGGGTCGTGCTATCCCTCCGCGATACAGGGGCAGTATTTTGCCAATGGCAAAGAGTAAAACTGCCTCGTCCTTCGATAGTGTCATGTGGATAAAACCTTTGAAACATGAAAGATTAGATCCTTGTTGCTCGAGTGCTCGAAGGTCAAGTTGAACATGTCCAACGTGATAAATTCTTTAGCATATCAATCTTGACACATTGAGGCAGCTTTATTCGTTAATCTCCCACTCGTGGCAAGTACACTTTTTCTTATTAGAATAGTAAGTACACTCGGTTCACAAAATCTTGCATATGTTCCTCCACCGTCTCTGCCTTCCTCGAATCATCATCGTGAAGAGAAACAATTCCAAATAAGGACATAAAATACTAGGATTAATACCACGAAAAACCCTAAACTGGTACACCTGTGACGATTTTACCCCGAACTATTTTTTTGACCACAAAAAACTCTAAACTGGTATATCTGTGATAATTTTACCTCAAACTATTTTTTTGATCACAAAAAACCTCAAATTGGTACACTTGCGACAATTTTACCCAAACTATTTCTTTGACCACAAAAAACCCCACACTGGTAGATCTGTAATAATTTTACCCCCGAACTAATTTGTTAGCCACTAAAAACCCCAAACTGATACGTTTGTGACAAATTTACCCTCTATTAGTGTCCGTTAAATTATATTAATATCACAAAAAATCACAAATTGGTAAACTTGTGACAAACATAGGGGTAAAACCTAAAATCGGTACATATGTCAATTACCACATGTCATTAAACTTAGCAATTTGACGGTAAAATTTAACGGAATTTAACGGAGGGTAAATTTGTCACAAGTGTACCAGTTTAGGGTTTTTAGTGGCCAAAAAATTAGTTTGGGGGTAAAATTGTCACAAGTAGATCAGTGTAGGGTTTTTGATTGTCAAAAAAATAGTTCGGGGTAAAATTATCATATATGTACTAGTTTAGGGTTTATTGTGGTAAAAAAAATAGTTTTGGGTAAATTTATCGCAAGTATACCAGTTTAGGGTTTTTCGTGGTATTAACCCAAAACACTATCATTTCTTAAAAAATAGCTCATTTTAACGCTGACGCCAGCCTCCATTGTTGATATGGTTACGTTACTTTGAGCGGGACCGAAATAAACAAGAGTTCTCTAGAGATCGATTACCTCTGAAATCCTCTAGCGGATACTAGCACGAGAGAAGTTAACGTCGCTTGAGAAGAAAATCGAAGATTCCGATCAAAGGAAGAACCATAAGAGCCAAGGAAAATCTCGACGGTGACCAACGACGAAGTTCGAGCTTGAAAAAGACCCGTGAAGAAAAGAAATAAATATATACACTTTTATCTTTTTGGACAAAAATTTTCCCGATCAATCGGAAAACATGACTCATCGATATCTTATTTGAAACTGATATGGCCACTTCAAACTTCCATTCGATTCGAAGCGGGATCACTTTGGGCAACCGACGCCTATTTGGAATTTTTCCCACGCGAGGGGGGGGGGACATAAACACGAGTTCCGTTGGCCGACCGCAAGTCCCTCAGATTCGCCCACTTCCTCTTTCCTCCTCACACGTTCCGTCGTTGTCGAAAGTCTTGGTCCACTTTATTCCCTCTCCATTTTACCAATTTCCAATTTCCAACCTTTATTCCTTCGACCCTCCCATATATGGGGGTCGTCTTTCTACGCGGAACCGTCGTCGCGATCACCATGGATGCAGCGCAGAGGAACCACCGCGGCCCCTCCAAGGTCGCCGCGGCGACGCCTCTCTCGGGCGTGGCCGACGCGTTCGAGAAGCTGGCCGGCTCGCTGAGCGGTGACCGCCGGAGGAACGGCGGCGGGGGGATCCGGCTGGACGCTCTCTGCGACGCCTGCGGTCCCGTCTCGGTCCTCTTCGGTTGCCTCGGGATGGCCTTCAAGTTCGCCGAGCTGGAGTTCGTCTCCAAGGTAAGAGAGTCCTTTTCTTGCTCTCTCCTGCGGAATTTGGCTCTTGTTCCTGCTACTGCTAGTACGCGATCGTCATCGTGCGCGCAGTTTGATTCTTCGATTTCTTCGTAGCTGTGGTTTCCGTGCGAGGGTTCACCTGTCGGAGAGTGCACGTTTTGCCTCGGTCTAGATGATCGGTGCTGCTCGAAATTCGATGCGCATGGACTGTTATGGCTACAGCTTACACTTTTGTTAGCTTTGCGCTGCTATGACAAATAGGAAAAAGAGAGTGCACGTTTTGCCTCGGTCTATTTGATTGGTGCCTACTCGAATTCGATGCGCATCGACTGTTATGGCTACAGCTGACCCTTTTGTTAGCTTTTCACTGCTATGTCAAATAGGGAAAAAAAAAAGGAAAAGAAAAGGATTGACATGATTCCCCTGATTATCGGATTTGCCGCCGGCATGATAAGGCAAGGCGGCAGTCACGGTCAATGGAAAGAAACGCGAGAGACTCTTGACTGTAGCGAGGCCATCATCGGTGTGCCAGCATGTAGTGTTTGTTGCATTTCTCTCTGTCTTGATCGCTTCGTGTCTGAATTTGGCCATGAGCCACCATATCAACCGGATAACTATTGAGACAGAGTTCATAGCTACTCCTACTCTTGATTCCTGCTTAGTTTTCTACTATTTCCATGGCAACGGCAATTCTCTGCTAAAAGTTCACGTGCCCACATTCCCTGTTACCATGAGAAAATGCAATGCATCCCCTTTGTAGTCAACTCTCTTGCATCTTGTTGACATATTGAAGCCATCACGGTCTCAGTATTCATGATTATCTTAGTTTCTTGTGGCTCTGGAATTGTCATCCTTTTCTTTCCTTTGCATATGCAGGTTGAGTTTGCTCGTTTTTATACTCTTATAGGGGTAGATTAACTTAGTTGTCCTTGAATAAGTGAGGTAAATGTTTGATGAACACCAGAGGGAAAAAAACAGAAGAAGAGGTTTGGTTGTTTTCTCTGGAATGTCTGTCCTGCAGTCCTGCTTTGCTGCTTGAATTTCCTGAACCCGCTGTACCCTGAAAATATTGGCAGGGCATCAGCTACCTTTGCTTTAGATTTACACTTTCATGTCTTTTATGTTTTTTCATAGAATCAAATGCTCGACCTTTCTAACGTGGGTTTCCAATTAATCAAGAGATCTACTTTAGGAGATTTGATACTCTAAATGAACTATTTATTGGAACTATGGACACCAATCTGATTCCCTCATGTCGAATTGATGACTAGCAGAAAAACGTGTCATCTAAGTTCAACAATACCAGACGGTTGTATTAATTGTTTCAAAAATATAAATAGGCGTCATTATAGATGTAAGCATCAGAAGTAATTCCACACACTAAAGATGGGTTGTGCTTCTGCTTTTTTTTTTACTTTTTCAATTTTCTATTGAAGAATTAAAGTCTTTTTTCCTTGAGCCTTTCGTAGTTAAACCTTTTTGTGAAAAAATATATGCACGGATTAAGATTTGGGCTCAACGCATGTTTATGTTTATGTTTTGGTTCACCTTTTACTTTGAGCTCTATTTGCTACACTAACACTCAGTTTGGATGGAGTGATAGAAAGGAAAAAAAAAAGATTTAATTAATGATGAGGGAAAAGCAGAGAAATTATTTAATATGATTGAGTTATGATATTTTTTGGATGCTAGCAAGGGAAATGAAAGGGAAAAAATGCATTATGATGTAAAAGTCATTTTATGTATTTACAATAGACGTAATAAGAGTATAAGAGGGATAGACGAATAGATCTTTTAATTACTACACAAATCCTCGAAATCTCTTTGAAACAGCTTAAGTTTTTAGAACAATTGGTTGTGGTTCCACAAAATTTTACGTGGTATCAGAGCAGGAGGTCCTGAGTTCAAATTTTTCCAGGACCCATTTTACCTCCCCAATTAAATATTTCTGCGCTTAATTCAAAAAGACCAAACTAAGCGTGAGGAGGAGTGTTAGAGTAATTAAATAATAAAACCACGCCTTTATCCAATGGCTTAAGCTTTTAGAACAGTTGGCTGTGGTCCCTCAAAATCTTACATATAAAATTGACCGGACCAATCTCTTCTAATATCTCTCCTAATCATTTCTCTCTATCTCTTTCCCTCCCCCCAAACATGATTGTGTTTATAGAACCCTTCTCTTTCTCTCCTAGTTTCTCCTAACAAACAAAGTGGAAACGAATTAATAACTAAGACCCTTTATTTCTCCATTTAGTAATTAATAGCATGTCAAATTTATCCATATCTTGCTGGGTAGCCTCTAGCTAATTCGCAATTTATGAGCATCTATGATCAATAGCTGTGCCTAAATTTTTTTCGCGTCATCAGTGCTTTTAATACGGAGAAAAGCCATGTATCTGATGCTAACTTGCTTGACAGGTGTGTGATCTAATGGAGGCATCAAAAAAATATGGCACTTTAGAGAAAATAATTGATTTTGATGTTGCCAATTGCACGGTGAAGAAGCAAGGAAGCCACACGCGGAATCTTCGTCGGGTTAGGCTAGGTCTGGACCTCATCAGAGCTTTATTTGAGCAATTTCTGTCTTCTCAGTGAGTATGGCTTTTCTATTCTAGCTGTTTTATCTGGTTACCTGTTGAAACAGCATAGGATAATAAGATGTAGCTTACTTCAGATTCACATGCTATATATTGTTTCTCTTTTGGATCTATGGTCAAGTTTCACTCACTATTGTGTTCTGACTGCGGATGCTAAATTCCTCCTGTAATTTCTCAAAGTTGAAGGAATCTTATTATATGCAAGGAAAAGGCATAAAGTAGGATTTTTCTATTGAATATTAAGAGTAGAAGAAATAAAGTTAGAGATATGGTTTACTTGCTTTTCTCGCGAGTTCTGTTATTTTCATAACTTGATATGGCTATACGGGCGGAGGGCCCATTAGTAACACTAACTAAAGTCTCTTCAGCTTATTGAGATAACTACTAAGCAAGCCATTTTCTATGTATCCATGCTGAGCATCCTGCTTGATAGAGGTTGACTATCCACGTAGATACAGCTCGGTGGCCTCCACATTTATTGAATTTTACGTCTAGGTTTTCATCTGTGGACTTAACATTCCCTGACTACTCTCATTCCCAGTGACAACTCCTTGAAGGAAGCAGCTACCACAGCTTATTCCCAGGTTTGTGCACCATATCACTCGTGGGCAGTCCGGACAGCAGTTTATACAGGAATGTATGCCCTCCCGTCAAGGGATCAGCTTCTGCTAAAGCTCAATGAGAATGGTAATATTTGTTCTGCATGATTGTATATTAGGCATAGGACTGTAAAGTCTGCTACTTCTGTTTTTATATGTTTTTTTCCTGAAAACAAATGCCTTAGAGTAAAATTCATTGAACGCAAGACTTTTGATGAATTAACAATATTTCAATGTGTCTTTTAGACAGACTGATTTGAGGCCTAACCTCATAAATTTGAGTTGATGGATGGTTTGATGCTTTGAAATAGTCTAGTCTCTAATTTTCTTTCTTTTCGCTGGATAGTCTAATGACCAAGTTACGGATGGTAATCTCTCTTGCCATTGTCAGAAACCTTTCCTGTTCAATTAGGTCGAAATGCTTCTGACCAAAAACAAAATCTGTTGAAATACTCAACCCAGGGATAGGATTAACAACTAAGATGAATGCATGACGTACTTTTAGTTGCTTAAGCTTATCTGTGTTAAATCCAAAACCAAAACTTGCATTGCTTTATCGCTTTAATGGCAAAACTATGAATCATGCGTGTGCTCTTGAGTCCAAAAGGCATTGTGGATGTGGCTTGGTGGTTCCGGAGTATGCTCGCAGTAGAGACTTTTGTAGGAGTACAAACGACAACCCACAATCCTTTAATTAATATATTCTGCAAAACGTGAGTTGGAATCCAATCATTGGAAAATGCCAGTGAACCGCAAATGGTGTTCTTTATGTCGTCGTTTGCATATCTCAAATCTGTCTTCCGTGGTTGCAGATCATAGTGCAGAAAAGAAGATGAGAAGGTACATCAATGCCTGTATCCCAGTGATCGAGTACATCGACAAGCTTTACCTATGTAGGAACATAACATTGGATTGGTGATCTAGTGTGCATGGACGGCAAACACATGATGGATCACAAAGTGTAGCTACGCCGAACTCGTCATCAGCTCCAATAGAACCCAACCCGTGGAAGGGATCATTTAACACTTAGTCATTAGCGCAGGACGTACTTTCTTCTTGTGTGTAATGGAACAACCATTTTCTTTTCGTTTTCCTCCTTGAGGCTGTAAGCCATTGTAGGAGAGGACTGCGTGGCCCAAACACCATCTTGCAGGAGCTCTGGTGCTCTAGTAGCAAAAGTCCGTATCTTTATGTTTTAGGTAATAATGCCTCACTAATACTCAATTACTCTTGAAATTCAGAACTTTACTGGGTACTTTTTCCATTCAAAAGTACTCGTAATTGGTCTTTCCGTTCGGGTGCTCTATCGTGATGCTGATTTGGGTGTGCGGCAACGGTGGAGACGCTCTCCCAATCACCCTCAATTGGAATATTTTTTTCTCTTTGAATCCGCCAATCGATGCCGAGTGCCGACCCTCGTCGGAGGCCTGGTCAGATTGGACAAGGGTTTCAATCGTGAGTTGTGACCGGGGTTGCTGTCTAAAGATCTCATCACGGGCGTCGTGCTCAAGCAAACCCCCGCGAGGAGGGTTACCGGTGATGCCATGAGGCCTTCTCTTAGAAGAAGACGGTCCATCGCGGGGAATGCTGCCAAATCAGCTGGCCGAAACAAGAGCGGCCACCGGCGAAAGCCGGCGGACGCACGGGCGGCGCGTGCCGAGCGGAGGCAACCGGTGAAAATTCCAAGGCGCGATTTATAATAATAGAGGAAAACAAGACAAAGAAAGAAAAGCGAGGGGCGGGGCTGTCGCAATCCCACTTCTTGTCCGGGCCGGCCTTAGCTGTCGTTTGGATCCATTCCATCCGGATTACGTCACCCTCCCCTTTCGTTGTTTTTGCTTTTATTATTGATTTCTTTCTTTTTGGGGTCGATTTTCTGCTTTTATTATTGATGACCCGACCCTCTTTTGGAACGAATGTTTCTTTTTTTAATTGATTTTTTTGGCTCCCATTAATTTGAGCACCGTTTGATCGCTGGGATGGCTTGGGGTCCCGACGTGCTTGGCCCAGCAACTTGCTGGATGGCGAAGTGGTAGGGGCCCCCCCGATCTCGATTCCCTGATCTCCGTTGCCCCGCACTCGGACATCATTCACGCACGTGCCGAAATTCGCACGTACTTTTGCAATTTGTTTAATCTAAATCAGTGGATATCCATCGGGCCGAATTCCCGAGCTCGAGCCTCGGAAAGTAAATGGGAACGCCCGGAAAGGGGAAAGGGGAAAGGGTGGTGAAAGTGGGAGGCCCAAAAGTCACGTGATTTGCGATCATTACCGCGTGAGGACAGACGTGACATTTGATGCCCAATACATTCGCACGTCGTGTGCTGCGAGGGGAGTGATTTGAACATTGATGTCTTGCGTTGGTCGTTTTCCCATTCTCTCGATTCAATTTTATTCTTGGCTTCCCCATTTCTTTTGTGCACTCATAGTTTACTACTTTTACTAAAACACCTCGATTGTCAATAGATATTTTTCATGAGAGCGCGTGTTCACGCGTTGTACCCACGTAATAATCCTTTATACGGAAATTCAATATCAAAGAATCCCGCATCTTCGTGATTTATTCGTTAATAAGAGGGATGAAGACACGTAATTTATCCCATAACAATAATTTCAAGAGATATTGTTACGGAAATGGGCGAAACGAAGAAATCGTATTGCTCTCTCTCAACCCATTTTTTGACGTGTTTCGTCTGTAATTGAGAGATGACTAGACTCTTTATATAAGATATTAATAAGTGCCTTCAATAAATATCTTTCGTCAAAGCACATGAAATATTATATATTCATGAAAGTTGCAACTTTAATAGCCATTTTAGCATTTAAATAATCATCCAATCATTAATAATATCATGTGGACCGTAATTGCTCTTCCACTGGAGGGATTAGACCGCGGGTCGCGCATCTTAGACATGGACAAAAGCATCATCTTCTTCTTCTTCTCCTTCTTCTTCACCTTCCAGCAGAAGGTTAAGGAAGATAATTATTTGCACCCAGCAAATCGCTCGTCCGTGGGCCTCCGATTTTGGATGCTTGTGGTCAGCAGGACAAGGACAGAAATCGCTTTTAAATTGCCCTCGAAATGACACGAACGAAAGAGGGCACCACCACCACTTTCCAGCATCTGGCAGGTGGCCCAACACCAAAAGATGGGAGGAAAAAAAATCAGGTTTTGGAGAAATGTTTTCGAGCTACTGGTTATCTAAAGAGGAACAGACGAATCGGATCACGCTACGAAAGCGATACGAACGAAGTCATCGGTTATGGAATGCGGTTAGACGACCGGCACAGCTTCGAAGATGCGGTTGAGTTCGTCGTTACTTACAAAGCAAGACCCTTTTTGTCGCGAGTGTTGGAAAGATGGTGAAGACGTTCATGGCGCGCGAGATGATTTCATCTTTGTCCTAAAACCACCTGTTTCAAATTTTAACAATCTAGGAAGGATTAATTCACCATTCATGAATTGTTAAAAGAGCGACTTTTTTTTCGGCTTTTCTGATATTAAGAAAATGATTAATACCACGAAAAACTTTAAAACGGTACATCTGTAATAATTTTATTCAAAATTAATTTTTTTGACCAACAAAAACCCCAAATCGATACACCTATGACAGATCTACCCAAAATTAATTTTTTGACTACAAAAAACCCCGAACCGGTACACTTGCGACAAATTTTACCATCCATTAAATTGAATTAATAGCATGAAATATCCCAAATTGATAAACATGTGACAGACGAAATGGTAAAATCCTAAATTTGTACATCTGTCAACTGTCATGTGTTATCAAACTTAGTAATTTGATCGTATAATTTAACGGAAATTAATAGAAGGTAAATTTGTCATAGGTGTACTTGTTTGGGATTTTTTATGGTCAAAAAAATTAGTTTAAGGTAAAATTATCACAAGTATACTAATTTGAGGTATTCGGTGGTATTAACTCTTAAGAAAAATAGAGACCAAAATATGTAAGCGTGAGGATAAGATAGCTTTTTTTGCGATTTGCCAAAGTTTTAGAATCGTAATTGCGTGACCGCAAGAAAGATATATGAAGACTTTGAAATGATTGATGTAAGTGAGAAATACAATATAGGTAGCTGGTTGTCGTGAATTCTCCCGTCTAATCAGACACCGTGGCTTCTAATCAGCATTTGGGAATTGCAATGGATAACCACATACGATCGTATAAATGATCACCGGTTAATATGTCAATGTAGTGCGACATGAACGCGGTTTATTGAACAAGTAATGCTAATCGTCAGATACAATGAGATCGATCTAATGAAAACGATACGCTAAATAACGCGACACGTTGTAAACAAAGAAAGTCGCACCGAACAATCGAAGGGGTTTATCACATCACGTGAGATCCCGACTCCGCATCTCAATTTCGGTACACTCTCGTGCATTATTTAGTCGTGCAAAAACGGAATTTTGGATGTGCAACGGGGACAAATTTTATTTGGACTTGACGAGCGCAAGTTCCGCACGCCACCCTCCCTGCCTCGGACGGCTGCTTTGACTTTGTCGCCAGTTGCTGCCCACCACGATGTTTCCCGGTCGGACCAGTCAAAGTTTCGATCTTCAATCCGACCGTTGTCGTGCCTCCGAATCTGGCGCCGACCGTATTGCTCTGAACAGACGAATTTACGTAATCATCTTTTCCCGAGACTCGAATCTCTGCCCTCGCGAAGCTTCGTATTGTCAAGTACGTGGCCCATCGCCGACGATTAAGGAGAGCAATATCCATGTGGGCAAGCGTCAATAATCAGTGCCGCTCGGTTGTCGATGCACGACCAGGTATGGCCTGATGATGATCGACCAAAGCATCGATTGACGGGCTCTTGGAGAACCGCCGCGACGCCGAAAAGAAATTAAACACGTGAGGAGCAGAAAGCAGAGTAATTGCGATCTTCGGGACAACTGTTGTGTGTTTTTAGAGGAACGATTGTTTGGAAACAAGTTCATGGCGTCGTATGGGCACGAGACTTTCGGAAGTCGAGGAGCATGGACTCAACCACTATTAATTACCATTGATCATCCACCGAAGAGCCATGCACAAATCAGATAAATTTACTATATTTCAATATCTTTACTGTTCTGTAATATACTTTTATTCTTGATTGTAATTTTCAGATCCGCGTTGTCGATTAAATTCCGGTATGTATTTTTATTCCAGGTGTTGTATCGTCGATTAAATCTCGGCATAATATCTTAATGTTCTTAAGCTATGTCATTGATTAAATTTTGACACGGCCCGCGTCTGTTCGGTCATGTTTGAACTTGAATAGTTGCCTTCTATCACCTACGATATTTCCTATCCAAAGTCAGTGCGGAACCTATTTCTTTTAATTAAAAGCCAAAGAACGACTTTCGACGAAAGATATTTCATCATGAGAAAAAATTCAGTGAAACACTAACTAATGCGTATTTTAATAAACTTTTTGCTTGAGTTTTGGAACTTGAGCTTGTTGTTAGATGAAAAGGTGTCACTATTACATGGTACAACGATCATACAAAAGGTATGTTCTCGCTTTCTATCTCTTTCAACTCCCTTTGATTAATTAAATTTCAATATATGAAGCAAGATTAGTATATGCCGTAACCGAAAAATGAAACTGCATAAGCTTTCACCTTGCCCTTCCTTTTCGTTTTTTCACGTTTTTATAGCAATCCATAAAAACTGCCATTTCTACATGCTTAATCACTGGAGTTTGCCTCAGTAGCTACCCTTCCCACTTGGGAATGGAGAAGTTGGGAGCTTGATTCTTCATCTTCTCAAGAGTGTTAGGAGTGGGGGCATTTTAGTTTCGGATGTGATTTCCGACTTTCACGCTCTGCAAAGAGGTAAGGTAAAAGTCTGAGAAACAGTAGTAATGACCGTTTGTAGATTGACATTAATATGTTTTTGCTCACGGCGTAATTTCTTTCATAAAAATCTAGCCATCCTACGTGACATGACCAACGCTGATGCGAAAAAAAAATTCAAATATTTTTAATTATTCTAAATTTTCTTGATTTTTTCATTTTTTTTCTTTCTTCCTCCACTATTCATTGGGCCTCTGTAATGGCCGGCAATCAGCCATAGAAGAAGGAAAAAAGAAAAAAAACGAAAGAAATTCAAAACAATTATAAATAATTCATAAAAAATTTAAAAAGTTCAAAAAATCGTTCATGTCAGCATCGGGTATGCTCACGGCGTAATTTCTTCCATAACAATCTAGCCATCCTACGTGGCATGATTGACGCTGATGCGAACAAAAAAATTCAAATATTTTTAATGATTCTAAATTTTCTTGAATTTTCCTACTTCTTTTTTCCTTCTTCCTCCACCAGTCATTGGGCCTCTGCGATGGCCGGCGATCGGCCATAGAAGAAGGAAAAAAAGAGAAAGAAATTTAAAATAATTATAAATAATTCATAAAAAATTTAAAAAATTCAAAAAGTCGTCCACATCGGCATTGGATATACCACATAGGACGCAAGATGGTTAGCGTCCACATCAATAATTACCGATCAAAATTGGCCAAAAATGACTCTATTGACAAATTTTCGTAATGATTAAGATCTAATTGGAATGTTGATGACTGAATTGATATTTACACAAGAAATTTAAGACTTTTTCATGATTTTCCTTGAAGTCTTTTATAAATGATTTATAAGAGGCTATCGCAATTGTGGAAATATCGTTTTCTCTATAATATAGGAAACTCAAACCTTGCACTCATTCATCTTCATGGATATGTGTAAATCAACCATTCATGCACTTCGAGTAAGGCTCCACTTATGAAGTGACGAGCGCGATCCCCTTGGATATTATGAGCTGGGACTTGATTTGGATGTAGGATTTGCTAAATCCAAACCAATAGCTCAACGTTAGAAATATCATTAGCTACACTGAAAATGAAGTTACGCTCGATGACAAATGATTATAAATTGCTTGAAATGTGGAATCATACTTCTATATGCAAGACTCGCAAGCTGGAGGGGGTTTATTCAGTTGATTGGCTAGGTGGTTTTGCCACATTCATAGGAATATGTTCATCAACACAAGCAAAATTTTGGGTTTCATGGTTGGGACTCAACTTCGCGAGACAACTTGATTTTCATAAGATCATCATTGATATGGATTCTAAAGCCATCAATGATATTGTTAATCAATGATCATCATTGATTTGGAGTTAGCGAGACTTAATTTGGAAAAATTAAAATTGTCAACATTTGGTTAAAAAGATGCATAAGTTGGAATATAAAAAAAGTACGGATTCTTTCAATTAAGGGCGAATTTCACTTTACCCCCGCGACTTTGGTGTCGGTGGAAGTCAAACCCCGAACTTTAAAAAATCGCATTTTACTCACTTAAACTTGCATTTTATTACACTTTTTAACTTCCCATTAACTTTTTTTCATTAATATGTACCAATTCAGTCGAAAAGCTATCTTTCAAGGCAAAGCTCTTGAAGTTATTCTTTAATTTCATTTGAAATATTTATTTCCTTAATCCTCCATATTAAACAAGCTTTTTAATGTTCCGCTTATTTATATTTTTTCTTAATCCAAGCAATATTTAGATTTTTTTTTTGGTCAGGCGTAATATTTAGATGGAATGCTGGCATCTTCGATGCTATGCCTATGTGCCAAGGGGAAGAGGCGACAATCGAAACAAAATTGAAGGAAAAATTTCACACTTCACCCTTCCTAATCGCAAACGCATAAGGAGTTATTCTTAATTTAATCAAATGGCCAGGCATACCTAAATTAAAATCCGGGTGGGGCTGAGAGCCCGAGATCAGATAAACGCTAAGGCGATCCAATGCTGTCCACGTCACCTTCTTTGCTGCATTCCGTGGACAGGAGCACCCGTCCGAGGTAAAAAGCAGTAGACGATTCCCACGTTCCAGAACCGCATCGTCTTGCGAAATGAGAAAAAAAAAATATTTAAATTACGACGACCAAGAGGCTGCTAGAGTCTCCGAAGTCAATGTTTCGATAACGTTGATCAATATAAGATCCGTAGATTTTGAACGGAGGAAAAAAAAAAAAAGAGCAAAAAAGAGATTTTGCCAGTCAATGACAGCTGGCGATCAAGAAAGAGCGGGTCGTCCCCTCCCCCGGTCGCGGCAATTGCGGGAGCCACCTGTCCTTTCAGATCCCCACCAGCCCCCCCCAACTTGCGCGCTCTCTCTCTCTCTCCTCCACCGTGGCGATCGCTGATTGGGCCGATAGGCATGGGCACCCCCGTCATTTCGCCCAACCCCCCAGCGGGGGCATTTCCGACATCTCACGCCCCCCTCCCCCGCCCCGGGCAATTTCCTGCTCACCTTCCCTTTGCGCGTCATCCCCATCGATCCAATCTCGGCCGTCCATTCCCCCTCTCCCCACGCCCGCCCTCCGATCTCCGATCTCGAAACCCTAGCGCAATCCCCCCCCCCTGCTCTCTGTCTCTCCGTCTCTCTCTCCTCGGATAAATTAATTCGTTTCAAAAAAAGGTTTTCTTGCGTTCAAAAGAGTTCATTTTATCCCTTTCTCTCGTGCCACGGCAACGAAGACGAAGACCCCAAGGCAGATTTTCGCCGAGTTCCCCGTAGATTGAAGGGCGGCGGTGGTGAGAGAGCGCGCTCGCCGGAGGCGGCGAAGGATTCCTCTCGCCGGAGCTTCGCGTCGACGTCCCGGTGTGGGGGGTGTGGGGGGGCTTCTTCTGTGACGGGAGAGGTTTTTTGCTCTTCTTTCTTTCTTTGCCGGTCGCGCCGAATCGGGATCCGTTCCGGGGGTGACGAAGATGGAGAAATCATCGGCTGCGGCGGCGGCGTCAGCGTCGGCGGCGGCGGCGGCGTCTCCTCCGTCCGCGGGCGCGGCGTCGTCGGGGTACGCGGCGTGGGACGAGGTGGCCGTGTCGAGCGACAGGGGGAGGCGGGAGGTCCATTTCTTCCTGAGGCGGGTGGACGGGGGCCGAGATCTGGCGGTGGTGGGCCGGGAGCGGAGCTTGCGGCACATGACCTACCACTGCGCGCTGCGGGGCCGGTCGGCGGTTGGGCTCGGGGACTGCGCGCTGGTCTCGAGCCTCAAGTCCCGGAGGGAGGTCGTCGACTGGTTGAACTCCGCGATTCAAGGTTCGTGGGGATTCTTTTCTTCCCTATCGTCTTCGTCGCTAAGTTCATTAAGATGAAGGTTTTCGTGGGTACGATTGGCGTTTTCTGGTGTTGGGCTCTTCTTCTTTTCGGTTTCTTAACAATCGAAGCGGATATTTAACACGCCTCTTGACTGTGCTTCGTTTGATTTTGATACGGTTTTGCCTTTTTGTTGCTTTCATCCAAAATATCTCATCCGTTTCTTTTTTGTGGAACGGGGTTCTGTGTTTTTCCCGGCTTCCTTCTCCGGATTGCGTCGCGAAACAACCTTTTGGATGGTTATGAGTGTGGTTGACAATTCAAGTGTATATTTTCATATGTTTCTTGTTGGAACTTGCACCCTTTGAGCTTGAGCTGGTTATTTCCTTGCGCGCAAAAGAAATTGATGTCAACGTGTTTCTGTAACCTACTGTTTTCTCGTGTCTTTCATACGCGTTTGCGAAAGATGGGTCTTTCTTCTTTTTTTTTTTTTGGTTTGGAGACCTATGCCGGCGAAAGATAGATTTGAGGCTGATATGAAATTTAATTATCGTCTCCCTGTCATGATCTGAAAGGAAAACACTGAGCCAAAACCATTTGATTCGCATGGATGAAAATTCCGTGTCTGTGTGATCTGGCAAAATTGCTTTTTTAAAAGCTGAGAATCTTAATTTCTTATTTTTTGGATGCAGCCCCAATGATTCTACTCTTTTAATTGATTGCTTTCATAGCAGTTGTTTCGACGAAGATTATAGTATATTGACTCGTTTTCTCGTCGCCTTTATGATTATAGAACATGAAAACGTCTATGTACTAATGGCAGTTCCTTGCGTTTTCAGTGACCTTGAGATGTTCTTGTTTCGGTTTTGGGAATTGCTTGCCATGCTCTTATGGTCATGGCCGTGTGTTTATTGTGGTTCTGCTGTTCATGTTATTACAAACTGATGATGATCTGGGCTGCAGGAATGCCTTTTCAAATTTTAAAGAGCTGGTTGAGAGCATCGGAATCGAAATGCCCTCAAATAATCTAGGTTATAACCTTTCATGGCCAAACTTGTCATTTTGTTAATGGATTGGGCTTTCCTTAGATGTGTTTGGACCCACTATCGCTATTCGCCTGTCCCCTTTAAGAACACTTTGAGGCCGGTTGATCTCCTGTGCGATGCAACCTTCTGAATCTTTGGATGTTTGGATATCATTGTTGAACTACTTCTGATCGATATATTACTTCCCCTTCGATTCAATGTCCTTCTATCAAGGAATAGGATGTGTTCTTGATTTCATTTTCATGAATTGTATTTTTTGCAGGTCGGTCATCTGAACAGCAGCATCATGCGGACAGTGGCTTTTTGGCTAGAGAAGGTGCACAGAAGCTGGATGTTGGTTTCCCTACGGTTTGTACCCATCATACCTCTCAACATAGTTTCGATATTGTACTATTTTTTTCCTGAGAAACCTAGGTTTGGGGTTTGAGACTTTTGGATCTGTGCTAAATAATTTTTCGCCCTTACAATTGGGCTTGTATTTTATTTGGAACTTATTTTGGTTTCACTCTTGGAAATTGAGTCTATTGACCTGAGCGTGTCTTATATTTTAGCCTTTTACCATTCTTATGTGATGTGGGAATCAAGGGCCTTAGTATTGTCAAATAGCTTAAATGTTCCATTTTCTTTTGGGTTTTCTGTCGGTTGGTCCTTATAAGTACAGGGTTGTAAGCCTGATGTAGGACTTGCTGAAAAGGTAGGTGACTCGGCCTGATTCAGAGTGCAGTGAATTTATCAAAAATAAAATTGAGATGGAATTTGGTTGTTGATGGGTGATGTCAGTTTTACGATTGCTTTGTGTGGTGTTTGTTAGTAAGTTATGAGCACCTGCCTGTCTATTTTCTCTCTTTTTCTTTCAGCTCTGTTTAATCATTTATTTCTTCCGTGTTTCTTTTCCCCCCCTGTTCAGGATTCTCTAACTGCTAAACTGGGTCATTCTTCCAAGGAGATCCAGTGGCTAGGCTCCCCATGGACATGCAAGAAAAAGCGGAAGCACTTTCCTTCTTTTTTCCGTAGAGGTGTCAAAGTCTCTGTAAGTTCTATTTTGATCTTGGTTTCTTTTTCATATTATGGGGAATTTTCACTAGTTATCCTTTCTCTTTGTTTGGCATGAATGTCTCACTGTGTTCTACTATTTTCTCAATATTTTCAGGTTCATGACTTTGTATATGTTCTTGCCGAAGAGGATAAACGACTGGTTGCTTATTTGGACGATATGTTCGAGGATTCCAAGGGCAACAAGATGGTTGTAGTACAGTGGTTTCACAAAATTGATGAGGTTGGGATTGATTTGCCTCGTAATTTCAATGACAGAGAGATTTTCTTTTCTCTTTGTCTTCAAGATCTCAGCATTGAATGTATAGATGGATTGGCTACTGTCCTCAGTCCCCAACATTTCGAGAAATATATGAATGAGGCAAGCAAATCTTCGTTGGAAGTATTTGTTTGCCACAACCTCTTTGAAGAAGATGATATCAAGCCTTTTGACATTACACAAGTTGAAGGTTACTGGAATCAGGATGTCCTGAAACGTATGAATCCTTTTCCTCTGCCGAAACCTCCTCTAAGATCTCAGCCGACTGAATTTCCACGAGATATGAAATGCAATGTTGATGAAGATGGTGGGATCAGACCTAGAAAGAAGCAACGCCTTGTGAAGGAAAGTGATGCCATTGAGATGCATAGTTTGAAAGAAGGGTCTGAGCAAAAAATCATGAAGAAAGACCCGCCACATCATTTGATTGTAGGTTCCGAAGTGGAGGTGCTATCTCAAGATAGTGGCTTGAGGGGATGTTGGTTCAGAGCTTCAATCATTAAGGCATTCAATGCCAAAGTTAAGGTTTGTTATCAGGACATTCTGGATGCAGATGATGAAACAAAGAAGCTTGAGGTATGCTTTCTCATCTCTACATCACTTATTTTGTTATTTCGTTGGGATGCTGTTTTACATTCGGTGTTAAACATGTTTACTGGCTTGACGTTGCAGGAGTGGATTCCAGCATGTAGAGTGGCTGCTCCTGATGAATTTGGTCTCAGAATTATTGGAAGGTCAATGATTCGGCCATGCCAACGGTCTAGAGAAAGTGAAGTTCCAAAGGTTGTTGATGTTGGGACTGTTGTGGATGCTTGGTGGAATGATGGGTGGTGGGAGGGCATTGTGGTCCGTAGAGAATCTGAAGACAGACTCTGTGTCTATTTCCCAGGTTTGAAAGAGATTTTACTTTCTTGAATTTTCTACCTGTTTTACAGATAATCATATTGGATTTTCGCTTTGCTTTTCCCCCTCTTGTTCTTAATATTTACTTATTACCTTATTGCAGGAGAAAAACGAGAATTAGTCTTTCCACTTGGGGACTTGAGACATTCCCGAGAATGGTCAGAAAATAGATGGATTCATATAAGGAATAGAGCAGATGTCGTCACTGCAATATTACCTAACGTGCGGGTGGATCAACATGTGGAGGAACATCACAGTAATGAAGCCGCTGAAGCTGCAATTAAGGACTACCGCAAGACATCAAGAAACAATGAGGCTGGTTGCGAGAATCCTCTGGATCATCGGTCGTACTCTCAGTATGATGGGGTAGATGAGTCGCTGGCTGTTCCGGATCTTCTGAAGGATGATTCTCTTGCTCATTTGAAATGGAAGGTTTCAAGGAAGAGAAGTCGAAGTGGTGGGAGTTCTTCCCTGAAGGTACAATTTGATAATGACTGTACTAGCTCGCCGGAGATGGGAATCTGTACCCGTGCGAGGTTTTTGATGGATGCCACCATGAAAGTTGATCACGAGAATTGCAAGTTTGCTGGTGATTCACTTTTCAGTTCTTCAGTAGTGCCGACGCTGACAAGCTTGGTCATGTCCAGGTGAAAGACCACTTGGACAGTGATCTATCGCCTGGTAGTGAAAATTTAGTTGAGGCGCAGGTATGTCGGAAGGGCGATATTATATTGCCAATGAAGTGGAAAGTACGAGGGAGCAGAAGTCACCTAAGACGGCGCAATAACAGAGCAGGTAAATGCTGGCAATACCACCAGCTGCCTCGCTGGGTTTGTGATTACTGAAGTTTTGCTTTGGACAAAATTGATGAAAAGAGATTTAATCTCTCGAGCTTTGGTCTCGGGTGCTGCTCTGGGTTTGAATTCCATGCCACAATCTCGCGGGTCACTTAGTAGGTCTAGAGTTTTAAATCTTGTTCTATGCTGTGCATCATATCGATGCAGCTCCAGGGTTCTTCTTGACTTAGGTTGTTAATAGGAAAAGTAACCGCATCCAGGTCCTTTTTGGTCACATTTTATATTTTACATGTAACCACAGCCTGAGGGTGCCACAGCCCAGGCAACCATTTTGGGTGCAGTAGGGTAACGGTTAGGACTGACTTTTCGAGTCTCCCTTGAGGATGTCTTCTTGGAATCTGTACATGACCTTTCTGTTAATAAGATTTGATGTTGGGGTGATTGAATTGAATTTTGTTTAGCAATGGAATGAAACAGATGGAGATAACATCTGTACGGATTGTACCGTATACCATGTTGTTGTTTGCAAGGGTTTTAGGGGTGAGCGAGGGAGAGGAAGAAGATAAGGAAAGTGTAGAATGATGAGGTGTAGAAAACGATTTCCTTGTTGGGAGGTAAAAAGGGATGATGGCCAAATTCTCATGCGAAAATGATTTTTTCATTAAATTTTAATTTAAGGGAAAGCTGGAAGAGTTTGAAAATCTTCCACTTCCCTTTTCATTTCATTCATGAAATTTGGATGTTCTGAGAATTTATTAGACGTGGAGTTTGTTCTCTCCTCAAAATGAGCACTTCCATTTTCTGTCTCTCTCGAACAGAGGAATGCTCTGGCGACATTCCTTCCCGAAATTCCTCTCCAGAACTTCCACTGGTTGGAGAGACGATGGGATATAGTTTCTTGACCTGGGCGAGGCTAGTTTTGGCTTGTGATTCGACTGACACCGTTACACTTATTTTACGTCGTTCGGAGATGTTACTGCTGTAGCCTCTGATATTCTTTTCGAGCTAATAGAAAATATCGCATCTCACTATTCAGATTTGCTTGAAGATTAGGCTGTGCAATGTTTCATGAGATGCGAATGCTTGTGCAATATCTACGCAATGCACGAATGCATAGCCTAGGGGCAAAGCAAGAGATGCCTCATATGCAGGTTGTAGTTTTGGTACAATGATGTATGCTTCTCGCGGGTTCAAGCCAGGACCACCCTCAAAGAAAGAAGCTTGGAATTCACCCCGAGGACAAGCAGTGTTCCCCGAGAACAAGAAACCACCTCCCTCTTTCTCTGCCTGCAAGAATCAGATCCCAACATGAAGGACAGAAAAGACAACTTCCCAAAAGCAGAACTTTGGAAATATTCTCGCTTGACCCTTCCTATCCTCCCACCTCCCAAGTCCTCCTCTTCCATAAGCCCCTTTAAGTCCCCCTAATCAACTTCATAATTGACTTGCAAATCATGTGTAGAATGAGCACCAGCAGGTTGATGCCCCCAAAGGCAAGATTGATCCCATACTCTGTGTCAGTAGTGCTGCCGGTTCTTCCTCTGTTTTAAAGTTTTTTCTGACCCCCCCTTGCAGGTTTGCTATATGACCATGAGGATGAGCATAGATTGCAATGCTTGTTGCAGGAAACTAAGGAGAATACTGCTGAGCATGAAAGGTACTGGGGACTCCTTCCTCCCTCTTTTCCATTTACCCATCTTGCAACTTGAGTTTCTAGATCCAATCCATTAGGTTCGTGACGAGGTTTGTATCATCTTGAAGAAATTGAGACCCACGTGATCGAGAAACCGAACAACCGAGTTTATGTGTATGGGAGGCTCAGGCCGTCCGACGTGGCGATTAAGCTGAGGAGGAAGATGAACCGTCGAGTTGAGATATTGGAGGTTCAAGATCTTGATAGCGGCGACGAACATGTCGAGTAAAATCCTCCGCCGATTGAACACGTTGAGCTAAGGCCACTGATGATCGGTCATCAAGAGAACCCATCGAACTTCCATGGCCAATCAATACCCAATTAAGCATGCAAAAGGACGATTGATAAAATCGCTACATCGTCATATGTAAATTGAATGCACAGGTGTCGAAAGGGAAATTGCAAAAACGAATTCCAACCTTTTTAGCAAGTAGAGATGCGTACAATGTAAATTGGATTAACTTCGATTATGGTTTAAGCATATCATGCGGAAGGTCATGGTCATACACATAATTCTATCTCGGAGGAAAACCCTTCAATATGAAACACGCGACGTGCATCGGAAGAAGACGTGATCATGACGATATGGAAAACCGTCCAAAGCTCATCAACATCGAGAGCTGGGCAGTCTAATTTCTCATTAATTCAATGAACCAAGACTCAACCACGCGCACCCATCCAAAGGCCGATATCGCTGGAGGCTCACCGTTCGCACCCCGCGCTGTATGTGCTCCATGAAAGGGTTATCCGAGCTTAGGCATCGGGCCCATTAAATGGCAAACGGCACGGGCGAATACGGGTAAACCTCGGCTTTCCGCAAAGAGAAGTGGCGTCGATGCTCGACAGTACACAACCATCTTTCCCCTTTTTCGAGGAAAGGGCGTGCTTTGCTAATTTTGTGCTTTCTACGACGAGGTTGACCACGGTGGGTTTTTCGCTCTTGCGCCTTTTTCTTTTTTTGTTCCCCGTGTTCGCATCAAAATTTTGGTCGCGGGGGCTTGGAATCGGGGCGGCCACATTGCGATTTGGGATTTCTTTTTTTTCCCTCCTCATCTTATTTTCCGTTCCACAGTTTCCTCAGTTTAGGGAAAAAAAAAAGGAAGAGAGAAAATGAGAAGAAAACCGATAAAAGGGGGGCTTCGTAGTTCGTTTACAACACATCTCGCCGCCGAGGGAAATCCCGAGTTCCCGAGAGGCCTGCGCGTCGTCGTATGCTTCGAGTCTCCAAATAATCGCAATCATTCGCTCTCTCTCTCTCTCTCTCTCTCTCGCCCTTCCGATTTCACCACCTCTTAAATTCCTCTCGCTCTCGCTCTCTCGCTCGCAGCCATACCAATCGGTGCGATCCGGCGCGCGCGACGACGGGACCGGAAGCAAAACCCTAGCTCCGCCCCCCCTCCTCCTCTCCCCCGCCTCGCCGCCTATGGCGAGCGTTGCGTCCGCCGATGGCGAGCCCCGCCGCAAGCACCGCCGCTCCTCCTCCTCCTCCCCCCCGGCCGCCGCCGCCGCCGCCACCTCCCGCGGCGGCGACGGCGATGGCGGCGAGGGAGACGGCGCGGACAGGGCCTCGAAGAGGCACAAGCACCGCCACGTCCACCGGCACCGCCACGGCCGCGGCCACCGCCACGCCGGCAAGAAGGCCGAGGAGGAAGCCGGCTCCGGGGGCGGCGGCGAGGGCGTCGATTCTCCCTCCCCCACTCCTCCTCCTCCTCCTCCTGCTCGTGCTGCTGCTTCTGCTGTTGCCTTGCCTCCTCCGCCGCCGCCGGCCTCTTCGAGGCGCGATGACGACGTGGAGGAAGGAGAGATTCTCGAAGAGGAGGGTTCTGAGCCTGTTGAGGAGCTTGACTTTAAGAATCTGGTGTGCTCTATGGCCTTCTCCTATTTATTTTTTTCGACAGTTATCTGTACTTGTTGTGGTTGCATAGTTTTCTCAAATTGACGTTTTACAGGGTTTGATTGTAAGCTTTTCGTGGTGCTCGAGAGAGCGATAGAGAGAGAGAGAGAGAGGGAGAGATGGAGATTTCCAGTCTGCCTAGTTCTGATTTTATTGCACTTGTGATATGACGAGTTTTGTTTTTGGTTGATGAGTGCTTCCGTGAGAGAACCTGATAAGCCGAGTGAGTGTGCCGTGCCTGTGTAAGACCCTGCTTGCTCTGCTCCTGCATGACTGAAAAATTACGGAAAAAAAAGAGGTTTGGTCGAGACGTTTACAGTGAAGACTGATGGCTTGCTGTTGATTTGTAAGAGCTGGTTATATCTTGTTTTGTTCAGCTTGTTTTTGCACGTTGAGCTGTTATGGCATGTATGTTGCAAACTAACATTTGGTTTAATCTCGTGGCTTTAAGGTAAATAATTCTGAATCTGGTGTGCTGTCTGCTGAAAGAAGCGTTGGAGTTGTTTCTGGGAATTCAAAGTCGATGGTTGTTGGACTCCAGTCAGCAGTTGCCGATGATAGTAAAGTAAATGGCAGTTTAGGTCACGAGAGTCGTGGACCTAGCTTCCACTCTAAAGGTAACGACAAGGCTAAGAACCGATATAGTGCCGACACCACAGAGAGTGGAGACGGTGATGTAAGTGATCCCGCCGATAGACACAAGACATCCCCCTGCTCACCAAGTTCTGATAGATACAGAGATGATGGATCGAGGTCACGAGATTTTGTGAGGGAAAGATCTCGTTCTCTGAGCAGTTTACCATATGGAGGCTCGCCTTTAAAACGAACAAACCATATGGAAAGAGAAAGGGAAAGGGAGTCCTCATATTTTTTCGAGAAAAGCAAGATTGAATATGATTCAGATGATCAACATATGACTCGGCGCAGCAAGGATAAATTGCATAGCGCTAGAGATATTGCCAAGGGTGAGGAAAGGGAAAGGATCAACTCTGACAGAAGGTATGGTAGCATGGAGGGTCAGCATTACAGCAGGGAGAGGAGCATCGAAGATAAAAGCATGGGAAGTTATGTTGATGCAGTAGATAGGAGAAGGGAAGAACGAGAAAAAAGCAAAGATAGGGATGTGGACCGGGTCCATAGAAAGAAAAGTGAACGTGAAAGGAGCAAAGATAGGGATGTTGACAGGGACCATAGAAAGACAAGTGCACGAGAACGGAGCATTGGCAGGGAGTTGGAGTGGGATAGGGGAAGAGAGAAAGAAAGAGAAATGAGCAGGGAGAGGGACTTGGAGAGGGATAGGAGAGGAGATAGAGATAGAGATAGAGAAAGAGAAATGAGCAGGGAGAGGGATATGGATAGGGATAGGAGAAGAGAGAGAGAAAGAGAAATGAGCCGGGAGACTGACATTGATAGGGATAGGAGAAGAGAAATAGAAAGAGAAAGGAGCTGGGAGAGGGACATGGATAGGGATAGAAGAAGAGAGAGGAAGAGGGAGAGGAGTATAGAGAGGGATAGAGAGAGATATAGAAGAAGGGAAAGAGAAAGAGAAAGGAGCCGGGATAGGCCCAGAGATGGTAGGAGAGACAAGGACAGAGAGAGAATCAGGGAGAGGAGTAGGGATAGGAGCTGGAGATCAGAGCGGTTGGATGATGGAAGGAGGGAGGAACGTAGGGATGGCCGGAGTGGCAACAAGTATGAAAATGTCGAAGATGGTTATGTTGATAAGCATGGATATTCGAAGCACCCAAGACGAAATGAAGTGGAAGATGACATTGATAGAATAAGTAGAGGGGTTTCAACAAAAATGAGCGCTGCAACAGCTAGTACCATGGACGGTGATAAGGAAGTACACAGAAGGTAATTTTTTTTGTCCATGGGGTCAGCTTGGAATTCTCGGTCGTTAGCTCTACTTCTCTTTAGTAATTGATTTTTTTTCTGGCTGTTATAGCGATGAGGATGAAAAGGATGACCTTGATGGAAAGTTTTCATTGGAGACAGCTGAGCAGGAAGAGGAGGATCTCAATAGAATTAAGGAAGAAAGTAGAAGACGAAGGGAAGCCATTATGGAGAAGTACAAGAATTTGCAGCAGCAGCAACAGCAGCAGCAACAAGAAGAGCATGTGCAGCCTCAGGCGGAGGATGCGGTGGAAGGTAATTGTTGATGACAAACCGTACCTGGATGTCCATTTATCAAGTTGTATGCTTCCCATTTGACGAATCCAAGGGAAACAAAAAGCTTGTTCATTTGTTACTGCGAATTTTATTTCTATAGTCATTATATTTTTTTTATCGGGTTTGTAAACTGCCCTGTGGCACTGAGATTAGCATATGAGGGTTAGCCATAATCTAATCGGAAATCATCTTGCAGTACCTGTTTTACTGCTAAACAGCCAGACTGTTGAGTGCTTCAAAGGAATGTGAAGTTTGGTCATTTGTAGCTTGTTGGGAGGAAACTGTGTCTGGTGGAACCTGGAAACTGAATGCAGTTGATACTCCTTTTAGTTGACTTGTGCAAAGTCTCATATATTTTCTGATAAAGAGGCAATATAGTGCTGTTGATTATGCATTCTAGTCTTATCGTTTGAATTGTTGTTTTTTAATTTTTTTTATCCTTACTGTATTTCTCGATTTACAATTTTCTTGTATTTTGTAGACAAAGCACGTCCAGAAAAATCAACAGCAGAAGTTCATGGAAGTATTGCTGAAGGTGTGGATTCATCTGTTGCCGAACCGTCATTTTCTATTGGAAAATCGCCTCTTCGAAATGGAATTACTGCTACTGATGGGGGCTCTGGTGAAAGAGGTCTAGGAGATGGTACGCCGAAGGTGTGCCCATCAATTCTCTTATTCTGTTTATACAAACGAGCTTTTTCTACATCCTATTGAGGTTCTTAGTTCTTGTCTACTTGTTGTACTGTTTGCTTAGAATACCCTATTGAGCTTTGAATTTCCAAGTGCCTAACCTTACCAAACTATGTGACCGTTCTTTCTTTACGTGAGCAGAGTGAGGGATTGGATGACATCTTCTGTGATGATATATTTGGAGATTCACCCGCTGGTGCACGTAAGACGGTAAGTTAAAGTTTATTTTCTACTAATTTACTATGATTGCATCATCCGTGACAAAAAAACTGACATAAAACATGTTTTGGGCACATGTGCTTGTTAATGTGCATACTATACCATGTTGACCTTGTCCATTGAGGTAAATATGTTTTTAGTGTGAATGTTTGACATTCCCAGTGTCATCTTCTGTGTCAATATTCTGGATGTAGAGTAGATTGATTTCTGGGTTCTACTTTTCAGGACATTTTCCTCCGAGATATCCTTTGCACAAATTTTCATTTGTAATGTTTTTGAGATTTTGATATCTTTTCTTGGTAAGGGTTCGTAGTGTTACTAAATAACGCCCTGGTAGATCTCTGTCAATATCTAGACGTAGAGCTGATTGATTTCTGGGTTCCACTTTTTATGACATTTTTCTCTGTGATATCCTTCGCAAAAGTTTTCATTTGTACTGGTTTTTGAGATTTTGATATCTTTTTTTGGTAAGGGTCGATATTGTTACTATGTAACACCCTGGCAGATCCACTATGTAGATTTCTATAAGGAGGTCTCGTAGAACTGTTCTTTCGAGATTGAAAGATTTTTAATTTGCTCCTTGTTTCCTTATATCGAACAGAGTTGCTCTTCTAACCTAGAAATCAGTTTAAGTTCACATGCAAAGCTGTGTCTGCAAGACAAGGACATGAATTCTTCCCCATATACTTCAGGACTTGATGGGACATGTTTGCTATGGCTTTGCCTTTTAGAATGATTTTATTGATGAAACTAACATGCATGGCTTTGTGTGGTGGATGGAAATTAGAATGACTGGATGAGTCATGGAGTTTGGTCTTCCCTTATCAAGAGAGTGGTTACTATGATATTATATAATGCTAAATTTGGTAGAGTGAGGGTTAGTAATAAAGAGTAGAATATACTAATGGTGTTGATATTGAGCCAAGATAGTGGTTCAATACATTAGACATGTAGAGTTCCTAATGGTACATGTTGAAGGAGATCAACTCAATTCCAGAAGTCTGTTGTGCATTGTACCACAGTATGCACTGATGAACACATCCCTCTCACCCCTACCACACCCTTCTGCAAGTTTTTGGAACGCTTCAAGTTCCACTTGAGCATTTAGGTCATTCTCTCTGTTTTCTGCACTTTTCTTTCTTTTCATTTACCTTTTTTTTTGGAAAGAGGGGGTGGGGGGGCTGGGGAGGGTTGGAGGGACGGAGGGAAAGAGGTGAGTAGTGAGGGTGGGGGCTTTGATGTTGCAAACAGGCCCAATGTGTAAAACATGGCTTATTTGAATGAGGGCTTGACTTCTGTGTGTGAATAATCATGAACCTACCTAACATTCCTATTTTCATGAGTATTTTCCTTTACCGGTAAGCTTTTTTTAGTGGGAAATAAAGATATAGGATCACTCACATAACTACCTCCAAAAAAAGAGCAGGTCTTTCCCTGCCTTTTTTCCCTAATTAAAAGTGGATGTGATTCCCCATCCATTTCAAGTTGATGGGTGATTCTTACAAATTGTATCCAAACTACACTAGAATTGGGTTATTCTCAATTTCCTCGAGCGTAATTTTGAAATATTTATGTTTTCCTTATCTTTGAAAGTTGGACCTTGACATGGTGTTGTTTCTCATGTAGCTACAACACTGATTGCTTTTAGTGCTAACGTGTAATGAATTTTACGGTCATTCTTAGGCCTTGTACTTTCTTTGTTTTGCAGGGTAAAGGAGGTGGTTTGCCTGTTGAAAGGAGCGGTCTCCATGACAATTGGGATGATGCAGAGGGATACTATAGTAAGTCATGTAGCAATTCATTCATCTTGATTTTCTTTCAAGTTTCTATTATACCCATTAAAGTCTTGATGAGAGTGCTTTAGACTATACTCATTTATCAGCTTAATCAAAGACTTTGTCTTGTGTTGTAAAATGAATGGCATCTCTGAGACCATATATTTACTTGGTGATGAGGACACAACATTAATAGGACTTGTCCTGGTTCAGTTTCTGTCTCCTCGCTTTATTACCTGTAAGCACCAAGAAAGAGAGGCTGCATGTCAACTGTTGATTTTTGAGTACGTGTTGGTTGTTATGGCAGTTTTTATAATCTTGTTTTTTGGAATGTGACTTGTTTTACTGAGTTTTTATGAAGCGACCATGTTATGTTTCAAGTAACTATCCATCCCTTGATGACTATGGTTGGAAACCTGTGTCCTATTGCAAGATGTTCTCTCTGTTTCATGTTGGTCGACTAGCTCCTTTCAATTTATATTACTTGAATGCTATAAACTGGAAATAGTTGAGAAATTATCAGTAGAATGTTCTGAATGGTTTATGATCATGTTTTGAACAGTGTGTAGTAGATGTTCTCCACGATATTAGCTGAATCAAGGGAACTTCGGGGTTGTGTAAATGGGTGAATATTTCTGAAAAATATATTAAGCAACTTGTAGCTAATTTAGATGTTACTACTTCTCTTTGGAGTGCTGATTACTTAGGTAAAAAATTCTTTCTGATTTACTTTAATTTGACTGATGCAGGCTATCGATTTGGTGAGATACTTGATGGCCGATATGAAGTTATTGCTGCACATGGGAAGGGAGTTTTTTCGACTGTAGTTCGTGCGAAAGATTTGAAGGCTGGCATTGGTGAACCAGAAGAAGTGGCAATAAAAATACTGCGAAATAAGGAGGCCATGTAAGTGGCCAAGCTACTTTATTGGGGATGGTGTGAATTAATTTGCAGTTTCTCTCATTGAATATATATCAAATTCCTGGCAAATTCCTGGCCTTAGTTGTGTCTCTGTGTCTTATATGTGTCTAGGTACAAGGCTGGTGTTGAGGAGCTTGGCATATTGAAAAAATTAGTAGGTGCAGATCCTGAAGACAAGCGGCACTGCGTTCGTTTACTTTCCAGTTTTAAATACCGCAATCATCTTTGCCTGGTTTTTGAATCTCTTAATATGAATCTACGTGAAGTTTTAAAGAAGTTTGGTCGCAATATTGGTCTTAAATTAACTGCTGTTAGGGCTTATGCGAAGCAACTCTTTATTGCTCTGAAGCATCTCCGAAACTGTGGTGTCCTTCATTGTGATATAAAGCCTGATAACGTGCTGGTAGGTACTGGTATCTTCTTTTTGCTGTTGTGTTCAAGTATTATTCTTTCTTATTTTCGTTTTAACTTGATACATTTTACTTCAGGTTAACGAGGCAAAAAATGTGTTGAAGCTTTGTGATTTTGGAAATGCCATGTATGCTGGAAAGAATGAAATCACACCATATCTCGTGAGTCGCTTTTATCGTGCCCCAGAAATCAGTAAGTCTTCTTCGATAAAGTGATTTCATCTTGACATGGTATTATTATTAGTATTACCGAATTTTCCTATTTCACTTCATTTTAAAACATATTTCATTCAGACTTGGCTGAATTCCTGTTACAGTTCTTGGCTTGCCTTACGATCATCCATTGGATATGTGGTCTGTGGGTTGCTGTTTATATGAGCTTTACGCTGGGAAAGTTCTTTTTCCCGGCGCTACCAACAATGACATGCTTCGTTTACACATGGAATTGAAAGGCCCTCTTCCAAAGAAACTGCTTCGAAAGGTATAATGAGAACATAATCACTTGTTTGTATCCCATATTTATTTAATCTGCTGCAATATGTAGGATATCTCTCTCTCTCTAGGCGCACGTGTGTATATGTACAGACCTTAACATATACATACAGCATATGCGTGGCCACCTACATAACAATGTATATGGACATATTAGTGCTTGCATAATGTATGTATTTTCTACTTATGTAGTAGTTATTGGAAGTTGATTTTTCATGGAACGATAACATATATTACCAGCATTTTCATCTGGTTTATGTGCATCTGTGGGTAGTGTTGGCTTCTTGTGTTTCTGTTCTTACTGATTTTCATTTGCAGGCATCATTTGCAGACCAGCATTTTGATGCAGACCTGAATTTTCTTGCTATAGAAGAGGATTCTGTCACCAAAAAGGTCTATATTTTGTTTCAATGTGCCTTTGATGTGCAACAACGTGGTGCTTTTAAAGTTTAATAGCTGATATATTGCATTTCCTGTTGATTGAGTCTTTAACATCGTCTGTGCAGAGCATAAGGAGAATGATTCTTAACATCAAGCCTAAGGATATTGGGTCGATTATCAAGGGTTCTCCTGGTGAGGATCCAAAGATGTTATCTAACTTTAAGGATCTTCTAGACAAAATTTTTGTATTGGATCCGGACAAGAGGATGACCGTACAACAAGCTTTGAATCATCCTTTCATCACTGGCAAGTGAAACATGTTGCTGATTTTTGACTCCAGAATGCTGTTGCACTTGATAATTGTCTTTGGAAGATAATTCTTATTCAGAATATCTAATCATTTCGGCATTATCTTTGCTTAATTACCTGTGCTGGAAGAAGAGCTTCAAGAGGGTTTATGCCATTATTGAAGGGGGATGGCATTTGTTCAAGAATACACTTTACTGGCGGTTCTTTCAGTGGAATGTACTGTTCCTATTGTAAGATACTTGCTGAAGGCGTTCTTTTACCAGTTATCAAGTTCATTATATTTGTTTTCATGTGTAATTTCAATTTATGTTAGCGTTCAATCTGATGGAGATCAATAACAGGAATATAATTGGGTTGTGGGTATAGTTCTTGAGAAATGGTAGTGGAGGTCCTACGTGGACTGCATTTTTCTCATCTTTGACTTTGCCAGATGTCTGGCTTTTGAGCTCCAGGCTGGCTACCCATGTCATGCTAGTGTGGCAGTTCTTTATTCTTAGTATTCATCATGTAAATTTCCTGGATTATCTCGAGTCTAATAGAATTTTTGGTTCAGGATCTCTCCCACTGCTATGAGGCAACCTTCCAGTGTTTAATTGCTTTACAAAGGCACCCTGGAGAAGGTACCTTGGTTTGTTGATTGGGAGCTTGTTGTGCAACCTTGAAAGTACTAAATAGTGCTCTGTGCTATTTGTTGTACCCATCTTGCCTAAAATGAGCCATCATGATTGTGAGTCACACGAGCTGTATGGGCTCGATAAACATCGTTGTACAGGGGAAATTGAAAAGTTTTTCTGTTTGATGCTGTATTGTGATCCGTTGTATAAGCGCGCTAATTGTTAGGGGGTCATTGAATGTGGATGTGACGATTCCCTCTTAGTGTTTGTAATTTGCATTGAACTGATGTTTTTGTCATCTATTTCTCAATTTAATAAGTGAGGAGATTTTGTCAGCCATTCTTTTTTGTGTGATTTTCCCTTGTTTTTTGTATCATATATGTGCATAGTCTAATCAAGTTATGTTACATCTGATCCATGGACTAATGACTCTGGAGGCTATTACGCTGGAGACTTATCGCAGCAGCCTTTAAAGTGGAAGGATGCGTCCGTGAGTAGTAATATCTAAAATTTGGGCTGTTATTCTAGCTTTAGTGTACCTTTGAGGCAATGTGAAGATTAGATGGCCCCTGATGTGATCTTTTTGTCTTTTTAGGGCACAGGTTCCATGCTTCTGCGAGTCTCGTAAGTATCTTCATATCCTATAGGTAATCGTTATCCATACAAGTTAAGATTTTTTTCTTTCTTTTTTCCCTCACTAGTATTAGATTCTTCCGTCAGTCTATAATTTAGTCTTTTCAATGCTCTATGTTTCACATATGTTAGCAATTAGTAAGGTGTCATTGCTGGCCTTCATATGGGAAATAAGCATGTAGGGTTGATTTTGTAGTCCCTGCTAGCTGAGTCGTGAGCCCAGAATTATAGGGGCATAAGCAACTCAATTGGGTAAACAGTTATTAAAAGTTTAGAGAAGTATACATCCATTATATTGGGAATTGAAGGAAGAGTAATGGACTTTTACTGGACATTTTATGGCAAGAGCAGTTTTACTTTGCGTGTATGAATAACTGAACTTCTTATTACCTGGCAAAGGGCTATATATAGTCTACTTTGAACGGTGCAACATTTCTTATTACTGTACTGGACTGCGAATGTGCATGGATCTCTACATGTTGTCACCTTCATTACTTTTTGGATTAACATCCCTCTCCTTTTGAACTTCAAAGGTTCGTTCTGTACTGGACTTCCTTTTTTGTAGTGAGACATGGTTTAATACTTGAGGCTTTTTATGAGCACTCAAGGATTCGTATATGTCTTGTAAGCCAAGTGTTATGTGGGTCTTACGCTGGGTGTTTGGAAAAATGTAATGGACAACGGATAATGATTTGTCTTTGTGTTCAGTTGGACTGTTCTCACTAAGATCCTAGAGGTCCTGGTTTTGAATCATACCTTCCAGACCCCTTCACAAAAAGAGAGAATAGAGAGTTGGTGATATGAATCTGGGTAATTTTGCAGATTTGATACTGGCAATTGACAGTATTATTGTAAAGTTTGATTGAATGGGGTTCGTTAATGCAATAGAAGGTTTGAGAAGATGTCCTATCCCGAATGCAATGCAATTCAAGTTTCTCTGCAGTAGCAGACTTCACAGACGAGTGTTTCACAGTATAGAGACAAATAAATTGTTGCCTCTGTATGAAGTAAAAAGTCCCCGCCGACAAGCTCACAAGAAGAAGATAGCAACCTATTGAAACATATGACTTTCGACAGAGTCTGGTGGCGATGTGTATGATGCTTATTTATCATCCATGATCACTTGACATTATGAATTGAATACATCACTATTAACTTGCTTCCATTTCTCTCCATCCTATCACAACTGTAGCTCTGCATTCGCCCCCACCCCCCTTGCCAATGTTGTTCTGGAGAGGTACACAGACTAAATAAGGAAGATTTATAGACATAAACAGCAGTCTCTTAGTAGTGCTCTCCTTCTTCGTTAGTCTGCCGAACATTTTCTATGACAAGCCCCAGAAGGTCATTGATTATTATTGCCACGGTGGTTCTGAAGATATTTAGGCTGAGAATTCCAAGTTGTCCACCCAAAGAGAAAGGGGGGGCGTTTTCTTTACCTTCCACTGCTTCTAATATGTTTTATAGCAACATAAGGACAATTAGGGGGATAATGACAAGTTTAATATGGAGATGCGTTTCTAGTTTTATGACATTTAGGTCAATGGTAATGAGTTCTCTTCTCTTTACCCTCTTTCTCTCCATCTGTGCGCTTGTTTGCATGTGGGCATGCTAAGAAGATACACTACAGCGACTAATGTGACCTAGTGTCTTCTTACATCTGTCTGATCTGTCCGCAAGATGATATGTACAGATTAGTGAAGCTCAACAAATTGGAACGAAGCCCTATCAAGGCAACTATTGACCATAGATCGCTTGGTCCATGGAAGAAAACTGGTGCTTAGAACATCTGTACTATTGTGCTCATTAGGTGAAGCTTCTCCCAGTGTTTTGCTTGGATCGAGATATGCTACTTATTCGGAATAATGTATTGTTGATTGACTGGTACGAGTGATCTGATACCTGCAATTTGAATGTGTATAATGTCCATATAAATGGTGGATAAATGGTAGAATCTTGAGTCACAGTGCCAAAGATGGTTAAATATAGACAAAAAGCGCAAATTCTAAACTTTCTGTGCGTAACGTAGCTCAGTCTAGACCTTCAATTGGCGCAATCAATTGCTGAGACTTTCCAAAAAATTGCACAAGTCCTCCCGGAAAATGGCTATTGCTGCTGTGCAGCTTAAAGAGTACTGAAGTTTGCAATGTACATTGTTCCATACGGTTTTGTAGGTAATCAGACTTTATCTGGTCAGGCATTTCGGCTTTTCTTTTAGCCCTTTCTGGGACTATCCAAATCTTCCGACTTCAGATTCTGTGATAAAAAAGCGCAGGGGTTCACTGTTGCCGTTTACATGACATGCTTGACATGGGGGATGTACTTGGCCTTCATTATTGCATAATATTTGCTGAAAAGAAAATCGTAATAATTTGGAGTTGACTGCGTGCGATATCTTGTGGTTTCATCTGTGCCCTTTTCTTGCTTTTTCTAACTGTTGTTTTAGTGGGTCCAGTTTTTAATTTGAGTGCCCGATGTTCTAATGAAGCAATTCACACTTTACAATTTGTTTTCCCGGTTGATGGCTATAATGGCGGTGATCTATGCTGGTTGTCATCTTGAATGTGCTGAAAGTGGTGCTTTATTGTATAGCACTCTGCGATTAGTAATGTCGCACAAGAAAAGCCATCTGTGAAGACGTGTGTTCAGTTATATAAGAAAAGCAAATTTGAGCCGGAGTCAGTGTAATTGTGTTGGCCGGAGTCAAGTCTATGTGTCTCTAAGTATTTTTCTCCGTGGCACGCCTAAGGTACTCTTTTATTTGTTTGTTGAACTATGCTTGCTTCTGGCTCTGGGCATGGTTTACTTTTTCTCTTTTTCCCTATTCAATGTATAGATTTTTCTAAATTCTGCCGCCTTCTGGATGATTGGAAGCAGCCTTATCTTTTACTTCCATAAACGTCAATCTCAAGTTTTCATCCCTCGTGGAAATATGACTTGGAAAGTTTGGTTGACAATTGCCTCTGGTCATTTGAACTATATGACGTTAAATAATATTTTCCCTTTGTTCTTCTGGAATAGGTATATGTTCCAGCCAATATACTTTATCAATTATTCGAGCAGAGAGGGTTGTGAACAGGTGATTAAATAGTCGGGCAAGTTGCTCTTCGATAATTGGACGATTCGTGGTCCCATTTGTTGAATAATTGGTTGGTTGGTTGGTTGTGACATAACCTGTCTGTGTTCTCTAGATTTCTTCTAGAAGTCAGTTTTGGTAACCCCCAAGAAACTCCATGGCAACCCCACAGTAATTGTTGTAATCGGCGGCGAGCCTCACGCTTGCGGTGGAGTCCATGGCTAACAATTCTTCGATTGGTTAACCGGGAAAAAGAGAGGTGATGCCAAAATCTTTCTTGCGTCATTCCGCGTATAGACACGGAAGGCTGTCTAGTTGAAGGCTTGTAATTCCGGCAAAAGGGAATGTCGAATGTTTTGTATCTGCGATTGCTCATCATAAACTGCCGTTGGGAATTAGAAGGTATGTACGTAATTTGTCCATGGGACGCGAACAACGGAGAATTTATGATGTGGTGGGAAAGATTTGGGGCAAAGGGCTGTCGCTCAACCGTTGCTCTTAGTGTAGAATGAATCAGTTATACGACTTGAACAATTTCCTCCAACGAGATTTGAGATCCGGATAGGCCAACCGGCCGCACTTCCGACCAAAATTAAAAAAAAAAAAAAAACCAGCCACACTTGGGTGGCCTGTTGTGGCATGGGCCACTATACTGGTTTGGTGCCGCTCTAGGTGGCGGTGAGGGGAAACATAGTCCCTAGTGTGGTAGCTAATCTATGTCTATCGTTGCAGTTGATAGGATGGTAATATCGTATCAAGCATTTGTTACAAGTAGTTGGGATTTAAGCAAGTCAAATGGTGCACTGAAGTAAATTACAACACAGTAGATTTTGGTCTGGTTTATCGAGAGTTGAAGAGGCCGTCGTGGTTGTGGAAGTTGTATATTTCGTACTCGATTCATTTCAATCGACCATAGGAGCAATTAGTACAGCTCGTCCATTGATGCCTCGGAAACAGGCTGTCGTAATCTTTTAAAAACTCCGTCGACCAAAATCGTGTATCAAGTTTCTACAAATTAAGGAGATGTCAACATTGGCTCAACAAATCACCCGCTGCTGTGTCGGACGCGGATCTGATTCACGGCTCTTCGTTTACGAATAACGTGTGCGGCCGAGAACGACTTACTATCGAGCTCTTGAAATCGTCTCCTTCGTTTCTTTCTCTGCTTTTTGCTTTTGTTTTTTTTGGCAAATGTCTCTTTCGTTCCCTTTATTTATTTGTTTCGTTTATTGCAAGACCCCATTAAGCGGCATCGCAGAGTACAACATGTTCGATGCTTTAGGGGTTGGGAAGAAGCTTTTGGTTTTTATCCAATGGCCGAGTTCAGACTTCCACAGCTACTTTTCTTTCCCAATTACCAAGTCGCTTTCGTGTCAACTTAGGAGAGCGAAGAGGAAGTCTCTTTCGCATCCAGACCCCTCCATTCGCACGCTATGCCAAAAACAAGCGAAACGAGAAGACAGAGGAACGCATCATGCCCCCAAGAAAGACTCCGTAGCAGCAGACGTAAGCACGGACTGAGACCGGTGCACTCGGCCAGCGACCTTCCCCGCCTCCATCGTCATCGCGTAAAGGAGAAAACCACCATCGTCTCCGGTGGCTCCTTCTCCTTCTCTTCTCGCGGGAAACTGAGCTCTCGAGACTTTCACGTCGTAGACCCGTCGTCATGGGCAAGAAGCTCGACCGCCTGCTGGGAAGATCCTTCAAGCCCTCCAAGTTCAAGCCCCTCGCCGCTCTCGCCGTCTCCCGCCTCGCGGTCCTCAGGAACCGCAGCCAGACCCGGCTCGCGCAGGCTCGGTCCGACGTCGCTCAGCTTCTCGAGCTCACGAACCACGACAGAGCTCTGCTTCGAGTGAGCCAACTTCTTATCCGATGAGATGAATCATCCTGTTTTTGAAGTCTGCGAGTTGGGTTGACTGGAATAGCTTGTTTGTTATCCAGGTCGAGCAGGTGATGAGGGAGCAGAGCACGTTGGATGCTTATGCCATGATCGAGGGCTACTGCCATCTGTTGATCGAGAGGGTCAACGTTATTGAGCAGGACAAGTACCGCGTTTCTCTTTGGTCTTATGCATCCCATTTCCGTATCCAAAGATCAGCCATCGAACTTCTTTTTTTCACCTTTTTTTTTGGGTTAATGGTCTGTTGGTCTGTTTTTGTGCGTGCGCGCAGAATTTGTCCGGAGGAGCTGAAGGAGGCAGCCTCGAGCTTGTTATTTGCGGCGTCGAGGTGCGGAGAGTTCCCAGAGCTCCACGAACTGCGCGGGCTCCTCACCTCTCGTTATGGCAAGGGGTTCGCTGCTTCGGCTATTGAATTGAGGAACAACTGCGCAGTGAATCCTCTGGTTCGTTTGTTCTGCTATGTTTTGCTGTCATTATTTACAGGATTAATTATGGTTCAGACTTGTTCATGTGCGAGAAATTTTCATTTGCTTTTGTACGATTCTGTTCCGTCTGAACAAATAAATTGTAATCGCGGAACTCGTCGTAAATTTAGACATAGAAAGACAATACAGAAGCTGAAAAGTAGGAGAAATACCCGGTAATCACAGAAGTAGAATATAAGTACAGAGTGTATTGGTAATATCTCTGTCGAATTATAAACTAGAATCCACGGATCACAAGGCCACTACATCTGACAATATTGTGAGTGAGTTGGCGATCGGTTAATCGTGATGGTTGATCTATATGTCATGTTGGTGATGGCTGTTGAAGCAATAGAAAATGCGGCTTGTCTGGTTTGATGTTAGTAGTGGATGAGGGCAGGCAATAGGCTTGGTTTGCGGAACAGGCTTCTGCCAAACTGGCATTGAGTAGTAACATAAAACGGAAGAAACTTTCCTGATCAATGCTTTTGTGCATCCTAATTTCGTATGATTTGCCCATGTGAAATCTCGAATATTTTGCTTGGTTGAATGTTCTCTGTTCGTCAATCTTATCTCAGTGTGGTTTAACCAATCACTTTGTCAGCCTTTGGTCATTGACAAGTAAACTTGGACTTGTGTAGATGGTAGAGAAGCTATCGGCCCGGCAGCCTAGCTTAGAGAGCAGAACAAAGGTGCTCAAAGAGATTGCTGCAACCAACGGCATAGCTCTGCATGTCGATGAACCCATGGACCCCTTAGAGGTATGCTTGTTCTATGTTGAGCAGAGAGAACACGATATTACTTTTCCCAAATCCTTCAATCAGCGGTGTTTTTTCATAAAATTGATGCAGGAAAACACTGGTGTAAAGATTATGCCGGACCAGCCTATCAGTTCTGTAGATTCTAAACTCGAGGTTGACAACAATATGGAAAGTACATCTAAAACAAAAGTAGTGGATGACTTCTCGGACTCGATCGAGGTGCAGAGTGAGTTCAGGGATGTCGCTGAAGCAGCCCAAGCGGCTTTCGTGTCAGCTGCTTATGCGGCAGCAGCTGCAAGAGCTGCGGTGGAACTGTCTCGATCCGAATCTCATGGTCCCGATGATCAAAACAGTCCTAGTCCTAGTGCTCGAAGGTTAGAGGCGAGGCAGAAATTTGATCACACTGAAAAGCAACTCCAAATTGAACATGGAGCTCGAGCCTCTGTCAGGAGCAGAAATGCTGCGGAAACCAGACTTTCGATGTCTTCCTCCACCTCAGATTCAGGAGAATTGATTATGACTCCTCGGGTTGGAGCAGGCTGGCCTAATCACTCACAGGGGGAGATATATTTCGACGAAAGCGACAACGAGAAGGAGCGTGATCGAAGTGGGTCCCCATCTGATTTCTCATCTCCTATGCGAATTTCATCAAATTTTCGAGCTGGCTTGAGGGCGGAATCAGGTGCAGCAGGCCATGTAGCACACCCAGCTGAAGCGACGGGCATGCGTGCCGTACAGATCCTGGACCTAGAGAGGAGACCGATGTCTGTGAGGACTAGACATGTGCGTGGTTACTGAGCAGTTTCTTATGGAGCAACAGATGTGCAGTTCAACCATATCGTTGTTTTTATCATGTAATTACTATGTGATTTGGTTTCTGATCGAGGGGTTGTCAATAATTTTTCCGGGCAGAGAGAAGTCGTGAATAGGTGAGGGTTTTGATTCAGACTTTCCGCCATCTGATGGCTAGAATGGGACTGGTTTGTACTGTGCCATGTTCATATTGTCAATGTATTATTCTCAGTTGCACTATCTGTCTAAAGGTTTCAAGATCGTGGATCGGTGTCACCCTTTTGAGGATGTGTTTCTTCGACACTTTTTGAGTGCTGAATATATCAATTGCGACAGATTTAAGTCAGTTTTCTCCATACAGAATGGATCAAAGAAGATGATCCCTCCATAAACATCGACAACATTATTTTCTACTCCTGCTCATGATCTAATGATGTTAACCATAATTTTTTTTTGTTTAATTAAGTCTCCATGCGCCAAGATTCGATAAACCATTCATATTAAAACTAAATCACCCGAAATCCATCACATAAATATAAGGAACTAATCCAATCAACTTGACTTGAACGAGTAAACTCATAGGATACATCGTATTTTTTCGGACTATAAAAATCACTCCATTAGCATTTCCCCTCTTTAATCAATATATAAAATTCATAATCAAAATCGATATACATCATCACATGTATGTCGGATGACAATGACAAATATTGAAGCATTCCGAGTTATCCACGTTCGCGGGCTCGAGAGGAAAGAAATAGCCGAGCAAAAATGTGCATTTCGGAGTAGGCGGGATCGGGCGATCCGCCAGACGAAACACGTGACGCCGGACGAAGCCTGTCTCTGACCGCCGGCTGATCAGTTGTTGCGGACACCTGAGCTCAGCTCCGCCGCGTAATTCAATACGATTCAGTCCTTAAAATGCAGAGAGGCGAAAAAGAAATTGATTTCCACAGCTCTGGGTGCAGAGGCTGATCCTCCACCGCTGAAAGCCCATCAAGGCCCATATCGGAGACCATTTCGCGGCCCATTGTGCATGGGCGTTTGGGCCTTGGCCATCGCCCGCGGCCCATAATCAGGCGCGTGGAGACGAGGTGTCTATATAAAGGCCGGCACGAACGCGCACCGTCTCCGTCGCAAAACGGGGGTGCCGGTGGAAAATCGTTCCTAGTTTTGCTCGCTGCATTTGGGGGAGACAGATCTGTGAGTCCCTCGTCTCCCATTCCTCCTTCTCTTCTTCTTCTTCTTTGTCTTCGTTTTCTTGTTGATTTGACTGTGCTGGGGTTTCCCGTTGACTGATTCGGGATTTGCGTCGATACCGATTTCTTAGTTTTTCTCCTCGTCGTTGTTGGTTTCTTTTGGGTACCTTTGAAGGGGGGACGGGTGGGGGGTGGAATTTGCTTCTGACCTTGTATGTCGGCATGTTGAGGTTTGCTTGTTAGCTCAATTGAAGATGCAAGGGCGACGTGGTGGCGGGGGTGTGTGTCTGTCGGATGATGTGGTTTTTGGTCGGAAGGATGATTTAGGGGGAATTCGATGCAGGGGGGAGGAGTTGGAAAGAATTAAGATTTGGGTATTGCCCGGTTTACCAGGGATCTGGGATCTGGGTTTTGATCCGTATTTTTTGGGGTGTTATCTGTCGATTCATTGGGCGCATTTGTTTTCCGGAAGATCTTCTTTTGCATGAATGACTCACTCGTATGTAATCTCTATGTTCGAATGGTCGAAAGATGCGTGACTAGTTTATGAAGCTTAAAGCAGTTTCTGCTCTATTCGACCATCCTCGAACTCTAGGTGACTAAGCGTTCAGCCTTTAGCATTTCATGTGTTGGCTTCTTTGTTGGGGGCTCTGTCGATTTTTAGGGAGGTATTTTGGTTTAACTTTCTCAGTTTTTCTGGAAACACCCCATACACCCCATATTAGTCATTGAATTCCAGTTTTGAGTTTGTTAAAATTTATCATGGGACATATAAGCTCCTTTCATTATCTGGTTACTGTAGCTCTTGATGGGGAATGTTTTTATGTGCTGCTGTTGCTCTTTAGGGAGTTATCGCTGTAATTGTCCTAGCTCCACAGCTTTCAATCACGCAAGTTAGATGCTTATGCCCATTGCTCCTGGCCTGTTGCAGATAACTACTGGAGCTGCTACTTACTGCTGAGTTACCATGTCTATGGTTGATGAGCCTCTTTATCCAATAGCTGTTCTCATAGATGAGCTCAAGAATGATGACATCCAGTTACGATTGAATTCTATTCGGAGACTATCGACAATTGCCCGTGCTCTTGGAGAAGATAGGACTCGAAAGGAATTAATTCCATTTTTAAGCGAGAACAATGACGACGATGACGAGGTGCTTCTTGCAATGGCGGAAGAACTGGGTGTATTTATTCCTTATGTTGGTGGAGTTGAGCATGCCAATGTCCTGCTTCCACCGTTGGAGACCCTCTGCACTGTCGAGGAAACTTGTGTCAGAGACAAAGCTGTGGAATCTTTATGTAGAATTGGATCTCAAATGAGGGAGAGTGATTTGGTCGACCATTTCATTCCATTGGTTAAGGTGAGGAGACCTTGGCAAACTGCTCCTAGACTACCTGTGAATCATCTTAGATGTCATTGATGCTCTTGCTGCTCGTTATACCCATTTATCCTTAATTAACCTTTATTCCCCAAATTTAATATCTTAGATCTGGTCAGATTTGACCAGATCATCAAGTTTTAGAAGAACCTTGGAAGGATGTCTTTATCCTTGTAAATTTAACTAGCTTTCATGGTACATGGACTAGAGAAAAGAAACGAAAATGATGATGGGGGTAACTTGGGAAACACATACTAAGTTAATTTGTCTCAAATGCGTGAAAAAAAGTGCATGATAATGTCAATTCATGTTTGTTTTTCCTTTTCTGATAATATTGTACTTTCAGAGGTTGGCAGCCGGTGAGTGGTTTACTGCTCGAGTTTCTGCATGTGGGCTGTTTCATATTGTGTATCCTAGTGCCCCAGACATGTTGAAGACAGAGTTGCGTTCGATATACAATCAGCTATGCCAAGATGACATGCCCATGGTTAGGAGGTCTGCTGCATCAAATCTGGGGAAATTTGCTGCGACTGTTGAATATGCTCATCTGAAGACTGATATTATATCAATATTTGAGGACCTCACGCAGGATGGTATTATAAGTTTTCATCCATATTGAGTGGTTACACTTCTTTTTCTTTCATCTGATTTGAGCGTGTCTTACTTTTAAGGACTCTAACAATGTCACTGTGTTGAATTTGGATTTTAACTAGCTGATGTCATCAGGACTTTCTGGTTATAATGTATTCCTAGTTGATAAAAATTATTCCAGGCACTATACAGATCTTTTTTTTTTAACATGTTGACATGTAGTAGTAGTATAGAATTACCTTTTTGGCTCTACAAAGAATGTAGCTTGCCCTTTCATTGTTGTGTCATGAAGTTTATCTTCGTTGCTAATTTCTCTCCAATTGTTTTTTTTATCTCAGATCAGGATTCTGTTCGATTATTGGCTGTTGAGGGTTGTGCTGCTCTTGGGAAATTGTTGGAGGCCCAAGATTGTGTGCAACACATACTCCCCGTTATAGTTAACTTCTCTCAGGCACGTTGCTAGTCTACTGCTCCTGATAACTATTCTTATTTTGATCAAAGCTTGAACTTTTGATACATTTTATGAGCTTGCAACAGTTTTGATTCGCAATTGGCATGTTTTTGTTGCTACATGCTGAGAGGCATGTGATTTCAGAGACTCGTATAGTGATTTATTCCTATCATGGTTGAAACTGTTCACTGGTGTTTTCTCACCCCAAAAAAGGGCTTAAGCTGAAAGTCAAGGCTTTGTAACTTATGTAATGGGTTGAAGCTGAAAGGCAGTGTTCTGTGACTTATTGAAATGTGTGTTTAGATTGGTAATCATGGCTGTCTATATACTTGAAGATAGGGGAAATTCAACAAGTCTCGTGTAATAACATTGTCTCACTGACACATTTTTTTGGTTGAACCGCCCTGACGGTGGATCTGCCTTGTTGTATTGAGAGCTAACCCTTTGAGGTCCAGTCTGAGAAATGGTAATAAACCTTGTAGTTTCTAATTTGGGAGCCATCATGGTGTAGGTAACTAGATAAGTCTTGCAAATGAGCTTCAGGCTATGGCCTATTGGACTACTTATTGGAAGCTGAGTCTGTAACTTGTACAAGGATGGACTTGCAGATACAGACCAACTTTTGTTGCGCAATTTGGCTCGTTGGAAAGTTGAGATATGTTCCTTCATAGTTATATATCCCTGGTGATTAGTAATTGGGACCTGTACGTATGTTTAAATATGCACTGGGAAAGATCTTAAGAAATGCTTTTCATCTCTTTGTGGTTGTATCATTGAGGCACTGTGGAATAAGGTGTCCTTTGTCCATCCCTTGAAATGAACATTCTTTTGAAAATTCTTCCATCCTTTGGTTTCTTCAACAAGCACACCTAGATATACTTGATAAGTAGCCAAAAGTCATTTAAGTTGAGTGTTTTTCCAGAATACTACAAGCAAACAAACCTGCTGCACTTTGGAGGTCAAATGATAGGTCGGGGAAAAGCTACAGCTTTCTTAAATGATAATGTGATCTAGTCGTGGAACTGTCGATTAGTCTAGCAAAAGCCTTTTCCTTGTTTGCATTCAGATCTGACACAGCTTGCTTACTGAGAGTTGGGGATAATTATCTTTGGCACCATATGTTGTAAGATGGCGTAGAAAGCTTATATCATTATATGTGGCTGAGGACACCACTTTTTGGACTTTGAGCTTCAGTCGATTTCTTGAAATGTTTTATAATATTTAAATTCACCCAGTTAGTGATATATTGACATGTTGGAGGTTTTGTTAACCATATGCTGCCAGTGAAACCTTTTTGTTAATTATGTGTATCACTTGCCTTTTCTTGACAGGATAAGTCTTGGCGAGTGCGCTACATGGTGGCTAATCAATTGTATGAGCTTTGTGAAGCCGTGGGACCAGAGCCTACGAGGTATTGATTTAATTCAAGCCATGGGATAGCCTTGTGCACCTCGGGTTTTCTTAGACTCGCAAGCTAAAAGAATATCTATATGGGAACCGATGCTTGTCAACTATAAGTGACTTCTTTTTGCACTTTTGGGTGCCTGTCATTTTGAATCGCTGTTTCGAAAATCTGCTCATCTGATGAATTACTTTATTTGTTGGTTTGGATTGGCTGCATGGATGTATCCCTTTCAGTTATAAGAGAAATGAAAAATATAATTTCATCTTTTTTCATAATCTATTCGTGTATGTTATGATCCAATTTGGGTACTTCTTTCACAACGTGAGTAATTTCCAGGACGGACTTAGTCCCTGCATATGTGCGTTTACTTCGGGATAATGAGGCTGAAGTACGTATAGCAGCTGCTGGAAAAGTTACCAAGTTTTGTCGGATTTTGAACCCAGAACTTTCCATTCAACATATACTTCCATGTGTCAAGGTGCGAATGTCTATGAAAACATAGCTTTTGCAAAGCTTTAATTTTGTTGTTCTGGATCATATTATGCATCTCACCTTCAGAATATCTCCATTAGTAATGACTGGCGACCTTTTGCAGGAACTGTCGTCGGATTCATCTCAGCATGTTCGGTCAGCTTTAGCCTCAGTTATAATGGGAATGGCACCAGTCCTAGGGAAGGTATGTGCCTCGTACAGTGTCTGGTTTTACACCTTTTAATAACTATTTTGAAAGAAGCCAGAGAAAATTTTAGCTCTTACCTGTTTGGATGACCACAGAGGTTATAATTTTTTAACACCTTTGGTCCTGCAACATAGCTAAATGTTAGTTCCTTCATTTTCTTTTCTTTGGCTCGATGTTTATGTTTGTCCCTCTTACTTGAATGAGCCAAGTGAAAAGCAAGATGGGGGAAAAAATAGTCCAAAATCAATAGCATTTCCTTTTATTATGAAACCCTAAACAAATACGGTTGCATATTGTGATGCAGGATGCTACCATCGAGCAGCTTCTTCCAATATTTCTTTCCCTTCTGAAAGATGAATTTCCTGATGTGCGTCTCAACATTATTAGCAAGCTTGATCAAGTCAATCAGGTTTGCTGCAAACTTTAAAGATTCATCTTCATCTTTTTTCTTTTATGCACTTCAGATTTCTTCATTGTCACTTTTCATCGTGCACCTGTGAGCATCTCCTCACGTTGTTGGTATTTATTATTAGTATGAAATTGAAGTTAATCCTACGCAGGTCATTGGGATCGATCTTTTGTCACAATCATTATTACCAGCAATCGTAGAGCTTGCTGAGGACAGACATTGGAGGGTCCGGCTTGCCATAATAGAGTACATACCTCTATTGGCCAGTCAGTTGGGTGTAGGGTTTTTTGATGATAAGCTTGGCTCTCTTTGCATGCAGTGGTTGCAAGATAAGGTAGGTTTGTTGGTTTCTAGTCTTACAGGAGAGCTCTTCGATGTTTTTTCTTGATAGTGTTATGACAATCGCAGATAACTAAAAGTCTTCTCTACTTCTGTTTCTTTTTAATGCCTCTGAATCACCAATGTCTCTTAACTTTTTATGCCTGCCAAGTTATTAGTAAACGATATTGAGGTTGTGGATGGACACAGGATTCCCATTTGATTGGAATTTTTTTTTTTTAAAACTGTTTATCTGAAGACCTTATTGTCAGTCACTGGCTGTCGACTGCACTTGCCATTTTTTGAAATGCTGTAAACCTGAAATCACTGTCTCAGTTTTTGAAGTTGTTCTGAATGAATGTTTTCTGCTGATATATCTTCATAAAGTTTTTGCCTTATCGTCCATCGATATAGTTTGTGAAGGATTTTGCATTTTGCCGGAAGTATGTCGCTAAAAGCAAATCTCTTGCAGGTTTACTCAATTCGTGATGCAGCAGCAAACAACTTGAAGCGACTTGCCGAAGAATTCGGTCCTGACTGGGCAATGCAGCACATAATTCCCCAGGTGTTTATATTGATTTTGACCGTTAATTACCAGCTTTGTATGTTTTAATTCTGTCATAGACATGCTAAAGTATTGTTTAAAAAAACTGGGGGATGTGTTGATGTTAGTCCTTCCTTCTGCTGCTTCCTATTTTTTCCTCTTGGTCCTTTCCACTTCATTCCCAGAGGAAGCCTTATTGCTTTCCTTTTATTGTGGCACAATTGAATATTATTCTTTTTCACAAATTATCACTTACTTTTCGTATTGGCAGTTAAAATAATAGTTGATATGTTTTATGTTACAGACATTGGAGATGATAAACAATCCACACTACTTATACAGAATGACAATTCTGCGAGCAATCTCTCTTCTTGCCCCTGTTTTGGGGTCAGATATCACTTGCTCGAAGCTGCTGCCGGTGGTGGTTAATGCATCGAAAGACAGGTACCTTTATGCTAATGAATCTACAACGTTTTTCATGAATGATTTCTTACGGCTTGCTTGTGCTTTGGAATTGGCAGGGTGCCAAATATCAAGTTTAATGTGGCAAAAGTGCTTCAGTCCCTCATGCCAATAGTTGACCAGTCTGTAAGTAACCCATGGAGATCTTAAAATTTTCATTTCTCAATATCTCTATCTTCATTTTTTATAATTGCTGTTTTGGCAAGTAAAAATTTCATTCTAAGTTTTCCATTCGAATTTTTTGTCTTGTTTTCCTGCTGTTTTGGCATTCAGGCTTAGAATCGTTTCTTTTGTCCCTTTTGAAGAATGATTTTCTGCTCTTGATTTCTAAAGGCTTTTTTTTTACCTGAAACAGACAGTGGAGAAAATGATCCGACCCTGTTTAGTTGAGCTTAGTGAGGATCCTGACGTTGATGTCCGCTTTTTTGCCAATCAAGCTCTTCAGGCTATTGACCAGGTTATGATGACTAGCTAGAAAGGCTGCTTTTGATAGATTCAGGTTGACATATGTCTTTAAATCGGTGTTTGATGTCTTTCTGGGATTACTGTTACGTCATTGAATTAATATACTTCTCACGGTTTGAGTGAGGCCTTACAATGGATCCTTGATTTCTGATTCCGTTGAAGGAGTAGCTGTTGTATTTGTCAAGTTAGATTAGAATATACTCTGATCAAGGGTATGTGCCCTGTCTGAAGTATGCGATTTTATAGTCAGTTGCTCGTGTTCCGGGATGTTGGTGTGATGAAAATAGTGATTCATTTACCTTCTCCTATGTCTGCATGTCCAGCATGAAGCTGGAAGAGCGGTTTCCCAAGCTGATTTGCCTTCACATATACTTTTCTTTGCACGTTGAACATGTTGCCCAGTATATGTGGTTGGTGGATAAGAAAGAACAAAAAATTATTTCTCCGATTATGAGTCTTATAATGTGTATTGATCTCACAAAGTCAGCAGTACAGTAAAGTAGGTTGGATTTGATTCGTATAAGAACAGCAGTCTCTCCAAGGTGGAGAAACAGATTTCTTCGGCATCTCAGCTTAGGCATTCGAGGTGTAGGGAATGTTCTTCCCAACCTGAGCTGGTGGTGACACATTTTATCAAGTATCATTTATATGGGTCTTTTTCTTCGTCTTCTAACCTAGAGTTACCTAAACCAACGGGCCGTCCAGCGAATTAAGTAGAGCTTCTATCATTAAGGATTTTGATTTCTCTGTTTTTTCCAATTTCTGAAGGAGCCACAGCCTAATTGTTCCTCTCATGCCCATATAGATCTGTACCAGTTCGGCTCCCATCATGGTTCCACCTAGTCACTTCGGATAAGCTCATTTTGGGACCGCATTTATCGAGGATAGTCTCCACAGTACACGTCGGTTCCACATGTCTCTGTCACCGTGTTCTTGTAAGGAGTAAAAAGATTAAAAACTATAGTACAGAAATTTAGTTTTTTTTCACGAATAATCACATGTCGTGCGTTTGGACAGAGCGGTACTTAGGTATATATCCATACTGTACGTTAGAGCTTTTATCTAATTACCTCGCACTACTTATAACCATCATTCTCATTCATGGGGATCCCTATCAACCATACCCTGTAAAACTGATCTGAAATATATTTGAAGTAAAATTTTCACGCGAACTGGGTGTTTTGGCCAATTCAAAAAATTCGCTCCAATATCCTCAAAACCTCGAAAATGTCCTTGTAGAGACTCATTTTGTAAAACAATCACAATGCAAAATTCACATTGAATTGATAAAACGACAAATTCTAGCTCTAGCTTTGTGATATGGAACCATCACACCCCCCATATGCCCCCCCCCCCCGGTCCCCCCCAGGGATTTACGAAAGATGATCCGCTTAGTCTGATTGAGACAGATTAATATCACAGTGCAAAGATTGCTCCATAATCACATGAGATGCTGAAAAGGCCAGGCAAGAGCGTGGTCAAGGATGGAGACCAACCTCTACGATGTGGAATAACATAGTGAAGACAATAAAGAAGGGGCAGGTAGATGGATAAAAAATGGATGGTGGGGGTTGAGAGATGCAAGATATGGTAAACTTTCGATCCGACAGTTGGCTTGTCTTTTTTTTTCGCTAAATGACAGTTGGCTTGTCTTGACAACATCGCGGACTGTCCTACCACAAATGCATAGCGTCAAATGACCTGCTCTTCAAGTACTACGATCACTTTCATATTCAGAATATGTACACACCACTTTTGGACAGAAGAGAAGTTACACCCTCTATGAGAGCAGAAGCCCAAATGGAAGATGACGATGAGGCAGAGGATGAACTAGAGGGAGAGAGAGCCTTTTGTTTCTTCCACTCTAGGTAACCAGATAACTAGGAATGTAATTAGTTCAAAGTCTTTGCTCATTGAGACTGATGATGATCAAATCACTGACTCTAGCTGATAATCGTACTTGGACGTAGTCTTCTTTGGCAGGATATGCATATTACGCACCATGTTTTTCCCACCTTTCGGAATATTCATTCGAGCAAGGAATCACGCATGAGTTGCCGGGGCCGATGAAGGATGGGCCAATCGAGCTGCTCAAGAGCCTTGTCCTTGGACCTCTATGGCCGGCGGGCCTTCGGCGGGATTTGAATTTTACTTCCCTATTTTCGTGGCTCGCTAAGGTTTTGATTTTGGAAAATTATCGAAAAACGTCATAAACTTATTGTATGAATACCTATTGAGTCATAAATCTTTTAATTTGCCAATGTAGTCCCTTTAGCAAATTTTTGCTGAAAATTGCTAACGTGGCAGTCCGGTCAATATCAGCGTTAATGTGGACAATTTTTGCAGTTTTTAATTTTTTTCTTTTTTGTCCTTTTATTTTTTTTATTTCCCTCTGCCAGCTGCCAGTGCTCGATAATAGCCAGCAGAAATCATCGATCACAGGCTTGGGTTGCCCTTGTCTGGTCTAGCCCTTGCCTATGATTGTTGACTAGTGGAGGAAAAAAGAAAAAAAAATAAAAAATTATAAAAATTCCAAGTCAATGGTAATCATGTCATATAAGATGGTTGGTGTCCACGTCAGAGATTTTCGATCAAAATTGATCGGATAGACTACATTGGCAAATTTTAAAAAGGTTTACTACTAAATTGAACAATTCGAAATGTTTAGGACTGAATTGGTATTCATACAATAGGATTATAACTTTTTTTTGGTAATTTTCCTGCTAATTGTAGCAAACTCTATGGGAGATCCCTTCTATACTGTAGACATGTATTTCTCGTTGAGATTCCGATGGGATCTCGATGGCACCAAGAGCTGGCGAGATCCCAATGGTGTCGACCCAAGATCTACCCACACTGAGAGAAAGAGAGAGTCTGGGTGGTTAGGGTTTGCACTTATCATGTGTGGGTGAGGATCAAATAGAGTGAAATGTGTAGAAAAATTGAGAGCCATCGAGGCGACAAATGAGGATACTAAACGTGAGGAATGAGGATGGAACCTCATTCAAATCTGTATGCATGCGGTTTGGCTTCAAACTCAACGGTTACGAGTCCAACGGATAAGCAATGCTCTGGACTCAAAGACTTGTATATAATTAGTTTACACAAAGTGATACGACGGACGGGAAGTAAGAGAGTACCTATCGCCGGTCATATTAAGAGTCCAACAGGACCTTGCCAAAAGACGTCCAGATCCAATTTTGTACATCATAACTTTTGGATCTGAAGAGGGCATGATCTAATTCAACTGCTTGGTAGGTTTTCTTCAAAAAGGGGCAAGGTCAACGGGTTAACAAAATGGAGATCAGCCGGATGCAATGAACTCCATAAAGAACACGATAATTCCCAAAGTTGAATAACCTTTTGGAGTCAACATAGACCTGTAAAAAGTTAGATAATCATACTAATATTAAATTAATAAAGGGGGAAATCAGTCAAAGAGAACAGGTGATCTAACACGCGTGAGGGGCGGAGTGACAGATCTCGCGTTATAAACGTTGGGCTAATGATCTCCACTCAAAATCTGATTCTAGGAGTAATTAAAAAGACTCCATATATAACACATGATCCTATATGTCATTAAATTTGCACAGATCAAAGTAAACACACGACGAATGAACAAGTCATATAATCACAACCTAGGCGTGGATATGAATTTGCAGACAAATTTTGCCACGGACCGAAGATCAACGATGAACAAAGGCCCTGACATGAGACATCATTTCTAGCGCACGAGCTTGTGCCGTGTGCGACTTGCTAAGGACCTGAAACGCATGACCAACTCCGTCGTACACGACGCATTCGTCAACATTGCCCGCTTTGGCCAAAGCGCCGCAATACTCCACGTTTCTATCCCTCAGTGTGTCCCTCTCTGATATGCACACCAAGGTACGAGGCAAAACCCTCAGTTTCTCCGGACTGCGACCGCCACGCTCGTCTCGTTTGAGTGGATTGCACCAGGGATGGTCCCGACTCGTTCCGAGCGGCAAGGCCAGCCGCCAGTACGTGTCGGATGTGGCCACAGTCAGTGCCGAACCTGGCGGCTGCGCTGTGTGCTTCTCCGACTCCGTCCTCACCTCACCTCCGAAGAAGGGTTGTATCAAGACTGCGCCCTTGAAGCGTAGCGATTTCGCCGCTTCGAGCTCAGTGTCCTTATCGGAAACGAGTCTTGAGGCCAAATGGTGGGTTATGTTGGCTCCGGCACTGTCTCCGGCGAGGAAAACTCTGGAGAAGTCGCACTGCCTCGTCCACCACTCGCTAGAGGCTTCTAGGATTTGCTTTCCAAGCCACGTCAAGGCTTTGAAGCCGTCTTCGTAGGCGGCCGGGAGGGGGTTCTCCGGTGCGAGCCGATAATTCACGGACATGATTACGCAGTTGACTTTGAGGGCTAGCTTGGCTAAGAACTCATGATAGCAGCTCCAAGCGGCCGAGCCGACGCAGAAGCCACCACCGTGGAAGTACACAATCAACGGAAGGAGCTGGTTTTGCACGTTGTTCGGGACGTAGAATCTCACCCAGACGTTTGTGAACTTGTCGATGACGGTGTCGGTTGATGTCACGCCGAGCTCTTGAGGCAATGCAGAAGAGACGAAAGGGACAATGTTGGGTCGCTCCACATGTCCATCTTCGTACACTCGGATGAGCCCTCTGATCTCATCTGTTACAGCGCCATGCCATTTCTGAGAGACATCGTCGCCGCCGACGGCCTTTAAAGTTAGGGTTGGACCGAAGGTTATTGCAGCCATTCTTCTTCTCGTGGATAAATGATAATTAGATCGTGTTGTCTGCATGAAGAGAAGATCAAGCCAGAGCGTTGGCGAACGATATGTGATAGTATGTTGTCTATGAAATGTTTGGCATTAGTACTTCCTTATATCGAATCCGAGCAGACATAAAACAAAAGGACTATCTAGGGTTAGATCAACAAACAAAAAAGAAAAAATAAATATTTATCCATATAAAGAGAAATGTGATCCTATCTTGAGCTGCCAAGTGAGCAATTTGGAACTTGCTACCTGAATTCTTCGGGTGGACTCACATCCTCAGCTTTTTCTCGTCAAAAGAGATATAAAATTATCTGGCGACCTTTATATGTTGGTGACATATGCACGCACTAGCTTATTAATTGTTTAAATAAGACCAATAAACTAGCTAAGCCATTCATTATATGCATTCGAAAAAGATCATCAGTAAAAGAAAAGACGAATTTCTAAGCATCATAATTTTGGTAAGATTGATTTTCAACAAAATCTGCTCCACCCAAATGCCCTAAAATGAGACATTCTTTCTCGAATCCATCATATGTAAAGGAATTCCAAAATAGGAAAAAGGGCAACTCGATACGCTCATATGAACCTAGAGCTGGTTGAGTGGTCATACTTGGCTTGAATGCGTAGATCTCGTGTACGAATGACGTTTGACACTCAAAGCAACTCTTTAGGCCACGTCCTTTGTCCTACTAGCGTAACCTTACTTTACAAAGGACAAAGGACTTTCATTATACCCGACCCATACGTAAAGTTTACATATGGGATAAGACGACTTGTTACGAGAACGTTAAGGTTCTGTTCGTTTCGTGAAAAATGTTACGTTTCTGGAAAATATTTTTCCAGAAGTCATTTTCCTAGAAAATGACACAATTTTCCGGTGTTCGGCCAAAATTTGAAAAAGTCTTAGAAAATATTTTTCGTTGTCCGGTATGAAAAAGATTTTGCTCCTTGCAGTACTTTTAATAATTTTTGTTTATTAAAAGTATTTTTAATTTTCTTTGTTTTCTCTTTTTTTTCTTCTTTTTCCTTCTTCTTCTTCTCCGGCAAGTCGCCGGCCACAACGATGACCGGCAAGTCGCCAGTCACAACGATGACCGGTGACTGGCCACAGGCAAGCTCGAGCCTCGCCCGATCCGATGAGGCCGAGCTCGCCCGAGGTTGCCAGATATCGACAAGGCTCTGGCAACCTCGGCTATGCCGGATCAGGCAAGCTAAAGCCTGGCCACAGGCCGGTGAGGCTCAACCTCACCGGTCGCTGGCTGCCACCGTAGCCGGCGACCAGTTGAGAAAGAAGAAAAAAAAAAATAGGGAAAATAAATGGTGAAAGAAGGTTTCGGGAAAAATGTTTTCCTCTTTTGAGAATGAAGAAGTCATTATCCTCAAAAGTGAAGGAGTTCTATCTATAGGAAGGAAAAAGTTTTTCTTGGGAAGTTATTTTCGTCAAATGAATACCGAAAAATTCAAAAAGAAAATTTTAAAAATTATTTTTCATGAAACAAATGGAGTCTAATCGTGTGAAAGATTGGTATCACAAAATAAAATCTTAGATACCCTTAAAATGTGTGGCATGACATTGTTGACATTCGAGGGAATAAACGGTGCCATAGTGGAAACTTTTGGTTGCCTTCCATTAACATCTTTTCAACGGGACCGCTGGAAACTTTTACTGGTGAATTGTGATAGTCGAGAGAGAGGGAGAGAGACTTTCCCTGATGTTTCCTTCCTCTTTTGGAGCGTGTGTGGACTTGAATGGGGCCAGCCGTCCAATTTAAAGAAAAAGCAACTTTGGCATCGGGCGTCGTGCACGAAACACCCGCCAGGCCCTCCCTCCACGTTTTCAGTAGAACCATGGAAGTTGCTCATTGATGGACTTCCGAACTGAAGTCTGTCGCCATTGGTCAAAGGCTTTGTCGCTTCATAGCTTCGCTGCATTCATCACATTCATGCATATGGTGCATGCCTCTGTCCCATAGTGATGAAGCATCTACTGTCACTATCTGATTAGTGGTCAGACCATTCAATAATTCATTTTTGCGCCAATTATTCTGGGCGAAAAATGGGGCCCTGGAGGACTTATTTCCTCAAAACAGAACATCGAGTCTGGCATAATATATTTAAAAAGTAAGATGATAAGCATTCATCAGTAGACAAGTATCTGCTTTTTTTTTTAACCCTTCCCTCCGCTTTATTTCTTTCCCCCTTTTCCCCTTCTCAACCGCCGCACCTCCCAGTCGCATCCATGGTCAAGTCTTGTCATGATTGACTCAAGCTCTCTGTTCCGCCACTCGCACCGTCCTTTCTTACTTCTCTCTGTCAAGATATACATGTAAATTATATTTGGAAGATCCCACGCGAAAGCATTGATTTGATGTGCAGCAAATTCTAATTAATTTATAATTCATTGAGTTAATATTTTGAGTAACGGTGAGTCCAATAGAATATATTGACAAATTTAAATTTGGACTCCATCTAAACAATATCCTCATATGAAGATTTTGAATTTCTACTATGCGCTTCCCAACACCCTCTTCTCGAGATCACTTGAGGTCAACAGCCTCCTGAAAGTGGGAGAGAGAGAGAGAGAGAATGAGAGTGTGCTAATGTCAAACGACCAAAATCGAGTTTACTTACGGCTAGCAGCCTCTTTAGGGCAAGCAACTTGCGCGGTGGTCGCCAATGCTTGATTTTGCTCTCTGTCCTTTCATAAGAAACATTACAGGACATACTAATTGAGAGAGAGAGAGAGGTTTCATTGGGAGTTTAGGCGGATGCTGACTACCTACTTTTTCAGTATTCATCGCATCACGAGTGGACGGAGGTGCTTGGGTAGAATTTTTCTCCACTAATGGTGTCAAGAGGAATTTTTATTGAAGGGAACAAACATCTTCGCAATAGTTTACGAGATAATATAACGCATGTCGCATATGAAAAAAAGCACAGGGGAAAATAGGTCATTTGTTAATCTCATGCATCAACAATGAAACCAGAACAAGAGAAAAACACGTGGGGTAAGAGCGATTAATGGGTCGCATAACGTCATTGGCATTTAAGTTCTCTATGATCAAAACACCAACAATGTAATATCACCCACTTAAAGTGTACATATACTCAAAACTAGGCCTAAGGGTCTATAATGAATAAAATATAGTTTTTCGAACAAAAAAAAAAGAATAATATGTAGTTTGGGGCAACAAGACATTCGACGTGATTGCACGTGCAAATGGGCAGCTATCTTTATTCTGCAGACATTCCCTTGGTCGTGAGATTTCCTTTTTCGCACCCTTTCAATTTCATTGAACCTCGAAGTTGATTAAAGAAAGTATTTGTCACATGCCTTAACGTGGATGTGATAGTCACAGAAGGAGCATGACCGAATAAGATTTCAGCTGCCTAGTCGTTAATACGTCGAAGGAAAGGACCCAGCATAGTCACTAAGGTGAATTGGTTAGTCTTCAGTTTGTAACCGGGTTACGGACTTCTCGGAGCACCGACCGGCCCGATTCTCATTGGAGAGTATGGAAAGCCCGGAGGGATGGACTTGGGTTTTTATTTTTTTTGTTAATAGCAAGCATGCGCAGTAGGTCAAGACAGGATTCACCGGAGTTGCTGAAGATCAAGGGGTGTGGATTTGGGCTAGATGCCCTATGGCGTTGGTCCAGGGAAGGGTGTGCGGCCAAGCTTGGGCCTTAAGCTTGTGGTTGGACCACCTTAAGGGCAGGTACCTGGCTAGGCGGTACATTTGATTCAGCTTTTGAAATGGGTTGGGGTTGTAAAAGCTCTTGAACAAATGCTAAGGTGTTTGGCAACTCTTTTAAGAGAGCTTTGGAGATGTGTTGCATTTTCAAAGTCCTCTAAAGACCTTTAGCCTTATGCAAGTCCTCCCAGCTTCAGGTTTTGCATATTTCTACAATGATAATGCATTTTTTGCCTTCCAACTTTGCTCTCGTTAAACTTTTAAATTTTCAGTTTTGCCCTCACCAATTTCATTGTGAAGCCTTGTGCAACGTCGCCGGCAAGCCAAATCTAACGTTGGCGAGCCTCGCCTGAGGTCACACGACTCTAAGCAACGACCACCTCGCTTAGGGTCACATGACCTTGGTGAGGGGTCACTAAGGTCGCGCTGCCCCGAGTGGCCCTCGCCGAGGGTCACCTAAGGTCATGTATCCACAAACGACGGTTGCCAATGCCAGACTTGGCTCGTTGGCTATGGTCAACGTCCCGTAGTTGCACTTTTGCCCTCATAATTTTCATTGTGTAGCCTCGTACAATTTCATTGGTAAGCCAAAATCTGGCAAGCCTCGCCATAGATAGCATGACTTCAGGTGACGATCGCTTGCTCGCTTAGGGTCACACAACCTTGACAATGAGTTGCTGGGGTCACATGACCCTAGGTAGCTCTCACCGGGGCTAACCTAAGGTCGTGCATCCTCAAGCGACGTTCGCCAATGCCAAATCTGGTTTATTCGCGATGGCTAATGTCTTGCAGTCGCAAGAAGATTTTCTTTTATTTATTTATTTAAAATATATACTTAAAATTCTTTATAAGTTTATTTTTCTGAAGCAGTATTTAGATCAAAATTGATTCCCAAGGCACGTTTCAATTACACTTTATCAAATACTATTTGCATTTCAAAAGAAACCCTTTAACCTAAAGTCTTTGCACTGCCCCAAAGACTTTCCCAAAATACCGAACCAAACGTAGCCCAAATTCTTATCGGTGCACCTTCATCAAACGGATTGACTTATTGGATATAGGGCAAAATTTGAGGTGTTGATGTGGGTCTAAAATGCTTTGGCACAGAATTTTCTAAAATCAAGCATAAAAAATCGATGTACTATTTTTAAAAAAAAATCGAGGTACATGATTGAACGGAGAAACGATGTGGGGGCAGGTAAAGGTGGTCGGAAATACGTTGAAACAGCCTCAGACAATGTTTGGTATTTCGCCCCAAGTCATTAGGCTTTGAATGAGCTTCTTTCGATTGCACTTGTCCAGCCCTCCAACATAACGGACCCAAAGTTCGCATGTTCAAGTTGAGCTGTGTGGAATTTGTTTATTTGGATGAACTGTATAGATTATAGAGTTATGCCGTGTTAATTATGTTACGATCGAATGCTCGAATTAGATATATAATAACAAACTCAGATGTCATTTAAAAAAAATTCGGGTCTAGACTAGAAAAACAGTCGGATGTTCACAGGTTCGCATGACTCATCTACGGTGATCCAATGTATTTGAAAATTCTTAGTAAAGTAATCGAGCTTTAAACTCGTGCCCACCAACTCCAACCTCCTAATAGTGTCTCAAGCTCGTGATCTGGTTCGAGAACAACTTTTATTCTGTTGCACACCGTATAGATAGGATCCGAGTCAAAGGTCAAGCGCATTCTTTTGTCTTTTTAACTTCATCTGGAATTCTAAGTCCACTTTTAGTAAAACTTCTGTGCCTAAAATATAATATAAGCATTTTTCATGGACACGCAATTTACTAAAGTGTCTTAATCTTAATAATTACAAAGCATGGGCCAATCGAAGCTTCGATTTCCCTAAGTGATGTGCACCTGTTCATATCGGAGTCAACAAGCAACCACCCCGCAAGCAATAATTTAAGAAACACGCACTAACCTACAAAAATCGACATATTCTCTCGTTCCATGAAACTTGTTTCATTTGGGTCAAGGATAGAACCCAAGCTGACCATCTTCTTCCTCCTCTTGATCATCTCCTCCCTATATAATTCCCAAACCCAAAACTAGTTGTCAAGTTGAGAACAAAAGCGATCCCAATTACCACATCAATCCTTGATCTTCCATAGGCCCGCCATGTATATTCAAACCGAACCCCATCTCAGTGCTGGTGGCGATGGCGACGACCTCGACTATGCCGAGCTCGAGAAGCAGATCGTCCTGTTAATGGCGGATGACGGCGAGGATGAAGGTGTCACTGTCGAGACCAAACCCAATTCCTACAGACAATTAGGCTTCCCAAGCAATATAAGATACGATACTGCTTCTAATTTGGGTAAATGGGAGAACGGCGGTTCCGGTTCGGTCCCGGCTTGGCTTTTGAATTTGTGGAACAGTGGCAGCGTTGGTGGGACTGGTGTGTTCATTCCTCAGTTGGTTCAGAAGAGAAGAAGACACAACTTCGGTGAGTTCTTGGATTGCTAATTCGAGAATCACCCTGATTTTCTTTTTTCTCTTGTTATTTTTCTTTTGGTGTTTTGGGACACGACATATGAATCTATTGATCATGCTTTAGAGTGCTGATGTTAAGTGGGGTGCATGTTCGCAGGAAGGACGAACAACCGCAGGAAAACAATGTACAAGCAAGTCGAGAAGAAGATGCACAAGTGATAGTTTAGAACATCATTTTTGTCAAATAATACAATGTCAGTATACAATATGATTTTTTTTGTAAATCTTTATTTCCAAGCAACAGTGTGCATAATAAAAATAATCAATTACGCCTTCTGAATTAGATTAAATCAGTGAGGTTGGTGGCCTCAGCTTAGGCTCATCTTCTCCACCCGGCTCACGTTAACCCAACTCTATTTACAATTCTAACTATATCGTCAGCCAGAAGTTGAATGATTCAGATAAGATATGGTACATTCAACAAGAATATTTGGAAAGAGCGCAGAAACTTTACCAGGTTTTCAAACAAAAGTGATAATGGCTAATGCATATCGGAGCTTAAGAGATTTTTCAATTGTATATATATAGGGCCAAAGATAGTGACATGATGCATGTAACGGCGATACCCGCTACGAACATGACTGAGCCGAGTTGAGTGGACAGAGATCAACCAAATACTCGATACTTATTTCCCCTTGATCTTCAAAGTTCAAGTCGATTGCATAAACCGTGTCACCTTTTATAAGTCATTTCAACCAACTCTACTATCAGCTCAAATTTGCAAAGCATAATGACTAGATAAACTTGATTAAACCCGTGAGATGCTCAAATTTGGTATTTTTCACATTTGAATGGCTCTAACACTCAAGCTACTTGAAAGAAAATAAGTATTTTAGCAGAGTTCAAGTAAAAAGTTGAGTTGGAAAATCGTAGCTCGACTCACTTGCATTTCTATTCCCAACTGTTGCCCGCCAAGGGAAGCACATTGGACCACATAAGCCTAAGTTGATTCTTTCGCATCCAGTCTTCTATAATTTGACACCAGATATTTGATGTGATAATACTAACCATCCAGGATTTCATGAGAATACTCGGATGTGTGCAAGACCAGGCCAAACTACGTAAATCACCCGAAGTGCTTCGGAGAACTAATGCATGGACATTTTAAATGTACATCAATTGACAAAAGAAGAATTAACACAGACGTGTTTAAACATCAATAGGCAGAAGAAGAATTGACGCAATCACTTGTAATATCAATTGGCAAAAAAGAAAAGAATTAGCCATCAATTACACTGCAGCATTGCCGCGAAAAACTGATCTAGCTAGAATGAGTGGTAGAACCAATATGCACAACCAAAAGAACATAAATCTTTTTCTCATAGATAACTTATTAAGACGATCAATTGCATCCTTATCCTGTCAACATTTCAAACAGAAAATGTATTACGTATCCGACCGTCAAACCTATTGTGTGTCAAAACTTCTGTCACTCTTGCACTCCTATGTTGAAGACGCTGATGTAGCATCTCCGATAACTGGTTGAAGAACTCAGCATCCCATCTATGAATCAACTGTGGATCTTCTGCGAAGCAAACGTAGATAGATGTAACAGCACTTTCCACCACAGCCATTCCCACTCCAACCTGAAATAGATTATCTAAACTGTGAATAAAGACGAAATCAAGTAGTCATAGCACAACAAACAGGGATGCCAGGAAGTCCTAAAGTCAGGGAAAATGTCAACGACGACAAGAAACCGATCGTTTACAGCAATATTTCATTTCAGACTGGCCCACATTCAAAGCAATCAATCAGCTACATACGAGCTATACTGTACCATAATGGCATATACTGTACATTTGGGACAGAAAAGTACTAAAACGAAGTCCATGAACCTTAGAATGAAGCAGGAAAAATTGGTATGGTCAAAATGCTATTCCGTTATACTGTTGACTAACAAAATATTGCAACTTGAGTTAAAAAGATAGTAGATATTTGGCCACAGAGAGAGAGAGAGAGAGAGAGAGAGAGAGAGAGAGAGAGAGGACTTACCAAAACCATACCCATCAACATTGAAGTGGAGCCGACCATAACAACTCTATCATTAGACTTAAACCAAGCCCAAACTCCAGCGCAAGTTCCAGTTACAAGCCCTCCCAATATGGTACCCATCAACAAAACAGCGCCAGAGCAATCATATGCAACAAGTGCTTCAACCCCAGTGGACTGAAATAACTCCCACGCATCCCTTGCAGAATGGTTAAAGCTTTTACCATAAACTGCAATCTGACAAAAAGTTAAAGGATTGTCATGCGATGATATATAATAATTCCATAAAAAATTGTTAATGTTGAAAGGAGGAGGAAAAGTTAACAAAAGAAATGTCGAAAGATTCAATAAGGAGAAAAGCAAAGAACTTATGCTGCAGGCTTGAGGTATGCAACGCTCACAGTAGTGTAACCAGGCTAGAATATAAGGAGCTGATAACTTGCAAATGCCAGAAATTTAAGGAAAATCAATTTCTTTTCCAACTTGCATCTGATCAAAAGCAAGTGTGGAGCGATGACATTATAACTAACAGAACATTTGATGAAAGCTTCACGTATACTTCATACTATTACAGCTCACCAAACAGAATATTTATGACTACCACCTCAAAAGGAATAGATATATCAGCCAATATCAATGTCTGAAATGAAGCCATTTTCTTGTCATTCCTGTTTCTTCGTTTTAAGCTGACCATATATAGTTTTCTTTCATTCAATTCATTGCTAGTCCCTCTATTCCTTCATAAGACCAGAATCAATCCAGTTGAAATGATTCATTGTCTTTATAAGTGCAATGGAAGTTGGCGGTAAATTTCATTATTCAAACAGGGTTATAGCGTTTTAAGTACTTGTATTGACTTTGTTTCGTGCATATGGCGATATCTACAGATATAAGATCATCAATATTTCCTTGATTGTACATCTAGAAGTGGCAACTTAATCGCAGATAAGATTTCGCTTTTTATGGATCAAACATAGATTACCAAGTTATCTCAAAATTCATCAGGTTGTGATGGAAGCAGTACCCCCCATATAAATTTTCTCAATCCCCCTCAACTCCATATATATTGCATGCTTAAATACCAATCAGGGCCATAGCCATCCAGCCATATCTTTTGCTTCTCACTTTTTTTCCCTACCATACTTGAGCACCAAAATTATTTTTATCTGTCCATATAGTATGCCTGCACGCTCTCGAGGTTCTACTTCTAAATACCAGTCACGACTATAGTGTATATTTGCACCAGTGAAACTTCTCTGATTTTAGTCAACTGCATACGCTTTAAGAACCAGACACCTATCACTGTCGAACAATGTTTTTCATCACTCATCAATAAAAATGCTTCCACAACGGAACTAATCATTAAGGACCAAAATGAGGCAGTCATATATGCCCCCCCCCCGGCCCCCCGCCCCGCGGTAAGCCCACTACAGCCAACACGAGCAAGGGATAGTAGACTTCACCAGCTCGCTGTCAAAGGTAGCATTGTAGAACCATACATTGGAACACACTCTGTGAAAATGCCAAATAAAACCATGATATAACTTTATATCTGAACCATAAACTAATTTAGCTACTGCCTGAAGCTGATTGGTTTCTGAAAGAGACAAAGCAGACTACCAAGAACAGACAAGGTACCTGTACATAAGCATATTTGTTGAAAAAGCGTACAAGTGTCTCCACAAGGTTAAAGAGAAAATCCACGCAGCAGAGTAGACATTCGTTGTTGCCAATCTTCGACCGGAATCCCCTGATCTGGCAAATGTATTACGCAGGAAGAATGAATTAATGTTGCCAAATTTAAAAATACCTATGGCATGCCAAATAGAGCTGAATTGCTCAGTGTCTAGAAGGAAAAAATAAGCCAAACATGCATACCTCCCAACGCAAGGTCCTTATTGCAGCAGTAAATAGTGATCCGTAACATATGCTTCCAAAAGATGTAGTCACAGCATATCTAAGTGTATTCAATAGTGAGTTTTGTGGCATTGACAATGATTGTCGACCTCCATGGATGAGAACCAGAAACACCAAACCAGACACTATTACATGTACGGTATTGCAGAGAACTGCACCTGTCCAAAATAAGCTTACAGAGAGCACCTGCATGTAAATAATAATGGTTACAGAAGTCATCAACTTCATCCTGTCAGCTCTACTCAATCATTGCTTGTAGATTATATCCCAAGATTGTTCAGACAAACAAAGAGCAAAACTTGCCAGCTCACCATAAGAAGCCACCAGCGTTTACCATCATCCATGCTTGATGCAATGACACCAGCTGCTCCGAAGGACCATATTACCATCCATAAAAGCATAACTAGCATAAACAAATATGCTATTCTCGTAACTTCAGGCAGATTCCATACCATCTTGACAGCCTTCTGAAGTACCAACATGGTAAATGGAAGTCTGCAAAAGAAAACAACTAAGTGAGCTAAAGACTAAGGATTGGTAATTCTATGAGCATTTAAACGTCAGCAATTCTATATGCACGTGAAAAACATGAAGGAGACTTTTACATATACTCTACACTCTAATCGTACTAGGGAATCCCCCTCCCCCTGCACCAAATTAGATCTAACTCCAACATCTATACTCCTCACCAACTAAAGTCCACGTGAACGTCTTTTACCATCGCTCTCTATAAATGTGGAAAGACAAATTTTGTCTATTAAGGATAGCGCATGGTTTCATTTAAGAAAGAAAATCAGATATCAAAGTCCATTCAAGTGCAAAATCAGTCGATATTCCAATTTCCAAGTATTCATAACTAAATTCAAATATTGCATATAATTCGAGATATCCAAATCATAGGGACAACGAATGCTAGTACAGAGTTGAGCTTTGAGAACCTTCGTTTCTGTCATCCTTTACGATGTAGTAATCTAATTTAAATCAAGTCATCTACTCCAAATAAACAACAAAATTCCACAATGAAATGCAATCTCTACCTGTCTATAACAGATATCACATACAAAAACTGCAGTGCAGCTCCAACTGCGAAAGCAACACCACAGAAAAAGCGCTCACCCCAGAAGCACAGCACACTAATCACGGCGAGATAAGTAGTCAATATATGCACCGACACTTTCATCATGTGATTAGCTTGAGAACCCAGAAACAACAACCACATCCATCCAAGAAGAGTTCCTGCACCACCAGCAACAGCATATAATGGCCAGTACTCCTCCGTCAATCTGTCATTGCTATCAGACGGCACTCTGGTGTACTTGTCAAGATTTAGTCTGTCCGATTTCTCGAACCTGTTAAGTCCGAGAACTCCGAGGATAAGACCGAGGCCGAACAAGTGGATCAGAAATATCGCTAACCAAAAGACATCCCTCCAGTGCCTCGAGGGCGGAGAAGCAAGTATCTGACTAGGATCAGAGCTTCTTCTACTCCTCCCAACAATCTGCTGTGGAAAGGGTCAACAAACTGTTAGATGCCCAAACCCATTCCACCCCAATTTAGACCACGCTCCGATTCAATCCAGGGACAAACAAGAAAGGGAGATGGCCAAGAAAAGGGGGCAATGTCCGTGATCAAACATTAGCCCAGCACACAGACAGGGACAAAATAGGAAATTTGACCCGGCGAACGTGTACATCAAACAGCAGGAATCGACCAACCAGTTAAAAGAAAGCAACAGAGGCTGAACAAATCTGAAACAAAACATTTCACAGAAAATCCACAACTACTTCGCAAAGATAACCAACAGCGAACTGGCGGGCTTCATCAAAACGATCCAAAAAAATTCTAGTCTCCGGACAGCAACATAATTCTAGCGACTCCGAGGAACTTGTCCTTTCAAGCAGACGAAAAAAACCACCAAGTGTCGAAGCTAACTACAATCAGTCAAGGACACAACCCAAAAATGGAAGCGATTGCTCCACGACCCAAATCGAGATGCCCGCAGCGGCGGCGGCTGGCGGTCGAAAGGAACCGAATTTACCTCATCGGCGGCGACGGCGGAGCCCAGTTCCGGGGACGACGAACTCTGCGAGTCGCTCATCGTCAAGCTCCGATCAAACGGGGATCGATTAACATTTCCCTCCTCACCCCCACACCCACCCCCCCCGCTGGTCAAGACGTTCACGTACTTAGTTAAAGTTCGAAATTGAATACTATGGAGAGAGAGAGAGAGAGAGAGAGAGAGAGAGAGAGAGAAGGAGATAGAGAGAGAGAACGTGATGCTGATTGCTGAGGTGAAGGAGGGGGAACCGAGGAAGGTCAAAGAGGGGCGGCAAATTGGGAAATTGTTAGGGTTTTTCGGGTGGCGACGAAGCGACGACCGATTCGTTAAGTTTGACAAGGAAAATGGCGAGAGAGGGAGAGGAGGGAGAAACGTGAGGAACAGGAGACTGGAACTCAACGGCTAAAGTGAGGACAGTCAGTTCGTAATCTACAATTGCTTTCCTCGTTGATTTCATCTTCGGGCTAATTCTAACAAAAAAAAAAAGGAAAAAAATACCAATTTTATCTCGAACGGCAATTCTGGCACGGACTCTCTCTTTTGTCTCTATGAAAAGCGCCGACTTGTACTCGAGTCCCAAATCTGACCCCCGTGATATAAAAATTTGAAATTGTTCGGGGCAGATTTGGGATTTAAGTGAAAGTTTGTGATTATTTATGAGATCAAAAAAAAAATTAGGGCCGGAATTGTCGTTCGAGGTAAAGTCGGTGCATTTTTTTTCTTTTTTGGAATTAGGCCAATTTCATTCGAATTAAGTGTTTTTTTTAATTTCTTTTTGACCAACATTCGAATTAAATTGAAAAAAAATATGTTCATAATTTCCGAGAGCAATAATTAGAAAGAGAAAAAAACAAACAACGTTGTTTCTCTATTATCTTAGTTGACTGACTTTTATTTAATTTCCTACGACTCCCCCATATTACTAACAATTGCTTTTTTCCAAGAAGGAAAAGCCCCCTTTTTAATTATAATTACTGGGAACTATTGCAAAACAATTAGGCTGCGTTTGCTAGGATAGGATATGTTTTATCCTATCCTGTGTTTGTTGGTGGTCTAGGATAAGATAAGGTTGGATATAGACCAGATATAACCCGGATAAAAAAATCCGAAGGGGAAAAGGAATAGATCCGGATAGGATTTTTAATGTCTATTTTTCCATAAACCCTACGCTCCACTCGCCGTCATCTTTATCTTCACACTTTGTGCGCTTTCACCAAAAAAATTTCTCGGCTTTTTTTCCTTGACTGACTCCTCCAGACCCGTGAATAGCAAAAAAATAAAAACTAAAAATTATCCTATCCGACTTTAAATCCGTAATCTACCAAACAATGAATAGGATATGAAGAAATCTTAGGATTTCTTATCCTATCATATCTAGTCCTATCCTATTTAGAAATCCGAACGACCAAACGCAGCCTTAGGAGAAACTGCAATTCATTGGCGTCCATTTTTGCGTCTTGTCTGAGGAGAAGTTGTCCATATCTTGCGAGCCTATCCTATCACAGAGGATGCAAAAGTTGTGATCGTTATCAATTACGGCTACAAGATGTAAGACGGCGGATGCAAAAAAAAAGAAGCTAAGAACTTTCGAGGATGAAAGGGAAAAAAATAGTTGGTAAAATCATAAATTCATGAGAGATGAATTAGACTCTACTTGGATCCGCACGACCCCAATATTGATCGGTGAAAGTTGTGTCGTGCACCTAACATTTAGGGGATGTACATTCAGCCGTATCCTACTCTTGATTTTTATATGGCTATTTCATACGTCGACTCCAACTCTAATTTTATGGCAGCTCGTACATTTAGGGAAAATCTCGAGAGAATACGAAAGTGTGCCTTAAATTTGAACACGTGTGCATGTATCGTACATAATGAATAGAGAAAATGCGGGAAGTTTTCAGCTTTGAAAGGTTAATTTTTCCCATAATGTTGGTCTTTAGGATTTTCCCCTTTAAGCGTTGCGTAGTTTGTTGCGCTTCTAATTATCTTTAAAATTTAGAAACTCGTCCATAATTAAACCTATCCAAATGGGTCATAAACCCATTTTTAACCCATATATCAGTAAATTGGTCATAAATGAGTTAGTTTTATTTACTAATTGGGTCATAAATGGGTATAAACATAATATGTGTGTTAAATAGATTATAAATGGATTTACAACTTATTTAAACTTAATCCATCTCTCTCGCTCTCACTTAATCTCGCGTTCACTCACACCACACTCTTATCTCAATTTTGATTCGAAATTTCCTAGATTGAGTTAAATATTGAAGTATTTTAGCAATAAGGATCGGGTATGGGTCAATAGATTTACATTGTATGGAAATGCGTCAAAACAAGTTAAATGGGTCTATATGGGTTGGATTATTTTCGACCCGACCCAAACCCTACCCGACCCGAAACTTGTTTGACAGGTAAGCATAATCTCCTATAAGTTCGAAATGTTTGGACATTCGAATCCCTATCAAGAAAAGAAACATACACTTTGCCCTAAAAATATGTCAGTTGTTCATGTGAGGGTTCGTTTGTTTCACGAAAAATGAATAATTTTGAAAATATTTTCTTAAAAGTAATGACTTGTATCGCTTGCAAAAATGAATGAATAAAAAATATTTTCATCGTTCATGAAAATATTTAGACATAAATTATTATTGGTAATGAAAATAATTTTTGGTGACTAATTATTTTAAGCGATAAAGTGATCATTTTCTAGGGAAATGTTTTTGAAATTATTTACTTTTCGTGAAATAAACGGAACACAGATGCCATTGACGTTTACTGAAGGCATTCTTATGGCATATCAACCGTATTTCTTTTCATCAACATTTTTCTTAATGTTGTTTTCACGTAGGGTCACATGCCTTGGAAAATTCCTAGACATTTTGCTCTTGCGGGGAACGATCACGGCCTCCAAAAAAAGAAAGAAAGAAAAGTTGACTATACACCCTTTATGTAAAGAAAATTCTACACAGAATGCCTCACCTGCCCTTAAATACAAGGATTATGACCATCCGCTCTCTCTCGTCAATAGCGCGCAAAGCCGCCCATGTAAAAAAAGAAAAAAACAAACCATTATACCGTCGGAGCATGCAAAATAAGAAGGAGGAGGAGGAAGAATCGTAATCTAAATTACCAAGTAACACATGAAGAAAGGATAGTCAATTTACCAAAAATAAGTTGCATCGAGTGAAGATTGTTGTCATGAGATGTTCTTCCTCGAAGAGATCAAGCCTCTCTTTCGAAGTCAAAAGACCCGAACTGATGAGACGAATCGATTTCATTACTAGGAAATTGCATTGCCGTGTGTAGTTTGGAGCCAACGCATTAATTGCCTGAGGAAAGTTGTATCGGTAGCCACATTGACCGAGAATTTTCTAAATTTCCTAGGGCTTCGACGTCACGACTTCAACTTATAATTGGGTGTGTATAATCAAGAATTAATTCCAAATTCCGAACCTGATTTTTCCTTCTTGTGCACGTTATAGCCCCATTACTCACGCATGACGCACGTCGAGTTGACTTTGATTTCCCGGTTTGGCCCATCTGAAAACTGAGGATAATAGCATAGAACACAATCAATCTATGACTTGGTCATGCTTAATCACAAATCAACACAATCAATCTCTGACTTAGTCATGCTTAATCGCAAAATTGTTCGCTTTTTCTCCACCTTCGTTGGATAAAGAGGGGATAAAATTCCTTTCGTTAGGAAAATAATTTTCGTGCGGCATAATTTGAATGAATTTTTACAATGAATGAGATGCAGAATCAAGGGGGTTGTCCGGTCTATTTTCACGTGCATGAGGACAAATGCATGAGCGGCGTTAGGTGGTCCATCGCGCGTCAGTCGAGCGCCTTGCCTCTTGCTTCACGGCTCTCCCGGTGGAAGAGAGAAAAGAAGCAAATGTCATATTTTTAAAGACTATTTCGAGGGGAATTTTATGATAAATGGAGGTGCTTTTCGAAAATCATTCTTTAAGTTAGAAAATTTCATTTTCCTAATCTTAGGTATGATGGTTTTCCGCTTGACTGATCGTTTTTAGCAAACCGAACGCTTGAAAGTCCAAAATACTAATTCGCGGGAAAATTCTTTCGCTCGAACCGACATTATCCCGAGATGAAAAGAGAGCCGCCGCACCGAATTTATATTAATTTTGGAAATAGGCTTTTCTATTTGGTGGAAACGAAGATACCCCAAATTGAATGACGTGGCCGTCGGTGCCTCTGATGAACGAGAAGAGATTTTGGGCTTTGAAATCTTTGATGTGGCAAGACCATCGATTTGTTGACGAGTCGAACCGGGAGAGCAAGCGGGGTTAGGGGCTTGAGGGGCTTTTGATCCAACAATTCCTTTGGGCTTTTTACCGTGGCGTGCGGGTTTGGGCATGAGCGGAGGAATCTCCTCCTTTGAGAAAAGGAAAGTAAGGAGAGTTATGGAGGGAAAATTACCGCAACGGTTCTAAATTTATTGCAATTATATCAATTCAGTCCTAAACTTTTTTTGTGCCAATTCAATCCATCCGGCGCTTACGTGGACGCTGGCCGTCCCGCCGACGTTGATGGGCAATTTTTAATTTTTTTAAATTTTTTTTTTCTCTTTCACTTTCTCTTTTTGTTTTTTGCTTTCCTTCTTCCCCTAGCCGGTCCGGTGACTAGTGGACTGGCCAGGAGCTAGGGCTGACGAAGCCGTGAGGCTCGCCCTTGCCGTGGTTGACCTCGCCCGCGAGGGCAAGGGCAAGTCTTACCAATGGCTGGCGAGGTTAGCCCTTGGCGGGTTTGGCGACCGGCCAGGGGAAGAAGGAAAGCAAAAAAAAAAAAAAAGAAAGGGAAAGGGAAAAAAGTAAAAAAACATTAAAAATGACCATAGTAGCATCGGCCGAATGCCCAATATCCACGTTAGCACCAGCTGATTAAAACTAACCGGAATAACTGAATTGACACAAATATAAAAAGTTTAAAACTAAATTGATACAATTACAATATGTTTAGAACCGTTTTAGTAATTTTCCTAAGCTTTGGATGCTCGTGCCTGTTCCGGCGGACTCGCCATCGAACGGGAGAGCTTGGTCAAGACAATAGGCCCCATTTTTGGGGCAAGCTTAGCTTTTCTTCTTTTTCTTCTTCTTCTGTTTTTTTAGGGTAATCGGCTTACAAATTGGATTTGATCTTACTAGAGTTGTAGCACACGTTACGTGCATGTGCAAAGTTCAATAAACATGCCGAAAAGAGAAGAGTTAATACATTTGAGAGCAGCCTCAAAAGAGAAAAATGGTAGTTATTTTATTGAGCTCAGAAAATAAGTGGGGATGGTTATTTCTCTCTAGTGGAGCGATAGATGTTGAAGTTCCGGATTGAATTATTTTAGGAAGGGTCCTCTTTGAAGGAATAGAAAATGAATCAAATCAAGTTTTTTGGCTCCACATATTGATTTCAAATCCGTATTATCTATGTACTTTAAGCCAACCTCACTTTTGGCTTTTTACTATCTTTTAAAGAAAATAACTTATTTTTGTTCTTCGCCGTTAATATGTTTTCATCAGAAAACTTTTCCAGAGGTTAAAATTATAAAAGCGTCACAAGTAGAAAACAACCCGATACTTTTCAAATTAAAAAAGTACTCGCTAACTAAGAAAACCCATACAAATTCATTTTGGGAATGGGGGGGGGAGGGGGGGGATTCAACTCTTGCTGTTGTTCTGTTTTCGTCAATTTCAAAATCATAATATAATCTTGAATGTTGTTGCACCCAAGCAATCAAACAATTGCCTATGATTTGTTATTCAAACAAACTTATATATGATTATCGCGTGATGTTTTTGAATCTTATTGGAATAAGTATGTATGCATCGCATCTTAGAATTGATTTGATTTGGCCCAACACAACAATATACGCGTGACAAGGTTATCCACAGAAGATGATTTGCCCTAAGATGGTTGGCCGAATGATGAATTGGATAACATATCTTTCACTACTAGATCACGAGTTCAATTCACGTCATAAGAATCATATTGTGTTGCCTGACCGCTTCACGTTTCATGTGGAGAAAATTCCTGACCGTTAAAGGATTGGTGAAGGTACTTGCTAGCCTTGAACCTGTGGCGTAGACGATTTACGACTCAAATTTGAAGATTTCTCACTAGTGTTGGCTCAGGACAAGTTTTACAAAAAAAGGTAATCTTAAACAAAAGCTCGAACGTTGCAAAAATTTACTGTACAAGCGATTAAGTAAAACCCAGATGGTCAAAACTATTTGTGGGCCCCATTATTCCTCGCGTAACTTTTCTTTCATCTTTGCCTTTCTTCATCTTCGTCGCCAGCCTAAACCAGTAAAGAGTAAAACATAAGAACTAGACTCAGCTCCGCGGCTGCTCACGCCACGTGGACCGTAAATCCCCGCCCTCTCCAGGGGCACAACCGCCAATTCAGCATACGCCGGAAGGAAAGAGCCGTTCACGGAGCCGCGGCGCTCAGCATTTATTGGGCACGAACCCGATGCGGGAGCCCCTCAGGTCGAAGCCGACACGTGTCCCCTGCTGCTGCACGTTCCCGAGGATGGACAGCGCCGACGACGTGGGCGCGAGCGCGAAGCAGAAGGTGCCGTTGGAGTCCACCGGTACCATGTAGTTCTTCGCCGGCAGCGCCCACTCCTTCCCGTCACCGAACCGCAGCGCCACCGTCGGCACCTCCACGCTCCCCTTCGACGACAGGTCGTAGCACGTGTCGAACAGCGCGAAGCCCTCGGCCGCCGGCAGCCCCCGCGTGCCCCTCGCGAACGCGTCGCGCACCGCCCCGTACACCTCCGACCGCAGGCGCGTGACCGCCGTGCCCGAGTCCACGATGATCCCGCCGCTGCCGTCGCGGCCGAGCTGGAACGCCGCCTCCGGGAGCTGCAGCGGGTCGCCGCCGACGCTGATCCCGGTCAGGCCCAGGTAGAGGAAGGTGTCGAGGTGGGGGTTCCGGATCAGCGGCGCGGCGACGGCGTTGGGCGGCAGCGGGGAGCCGAACTCGAGGGTCGAGGCCGAGTCGGAGTCGCGGTCCACGAGGCAGTAGGAGAAGGAGGACGCGTTGAGCTGGGACGGGAACGACAGCGAGCCGCCGCCGAGGCCGAGGAGGCCGGCGGCGCCGACGAACAGGCCCTCGTTGTTGTGGCCGCAGCCGATGGCCACGTCCCTGAGTCGAGTGGAGCCGAGGGTGATGGTCTCCGTCACGAAGTCGCCGACGGTGTAGGAGCCGTCGCCGTAGGATACCTCGTAAAGGCAGCTCCCGTTGCGGCACTCGGAGACGTCGAGCGACCTGCGAGCGCAACCCGGCACGAGTCAAACGACAAAATAATATCTAGCACAATCAATTTCGTCCGACAAGAATACGATGGAGAAAGTGGAACCAATTAAAGGTCCTACCTGCATTGTCGGGCGTCGCAGGCGAGAGGGGAGAAGGAAGACGAGGAAGCCGGCTCGAAGATGGGGTCCGCTTGCTGGTAGCAGTCGGCGCAGGGGGCGCACTGCACCCAGTTGACATCGCTCCCGGTGTCGATGACCATGTAGACCTGGCTCGGCGGGTCGCCGACGCCCAGCCGCGAGAAGTACTCGCCGCTCCCTTGGCTCGTTCCGGACACCACCGGACTCTCGAAACCTTCGGCCCCGATTTCTCTCTCCGCGCTCGCGTCGAGTGGCTTCAGATCTGATTTCGCAATGCCGTTGACGGCCAGATCTAAGCGAGCCGCGAGGGACTTGACTCGGGCCGAGTCGCGCTCCAGCCGGGCCAATGTCAAGGACCTGTAGTCCCTCTGCGAAGGTTTCTGCAGCGTAGCCCGCGAACGCAGCTGCAGCGTCAAGGAAGAAGGAGAAGGAGAAGGAGAAGGAGACGACGGCTCAGCTTCTTCTTGCTGGTCAAGCGGAATCGTTTTGCGGTCGAGCGAGAAGACGTTGAGGGTGCTATGGATAGAAGCAGCGACGTCAAGAACGGTGGTGGTGGGGATGGTGGATAAGGTGCGAGAGCTGGCCAATGCCATAGAGAAGGAGAAGAGAGTGAAGAGAAGGCAAGAGAGGGAAGTGGGTCTCGCCATTCTTGGGGATGGAGAGAGAAGGTTGTGGAGCTCTGTGGGATTATAAATGGGGCGAGCATGGGGATGGGGGTGCTTCTCTTGATGTAAATCACGCCATTCTCGACGGGAGCTAAAGAAATTGAAAGTGTTGGGAAGAGGGAGAGAGAGAGAGAGAGTGAGTGAGAGTGAAGCTTTCAATGAAGGATGGATGGATAGTTAGATTCTGAGAGCGGGCTTTGCATGTCCCTTTGGATAATTTCTTCTCTTTGACTCGCTCACCTGTCTAGTTTTGTTTGGCATCGCCAACTCCAAGCCAACAAAGGTTCAAAAAAAAAAAAACGAGTCAGTCTTTGATGGAATCGCCTGGTCTCGAGGGAGTTGAAAGAGACCAGACTACCTCTCTCTCTCTCTCTCTCTCTCTCTCTCTCTCCTGGTCTCGAGGGAGTTGAAAGAGACCAGACTACCTCTCTCTCTCTCTCTCTGTGTCCTGAGTTGGATAAAGAAAAAACAAGTTGAAGAAAGAGAAAGTGAAAAGAGAGCGAGGGTTTTGATTTGATTAGTGGTGGAAATTTGTAAAGCGGGGTTGGTGCACTACGGTGCCTTGGCTGACATGTTCTTTTCCACTCGTGTTTTTTGACCGGCGATGGACCCATTTGGGTCTGGTCCGACACAGAAAAGCAGAGCTGATCATCATGGGCTCCGTGATTTTGGAGTTGGATACAAGCAAAGATGAATATGGGGGTCCGAGGCGATTCCGCTTCTTTGAACAGGGTCAGTTTTCATTGATGTTATTGCATCAGCCGTAGAGGGGAATAATGATTTTGCATGTTCACATATCGGCCGATTCATGTCTCCTATAAATATACTATTAGGCTATGTTTAGTTGTCTGGATATGGAATGAGATATGATAAGATAAGATAGGACAAAGTGGGATTAGAAATCCTTCGAATTGTCCTTCAAATTTGTAAAAAATCCTATTATATATTTGGTAAATGTTTGGATATAACATGAATATCCGGATGTGCTATCCACCACTTTAATGACCTCCTATGGACTCGGTGATGCACCCTAAATCCATCTTGAAGCTTCCTCATCAAAAGTTCCCTTTCCTTATGCAAAATTACTAGCTTCCTGCTCCGCCTTGTCTTCTTATATCAATGGACTTGGCGAGGAGCCCGCCATCCGAGTTCTTTGAAATGTTGGACTTGGGAAATCATTTTGTTGATCAAAATACCTTTTGAGAATATGTTACCAACATCTATCGTTGTTATTTTTTGCTAGAGCTGGGCTGTTAATAGATTCATGCTGACATGGTTTGCTTATTGTTGGTTGCTCGGGGAGACCTTTTTCTTGACAAATCTTTTTGGGTTGATGTTGTAGGCAAAGTGAAGTGGTGCAAGCTTCGCCTTCTGTAACCATGTGGAGATGATCTTTCCTCTCATGGTGAATTTTCATTTATGTCGGTTGAGTGCTGATTCTCATCTTGATTATCCTTCGAAGAAAATGAAAAACCTACGTGGATCAATTCCATATTTTCTCTAAATTTTCTCGTTGATGAGGAACTACTTTTAGTAGTACCTCGTATTTCTTGGGATCCTTCATTGGAATAGATCTTTTAGTAATCCATGGGGATCCTTCATTGGAAAAGAGGGCTTATTAAGTTATGGGTCGCGCTTTTTTCACTCCTCAGTTGACTTAAACACTCTCATTTTTTATGTTTTGACCATATTATCTTTTATGGGGCCCGCCATTTCTAGTACAACTCTACAAAAGTAATCTTTTTTTATTATTTGGATATCGTTTCCTTTTTTCCTTGCGGGGCTCACTTTCCTCCTCCTTCTTCTTTTCATGCCTTTGACGTCTTAATTCTTCACTCTTGCAAATCGCCTTTGGCCTCCATTGTTGTCAAAGAAAATAGATTACTTCAATTCACCTAAGATCAAACAATCGAATTAAACATATTATGTATCATTATTTCCAACAAGTCAACTAATGAGAAGCAACAACAACATCACAAAATTGATGATGAAGAACTTATGGAAATGATAGCGAGAAACCGAACCTAGAGGAAGAAAAAGTTTATAAGACGTAAGTATGCTACAGACTACAAAGAAATTGTGCAATTGATTCACAAACACTATTTTGATGCACACTATACTCTAAACACAGAATTGAATCGCAAAATCAAGAATTTCCACGACCCAACGATCAAATTCACTTTAAGAAAATATATCAAGGAATACTCAATGGAGACCGGGATGAGCATGATTCAAGAACAAGAAAATTAAAAAGAACAAAAAACAAGCTTTTGCCAAAACCATACCTCTGATAGCGAATGAGGAGTGTGCGGATTGTTAAATTAAGTAGCTTTTGGAGGATTTGCAGATGCATGATAGATTTATTGAAGAAGGAGAAGGAGTGGAAGGCCTAAGAGAATGGCTTGTCAGAGAGAAAATATAGAGACGATATACAAAAGCGAGGAATTGAGACGTCAAAGACATGGAAAGAAAGAAAAAAAAGAAAAGTGAGACCCGCAAAGAAAAAGAAGAAGGATCGAATAATTAAAAGAAATCACTCTTCTATAGTTGTACCAGAAGTAATGAGCCCCACAAGGGATAGTATGGTCAAAACATAAAGAAAAGAAGTGTCTAAGCCAAAGGAGGAGTGGAAAAAGCGTGACCCGTAAGTTATTTGTAAAAATATCCAATCCGGTTTATCCTACCCTCTCTCCCGGAGGTTGCTGCTAAACACCGAATGGGATAATTTGTTATTATATTTAAACTCAAATCTTGACCATCAAACACAGCCCTGAGGGGATGTCATTAAGTGATGGGTACGGGGTGGAACAAGGCCGCAGATTGCATTCCCCATCCATACCTCAACGAGCAGATACTTCTCTCACACCTCCTTGCGATCTGCCTTCCTACCCATTATTTCTGCCCTAAATTTGCCCCGATCGATGTGGGGAGCCATGAAGCATAGGGAATATGTGCTCGTGCCCATCCCTTAAGAACAATAGTCTCAAAGGTACTCGTTGAGTACCTCTCCATAAGGAAGCCCTTCTCCAACGAGAGATCACGTAGGCACCTCGGATCCATCGTCGGCAGGAAGCATTGAGATAATTACTGATGCTGCAATCAAATCCTCTGCATTTGACTTTGTAAGTGTAGCAAGGCTGGCTATTGTTGCCTATGATTGCCGTGGCGATTTCAAAGCAGTCTCGGGATGAAAGATCTGGCATTTTAGGCTCTCCAAGTGGGTGGGAAAGCACCTTGGTTGGCCACTCATTTGGTAGCAAACCATAACCAGCCTATCGCCCAATTTGACGTGATTCACGTTCCTTGGTAAATTCTATTAATGTTGGACATAACACCACTCCCCGGCATCTAGAAGGCATTGTGACCATTTGAATTACAAAATGCCCTTTGCAGTTGCTGTTGGATGCATAGGATAGTAAACACTACTGCACATTCTTTAGTCAATCGGGCTTTGCGCTTTGCCCTTAGAGAACATGTAACATTGTTACTCTTCTCCGCTTTCACTTTTGTACGCACTTTCAGCTAAGGTTATGTAATCACTTCATTTTGTCCAACCAGGATGAGTGATTCTTAGTACTTCAAAACTTTAGAAACTAACATTTCACGAATCTCGAAGTTCTGCATTGCACCATGTTAACTCTCCGCTACTTTGCATCTTATTAAGATAAACTTTGACCATTGCACTTCTATAGTAACAAATTTATTTCTCTGTCTTATGCATTGTAGTGATGAGAAAGCCATTTTAGAGAGGGTTGCATATTAGTCAATAAGAGGAATCAAGTTTATAGCAATTAATAGGCATAATTAATGCAGTGTGATTAAAACACTGACACTAGTTTATAATATAACATATTAGATATCGATTGGTTGAAAGATGACCAATAGTTAATACTCATCGAATTAATCACCATTTTGTCGGAATTTGCCCGTTCAATTATGCATCTTTCTGGCATTCTATACGTGGTATTTGTAAATTGGAATATTGGATCAAATAGTGTCTCTGTAAAACTTCACCTGTAATCGGTTGAAGTCGGAGAAAATATTGGACGGTCCGGCTGCACCACGTCAGCTTGGCCCTGGACCATTTAGGGATTGACATGTGGCGCCTGCAACATTCGGTGGGCCTCACTTACCTGCACAAAAATTCACTTTTTCGCTCATTTCAAAATAAGGGTTCTCTCTCCTCGTTTTTTGATGAAGAAGAAGTACGAAGACAACACTTTCTCTCTCTTTCCTTTCATTGACGAGGCCTGCCGATGGCCGGTGGCGAGAAAAAAGGAAGAAGAAAAAAGAAAAAAAAATTAAATAATTAAAAAAAGTTATAAATATTATCTACATTAGAGTCGGCCGTACCATGTAGGATGGTCGGTACTAACTAAATTGTCACGTTAGAGATTTTTTATCAAAATTAACCGGAGTGACTAAATTGACAAATCGTTAAAAGTTTTAGGACTATATTAGCAAATCATCAAAAACTTTAGAACTAAATTCATAAGTTGTGAAAATATTTAGGATTAAATTGGCACAATGAAAATGTTCATAATTGAATTGGCTGTCTTACGATAGATGTAAGACTTTTTGGATAATCTTCCCTTTAGGAGACTATTAAGATGCCATCACTTTTTGTGTCAAGGAAATCATAAGAAACAAAAAAACCTCCCGTGGTAATCTAAGTTAATTGTTTGGACTTTTTTTTAAAATAGATGTCGATCAACACACCCTATAAGTATTTAACCAAAAAAAAAAACACACCCTATAAGTATATTGTGTTTTGTCTTCTTACCATGTCGAATAAGAATGGTTTTTGAAGTTCGCTAATGATATGACTTGAATTTATGACTCGAGAAGGACATATTCGGCACTTGACCATAGATCCAATAATACTCGGTAGTATAAAAGAATCATTTCTTTTATCGGTATATAAGATGGGGACGGGTGATCCACACAACTATTCTCTCTAGCATCACAAGCATGATAACATACCTGCAAAGAAACATTCGATATGAGACGTAACCACTTGGTCCATTTATAGATATAAGAGTTTGTCATCTCAGCATTATCGACTTATTAGAAATCAAGAAAGTCACTCCACATAAAATAACAAATGTCCAATTCGAACCGATAGTATGTTCGCTTACGACATGACTCGAACTCGTGATTTCATGAGTGATAGCGTGAACCTTTATCATTGGGCTGCCACACTCAACGGTACACTAATGTTTATCCCGTAGTTGGCCCAAAAAACAAGGGTTTATCGTGTGTATTGGATATAGACGCTAGCCGGTATGCGACGGTAGGCATGTAGATCAGTGAGATTAGAGCAGCCACGAGCATTATATTCCTTTCACTTTCTTCTAATAAGTAGGTGGTGGGATGCTTACAATCTTTAGCTTTCCCACAAAGTTAAAGGCCTCTTTATGAAGAAAAAGCCCTGACCTCGATGCCTCCAAAACATTGCTTTTTCCCCATCTCTCCGATATAAATATAAGCACTACGCAAGAGATTGGGCGATTACCATTAGTAAAAGAGAGAGCCATCATCCCAACTGGACCATTTGAATTACTATTACTATTATTATTATTATTATTATTATCATTATTCTTTTGCATATGCTAGAGACCCTATTAGGGGTAAGCAATTTGATGTGGGCATGTCGTTGTAGCTATGCGATAAATTCTAAGTGTATATATGTCTTATGAGTCGATCTTATAGATGCTTGAATACTTTGACATTATGTAAGTGAGAAAGACATTCTTCTTTACATAGGTGCCCCTACTTTACCGGGGTTGGCTCTTGGCCAATTCGAAGAGGCTTGTTCTAGAATATTGTTCATTAGGGTGTCCAGTTTCAGAAAGATGAAATACACACTCCCGAAGATTTGCCCATAGCAATCTTCGACATTCTATTGAGTTTTTCATTCATGCAATTGATGACCCACTCATCGAGCCATCTTCGATCCGCAGCCAGCTTTACTCCACTCATTCCGCTTTCAGCTACGAAAATTAGAGGATGGGCAAGCGTTTTTCTCATGGGAGATTAGGTAGGAATTTGATAACAGAGAAATCTAATCCATCTTATACGAGAGAAAACTAATTGATTCTTCACATTACTGACTGAAGATGTCAAAATTCGACAGCTTGTTCACTTTTTTTTTTCCTTTTCCGTCATATCTGATTTACGGAATTGTTTTTTTGAGATACTTCACGAGCTCAAAGTTAATCTAAAACGAGAGTTGTCATCATAAAGAAAATCTCCATCTTGTGGTGCGATTGAATGGAGGACACTCGAGATTCATGAAGGCTAAGTAGATTTTGACCGACGTGCTAAATTAGTTTGCATAGTTTAAATCAAGTGGAAGCATATAATAACCGGTCAAGATCTTGCGTGCGATTAATATCCATTCCATGTTGGCTTTCATTGTAGAGTCGACCTATTAATGAAAGGGAATATATCTTCAAAGCCTAAGTACCCATCTAATGATGACTAGATTTTGCAATATGTTGTCCATTAAGTCGTCAAGCATTAGGTCTGGCCCCTTCAATAATTTGAAGTGGTTGAAAGCTCTTATCATACAGAAGCTGCTTTATATATAGTTGGATCACGTGAAAAATGAAACATGTTGATAAGCCGGCCAATTAAAAAAAAGAGAGAAGTTTCAAGATTTAGATGCAATGATTATTTGTAATGCATATCACGAAGTAACACAATTGGACGATTACATCGCGTTCGCTGCGCAATCAATGTGTAAAATAATTTTTCGTGTCCTCGTGTTATTGTCGTTATTGGTGGTTTCCTCTTATGGTGGTAATGCGGGATGAGAAGTGAAGGTAATCAACCTATTTATATATCGACATTGAGTATCGTGAAAGTTTTGGGAAAATTGAATTTATAAAAGGCCGGAATGCGACTGTTGCAAAATTTAGATTAAACAAAGAGTGGAGAAGAAAAGTCAATCTAGACCGCCTTGAATAACATTTGGTCTATTTGCGGGCAAGTTGTGAGGCAAATTATTTCCCTTGGGAGATTCAATTTCCTTCATGATGTCTTGATCAAATTAGCAAGACATAGACGAGCAATAACAATTTCTGGACAGATGCCGGGTCTTGCCTGCAAATCCGAAGAGATCAATCGAACCCTAATCAAGTCCCCTAGGCGTAGAAACGATAGGTGGAGGCATCGGCAATGATGTTCCGCAATCCGCCGATGGTCGAGGCCATCATGATGAACACTCCGATTATTATGGAGGCCTAAAAGGCAAGTAAAGGAAGACAAAATGTGGGTGAGCGTGTCATTCATTCCTCGAAATTGCATTTAACAATTGTTTTGAATACTTAAAAGAAGAGATTAGATAAAGATTTGCTTACCCAGTTGACGAACCAGTTGATGCTGAACTTCCTGGGCTTCTTGACGACCAGCCACATGATACTAGGGAGCTGCAAGATCAAGGCTCAGAAGAAGAACAGGTTGATCAGAAAACACTATCACAGGCTAAAATCAAAGATTAAGCTATCACTCGTGGGAGAAAGAAGCTTACGAAATAGGATGTGGGAGCGAAACCAAACCCACCAAAGAAACCAAGCAGGTCGCCAAAGAAAGGAAATGTCACTCCAATGAATAATGTGAGTGCTGTTCAATCGAGGAACATATACACCTTCACTCTCTGAACTATATTTTGGTCTCGATCTACCAGCCAAAGTTTAGGCTTCGAGATTCAACAAATGATCAGAGTAGGTTTAGGGGATCGCTCACCAACGTAAGCAGATCGAGTAAGGAGGCGGAGTGCTCTTCCGGGAGGGAAGTTCGCTCTCTTCACCATCGTACTCTCCAACATATCGAAAACAGGCATCGCATAAACCTGCAAATGTCTTCAATATTACATGGTTTTCTAGGGTGACATGTCTAATAAAATCAAGTTTTCAAACCTTATTTAAGGAAACATAGTTCTCTGAGAATGGAGTCATCAGCGAGCGAAGTGAGTTTGAAGTCATACCTGAAAACCACCAATGACATGGACGACCACCATCAAGTTAGCTGACGCGATGAGCCACGAGGGTCTCCTGAGTGCGATGAGCACGTTGTCGTCGACGTCTTGCCCGAAAGCCCAGTAGCCTATGAGAGCCACCGGGAAGTAGCACACGGCGTTCACGAGGTAGGCCCCGACCACGCCTTTCCACATTGGCCCTTTGGACGGCGTCTCGGGGGTCGATGGGATGGTGGCCTGAATCTCCAGGACCACAGCGTGCCCCGCAAAGGCCGATGAGATCTGGCCGAGCGCATTGAACACCCGGAACACGTAGTCCGCGGAGCCGGCGCTCTTGTAGGCGTAGCTCACGTCGGGGACTCGACCGTGCGCTAGGCTCCCTGCCCACGCTATGGTAGAGTAGCTGCACGAGGTCTCTCATTAAATAACTCGAACGGTAGACTTGATAGTCACACATTTTTTTTTTCATGGTTTCACATGGTGAAATCACAATGAATTTGTTATGAAAGCACGGAAATTTCATCACTTAATTTGGAAAATTAACAACCAGATTAAAATAAATAATTTAGTGGTCACTACCGATTTCACTTCATCAAATAGTTAATGGAATTGACACTAATTCTTGGATGGTGATTTTTCAACTCAAGCCACTCAGGGGCGACTGATGAGTCACTTTCACTTTAAGTTTAATAAACATGAACCACAATGGGTCGTCGCTTGAAGACTTAAGTATACCGTGATAAATGAGATTGTGGGACAATGGAAGCTTAGTAATGAAGTACTAATCCTCCTATGACGCACTCGAACACAATTGAAGCTTTTGTACCTGAGAGACATGATAGCCGCAGCCAACGAAACGCCGCCGACGGAACTGATGTTCGGGAGCTGAGAGAGGAAGAAGTGGACCGACCCGAAGATGCAGATCCAGTAGGACTGCCTGATCCTTGGGCAATCCGTGCAGATTATCTCCATGAACTTCTTGAGGCACTTGCCACCAGTGACCATGTACACGATGCCGGACCCGACCTGGACAATCAGCTGCTGCGGGAGCACGATCCACAGGCCGAGCCTCTGGCCAAAGGCGTGCTGCCCGAGGTCGACATAGCGGTCGAACCGGGTCCCCGGGACACACTCATGGAACTGCACCATCTGCCACATTGTGTTCAGGGTCATGCACCAGGATAGGACCAGCATCATTACTCCCGGACCCCTGGACAACATACCAAAATTTTCGAATTTTTCGGCAGATCAATTGTAAATTTAATGAACTTAAAAGAATTGGAAGCTCCAAGATTAATTTTGATAGATTATTACCATCCTAAATAGGCCATGGCATAAGGCAGACTGAGGATGCCGGCGCCGATCATGGCCGTGACCGTGTGGAAGGTGGAGTACCACCATTTGGCTCGCCGAGACGGGTTGCCCTCCTCCTTCGGTTTCCCGTAGGAAGCAGCGTCCTGCGAACATGTCACGAGAAATCAAAACATGGCAAAAAAAGAAAAAAAAAGCGTTGCAGCAATACGCTTCTTTCTATCACAAGACCAAAGATCAGGTGCTGTGACCAGCCAGGCCAACCTGTGAAGGAGGAGAAGCCGACACCATGTCTCCGCAACCCCTCTAAAGAATGAAGCGGGAGTGCCAAAGCTGAATCTTGCAAGCTCAGTGGTCGTTGTCTCCGAGTATTTATAGCAGTTCGGGTTAAGCTTAAAAAGGATTGGTCATGCTCACATCGACGGTGAGCGTACCAAATGAGTCCGTACAATATCATTACTTTTGTTATTCCTCTTGAAAGCAAGCATTTCCCACCTGTAAATAGTCTCCAAATCAAAATGGCACTTCTTTTCCGCTGCTCATTAATGAACTGTGCGTTACACGTCCGCGACCCTAGTTCCACCATAGCAGTTCGTGTATGTGGTCGGCTGCGAAGCTCGAGCTTCATTCGTCAAATTACTGGTGCGGGCAAAGGTTGTGGCAGAAAAAATTGTAGTGATTCGTGAGTGCTTTTGGTCGTTGTGGGGTATTGATTTTCAAATCTGGAGTTGACGGTCCAATTTGATACAATTTACAAGTGGGATGAGGACGAGGACATCTCATTGGAGGAGAGACTAAACAAAGGTTTCTGTCCATACACAGACTGGATGGGAAAAGTGCCAAGAAAGTCCTAAATTTTTTGTATTTGTGCCAATTTAGTCTTAAACTTTTTTTTGGTGCCAATTCAGTTCTAAACTTTTTGTTTTTGTGTCAATTCAGTCCTTCCGATCAATTTTGGCTGAATTTTGCTGACGTGGACGCCGACCGGCCGGCGGCCAGTCACCGACGCTGACTTAGATAACTTTAATAATATTTTAATTTTTTTTGAACTTTTATTTATTTTTTTATTTTTTTCCCCTCCCCTCCTCCCGCCGGTCACTGGCCTGGCGATCGGCCAAAGGCCAGCGCCAGTGAGGCTCGACCTCGCTGGCCATTGGCGAGGGTGGCCTCGCGCTAGGCGTGGGCAACCTCGTGCTGGGCGAGGCCTGACCAGATCTAGCGAGGGCGAGCCTTGTCGGCTGTTAAGCAAGGCTCGACCTCACCGGATCTGGCGAGGTCGAGCCTCTCCGATGGCTGGGCAAGGCTCGCCTTTGCCGTCGCTGGCGAGGGCGAGCCTCGCCGGCGGCTAGGAAAGGCCCGACCTTGCTAGATCTGGTGAGGTCGAGCCTCACCGGTGGTTGGGCGAGGCTGCCCTCGCCTGTGGCCGACGAGGTCGACCTCACCAGTGGCCGGCGAGGGCGAGCCTTGCTGGCGTTGGCCTCAAATCGGCGACCGGCTGGAGGAGGGGAGGGGAAAACAAAGAAAGAAAAAAAGAAAAAATAAATAAAATTTCAAAAAAATATTAAAATATTATTAAAATTGTCCATGTTAGCGCCGGTGACGGATCGTCGGCCGGTCGGTGTCCACGTCAGCAAAATCCAACCAAAATTGACCGGAAGGACTGAATTGGTACAAAGACAAAATGTTTAAGACTGAATTGATACCAATACAAAAAGATTTATGATTGAATTGGCACAAAAAAAGATTTACGACTAAATTGACACAAATGCTAAAGGTTTAAGACTGAATTGGTATCAAAAAAAAGTTTAAGACTAAATTGGCATCAATGCAAAAGGTTTAAGACTTTTTTGGCACTTTTCTCCTGACTAGATTGTTCTGCACTTTTTAGGCTAGTTTAATATCTCTGCACTGACGACTACTAGATATTCCAAACCAATATGTGAAGTTGGCATGACATGTTACGAGACGGACTTTCGATTGGTACTTAACATAACACACTTACATTTACAACTATCGGGTAAAAAATCTCTCTTGCCTACGTGAGAGCTCTCCCCCTCTCCTCCGAGTGTTTTCCTCGTCCTCAACTCATCTTATTGGTGGATTCGGCCTTTCGTCTCGGACTCTCACTTTCTGATTCGCAACAACTCGCGAGCTTATAAATTGGGCTTTTCATCTAATGGGAACCATCATCTTTTCTTTTAAACAATATACTATCTAGAGTTAAAAGTATAGTGTTGACGAAGTTTTCTTTGTTTAACGTTCAATTGAAGGTAACGATTCCTCCTTGTAAAGTTGTGAAGTTTTTTTTTTTTATTGTTTTTGTTGTAATGGAAGGCATGCTCTCTAGCAATCATAAACTAATGAGTAATTGAGCGGGAGTCGGATTTTTTGGCCAAATAAAAAAAGCATGTAATCGCATTTGTGCTTTTGAGATGGTTTTGCTTGTGCACCCAACACCACAAAAGGTGTCGTTTAGAATTTTCTGTCCTGTTGCTTCCGAATTTTGGATCCTTTTCCGTTTCGTCCTTAGGGTCCCTTCCGGAATACAGCAACATATTTTGACTTATTCTTGTAGAAAAAAGAAAAGATAATAATACAAATGATTTCTAAACTTTGATTTAATGTATAATATGGTTCATGAACTTTCAATTTGTTTAATATAGTCCCTGAACTATTGTTCAACGTGCAATGTAATTCTCGAATTTTTAATTTATTCAATGTGACCTCTGGACTTTTGGTACATGTTCAACTTAATCTCTGAATTACATGAAAATGTTCAATAGTGTCATTTCATTAATTTAAGTTTATAGATAATATTGAACATTTTCATATAGATCAGGGATCACATTGAACAAATTAAAAGTTTATGGGTGACATTGCACGTCAAACTGAAGTTTAGGAACCAATTGTGTCATTTTTTAGAAAAAAAAATACATGTTTTCACTTATTGGACAAAAGGTTCATGGAGAAGGAAGAAAAGAAATAGCAAAAGTTCGTACAAACATATCGAACTCTTGTTAAAGATTTTTGTGTTCCCCTCCATCTCTAATTAAAGACATTTAGATTTGAGACGAAAGCTCTGCCTACCGTCAATTATTAGAATTAGAAGCAAATGAAATTGATTAGAGTGAGCACAGACCCTTGAATTTTGTTTGGTTTTTTTTCTTGACAAAGTTTTATGTAATAGTCGCATCTATGAAATTGCTTTCTAGTTTCATCGGATATAATCCCCAATCTTTCCTGAAAATCTATATCGACATTGCCGCGATGTCACTCTCCATCTAACTTACAATCTCCCTCATCAGATGGTTTGCAGGGTTGGCCACTTTTTTCCGCACGCCGATGATGCGTATTGCGGTATCGGATTCGCATTCTCGTGCCGTTATCAAAGTTTCAACGTGTCTACAAGCTATTTTTCACCGATTTCGTTTTAATTATTGGTTAGGAACTTCGATGGCAGTAATTGTAGCAAGATGAATTCGATGATAAGGCACAGGTCTAGGCTCTTGTTACTTTCTCTTTTGTGGGTAAATGACTCAGTTTACTAATTACTAATTAGGTGTGATGATGGGCTGGATCAGCCGGATCGAACCAGGCCTCATTGAATCTCTCTTCGCTGGGCCGATCTGCATACGTTTGTCCGCTTCAAGTGGACAACGTTGTGGTCAGGTCAGAAAACCGCTAGGAAGTAAAGAGAAATGGGCCGCGCGCTTGAGAGACAGGAGAAGGGGTCATCGTTTACGTGACGGGAGCTAAGATCACATATCGTAGACAGAAATTTGAATACGACACGACACGAAATGTCCGGTTTTATAAGGCAACATGAGCCAACACGTTTTCATCATCGGTGCGTCCAATCAGAATCAAGTTGTTTGAGGATGACATGAATTGACCCGAACTGCAGATATAATTATAATATGTCGATATGAAATGCTAGCTTTAGTTGATCCTTCCAGGTTTGACTATGATTTGCTTTTCGTGTTCTGAACTTTGACGAATGGCCGAGCTCTACTCCTCGAACCAACTCGCCTTCCCTAGCCTCACCGGTAGCGATCGAAGTCCTGAAGGGGCTGATATTATGGTGGACAAGTAAGTTACCATAGGAGAGAGGATTTAGAAGTATCCATAAGCTCTCTCTTTTCGGCATAACTAGCAGGAGAGGCGATTCGTGTTACTGGACCGTGTTATGTCGTGTTGCGTTGACATAAGGGTATGCTCTAGAACGAGCGATATCGGCACTAATCCACTAATTTGAACGAGTCACACGGGACAATTATGTATCCGGCAAACCGAGGACACCAACACGATGGGAATATCAATCGCATCTCGCGAGTGGAGGCGAAATCGACTCGACACATGATTAGCCTCGACTCAATGCCCGCTAATTTCACTCGTGCTCCAGTTGTCTCATAATGCCGCGTCACCCACTACCATCCCTAATAAATGAGATGAATCATACGCTCATTAACCTTCAATTAATTCCATGATTTTGTGATGCTCTTGGTGCACCATGGAAAGTGAATTTGAGAAGAGTCGCTCCAGTTATATTCGACCCAAAAAAATGTTAGTGAGGGCAGCACAAGTGTTGAAAGTAAGCCAACACATGACTTTTGGTCTGGTTTTCTTAATCAAGTTTTGTCCTGATCATATTCATCCACGTGCCTTTCCATGCGCACCTAAGAAAGGAAAACTATGCAGATTCTGCACCTAACCCCAAACCATAATCTTTTTCTCGATTTAAAGATTTCGACCAGATCCCAGATCCCTTTGTTATATCACCAATGATAAAGTTAGTGATTATATATATTATCACCACCCAGACGGGTGGTGACTTCCTTGTTTTTTAATCTTCATCAAAAACACGAAAGAGGTGCTAGGAAACGTCCTATTTTGTCCGGAGCGGCGAGTGGTCCCTTGGGAGTTGAGGTTGGCCAACCGCCAACAATGAACCTCCGGGGGTCGATCGCATCATGCCACAAAAACTCGTCGACGACATCGACATGATGAGAATGCAAAACATGAAAGAGGCGTTAGGAAACTTCCTATTTTGTCCGGAGCGGCGAGTGGTCCCTTGGGAGTTGAGGTTGGCCCACCGCCAACGATGAACCTCCGCGGTCGATCGCATCATGCCACAACAAACTCGTCGACGACGACGACATCGAGACGATGAGGATGCGGGATCGCAAGGGTCGCGGCTCTCCTTACTCCAGAATAATCCAAGCTTCGGATAATCGTGCCGAAATTCGAGATCTTCTTATAAGCCTCTAAAACTCAACCATCGAAAACCCGAAAACGACACAAGGAGATGGCGTGAACCGGTACACACGATACCGCGATGAGTAGCCACGAAAGATTTGACGGAGGGCATTAATTCTCACACACGAGAAAAGAGACAGGAAAAATAATAAAACCAAGAAAAGTTCCCCCAAAGCAAAGAAAGAAGGAGGAGAAGGAGAAGGAGGAGGAGGAAAAAACGCACCATGGAGCATGCTTTGGGTCTCCGCCGCTGCGAATGGCATCCCGCATAACGAAAAGGGAGACCATTTTTTTTTTTTTCGCTTTCGCCTTTTTTCGCACGTTTTCTGCGGCTCGCCTGCCCTTATTTATTCCGCGCCGACACCCTGCTCGTTGCTCACCGAAGCTTCCGACCAAAACGACGCCGCACGGAATCCCGCACGCCCCCCGCGCTTCCTCCTCGCTCCTCTGCTCGCCGGGCCGCCGCCGCCGCCGCAGCAGCCGCCGTCCCCGTGGAGGTCCTCCGTTCGGGCTCTTTCGGGGGGAGGGTATACCTTGGCGGGATTTCTCTTGCTCGTCGGCTGGGTCAGAATGAGCTCGGTCCTGCAGGTAAAACGGCAAAGAAAGAATCTTTTCCCTCTCGCCGATTTCTGGGCTCGTCTTTCATTGCTTCTGGATTCGATCTGCGTGAATGGGTGGGGTGGGGATGGAATTTGATTGGGTTTCTGTGCCAGGGCTTCTCCAAATCGCTCGCCATGACCGTGCTGTCCGAAATCGGGGACAAGACCTTCTTCGCAGCCGCGGTGAGTTCGACTGGCTCGGATCTCTTCTTCTTTCTTTGCCCTCTGTTTTTTATTTTTTTTTTTGCGCTCGCGGGCGGACGGGACCGTGTCCCGAGCGTCGATCGCTCGAGGGTGAATATGGCCGATTGCCGGGAGTGGTGTGTTCTTTTTGTGGTGCTACTTGTGGGGTTGGATATTAGTATTTCCAATACGGCACTGGCCCTCTTTTTGTACGCTACTTGGCTAACTAAATATTAAGTGGAGTGCCCTTTTCGTGGCGAGAGCTATCGATTTCTGAACCGTGTTGTGCCGGGGGTTTTCCACTGGCCCACGCGAGAAGTGAAGTCATTGAACCCGGTGCTTCTGTATTTGTTTACATGTTTCCGACGTCGATCCGAGTGGCTGTCTCTTCTTAATTCGCGTGCGTTTGGCATCTTCGATTGGAACCTGCCCAGTTAGTTATTCTCCTTCGGTTGACTGTGGATGGAGGAGGCTTGCCATGTAGCTATGTACTGGGTTCAGGTCTTTGCTTGGATTACTTGATTGGATTGGTTTCGCAGCGACAAGGGTGGTCGAGAGTTTGTAGAATTTGTCGCTGTACCATCGGCTCATCTAGCTAAAGCAAGTACCATGTGTAAGAATTCAAACTTGGAAACCATTTGATGCTGGAAAAGCTTGATCGATCTCTCGATGCTATCCGAAAGAGTTCATTAAGTTCATGGAGTTAAAACTTTGGGGGATTGGGAGATTAGCTTTTGTTGTTACTGGCCTAGTTCTTCCAATTTTTCTGAACTTGAGGGTATATCAGTTATCCTGTTCTGTTACAAGTCCAGGTCATTTTCTTAGGTTGCGGAGAACGCCGATTCCCGAGTGGTAAAAAGTTGGGCAGTCAGTGACAATGTTGCTTCTCTGCTAGCAACTTACTTCATGAGCTGATAATGCCTCATCTCTAGGATGTTGGAGTCTATTTCTGTCATTTGTCGCCATTGTAGTTGGCGGTACAACTTATTATGAAAAAATAGATAGTTTTGCATGACAACTGTTGTGTATTAAGGCAGAAATATGTCATCGGCGAGACAACCTATCAAAAATTGGACCATGGTGCAAACCATCAAAACCCTTTCTCGAGGGCGAGGCGTGGATAGAACCATCTACGATTTATCCAAGGACATTTTTTTTTCCCCTGAGGTTATTTTTTTGTCTGCTTGGTGTATAGAACGGCTCTGGTATCATTTGCTTACAGGGTAATAGCATGACAATAAGATCCTTTCTTTTTTTAGAAGAAGCAAGATGATACTATGAGTCTATGACCCTATCCAGCATCAGTTGCAAGTCTTTTTAGTAGCCTTCCCTATCACTTTGCCCAAAATCAGCGTGTTACTGGCCAGGAAGGGGGAATGAAAGAAAATACAAGATTCCCCATCTTCACATCCTATCTTGCAACTGCTTCCGAAGTAGCTTTGTCCCTATAGTGAGTGCTTCGTTGTCAGCTGCTTGACTAGGTTCCATTGTGACAAGCATTACATCAAACTCTGCCTTCCTCCAGAATAGCTTCTTACCATGTTCATTTTCATGATTCATGTTTTCAGATTCTGGCTATGCGTCACCCAAGGAGACTTGTCTTGTCAGGTTGCTTGGCAGCTTTGGTGGTAATTGTACTTCTACAACTTTCAAATATTTAATGCCTTAGCATGAAGTCGTTCCAGACACTTCATCTTTCATGGACTAAGACCTTCTGTATCTGCATCTTTTATCCAGGTGATGACTATTCTTTCTGCTTTTGTTGGTTGGGCTGCTCCTAACCTGGTAAGTTGTTTCCTATATGATTCCTGCAGTATTTCTTTCTTCTCTTTCTACTTAGTGAATGTCAATATACATAACAAGGGCAGTATTTGTTTTCTTTTACATATTGGAGTCCCATTTGATGTTCTTTTATAAGGAAGTGATGGCCTGAAGCACATGCTTTTAGTATGGTTCTAGAATTACACATGCTTGGTCTTTCTGAAGCTTTTTATTTAATTGATTGGAATTTCGTTATCTTGGAACTCTCGTAATTTGACTTTTGTTAATGCGAAACACCTCAAACCTTTCAAAATACAACGATTGACATGTGGAATTACACATGATATTCCATAATTTTTCGAAACTCGAGATATCCTTTTCCTTCTTCAAAATTTTGGAGGGAAAGTCACAAGTAGAAGTAATAAGCTGCAACAGACAGGCCTACCTCCCGAATCTACTGCATGCATTTCTTGTTGTTGTGATCTTGACCTAGTTTTACCCTTTTACTGGTTGATATCATAGTTATAGAGCCTATTCATATGCGGTTGAAGAATAACATAACTGTTTTAATTTTTTGTTTCGGAGAATCTATTAAGCTGTCTTGGAATCAGTCTAGATAGTGAGATTGAAAGACTTTCTACAGGCAGAGGGTTTCAGTGGAAATGAGCTGAACTTGATTCTTTTTTTTTGGCAATTTGCTTCAAAGACTCTAGAGAAATAACCTTAGTGCATGATAAGCTGGACCTAGCTATTACCATAATTTATTTTCTGCATGTCTCCTAATTGCAGGGATGCATTATGCCTGTAGAAATGGGCCAATTCATTTTATTCAAACAGAAAGTCAAATGGAAAATTCACCTGAACTTGTACGCTGTAGACGGATGAACCTGGATAGACATTTCCACCATATCAGTGTCAATCATTTCTAGTACAACAGCACCATACTCATTTGAGCTACCCATTCTGAATCTGTGACACACTGTGATTCATTTATCCTTTTTAGTCCGTATAAAGAATCTTTATTTTCAGCTTTTTCTATTCGAATGTACATTTTTTGGTTCATCGAATATATTCTGATTTTATGGGATTCTTTGTGCAGATTTCCCGTAAATGGACTCACCATATAACGACATTGTTATTCTTTGGGTTTGGCATATGGTCTTTGTGGGATGGATTTCACGAGGGAGGGTAAGGTTATCAATTATTGCTTCTCACCCAGGCTTAACCTTTTTCGTCTACCTCTAGACAAAAAGGTTTTACTTGTGTTGAACTTCTCTGGTGGCCTTACAGGGAGTCTGAAGAACTAGCTGAAGTTGAAGCAAAATTGGTGGGTCGTCTTTTGCGTCTCTTGTCTGTATTACCTCATACAGAAATCCCAATCAGTCATGACTGTTATGTTTTGTCATTAGGATGCTGACTGGACGAAGGCTGGCTCTGGAACAGCCATACAGAATGGCAAGGTACACTTCTGATGAATAAAACACGGCGTGATGACTTGCTTTTGTTGTGGCTGGTTGAGAAATTGAAGTCAGAATATTTGAGACCATGCTTTATGCTCTTAACACCTTTAGGGAACCTGCCAGGTTTCTGATGATGTTAAAAAAGAGATGCGACCATTTCTCTCACAGTTCTTCTCGCCCATCTTGTTGAAGGTTTGATATCCATATTAAATTTTAGTCGTCTGAAAACACAATAAAAGTTCCTGATATTTACATTGTTCCATTCTGCAGGCATTTTCAATCACTTTTTTTGGTGAATGGGGTGACAAGAGCCAGGTACACAGTCCTGGGAAATTCAAGTTCCTGTTATAATTTTATTCTCTGAAATCTTTTGTTCGCTTCATCTACACTGAGTGTTATTTCATTTTCAGCTGGCTACAATTGGTCTGGCTGCAGACGAGAATCCATTTGGTGTAATTCTTGGCGGAATTGTGTAAGTCAAGCTCCGAATCTTCTTGTTGCAGACATTCATATGATTCTCTTCATAGTGGACTACTATTTGTAGCTTTGAGCACATATAGGGCTTTGTGCTTTTGTCTCGAGTCTTGGCATGTTCATTACGATCATTTAGTTTGTTATGTGGTTCATCAATGGGTATCAACTCCCTGACTCTTCAGACATTGAAAAACTTGGGTAGAAAAAGGTTGTGCTAATCTGAGTTGAGACTACCATTTTGTTTAGCCAAGGATGAGTTGTTCCTAATGAATGTATTTGGTAGTTATGAACTTATTTTTGGCCATAAATTGGTCACTTAGTTAATCAGCAAGGAAATTATTTACAAAATGCTGGAGTTTTAATTGAAAAGTTGGTCTTATTGTGGACGATGAGAAAATTGGTATGTTTTATTCCGGGGCACCACATGGCCGTCCTCCAAAGCAATCCCCAAGTATTGAGTTTTATGTGGTTTCTTAGATTTCTCCACAGGGAAAGAAAATTGATAGAACTCAACACTTGGCGATTGGTTGGGTGAACAGTCAGCAGCTAAGAATTCTCAGTGAATGAGGAGTGGGTTGGTTTGATCCTTGTGGTTTCTACATGTTTCATGTAGGTACTATATGCAACTTATTGAGCTGGTTCTACTTGCTTTATGCTCTGGTATATGATGATCACCTATTGTGGTTTGGACTTTAGGGACAACAGAGAATTTGGGTAGAGCCAGGGTTAATGTACTGGCAGTGCTCTTTGCTTCGAGGACTATATATTTGTACTAAGTCGTTCAATCACAGTTTGAAAATTTTGTAGACGTTTTGCAACATTGTGCTTCTAGTTCTGATGATTTAATGTGCATGGACAAATTTGAAATGTAAGACACATAATACCGTGTCAGGTGGGTGTCTTGGTATGGAAAAGAACATCATGCAGGCATCATCATTCTCATACTCTGACCAGTGCCTTCTACCTATATGAACAGACTTAAAAATCTCAATGTGTAACATTTTGTACTGCATATGATAGCATTTAACTAAAAATCTGCCGTCTCGTGTCATAGGACCTCTTTTTGCAATTTTGGAAGAGCAAAACTTAAGGTTGATAACTGATATACTTACGCTTTCTGCATACTTCTGGTGTGTATCCTTTCACAGCGGACAAGCATTGTGCACAACTGCTGCTGTTGTGGGAGGGAAGAGCTTGGCATCTCAGATTTCTGAGAGACTAGTAATTTCTGCCTCTTGCTTGTTTGTATAAGGCAGAGTTATATTTTCACTCTCGTGATAGTAATTTGGGACATGCTTGAACTGTTGCATTTTTCAGGTAGCCCTCTCAGGCGGAGTCCTCTTTATCGTGTTTGGTATTCAGTCGTTTCTCTCAACAGTGTAATGATAAGACATGCGATATTGTTTGAGGTGAGTGATATCACATCCAATATCCACCGTTAATTTGGGCCACTGATTCAATCGAAATTCTGCTAGCACATTCCTGTTAAATCAAGTCAAATGACACAACTCCACCCAGGTCAAAGCACTGGTATCCTGTTAGTTATTTATCACAAGAGCTGGCGTTTACTGACATCCCTGCGCATTTCTTGTTATAGTGTCTTGTACAATTGGGAAGGAGAAACTATTTGCATGCAAAGCCACGTGAGTTTTGAGTTGTTTGTTCTTGTGATTGCATTGGCTGAACTTTTTTGTTTCTTTTGCCCATAGTGAGAAGATATAAGGAAAATCAGCTTTCTGGATTGCCAAAAGAAGGGGACTGGAACCATTTATCCTATTATTACTTCATAGTGATGGAGAAGATAAAAGATGACAACTTTAATTTTGAAAGAGACACGAGTTGGCTTTATGGTGATGGCAGCCAGCTACATTGGTGTACTTTCGACTTGTTATAGAGACAGTTCTTAGAAACTTCATTCAGTCCATATGACATTTTACTTCCTTTCTAACTCTTCTATAGATGAAAATCATACTGGAATGCCAATGTCAGGAATTCCATTCCAATTGGTATAGCTTTGATAGCTTTTCACCATATTTCTGCCACTCTTTCTCACCTGTTCTTTCCTTAAGGTACAATGTACCCTTTATGTACTCGTGTTCTGTCTAACATGCTTTTCTTTTTCTGGCCAATTAGCAGGAGGTTTTCTATAGTTAATTTTTCTAGATGAAGAAAGTATCTTATATAAAGTACTTTCTGATGCTTTATCGGGTGCAATCGCCCATCTGGCTAATTATTGGGTAAAATACCAACAATTAGCTGTAAAGTTTTCTATCTTAATGATGACTCTGCGAACAAATTCATACATTCTCCTTGTGACTCGAATTTATAATCTTCTCCTTCCTCGACCACACCTATCTTTCTCACCCCTTCTCTTATTTCTTTTCTTGAAGACCTACATGCAAAACTTCCGAAACATGAGATAATCATGAATAGATCCTCCTCTACCCCCAATTGTGCTTCGAAAAATTAAACCAGGCCAGTGAAAGCTCAAGCTGCCTCTTCTTCAACTCGAGCGGATTGTTTTGAGTTTATTTGCAAACCTTTTCATAAGTTCGCTTAGATTGCGTTTGGTTGTCTAAACTTTTTTGTCTAGTAGGATAATATTGGGATTTGTTATTTCTTATACAGTGTTGGGTGAATATTTGGATATTACATGAATATAGATATGGTACCATTTTGCCTAAACACAAATTCTTCTCTCTACCCCCTCTACTTCTGCGCTGTTGTCATCAATCTGACGTAGCCGTTGCCTTCCATCGCCACCGGTCAAGCTGCTGTAGTCATCACCTCGCCACATGTTTAACAGGATCTCTTGGTGTCGAGGCTCCCTCTCCTGCTGAAGTTCTTGACATCAGGGTGACTGGTTCCTATGAAAAAGGAACATCCATAGTTGTCTGTGTAGTCTTCTCGGAGCAGGATCTCCCTTGTGCACTGCAACGCCATAGTGTGAGCCACTGACAAAGGACCTTGCACTCTCGGAGAGGTGAGAGATCTGCGTTGCCCGTAACACAGCTGTGAATCTTGTGATCCTTCAGAAGAAAAATTTAAGACAATACAAGTCATCCACGACAAACCATAAAACATGTCTTAGAGCGTCAGCTTTATCGAGCAATACTTCCATTGATAAATCAAAATAGTAGATGAAAGGCATCGCTCGATTTCTTTGATTCCCATGAGGACAACGCGTGATTGAGCGGGAGGTAGAAAAAGTCGAAACTTTTCCTCACAGGCATGACGAATGAAAGTTCCACCATCACACCTGATCTAGGTGAAGGTGGAGATGCCGATTGTAAAGCTCCGTTAGGGAACATGGTTGGTTGGTTGGCGATGACGATCGACGGTGATTGGACGCGAAGATGATCGGCTGCTATGGTGGTGGTGCGGTGGCCAGTGATGTTGGAGCTTTTGTGCATGGATATGATATATTCTATCTTCATTCTGCCTCCCACACGAGATTTTTCAGTCCAGGATATATCTCTTTTTTATTAGGCCTTCGCCAATCTTGGACAACAACCAAATGCTGGATAAGGTAGAATTTATTGTATCCTAACTTTTATCCTAACCACCAAACGTAGCCCTATGGTGTTGAGTTGTTCACCTTTGAAATTCTTCGTGGATTCAACATCGGACATGAAATCTACAATCAAAAGTAAGAATCCAAAAGGTTGTTTTTCACCTTGGATTGTGCATGCCTCCAAGCTAGAAAAGAGGGTTTTATTTTTTGCATGGGGTTATGTATGTTATGTATAGTATTTGCCTATGTGCAGGCGCCTATACATATACATGTTTGCTAGCGTATGACTGTATATATATCGATGATTGAGAAGGAGCAGACAAGGGCAACCATCTTCCTTCCCTTTTCACTTTATTAGTCGGTAGTGGGAAGCTTTCTTTATCTAACTTTGGTTCAAAGGCAAATGAATTTGATTCCTCCAACACAATGCTTTTCTAGTTAGAATCTGAAATAGTTAAAGAATAGCCTATTCATACAAAGCCATCTTTGCGAGCTCGTGAACAAACCCACTTCGTCCGCGTGGACTCCATTTTAATTTTAGAGATTATCAATAGTTTATGCACAAATTAGAACTGTCATTGCCCAACACTTTGGGTGTTCCATTAAGTGGGAACATGATACCAGAGAGCTACTTATCGTTTGCCTTTGGCAATAACAATAGGCTCTCTAGCAAATTTATAGCATTATCCACCAGTGGATGGTCCCAGATTCGATGTACAAGCGTCTCCGTCAGCAACCAAATTCCTCTACCAAGTCTGCGTTTACCCATAAGAATTAGTGGAAGTGACGAGGGACTTTGTACTGTGAAAAGTAACTGCTGAATGGAGATGCGAATTCTCCGCCAGTGCGCACGCTAGATGGCCACCCGGAATGTGTTTTCGAGCTCTCGTACATCTTTGTCAGTTCTGTTGTAGTTTAATACAACTAGTGCACATTTGGCAGCATGATGAGCGTCGTCAGTTGTGTTTTCTTAAAGACGGGTGGTTATGTAGAAACTTGTAGAAAGAAATCCTTATGGAAACATTGACCCAGTTTATGATTTCTCATTCATGATCTAGTAGTATAGGCCAACAAGATACATTTTTCTTGGATGTTTGAGTTTCGCCTACTATATCATGAAAGACCGATGGACTCCTATGCTTCATCTCTAGGTATAAAAACGGTATGTGGATGCGTCGGCCACGATGTTCCGCAACCCCCCGATCGTCGACGCCATCATGATGAACACTCCGATGACTATGGACACCTGAAACGCACAACAATAACCAGTGAAAAAAGAACAATGGAAGTGCATTTGTTCATTCCTGAAGGAAAAAAAGAGTTTGATCTGAGACGTGATTTACCCAGTTGACGAACCAGGTGACGCTGAATTTTCTAGGCTTCTTGATAATCAGCCACATGATACTTGGGAGCTGCGAGAGGCTCAGAGACATGTTAAATCCTTGTCAAGGGCACATTACATTATTCTGAATCATGTCATAAAGTATGAAATCATACAGAGAGAGAGAGAGAGAGAGAGAGAGAGAGAGAGAGAGAGAGAGAGAGAGAGAGAGAGAGGCTCACAAAATAAGATGTGGGAGCGAAGCCAAATCCACCAAAGAAACCAAGTAGGTCCCCAAAGAAAGGGAATGTCACTCCAACAAACAACGTGAAAGCTGCCAGAATTCATTCTTAATCGATGAATACAGTGCATTCATGTTTTAGCATGTGTACTATTTTCTTATTGTGATCTTTTTCGAAATGTCCATTGAGTAATTTTTCTGCTTAAAGTTCAATAATAAACAGCAGGGTAAGGGAATCTCACCAACATAGGCAGACCGAGTGACGAGCCTGAGTGCGATTCCTGGGGGGAAGTTCATTCTCTTCACCACCGTCCTCTCCAACATGTCGAAAACGGGCATCGCGTAAACCTGCAATGTTTTAGTTTCCATCGTCTCGTTAGTCAATCCGCTCAAAATAGGATAGGTACTGCATCAACTGTTCATGCTTGGATAGCAATCACTCGTGAAATCATGTAAAATCATGGTTGATTGATCGCATGAGTGAACCCGGGAATAATAACTAGGCCAAAAAGATCATTTACCGGCAACAACGACTCAAAGTACCTGATAACTTCCGATGACATGGACGACCACCATCAAGTTAGCGGATGCGATGAGCCACGCGGGTCTCTTCAGGTCCATCAGCACGTTGTCATTGACATCTTGCCCAAAGGCCCAGTAACCAATCAGCGCCACTGGGAAATAGCAAATGGCGTTGATGAAATAGGCTCCGACCGCGCCTTTCCACATCGGGACTCTTGAAGGCTTCTCAGGAGTCGATGGGATCGTGGACTGAATTTCCAGGACCACCGCATGCCCTGCGAAAGCAAAGGAGATCTCGCCGAGCGCATTGAACACACGGAACATGTAATCGGCGGAGCTCGTGCTCTTGTAGCCGTAGCTCACGTCGGGGTCTCGGCCGTGGGCCAGGCTTCCCGCCCATGCTATGGTTGAGTAGCTGCAATTGGAGGACTTGAATTAGCCTTTTGAGTGACTCTTGGTATCAATGGAGGCTCAACATGCTCGCCAATTATGACTTTTGACCACCTCGTACTTCAAGTTGTGACTCGAGCATTATCAGCATTTACAGGCGAACAATCAATTAAATGTTTACCTAATACATCTCAGTAACCCGAAATTGGGTCTTAATTGTACGATTAAGTGTCCTTGCTGGTGATAGTACGCGACAACTGAAGCTTACTATCCAAATAGTACCATCATTATGTCTTTTTCAACATGCCTTTTACTTTCAAACATTCCTGATATGGATTAAAAATCCTGAAAGTCAAGTTTGTCAGAAGGCGAAAAGAGACCTTGAACAGAGGATGAGGAGTCGGAAGTGTAAATTCGAAGTGTCCGTTGCGTACCTGAGAGACATAATTGCCGCGGCCAATGAAACACCGGCGACAGAGTTGAAATTGGGGAGCTGAGACAGGAAAAAGTGGATCCCACCGAAGATGCAGATCCAATAGGACTGCCTGACCCGGGTGCAGTTGGCACAGGCCATCTCCACGAACTTCTTGAGGCACTTGCCACCGGTGACCATGTACACGATATCGCATCCAACCTGGACGATCAGCTGCTGTGGGAGCACGACCCATGGGCCGAGCTTCGGGCCAAAGGCGTGCCGGCCCAAGTCGAGGTAGCGGTCAAACCGGGTGCCCGGAACACACTCGTGCAGTTGGATCATCTGCCACATTGTGTTCAGGGTCATGCCCCAGGACAGGGCCAACACCATTGTCCCTGGACCCCTGAAAAAAGGGAACACAAGACAAAAACATAAACAAAAGGATCAAAGTTTTGTGCCAGTCTTTATGTCCTCTTTCTTTTCCTTATGTTTGGGTCGGTGATCAGTTATTCATAAATGAGTCATGACATGAGGGACAGTACAGGAAGTCCCGGACTCCAAACTGACATGCCAGGAAAGACTAGACAGACATTTAGTTACAAAAAAAGGTATTGATCTGGGATCGAAGCCTATCCATCTGGTAAGAAGTACACTAAGCTTAAAAATTTTGAAGTACAAGCACGCGCTGAAAAGAGCTAGATTGGTTCAACTTACCATCCTAAATAGGCCATGGCATAAGGCAAGCTGAGAACACCGGCGCCGATCATGGCCGTGACGGTGTGAAAGGTGGAGTACCACCATTTGGCTCGCCGGGCCGGGTCGCCCCCCTCCGCCCATTTCTCGCTCAAATCCACTTCCTGAAAAAAAATGGGGGAAGATGAGCAAAGAAAGACAAGTCATTAGGCAAAAAAAAATCTCTATAAAGATAGTCATCTGACAAGAAGACGGAGGTGGGTGATGCTAACCCTCGACGGAGGAGAAGTTGACAACATGTTTGGAGCTCAAGGGGGAAGAGAGAGCGAGACAGACTGGGAGGGAGAGATCTGAGTAGGAATCGTGGAAGATCAGTGGCTTAGATGTCCAGTATACGTAGAGTGGTGGGGTGAGGCTTTAAGACTTGATGGGAAATGGGTGGAAAGAGTGGGAAAGTTGAAGGGTTAATTAATTTAATGGTCCACTTCTGCTTTTTTTGGTCTTTTCAAATGCGGACTTTGAGGAGAAAAGGCAAATCTGACGTATTACACTAACTGCTGCATTGATTGTCAAATTTCCGCATTTCCGTATTCTAGTGTAAGTCGAGTAAGCACAACTTGGTAAATGAACCAATCACTTATCCAGCCAAAAAACAAAGCATGAGTCAAGTGAACCCTGTTGACAAAAGAGCCAGGTTCATGAATCATGACATAATTGGTGGTAAGCCTCAATTTATCTTAAACACGTATCCAATGACTTTTAAGTCACTTAAAAGGAGTAACCCATATGGTAACCACATGTGGAGTTAGGTCTCCCTTCTTCAATGACCACAGCGCACCACTTCAAAATCAGTTATAATAACTCGACTTGTTTTGCATGGTTCAAGTCTCCAACACGAGTACTCATATTGTAGACAGTCACACTCATGAATCCGTTCATTCAGGCTCTCCCGTGTGATGTGGTTTGAGTTGTTGCACTCATACGCTAAAACTCTTTGCACTAAGAATTTGAATAGTCTCTCTTAATGAACACAATTCTTAAGGACTGAATTATGTAAATCGTTTTTTTTTTGTAAAGGTAAGTTGTATTACTTTTCTGAATCACCAAATACAAGAGAACGCAAAGGAAAAGCAAAAACCTCTAAGGGACAAGAACCCGAAGAAGGGGGGGAGGAGAATACACAAAAGACAAGACAAAAGCCTACAACAGCCGAACCTCTAAGGGACAAGAATCCTAAAAAGGGGGGGAGGAGAAAACACAAAAGGCTAGAAGAATTATGTAAATTGTTAATATTTTTTCTTTTCTAGTTTTTGCATAATTTGTTGGCATACTCAAACAATTATCACATATGCATGATCAATCTCGCATGATCTAATTTGTGGTCTATGTATGTAGATTAAAGGGGAAAACTATTCAAAAACTCCTAAACCTATAATATGGAGGCTAATTTAGTTATAAAATTTTCAATTATATCAATTTAGTCCTAAATCTTTTGATGATTTGTCAATTTAGCACTAAATCTTTTGATTGTGCCAATTTAGTCCTAAACCTTTTGATGATTCGCTAATTTAGTCCTAAACATATCAACGATTTGCCAATGTATATCCAAATAATAAGCTTAGAACTAAATTGACAAATCATCAAAATTTAGAATTAAATTGATATAATTAAAATGTTTATGATTAAATTGGCAAATCGTCAAAATGTTTAAGACTATATTGACACAACTAAAATGTTTAGGACTGAATTGACCGTGTAAAATGAGTTTATAATTTTTTGGACATCATCCCTCTCGACGAAAGCATACATTCTCCTCAAATCATTTGAGGATCAAATATAGGGTTGGTGGGTGATTGGGATCTATCCTCTAATGATTACACTTGTGGCCAAAGCTGCATAGGGAGGACAAATAATGGCCTCAAGAACAATGATTAAAGCTGTGGTGGCTACTTCGACCGGTTGTTGGTGGAGGTCCTTTCCTTCCCCTTTCCTTCCCCTTTCGAATGTCCCCAGAGGCCGAAAGATGACTGCTTATCTCCACAAAAAGCACTGTTCATCTGCAAAGTGCTTCCAAAGCTTTATTTGGTTATGGCCATAGTCATCATTTTATTCATTAGAATGCTTCTTTGGATAACCCAGTTGGTTGCAATTCACCGGGCCGTCCTCTTTATTTGATCGAAACAGTCCTTTCCTTTCAAAAAAGAATTCAGACCGTGGAATTCTTCATCGTCTTTAAGCTCTGTTGAGTTTTCAGGAAAGATTTAGCAGATGCATTTTCCTGAAGGAAAACGACTAAGTCACTTCTTTAAGCAAAATCACCTGGTAGATACGGATATTATTAGGATGTCACCTGAATGGAAAACATGTTAATCTTCTGATTTGGAAACTAATATAGACCATGCGGAAATTCTTGTCTGGGCTAGGATCTGTGAATAATTACTAGGGGTGATCGGTTTCTGGCCAGGTTTGGTTTCAAGGTGAAATCGGGAACTGGACCAAGGATTGGTTCCCAAAATTGGGAACAGGGAACTAGAACCAGGAACCGGTCTGGTCCGATTTCGGTTCCGGTCCAATGAAATCGATCACTTATTTTTCCCTATTATTTGATGCCATTTTTTCGTGTTGAATTAAGTGATATGTATGCAACGATCCTCATATTGAAAAAAATGAATAAAAAAACGTGTTTCACTTATGGTTTAGTTCACATTTTACTAATTTTTTTGAATAAATAAAAAAATTTAAAAAAAGTATATATAGTTGGTCCGGTCTAGTAACCAAGAACTGAACCGCCCATGCACTAATTCTATTTTTAAGAATTGGAAACCGGATCGATACTCCCGGAAATCGGACCAAACTGGCTTGACCAGTTCGAGTGGTTCTCGGTTTGGACGATCCGTTTTGTACATTCCTAATAATTACAATAAACATGTCCAGGCAAGAATTGGCCAAAGCCACCGCTTTGATTGTAGTTGGCAGGGAATGTATACAAGCGTTGAGCATTTGCATCCCGGAGCGGCGACCGCAACTCACGAGAAGATATCTGAGCGACTGGGATTCTCCATTCCAAGAAGAAAGCAGAGGTAAGGTCATTGACACATCTTCACTCCAATTGAATGAGATGGGGAAGGACGCCACTGAACCACGCGTGAACTTCAATGGAGTCGCAGGTGTTTCGAAGAAAGCAAACAAGGGGTCAGTCAGTGCCATGTGATGAGTCTCGTATCTTGGAGTTCATGACCTTCAAACTGGGAAAATGCAAGAAGGCATGCCCAGACTGTTTCGGTGCACAGCTAGTTCCGAGCTTTAAGACTGTTGATTTTACCTAGGATGGTGCACTCACAATTAATGGGCCAACCTGTTGACTTTTGGGTATGGGTCCAGCTTCAGTGCACTTGAGATGAAACCAAAGAGAGCTTGTGTACGGATTGTGAAAGATGCAAATGTGCGAAACTGTGATTCTTGTACTCGTTGTCAGATCATTAAAAGATTGTGATCATCCGCGTCAGAAAGCAAAATTTGTGACAATCATCAAGATGTCCCTCTCATAGTCATTAGTCCTGTTATGACCCGGGTTCTCAGTTCAGATTCGAGGTCTTGCATGAAATTTGATGAAGGTGCACGGAATCTTTACTGTGTTCTGGTTGAAATATCAAGTGACGATCTCACTGACTTTTGACATGACGAGCATAAGATTTTGCACTTGCTGTGTACTCTTTGCCTTTGGGGCGTGCTCTTTGCCTTTGGGGCAATCTTTGGCTTAAGTATTTAAACGTTGGAGAAAAAAAGTTCCGATGATCTCGAGATCGGCAACTCACTTTTTAGTGTTGTCCTCCTCAAGAACCATCTTTTTTTTGGGTCGAACCACAAGAACCATCCTGACCAAGTATGAACGGAGCGCATGCGGTCCAAGCTTAACTCATCAAAGATCAATGGGTGCTGTTATCATCGCAAGATGAACTGCACATGTTGCATTTTTGTGGAGAAACCTTCCATCAAAACATGACATATGAGAGAGAGAGGGGGTCGGCCACGGTGGCTATTGAGGGCCATTGGTGATGGCTGGTCGCAGGAAGGACCGGCGATGGGGGTGGCTAATCACATAGAATCGGAAAAGAAGACATTTTTGTGGTTCGCAAAGATGTATTTATAGTGGGTAAGTCTAACGCTAATGGGGAGAATTCTCAACACGATCACAATTGTCCAGGGCCAAAATTATGCAATTTTTTTGCATACAACGTTTGAAAAATCGGGCAAAAAATTACCAAGAGTGAAAGTATGGGCCTTTTTTCTATTTTTGGATTCACCCTCTTCAACAATATCGAATTAAAATTAGCCAAAAAAAGGGTTAATATTATGAAAAACCCTAAACTGGTATACATGTAACAAAATTACTCTAAATTAATTTTTCTATAAAAAATCTCAAATTGATACACTCGTGATAAATTTACCTCTGTTAGCTTCTGTTAAATTTTATCATTAAATTTGTTGACTAGGATGACACGTTATGACATGGTGACGTGGCAAGTTCACGTGGAAATAACTTAATTTTTAAAAAAATAATAATAGCTTAGTTGATGTTTCTTTTTGCATTGAAGTTGACATTTCTTCAATTAGCTCATTTTCTCTCTTCTTTATATCACAAAAAAATAAAAACCGTATGCACACTTCCCGTCGCCACTTTTGCCTTGCTTGGTCGCGGTCTTGGGTTTTGGTCATAGGTTTCATCTTGTCAAGGTAGGCAAATGGGAGTCCTCCATTCCACATCACGTTCAAGGCTCTATGTTTCCAAGGACCTCCTTTTTCATTTTTGTTGGATCTCTCAACCAAAACCTTCTAATCGCATATTTGGTTGCTTCGCTTGTTGTCGGCTTGTGTCAAACCTAGTCTTGTGTTTCTATGTCTCGGCCTATGTAACACCGATACCGATATGCGACACAACACGACACGTGATACGTCATTTCTAAAAAAAAAGAGAGAATTTCGACACATTGGACACGCTGTATATTAAATATATATATATATATATTTTATTTAAATCCACAAATAAATAATAAAAGCCTAGAATTTACTTCGTGTCTTGGAAAAATAAATAATAAAAAAATAATATGGTGTGCACTGGGAGGGAGGGGAGGAGGAGTCATCTGCTCGAGGGGTTCTTGGTCCATGAAACGGAGGAGGGTGGTGGTGGGTTCAGGGCATGAGGGTGTGAATTCGGTGGTTTGGAGCTTGGAGGATGCAAAGGAAGAAGATGAGAAATGGCGAGGAAATAGATGCAATCGGTGTTCCTCTTCAAGGCATTCTCCTCAGCAGACCTCATTGGTTCGAGAGAAGAAGAGAAATCGCGAATCAAGATGGGGAGGTGGTACAAAGTGCAGGTGAAGGCACTGTGAAGATTATAACAGAATATTAGGGTTTTCTTTCACCCTTTTCTTTCTTTTCTTTTTATTTTTTTTATAAATTTATATTTCGACCCCTAATTTTTTGAAAATTTATAAAATTGATCCCTTGTGTGTTGGATTGCGTGTTGGGATTCCGGATTTGCGTGTCAGTGGTGTGTTCGGAGTGTTGACCACATGTCAGATTTTCGACATCTATTGATCGTGTGTTGGAATGTGTCAGAGTGTATCAGACACCGACACGTCGACCTCCTGAACGTGTTGTCTACAAATCTCTTTGTACGTTTATGTATATCTCTTGCTCTATTGGTCATTTGACACGAAGCGAAGAAGAAGAAAAGTAGAGGAATTTCTTTATATTCTCTCTATTGATTTGATATGCATTCTTTACATGTATTTATAATACAATATATGGACAATAAAAGGAAATAATACAAAGATACATAATCAATTCAAATCACAATTCGATTCAATGAATCAATCTAATATCTTCCACACAAATCATATCCAACATCATTAGTGTTAGTTCATGTCCTCATTAGCATTACGTGGTCTTTCCAACCTTAAATCATACGTGTGTCAAAATTATAGCATGAAACTTGTGTGTGAATTGTCTGATTGACTTGTACACGACATGCTTGATAAAATGCCACTGATGTCGGTTTTACTTTGAGTGTAATTTTATGTGTCTTATGAGAGTTCACTTTTTCCTAGTATGTAGAACTTGAAAAATACCCAGTAGCTTGTTGAACTCGATCTTCTCATCTCTTTTGTTGAACTCGATCATCCCATCTTTGCTAGTTATCTATGAGAGGTTTTTACAAAGTAATTGATTTGTTTGTTGTTCTCTTACAGATGTTGGATAAATTTACAATTGCACTTAACTTGGGTGCAGTTATGGAGTTTGGAGACATCACGAAGTACACAGGCTGCCATGCAGAATATTTCCATGGTTGTGAGTCAATGGTAGTAAACTATAATGCAATTATTAAGCCTATTATTGGTCTAGGATACACAGTTTAAAAGTTGTGGTACCGGATTCCTGGGTATTCCTTGAGAGGTGACATTGTACAGATTTTTGGTGATGATCAAGTGCTAGAATTTGTGGGTCTAGGATTGAGTTTTGGTGTTATCGAAGTATATATTGAAGGAGTTGCTCTTGGTGATGATAGTGGTTTTGCTACTAGTAGTGATAATAGCGAGAGTGATGATAGCGATAGAGATAGTGAATCAGAGCAAGATCTTGGTACATTATCTTTAAGTGATGATGACAACATTCTCGGTGGTGGTAATGAGGATTTATTTGTTGCAAGGCGAATAAGAAGAGATACTGATGTTGCTGCTGCTATTACTGATATAGTTGCCCAATTGTTATGGTGAGAAGAAAAGGGATGAGAAGAGCAAAAGAATAAGGAAGCCAAGGGTCACAAGCACTGATTTTACTGAAATATCAAAATCTGGTATTACCATGAAATGCTCCAATTGTCATGGTATTGGACACAATAAGACAACATGCCTCCAACCTCCGGTGTCTATAGAGATCAAACTAACTAGATTGAAATTCAAACACAAATGTGATACATTTTCCCTTAAAATACCTTCCTTATATATGTCTATTATACAGGGTAAAAGAGGTAGGCCAAGAAAGCATCCAAAGCAACCAACCGTTGAAGGAGGAGCAACTAATAAACAACGCAAAAGTACTATAGTTGGATCTGTAAGAGCACAATCAAATATTGTTAGATCTTAGAGGAGGAGGGTGAGTTGTCCACCAGTACAATTCATATGGTTTTTGATAATGCAAAACCAAAATGTTAAATGGTTTGTCTTCTTATAGGTTCTACAAGGATATGAATTTTATGTAGTTGAAGCCACTAAAAACTCATATTTGAGGGTGAACATTTTATTTGTTAATAATTTTTTAATCTATTGTGATTAGCATAATAACATTATGTTTTTTCCGTCAATTTCAGATGCTTGGTAGTAACATAGTACAAGAAATTCGTCAAGGTGGTGCAAATTATATAGTAGATCTTTCAAACCAAGTTTTTGGACCTTCTTAAACTCAACAATCTCAAAGTGAAGCAATGCAATGAATATGTGGGGAGAGTTGGATGTCTGGTGTAAAGCTTGTTTTGTAAAACTTGTTCAAGTCTAGTACATAGTGAATTTTTTTTAGGATGGTTGCGATATAGAACATGCTTTTGGACCTATGGTGTCTGGTGTTGTTGACACCTAAATTTTGACTAACCATTTAGTGAATAATTGCACAGAAAATTAGGGATTAAATTTTAGTCCCTAACAAAAATATTAAAGTTAAATTACATAGCATTTAGTTTTAAAAACATTTATTAAGTAGTTGCATTTGCATAAGACTGGTGGCGGATGGGCTTAACAAAATTTAATTGAACGGGAGTTAATGGACTCAAGTACAGAGGTTCTGAACCCGATGGGATTAATTGGATCAAGCCCGTGTGAATTAAAGATTCGGCCCAACTCGTTATGCCCTCAAGTGGTCAAGATTGACATGTGCGTTGCGCGTGTGGCACATTGGATTAGGAAATATTGAGAAAATATCATGAAAATCTTTGGGCACAAGATAACAATATTCACGTGAAAGAGTGGACAAAGCTGGAATTTGGACAGGATGGGATGGAAATATTCGGTAAGGGACAAGGTTGCATGTGGTGATATATACTTGATCTTATTATATCTTCAATGAGGGCACGTGGATTTGCAATATATGAGGGGAAACAATATAAAGAAAATAACAAAAGAGAGAATGCAGCATCACGTGCAGGGAAGAATATATATTTGGCCATATTCTCTAGTCTCAAAGAAGGCAAGTGTAGTATATGCTAGGATCAGAAAAAGAAAATACGGGGAAGAAGCCAAAGCATAATATATCTCAAATATCCTTAAGAGGTTCTCTTTCTCTAAAAAACCTAGGCCCTCTCACCTATAAAAAGGACTTCCTACGGACAAGAATGAGGACACTCATAATTTTCAAAATTTTTAGAGAGACACACAGAGAAAAAGCAACACAAGCAAGAGCCAACAAAGAGAAAAACCACCACCGGTCGCTGTCTTGCCCTTGCCCGACGTGCCCAGCTCCTCATCAGCATCCCGTCAAATTTCTGCTCTAGCATTTGCTGTCCAGCCCGGTTTCGGTGCCGTTGCTGCACCTTTTTGCAATCCCGATGAGTTCTCCGACGTGTCTGGCTGCCTTTTGTTGCTTCCGACGTTGCTGTCTAGTTTTGGCAACACTCCTGTCAGCAGTTACAACAATTTTCTGCCGGTTTTTGGTGTTTTTCTGGAGCACGAGGCCACAACCGTCTCTTTCCATCAACCTTGATGGACGGTGATCCAACTCTTACATCTTCTAGACATCTGTTCCATGCAACTCAGCCATCACCAGCGAGTGTCCAGCAAGTTTTAAGCAATTTATAGCCGTGTCCAGAATTTGCACCTTCACCGGTCCTTACCACTGCAAGCCTCGAGTGATCCGCAGGCTACCATCCTCCAGTCCAAACTTGAAAATCAAATATTCAAATTAGGTAAAGATCTCGTCTAATTTGATTTTCAAGTATATTGTTTTATTGTTTGGAATATTACAATCTTGTATGAATCTTTAAGCGATACTATTGTATCCATTACGTCCCCGAATAGTTTTTAAATTAGGAATTATTTCCTAATTTCACAACGTGCACATGATCGACAATTCGATTTCATACTCGAAATATGACTCGCGATCGCACGGAAAATCGTCAATCCGATCTCCCGCCCGAGATATGATTCGCGATTGCGTGAAAAAATTGGCCAATCCGATCCTCATGCTTAGGATACGATTTTTCAATCTATTGTTTCTAAATCTAAATGGATGTTGGTAATATTTTGTGATATGGTGTCGTTTGATTTTTTTTTTAAATAAAGAAAATCCAAAAATATGTTAGTTAGGATTTCAATTAGAAGTTTTGCATGTTTAGGGAACCCTAAATATATCTAGAAGATAGGATAATTATTTAATTTAAATTAGGACTTGAGATAATTTATTTCCTAGTTTAAATTAGGTGTTATTCTAATCCTAATAGATTATTTAGGTTATTTTTAAATTTCGAATTTTCATGAAATCCCAAAAAAATAAGTTACTTTAAGATAGATTAGGATAAATTGCATTCTCAACTTGGGCATTTTTAATTTCGAATTTCATTGGAAAATTATCAAAAAATAAATCATTTGTCTGTCATTAGAATTAGGTCACGTTGTCGCATAACATATAGTTTGCATGTTAGGCTGCATTAATCGCATGTTAATTTTTGCATGTCATTACATATAGATTAGTTTTCATTTAAATAAGTGAAAATCCTAAAAAAATATTGAGTGAACTGCCTGTTAAATAGAAATCATATTAGGATAGTTGATATGATTTTCTAGCTAATAATGCAGATGCTTCCGTTGTTTCGAGGTAAGTAATTCTCCCGATCTTATAATTTATTTAATGTTTTAATTATTGGGTGTTACATTGGTGGTTTGCGTACCCGCATGATCACCTCACATGCTAGTGATTAAGTTAAAACGGATCCAAACCGCATGCATAAATATTTTTTTGAAAAGAAAAGGTATCAAAAGGGCGTTAGACTAGATCTATCGTAATCAAGTCCCCGAGCTTAGAATCTTCGGTTCGTAAGAATAAAACATATCTCCCTATGTTTTATTTAGGTTTCTAATCGACCTACCATAAATTGATTAGTTGCGACTCCAAGCATGAAAACTTTTGCATGTTAAAAACTTAAACCTAAGTTGCGAATTGGTAGGGCTTGGGAGGGCTCGAGTTAGGTTTAGTCCTAATAATCCATTAGCCTGAGAAAATTTTAGGTCGCGACAAGTGTGGATTGTGCCTTTTTTTGGCTTCTTGGCTGGTTGGATGTCTGGTGCAAAGCTTTGTTCAAATCTAGTGTAAAGGCTATTTTGGAAAGCTTGTTCAAGTATATATCGATCCGTGGCATTTTGATGATGAACTGGTCGATTGCATATGGCTCATATGCTCAAAGGGCCTCTCTTTGCCCCTCATCTAGCCAGAGTTGGATGCAAGTGTTACAGGTTGGTTGATTCACAACGATTCCACACTCGTACAGCCTTAGGATCACTACCAAGTCAGCCTTGCACACTTACACACGCGTACTTAATTCACAAGAATGGAGAGAAAGTCGCGTAATAGTATTTCCTTACAAATGAGCATGTACAAATGAAGGGGGAGGGTCTCCTATATATACAAGTGCGGATCTAATCTGATTCGTTGATCCTCTCATGATCTAACGGTGATGTTTGAACCGAAACAATCATTACATAGCTACATAAGAAGTTTCAGAGGCCCTAGGGGTGTGGGGAAGCTCAAGGGACACTTGTTAAGGGAAGCTGCATGGTTGTTTGTCAGAGGCAACTAAAGGATCATAGACGGTGCTCGCGCCTAGTCATAGATAGGCCACGTCCCATGCACGAATGGGTCACATCTCATGCACGTAAAGGGCCACATCTTGTTCACAGACGGGCTCGGAACCCTTCGCTCCCTTGAGCCGTGTCATTCTCCCCCACTTAATCGAGCGACGCCCTCGTCGTGTTTTCGGCATGAAATGCGTCAATGTGCTTTCGGAACTGTCAAAGAGCTTCAGAGGGTTCCCAGCTTGCTTTACTCTCCGAAAGACCTTTCCATCGGACGAAGTATTCTCGCCTCGGTGCCCAATACTTCTTCTATATGATCCGATCAGCCATGATGCACTCGACATCTTGGTCATATGAGGTTTTTACCCCAAGCGGTGCTCTCTGCGACTCCCCTAGGTTCGGGTCTTCCTCATCTACACGGAAAGGCTTAAGCGTACTTACATGAAACACTGGGTGTAGCTTGAGCTTTGGTGGCAAGTCTAGCTTGTATGCGACCTTCCCAACTCGTTTGAACACTCGAAAGGGCCCCTTGTAGCAGCGGATCAAGCCTTTGTGCTCGTCCTTGTATCGGAGGACTGCGTGGAGCTTGGCCAACACTAGGTCCTCGACCTAGAATTCTACGTGCCATCACTTTTTATCGGCCCATTTCTTCATGCGTTTGGAAGCCTTGTGTAGGCACGCCCTCGCCAAGTCCATTTCCTCATACCACTCTTTGGCGAACTTGTATGTAGATGGGCTATTCCCCCGATAGCTTGAGGCAACCAAGCTCGGAGTGAGCGGCTGCCGCCTCGTTACGATCTCGAACGGGCTTTGGTTTGTGAACTCACTTCGTTGTAAGTTGTACGAGAACTGAGCTATCGATTAGTCTCACCCAATTTGCTTGCGTTGTACTCACATAGTGTCAGAGACATATTTTGAGAAACGCATTTACCCTCTCCGTCAGTCCATTGGTTTGGGGATGCAAACTCGTAAAGAAGTTGAGGTTCAACCCTAGCAACTTGAAGAACTCGGTCCAAAATTGCCCGGTGAACCGAGGATTGCGATGGCTCACAATCGTCCGTGGGACTTCTTGGTATTTGACGATGTGCTTGACAAATAGTTTGGCCATCTCCTTGGTCGAACAATCCTTTGTTGCGGGCATGAATGTCACGTGCTTAGAGAATCGGTCCACTATGACCATTAGGGTCCAACACCCTTCAGACTTGGGTAAATTCACTATGAAATCTATGGAAACACTTTTCCATGGACGTTCCGGGACGGGAAGTGGCTTGAGGAGCCCTGACGGTGAACGTTGCTTGATCTTATCTTGTTGGCACACAAGGCATGTTTTCACATATGCCTTGACGTTGTCTCGCAAGTGAGGCCAGTAGTACTGGTCCTCAAAAAGCACCATGGTGCGGTGAACTCCCGGATGTTTCGTCTATTTGAAATCGTTGCACTCTTGCAGCACTTCCTTCCTTAATCTCCCGTAGAGCGATACATATAGTTGTCGTCCCTTGGTGTAAAGGAGATTGTTCTCCCACCAGAATTGCCTGGTTTTGCCTTCCCGCGCATACTCAAGGAGTTACCTGATCGTTGGATCGTGCTTGAGCCCCTCCTTGATACGATTGATCCATGAGTATCTAGGTCGACTTATGATGTTGGCCAACTCCGTCTTCCGACTTAAGGCATCAACTACTGAATTGGCCTTTCCCGGTTTATACTCTAGCACGTACATGAACTCAGCCAGGAAGTTTTTGCCACCGAGCTTGTTTCGGACTCAACTTCTTTTGGGTCTGAAAGTAGCTCGTAGCCACGTTATCCGTTTGTATAACGAACTTCGATCCCAGGAGATAGTGCCTCCATGTACGAAGGCAGTGCACCACCGCGGTCATCTCCTTTTCTTGGATTGTGTAACGTTGCTCAATCTCATTCAACTTTCGAGACTTGAATGACACCGGGTGTTCATCCTGCATGAGAACACCACCTATCGCAAAAACGGAAGTGTCGGTCTCTACCTCGTATAGGTTGGCATGATCGGGCAACATGAGCACTAGCTCCTCAGTCATGGCCCACTTTAGCCGATCGAATGCTTCTTGGCATCGATCTGTCCACTTCCATGGCCTTTCTTTCTTCAACATGTTTATGAGTGGCATGGTGATACTTGAATATCCTCAAACAAAGCGTCGACAGTAATTTGTGAGGCTAAGAAACGATCTCAGCTAAGTCACTTTGGTCAGGGGCTCCTATTCGACAATGGTACTGATCTTGGCCAGTTCCATCCATACTTGTCCATCCCCAATGAGATGCCCTAAGAACGGCACCACCTATTGGACAAATGCACATTTCTCTCGTTTAACGAACAGGTCATTCTCACGCAAGATTTGGAAGACTTGCCTCAAGTGCTCGACATGCTCCTCGAGCGTTCGACTATAGATAATAATGTTGTTAAGGTAAACCACAATAAACGGGTCAAGGAAGGGGTGAAGTACCTTATTCATTAAGATGCAGAATGTGGCCGGCGCATTGGTCAAGCCAAATGGCATGACGAAGAGCTCATTTAACCCGTATCATGTCATGCATGTGGTCTTTGGCTCGTTCTCTTCGGTAATTCGCACTTGGTGGTAACCCGACCAAATATCAAGTTTGGTGAACTATCGGGCTTCCCCAAGCTAATCGAATAAGTCTACAATGAGGGGGATCGGATACTTATTCTTTATGGTGAGCTTATTTAATGCCCGATAATCGATGCACATACGGAAGGACCCGTTGTGCTTCTTTTGAAATAGGATTAGGGCGTCGAATGAAACTTTAGACGGCCGAATGTACCCCGCATCGAGCAACTCCTTGAGTTGCTTCCGTAGTTCCTTTAACTCGGGCGGTGCCACTTGACAGAGCGCCATGGCCGGTGGTCAGAGCATCGGACACCAGCTTAATCTTATGATTCTCCTCTCTTTGAGGCGGCAGCTTCTTGGGCAGCTCGGGTGGCATCACATCTTGGAACAAGTCAAGGACACAGGGTACCTCGGTTGAAACTTCACTCTCCTTGCCCTTGCCCTTGTCATCCTTGACCTTCAAGGTTGCCAAGAAGGTCACCCCGCCCTTGTTTGCTCTCTTTTTGAGCTGCATAGCTAAAAGTATTTCGATCATGTCCCAACTCGCAATGGATCGGGACCACGTATTGGCACTGCGTGTCCATAATACATATACAATCCATAAAGGGCATTACGCCTGCATTTATACAATCAAGGAATCTCAAACCCAGCGTAAAATTATAATTGTTGAGGGGAATTACCTCGATATCTTCCTTGTTGGTCCATGGACCAAGATGGAGCTCCACGTCCATAACCACATTGCTAGTCGGGACCTCTTTGGAGTTCACCGTTTTAAGCCAACCGGCTCCTCCTTTCTCAACCCGAAGATTCAGCTTCTTGGTAGCCTCTTGGGATATGAAGAGGTGGGACGCACCGGTATCCACGAGCGCACTTATCGTGGTACTCCCAATCTTTACGTCTATGAACATCATCCCTTTAGACTCCTTGGCTTTCTTGGCCTTATTGGAACTAAGGATTCGCAGCGAACTCAACCTCGCCTCCTCTCGTGGCTCATCTTCTTTGCAGAGGGCTGTCAATTTGTCCCTCTTAGGACACTCACGAGCCATGTGTGGCCCGTCACAAAAGAAGTACTTAAAGGTGCGTACCTTCCGTTGTCCCCAACTGCTTGACTCTGGTTGGGCCTTAAGTAGTGCCGGTGTTGGCTTGCCTCTATTTGGGCGTTTGTATTTGTTCCGGTCTCCTCCACCATTGGCTCTATCCTTCGAACGAAAGTCAGGCTTGGCTATGACGAAATTTTAGGTTCCTCTAAGGACTTCGTCACGGAAGTGGCCATTGTGAGATCTTTCACGTTGCACCGTTTGAGCTCTTGTTTGGCCCACGGCTTGAGGCCACTCATGAACTAGTGGTATGCCTCTTGTCATTCATTGACGGGATCTGGAGTAGCAACTCCGAGAACTGCTTTACATACTCATGGATGGTGCTCGAGCCTAGTCATAGATGGGCCATGTCCCATGCACGTAAGGGGTCCCTCTGCGCGAGCTTCCTCCTCCGTATAAGCGGTATAATAGTTCCGTCGAAATTTCTCGACGAACTTGGCCCAGGTCGCGATAGGGTCACTACTCCTATCGTCTGACCTGCGACGCCACCATAGCAGAGCATTATTAGCTAAATACATTGCTACCGTGTTTACCTTGATTGTGTCGTTGTTCATTCTCGTAGCTTGGAAGTACCGCTCTATGTACCACAAGAAGTTATCCAAGTCTTTGGCCACCTACGAGACTTTGAACTCTCTTGGCTTGGGTGCATCCACATGTGGTTGCACGGTGATCACTCCATTCTCGAGTGCTACTTCTACCTTTGCGAGCTTCCGCTTGAGCTCGGCGATCTCCGCACGCATAGCCGCCATCGTGGCCTCCCAAGTCTCATCCCGATGTTGCAGCTTGTGAGTCATGGGCCCCAACACCTCGTCGCGGAGCTCTCCCATGCCGGCTTTGAGCTCTTACATCTTGGCCAAGAGCTCCTCCCTTCCAACTTCCACTCCTTCAACGGTTTGTTGTAGGTCATCGACCATCCCTTAGATGACCATGACGGTTCCTTCTAATGTCGTCATTCGATGTTTCAAGTCACCCATTTAATCCCTTGAGCTGGAGGCAGCATGACTCCTCTTGATTTGGACGCTGACTCTCTCGATCGCCTTTCCACGGTCCTCGCGGTCCTCACCTTGGACATTTACGGCACACTAGAACGTGGATCAGCCATTGTGCTAGGTACGAAGGCTCTGATATCACTTGTCATGGGTCGGTCGATTCACAACGATCTCACACTCGTGTGGTCTTAGGATCACTACCAAGACAGCCTTACACACACACACATGATTCACAAGAATGGAAAGAAAACAGCATAGTAGCATTTCTTTGCAAATGAGCATGTATAAATAAATGGGGAGATTCCCTTATATATACAAGTGCGAGTCTAATCTGATTCGTTGATCCCTTTATGATCCAACAGTGGTGTTTAAACAGATACAATCATTACATAGATACACAAGAAGTTCCAAAGGCCCTAGGGACTTCTGTTAAGGAAAGCTGCAGGGTTGTTTATCAGAAGCAAACGAAGGGTCGTAGACAGTGCTTGCGCCTAGTCACGGGGATAGGCCACGTCCCATGTACAAATGGGCCACGTTCCATGCACGTAAGGGGTCATGTCTCGTTCATGGACAGACTCGGCGCCCTTTGCTCCCTTGGGCCGTGTCACAAGTCTCTTAGTTGTAATAATTCTCGTTCAATCAACCGTGTATTACTAAATAGGTCATTTGTTTATTCTCTGCTGTTCTTTACCTGAGGATGTTGCCTATGATGAATGGTTGCGGTGATTTTTACAACAACAAAACTTTTTTTTTGTTGGTAATATCCTGCAGTAAATCAGAAAGAAAAAAAAAATTCAAGCATCGATCATATAGGGATGGTGTTAGAGAAATCTGGAAAACAAACCTTGACTGCACATTACAACTTGGCTTTGTTAATGTGTTACCTGTGTACTGGTTTAGAGTTTTGATGATCAGAAGAATAAGTTTGAGATAAATTTATCACATGTGTACAGTTAAATAATACTCGTTTGGATTTTCCACCCAGGAGGCTCAATCATGCACATGGGCCAGGCCCAAAACAGCTCAGACAACCCATCATGGGAAGGGCCGATAGAAACCACGGGAGCCCATGGAGCCTACTCTCTTCTTCCTCTTCATGTTTTGTCTAGGAAAAGTGCCAAAAAAGTCCTAAATCTTTTGCATTAGTGCCAATTTAGTTTTAAACCTTTTTTCGGTGCCAATTTAGTCGGAAACTTTTGCATTGGTGCCAATTTAGTCCTAAACCTTTTTTTGATGTCAATTTAGTCTCAAACCTTTTGCATTTGTGTCAATTCAGTTCTAAACCTTTTGTCATTGTGCCAATTCAATCCTTTCGGCCAAAATCGATTTTGCTGACATGGACGCCGACCAGCCAGCGACTGGTTACAGGCGTTGACGTGGACAACTTTAATAATATTTTAATATTTTTTGAATTTTATTTTATTTATTTATTTTCTTTTTTTTTTCTCCCCTCCTTCAGCTAGTCGCCGTACCGGTGATTGGCCAGAGCCCAGAGGCCGGCGAGGCTCGCCCTCCCCAGCCACTGTTGAGGTTGACCTCACTTGTCACTAGCGAGGGCGGCCTCGCTTTGGGCGAGGTCGGGCCTTGCCCAGCTGCCGGCGAGGCTCGCCCTCGCTAGTGACGGCGAAGGTGAGCCTCGTCATGGCTGGGCGAGGCAGCCCTCGCCGGCACCGGCCTTTGGCCGGTCGATCGGCTGGAGGAGGGGAGGGGAGGGGAGGGGAGGGGAAAATTGACATCAGTGTCAGTTTAAAAAGTTATTAAAGTTGTCCACATCAGTGTCAGTGACCGATCGGCGTCTACGTCAGTAAAATCCGGTCAAAATTGACAAGAAGTACTGAATTGATGTAAAGACAAAAGGTTTAGAATTGCATTGGTATCGATGCAAAAGGTTTAGGACTGAATTGACACTAAAAAAAGATTTAGAACTAAATTAACATTAATGCAAAAAATTTAAGAACGAATTAACATAAAAAAATTTAAAATTAAATTAACATCAATTTAAAAAGGTTTACTTTTTCGGCACTTTTTCGTGAATGTCTCGTCTCCTTCCTTCGCAGAGAAGCCATTCGAATCCGAAACCAAAGTTGAACGATTCTTGCTGACACGACCCTTGTTCCTGTTCCTGTTCCTTCCAATTTTGTTTATTTTTTGTTAATGGAAACACTCCTCTGGATCTTCGCATGATGTTGTGAAAAAGATTTGCGGAAAAGATAATACTAGCTGTCCGATTCAGCGCGCCCTCTCGCTGGGGGTCCCACATGCGAAAACGTCTCGTTCTTGGCTGAAATTTCGATGAGGTCGGAGGCCCATCGTTGCTGGGTTTCTTCCCAAATCCGGTTTTCGTCGCATCTTCCAGTCGGATTCGGACTGAACCCTTTTCTGCTCCTCCTGGGATTCTGAGCCGCGTGTGGATTTGGGAATCGGATCGGGGCGCGCGACTTTGATTCTGCTTCGCGATCGTCATCGAAGTAGAGTCGGGCGTGCGCGTGTGCGGGGGGGCGAAGATGATGCTGCATTTTCCGGACCCGGCGAAGCTCAAAACCAGGAAGGTGGTTTCTCTTTCCATGAATCTACGTGCAAGTTCAGATTTTTTCTTTTGGGGTTTTATCTTTGCTTGTTCAGATGGACTTGGTGGTACGAATGTTGTTGAGGTGCTCTTTCTTTGCGTCAAATTTGACTTGCTGTTCGTTTAGTATCCGTGTCAAGTTGGGGAGAGTATCGGCCATCTTTATCTTTTGGTGTCCTCTGGTAGTTCTGCGCAAGTCGAGTTTCGAACCTATCGGTTGTTTCGGCAAAAGAGTTATGGGTGATCAGAAGTAGAGATATTATGCCATCGGAAAGAATCGGGTCACTAGAGTCGAGCTAAAGTTCTCATTTTTTTAGATGCTTCATACTAGGCTATATGTTTTGTTGTCGTCGAATGATCGGAGTGCAGCGATGATTTTGCACCATCTCTCGATACCTGCTGCACCTAGAACTATCTAGGTGCAAGTACTTATTGGGTGATGCTGATGTCAATGTTTGCAGATTGTGTTTGAGGAGGTTTTTGCGGCTCTTGACTGTGGCACATTGGAGCAACTGAAAGAGTTAAGCTCTAAACGACGAGCCATCGAGGAAACTATAAATGCTACAAGCTCAATTACCGAGGCCATTGCGAGGGAGATGTCTGGGGGGCTTACCTCTCAGAATGAACAGGTGATTTAGCTGTTCCGCACTTGTGAATTCTTTCTTGAGCATGGACTTTAGACTGTCTTCAAAATCTTACTTTCTTTTTGCAACTGTCTCTGAAAAGTCCTGTTTCTTTTAGCATGTGAAATCTGTTGATCAACTTATTTTTACAACATGTCTCTCTTAATTGTAAACCTTTCAAAGAGATTAATTGACAAGGAGGGGAAAAGTGTCATCGATTATGGGAACTGCATTATCTTGTGCTTCAATACTGGACATGTAATATTGGGATTTTCTGTCGAGGACGATGGTTGCGATTTACTTCCAAACTTCTTCTTTAACGAACAATAGGAGGATATTCTTTTTCTGAATGAGCTTGTCTCATTTGCTTAATTTTCCAGTAATGGTGAGATGAGTTTTATGACGGCTTTCTGAGGGGGTTCTTAGTCATGCATATGCCCTGTATGTGCTACCAATCTGTGGAAGCACTTAGCAGCTATCTCATTCTGCTTGATTTTTCAAACTTGCTTCAGGATCTCCAAAAGTTGAAACAGTATCTACCCTTGCTGGAGAACTTAGTTTTCCATGCTGACATGGCTAGCAGCAACACCCAGATGGTTCGTTGGATTTCAAACCTTAGAATTCAGTGGGCGGGTGCTCTTACCGGCACATTACCCTTCCTGAATCTCATGGGTCCAAAGTACTTCCAAGTGAATGACATTCGGTTTGAGCTCGGAATGAACCTCTTCCTTTATGCTGCAGTTCTTCGTGAGAGGGCATTAGAAGTAATGCCTGAAGGTGGGCATCGATGTTTTAGTTGCATGGAATGGCTTCATCTTGCATAACTGTACTTAAACTTTTCTTTTATATAGATCTGGTGCTGTCTGCTACCCTCTTCAGAGAAGCTGCTGGAGTTTACCATCACCTCTCTCATGATGTTCTGTCTTCATTACAATCTGCAAACTCTGTCCAGAGGCCACCCGAAGCTGCATCATCTGTTGCCACTGTTATGAGCCTGATTTGTTTGGCTGAAGCCCAGGTTAGTGTTTTGTCCATGTTACTGCAACTTCATCGTCGACCAGTCTCACAGCTTGAACTCTTAGCTCTACTTTTTGGTATAAAAGTGTGATATTGTCCATTAAGACCAGTTGAATTGTTGTTAATTTGCTGGAACTTTTCTAAACAAGCTTTATCTGTCGGTCTGGTGTTTGGCTATTCATCTTTATACAGATTGTAACTATAATGAAGGCTGAAGAGAAAAGAACTACTGCAGGTCTTTTGGGTAAGTTGCATTGTGGCGTTTCAGAGTTTCTTGATGAAGCCACATGTTTGCTACATCCAAGAACTAGTGAACTCAAAGATATTTCGGGTCGTCTTTTGGTATGTTTCTTTCCTGTCTTTTGGTATGTAGATAGTATACAACTTGCACATTTTCTTTTTTGTGTTTGCTTTTGTTTGATTTAAATTCAAATTGTGGGTGGGATTGAATTGTAAGACTCATATATCATGTTGGTACTCATAAATGATGGTATGGTCACATGGTAAGGCACTTTGTTTCAGAAGTTGGTAATGTTAGGCTTCAACTTTGGAAATATTACCATGTTTATCCTTTCACAACACTTGCTCATAAAGTTACTACTAGCATCAGCAGACATCATAAAGAATCATTGACGGGTAATTTATTGTATGCACTCTTATCACATGGTAAAAATAAAATGAGTTTGATGTAGTTAATTCAGGTGCTGTGACCCGCTATGTTCTTATGTTTCCAGGCATTTAGTTTGAATAGTTTACATCATTTACAAAGTTTGAAGAACTGAAATGGCTTGATCCATGTCAACATTATTTTATGTAAGCTGATATGTGAGGTCAATACATTTCTAGGATTTGGTCGATCATAAGTTCATGTAAGGCATTTATATTTTTTGACTGAGGACCAATTTAATTGGCTGATATAGATTCTGATAGCAGCATACCTATTTTTTTGGCTGGAAGATGATATCGATAGTTGTGTGCTTGATTTTATGTGTCCTGCTTCACACTTGGGAATTTGTAGTGAGTTCTATTTACAAAAAGAAAATTGTTTGGAAGCAGTTATTTGAAGTTATATTTGTATGATGTCCATGTACTAGTGATCATGGGAGTCATAAGGAAAGAGATAAAACGCTGTCAACTGGAGCAAATAGCTATCTTTTGTTGGAAAATTTGGCTCTTGGCCAGTTTCCTTGATTACTAACTTAACCTGGAGGTCATAGTTCAATGGTAGTAGAAACGAGTTAGACCTGTCATTGCCCAAGACTCTGAGTTTTTGCCTTAAACTTGATTTTGCCAAGTGCAACTTTATTGAACATGCACAAACATTACTCCATTAGTAGAACTATGGTGTGCGTTCTTTAAAATGCTTTTAATGGTCTGCTCAGGAATACATCTCATCTTGCAAAGCTTTGCATGAGCTAAGAAGCCAAAAATACCTCGCGGAAGAGCTGAGGACGGCTGGCCAAGTTGGGGTTGCCATCGGAGTTCTTTGTGAAGCCTTGATCAGTGCGAAAAAGAGAATTCCTGGGGAAGAGTCATGGAGGGACATCATCAAGAAAGAAATCGATGACGCTGCCGAAGCTCTGAGGAAGTTAGAGAACGAGAACGAGTTTGTCTGGCATGAGAAGATTGCTTCGGGCGATGAGTTGCCGTTGCCTCAGGGTAGCCGAATCGTAAAGATCATACCTTACCATCCCACCAGATGCGAGACACCTCTCATTTTCAAGCTGTAGAGTACAGAGACGACCGTGTAGGATTCTTGTATATATACACGTCCTTTGGGAGAAAAAGATGATTTTAATGTGCAGAGCGATGGGAATTGAAATTTTGTGGGTCATCGTCCATGATCTTTCAGTTCTTTTTCAATGGCCAGATGTCCTAGGGAGCATATAGTCTGAGCTGTGCATTCCCTACTTGTAAGAATTCGAATCGAGTCCACTAATAGGGCGATTGATTGTTCAGCCTTGGTTACAGATGGTCAGTTTCTTCTCTCTGGAGTGTGTTTTTCTGGACGGAGATTGACAGAGAAAGCAGGAGAAGAAACCGTACGAATTATATGGTGCACAAAGAGTGAGAAGAACTAGAAGAAATGTCTCTTGCATTTGTAATGAGAAATGAAGGTGATGTCTGAGGTGAAAATTTGTATAGAGAATGTGACGAGGTACCTAAAGTAGCACTTTAAATAATGGGTTGAGCGATACGAGATCCGTGGTTAACATGTCACCTACTTCGTCAAATCCGAAGCGATAGAAGTTTTAACTTGCATAGATAACGAAACTAGCTATGCCAAAAGAATGAATGTTAGGAGCGTGAGTGTACAGGTAACGACACGTTAAAATAAAGATTGCATATGTGAAATTCATTTTTTTATATATCAAACGTGACCTTAAAATAAAGATTGCATCTGTAAAATTTATTTTCTTATATATCAAACGGACAGATTGCAGAAGCTTTCGTGAGAGTGAAAACTCCATTTCTTGGTAATGTTATCTCTTAATCAAACATAAAAAATTCAAAAGGTACACGGACAGCGGGCTCCACGGATGCAATTATGCCAATGCCTGCTTTCTCAAGATTTTACATCCAATGATCTTCATATTTAGATGAGGGCCGAAATGGACCTTTTTAAGAACTTGCTCAGAGTCCATTATGAACCTTCCTTGTATACGAAGGCTTGAAAGTGACGGAAGGACCGCGCGACGCTGGGTCGAACGCTCGCAACGTAGCTTTTGCCCGGCAACGCGAGTGACATTACACCCACTGCGTTTGGCCAAGTGGCCGAGTCGAAAGCCAAAGGTCTTTTGGCCACGGCGATTGCCCCCATTTCTTTTTCCCTTTTGTTTTCTTCTTTTCTTTTGTGTGGTCGACAAATTCCAGCACTTTAGTTTCGCGCGCTGAGCTTTTTAGATGTGAGCTTCGAGGCGAAGCACTGGAGGAGAGAAACGATGGCCGTTCACTGCACTTGCCTGCACTTTTCTTGCAGACTTCCCGTCGTATCGCCGTCTTTATCCCCGGTACAACCTACCCAGTCCATTTCGACCCATATGGGCTCGAGCTGCTTCAACTCGGAGGCACTCAAGCTCTCCACTCGCAGGTCTTTCTCTTCTCCTTTCTCGTTTCCTTGTGCCTGTATAGTGGGGGCGAAGTGATGGAGCGTTCTCGTTCACAGGTTGGAGGGTCCTGTTCCCTCTGTTGTTTCGGAAGGAAGCGCTGTTGAAACGAGCTCTTCCACCTCTGGTTTCTATAAACTCACTTACTTAGAGGTGGGTCTTGTGATACTTTGTTTCTTGATCCGTGTTTCGCCGGAAGTTGCTTGCTTTGGACATGTTGGTGAGTGTGTGCGTGACTTCTTGATGTATATATAGGGGAACAGTTGGCTTTGGGATGTGGGTGGATTGAGGCTTTTGGTTGATCCAATCTTGGTGGGTAACTTGGACTTTGGCATCCCCTGGCTCTACGATGCTGCCAAGAAATTCTTGAAGAATTTCCAGGTCTCTTTACCTTTTTGCGTCAATTCACTTCATTGCTTTGTTTGATGTGATTTTTGGTTGATTTTGGGGATTTTTGTTTCGCTATGTTGCGTTTGGTTCAGCTCAGCGATCTTCCTGATGTTGATTACTTGGTAATTACCCAAAGCCTGGATGATCACTGCCACTTGAAGACGTTGCGGCCACTTTCGGAAATGAAACCAGATCTGAGAGTGGTTGCTACTCCCAATGCCAAGTCTTTACTGGATCCCCTTTTCAGAAATGTGAGTATAGTTTGTATTTCATGGGCTTGTTTCTCTGAGTACTTTGGCAACCTCAAGCAGATCTTCTCTGCAATTCCTATGTAATGCTTCTTTTCTTCGATGCCATCTACTATGTAATTGAGGAGCACTCTTTGCATAGACTATTAATATGTTGGCGAATGAGAGTCTCGAGTAGCTTCACTTAAGACTGTCTGGGAACCAAAAATAACTAAAGTGAGAATGCATTACAGCAAATCTCTTGGTATATGGCATGCCATTTTCTTATCTATGGAAGCTAAAAGTGTTTGCTTGATAATCTACATCGCATCTCAGTACGTGAAATTAGTCTGGTAGCTCATTGAAAAGCTCAAGATATCAGGTGTAAACGAACTTGATTTCTGTGAGTGTCACATGTTGTGCTTTTAGCTTCACTTGATTTAGCTTCTCAGTTAGTTGTGTGTGTAGAGAGCTTTTGATTCAGCTATCTCTAGAATGATGTACTTTTCTTTGATTTTCAGAACTGAATCCCGGAACCTGCTAAGCTGACACCTTAGCCAATCCACAATACCTCTGCTATGTGGTTTTTGCCTCATTTAGTCCCCAACTTAGTTTCAGAATATTTCAGGTCACTTATTTAGAACCTGGCCAAAGCTGTGAAGTGGAAGCAAGAATGGGTCCAAAGGTCAGAATTCAGGCCACTCCAGGACCAGTTTTAGGTCCTCCTTGGCAAAGGCCTGAGAACGGGTATAAATTTCAATCTCTAGTTCTGCTGTAAATAATGACTCTAGGCAGTTTCCCTCCTATAAGTAATGTCATCAACTTAACTGTTAGTCAACGAAAATGCATTTGTCTGTCGTGTTTGTGATTGAGCTATGCCCGTCTCTCTCATTGGCTTCATACTTCAGGTATCTCGTATCTCTACCAGGACAATTGAGTCTTTACTATGAACCCCACTGTGTTTATAACAAGAGTTTGGTGGAGAAAGAACGGGCTGATATTGTTATTACACCGGTTATTAAGCAGCTTCTTCCAAATTTTACCTTGGTCTCAGGGCAAGAGGATGCTGTTCAACTTGCTAAGCTGCTGCAGGCCAAGTATAGCATATTTTACTCGACTCTTTCAGAATCTTTAAAAAGCGTACTTTCAGTAAGGATGTATGAAAATAGCTTTCTTTTCTTTACATGCAGGTATGTCGTCCCGATGAAGAATGGAGACCTCGATGGCAAAGGATTTCTCGCTAGTATAATCCAGGCTGAAGGAACAATAGAATCGTTTAAGGTTTGTGATCATCACTTACTGCAGAGATGGTGCAAATTGAAATTACTAGTAAAAGTATTAGGGGAATTGACTTTGCTATTATACTAAGATGAAACCTTTCATTTTACTACTGGTATTGTCTGCTGAATTTCTAATTAGTGAGGGAACCGGACCTTCCTGATTTTTCTCCAGGAATATATTGTCTAGCCTTTTTCTTTGTATAATGATCGTCCATGTCTATGGTGGTTGTCAAGTACTGAGGTGATGCGATCAGCCATGAGTTTCAGTGTCTTTTCCCTGTTTGTGGATTAAGTTCTAGATGTATGAACACAGAGGACCTTCAAATGTTACAGAAACTTTAGAGTTACTAACATTTATTAAATTTCTCATGAGACAACATAGCTGTATACACCGAAATATTTAGTTAGTTCCTAAGAACGTGGGACTGAGGACGAAGTGGTTCTTAGTTAAACTATGAACAGAATCTTAGACACATCGCTGAGCAGATACTTTGTACATACTCTCTAAAGAAATGTAGAATTTTCTCAATGCCTTCTACTATGTTTTGCCATAGAAAACAATAGGAATCAGTGCCATGCAAACTTCCACTTCCAAATTAATTGCATATAATCATTGAATACTAAAAAAATACCACTTATTTTTCTCACATTAACCATTGGCACTCTTCCCCGTCCCGTGAGGCATCATCATCGAACGGTTGATATGCATTCTCAAGTTCTTCTAACTTGTTTTACTACGTTATAACCTTACCTCTGTAGGAAGCTGTACGAGAACTTGAAACTGTTTCTGAGCTTCTATATCAGGGTGGTCAGATCTTATCATCAACTGACGAGGGGTGAAGTAAACCTCATGCTGAGTTGCAGCATTACCAATCTTTTGACCAATATTGTTGCATGTGTTGGAATTGTTTAGAACGAGAAGCACACTCTATAAACTGCCACTATGCCTCTAATTGCTGCTATTTGAACAAAAAGTATGCAGTTGTTTTCATATTATCCTCCTGTTTAAGCAGACTATATCATAACAGATTGTCAGTGCTTGTTTCTTTGCAATGAGATTCGACATTGTCAGCTAAATGATAATCGCTCTGCAGGAGCTCTTGTCTAAGGAAATGCCAGATGCTCAAGTGCTGCAACCTACTCCTGGAGTACCCCTTGAGATATAACCTTGACTTGCTGTCGTTTGGAAGTGTATGTTCACACAGCCAACGTTTATTTCGAGTTTCAACCATCGTGCAGCTGCACTGTGAGCAGAGTGCCCCAATGCAGCCATCTTGTTGGAGAAACTCATTCTCAGGCTCGTACATGTAATCCTGCAATGGTTTTCAGTGGGATACCTGAATGTCCAATGTATATATCAGGCACAATATTTCCTGCATCTTGTGTCTTGATCGGTTTCGACAGTACTCTTGATCTTCGTAATTGTCCTATCCAGTTAGGGTGGTTCCGGGGCCTTCTATACAAAGGAAGTGCTTGATCTAAAAGTGGGGTATGGTATACATAGATAGGAGATGTAATTACATTTCCATTTACCATCTGCATTTCTCGTCTACGGTTAACAGTCTAATTCCTGTTGAAGTCTCTGGATCATTACTTTCTTCTTCTGATTTCTAGCCTAGCATGCATTTCAATCCCGTTCGTTTACCACTGCACTTTATGCCATGATAACCTTCAAATATCCTGCATTTTGTTAATCTCTGAAGGAACTAAAAATTTTACTTCTGGAAATTTATAATTAGACAATTATATCGGTCGAGTGAATTGCATATCGCATAAGCTGTTTTCCCGTCTGAACCATTCTAAACAAAAAACAAAAATCATACATTATGTTCACCATGAAGTCCAATTTCTCTCTTAGTGTAGTTTATCTCACACTCTTTTTGTCTGCTATGTAGTGCTGGGTTAACATCATTGAGCTCAATGTCAAACTCTTAACATACTATGGCCCATGGGCCGAGATGCCTCGTACCATTCTGCCTTTCCCTTCTCCACAATTTTCACAGATTAACTAGTACTTAAATAATGTTAGGTTTATTGAGATCAATTTGCTAGATTGATATGTCAAGTGATGTGACCTATGCTTATTGAGTGTTGAATATTGCCCTGTTAGGGTGCGAATAGTAATCATTCTGCTTCAGAAATCAAATTCTTGCCAGAAATTGATTTTCGGAATTCTTGCCAGAAATTGATTTTTGGAGGAGAAATCTGTTTGATAAAACATGACTAATTCCGCTCTAGAAATTGATTTCTGGAACAGAAATCTATTTTTATTTTTTTATTTTTTTTGGGTACCACAAAAAAAATAAAATTCACTCAAAGTGAGTGTCCAAAGGTATTCTTAGCCATTTGTAAAGTTTTGACATTTTTTATTTTTTGATTTTTTGGGCACCTCAAAAAATATTAAATTTCACTCAAAGTGGGTGCCTAAAGGTATTCTAAGCCATTTTGTGAAGTTTTAAAATTTTTGATTTTTTTTGGCACCTCAAAAAATTTAAATTTCAATCAAAGTGGGTGATTTTTTTTATATTTTTTGAAAAAAATTCACCAAATTTCCTATTTTCCCGAAATCCGACTTTTTTTTATTTTCTGGAAATTTTTATGAATTTTTCTAGAATTTTTCAATTTTTATGCATTTTCTGAAAAAAATAATGAGAAAAAGAGAGAAAATAGGGAGAATTCATTCTAGAATAGAGAAGTTACAAAAAGTAGCTTCTCTTTTTCTTGCCCAAAACTCATTCTGGAATAAAAAATGCATTCTGGAATCAAGTATTTTTAACAAACGCATTTTTATTCCAAAATGCAAAAATTACTCCAAAATGCATTCCGGAAATTTTTTAACAAACACATTTCTGTTCCGAAATCTATTATGGAGCATAATTTCTACTCCAGAATGGATTTCATACACGCCCTTAGACATATCACGTTTTTAAATTGTCCTATTCAATGCTGCTTCATGTCGCCTCGCTTAGCTGGACTTTTGTTAATTGATGCATTCGTGATTCGCAGACTCTTCCCCGATCGATCCTTGTTTCCGTGAATGTTAATTATCGTCATTCTTGTTATCATGCGTTTAGTCAGCATCCCGTCCAAGTGGGGAAAAGTGCCAGAAAAAGTCCTAAACCTTTTGCATTAGTGCCAGTTTAGTCCTAAACCTTTTTTTGATGCCAATTCAGTCCTAAACCTTTTGCATTTGTGCCAATTTAGTCCTAAACATTTTTTAGTGCCAATTTAGTCCTAAACCTTTTAAATTGATGCTAATTCAGTCCTAAATCTTTTGTTTTTGTGCCAATTTAGTCATTCTGGTCAATTTTGATGGGAATTTGCCGACGTGAATACCTGTCGGCCGGTCATCGGCGTCGGCGTGGACAACTTTAATATTATTTTAATATTTTTTGAATTTTTATTTTTTTTTATTTTTTTAATCTCTCCCTCCTTCCTCTAGCCAATAGCCGGTCCGGCGATGGCAGCCTCGCCCGACGAGGCTCGAGCCCTCGTTGGAGGCCGCAGTGAGGGCGAGCCTCGCCTTGGTTGGATGAGCCTCGCTGGATCCGGCAAGGTCGCTGGGCGAGGATCGATCTAGCCAGAGTCGGCGAGGTCGAGCTTTCCGACCTCTGGCCTCTGGCCGGTCACCGGACTAGCGACCGGCCATAGGAAGGAGGAGAGACAAAAAAAAAGTGGAAAAAAAAGAAAAAAAATAAAAATTCAAAAAAAATATTAAAATATTATTAAAGTTGTCCACGTCGGCGCCACGTCAGCGTTGGCGACCAGCCGGAGGCTAGCAGGCATCCACGTCGGCAAATTCCTGTCAAAAATTGATCAAAAGGACTAAATTGGCACAAAAACAAAAGGTTTAAAACTGAATTGGCACAAAAAAAAAGGTTTAGGATTAAATTGGCACAAATACAAAAGGTTTAGGACTAAATTGGCATCAAAAAAATATTTAAGACTAAATTGACATTAATGCAAAAGATTTAAGACTTTTTTGGCACTTTTTCCCGTCCAAGTGCTTGTTTGATTTGAAAACATGGAGATTGGGACATTGTCAAAGTGTGGCCGCTCGATTCCTACGTAACCACATGCATCGACCCCCATTTCTAGTCCAAGTTCATTTGGTGTTGGGTGTTGAACCAATTAGTGCTGCACTTGGCCATGAATGTCACACGAACCCGGCCTAAGTATGCAGTCAGATTAAGAATACTTCCCCACTTTCTTCATAATATGGGATTGATTAAGAAGCACCCCGTTCGAATATATAAATGTTAAGTCATGCATTATTCTATCAAGTTAATTTTCAGGACGGCTGTTCAAATATATAAATATCAAAATATCTTTCTTGAAGTAACTGTCAGAACAATTGACAGAGTGATCTATGAAATTTTTTCACTTCTTTTATGAAACGGTAATTCTCGCTTTCATTTTGGAGCTTAATGATGCAATGCCAACAATATAACAGCGGCATTTCATCGTCTCTCACCCAAAGCAAATTCGTTTGGCTAGGCGAATATCACCCTACATGAATTTGACAAGATTATCATTAATCTGAATAATGATTAATGGAAAGCATCCAATGAGATGGGATTATGTTATACGGACGAGAATTTTGTAAAGATGCTATTTTATGAGCTGAGGGATCAATTGCTGGAGGTTGCAACTTAATGTTTATGTGTTTCGCTAATCAACTGATTTTACGACACTTACGGATGATTGTGACCTCACTGAGTATGTTACTGCCACGAAGTAGGAGCTTCGTATGGGGACAGGACACCAACCGAAGCTTTGCCCCAACCTCAGTTCAGCCTTTCAAATATTTTCTGTCCTCGATCTAAATTTACCTTCTCTTTTATTTTTTTTTTCACTTTTTTCAGATGACCAACGTAAGTAGAATAATATATGTGATGTGTGCATATCTATAGTGTCGCCGGGGTGTCAAAAATACCCGCTCAAACATGACCCGACCCGAACCGACCTGACCCAAACAAGGAATTTTCGCATTGGGTCGGGTTGGCCTTAACTTGTTTGGGTAATGGTACAAACAAGGCTTAAGCTTGTTTTGGATCTACCCGAGCCCGTCCGAAACAAGCCCACCCGAAACAAACAAGAGTCATAGGATCATCGTTATATTTTTTATTATTATTTGTTTATTTAATTTATTAATTTTTATGTAAAATAGTCCCGACAGTAATTCCATCCCTCCGAGCACCTCCCCAAATATCAAGGACCACCCAACCCCACTCTGCATTTGCCCATTCCGTGAACTATACGCGCGTGCATATCCGTTCGTTTTGCGCTCGAGTTCCTATGGATGATGTGGTCTTGTAGTGCCAAATCTATCCTCGCCTCGATGATTGTGGCGGGGGACGGTGGCGACGGCGGCGGCGGCAGAGGTGGTGGCGGTTTGGTGGTACGAGCCGAGTATTTTGTCAAATGCGCGATCATGGTGATAGAGAATCCAAGGTTGGGAATGGTGCGTGCGCCTAGCTTCTGTGTGGATGGATCCTTGGGGAGGATTTTTCCGATGTGATACGAGAGCACGGCTCGACCATGACATTGATTGGGCGGGTTTGAGTTTTATGAGACATGTGTGTTGATCACTGTGTTTTTCCGCGGCTCTGATTTCATGGGATGAATTCAAAATGAAGACGAACTTGTGAAGAGATGCTTGGTGTACTTCTTTGCTTTCTGTTCACTGTTCTTTGAATTTATTGTGGTGAGGGGGCAGCATCGTGCCAACTCGGAACTCATTTTCTTCGAATAATGTTCAAATATCCGCGAAATAGCATAAATTGTTCGACTTACTTAGCTTCTACTAATTTGGCGATTGAGTTGTGTTCCCGTGTGTCTTGATCTATATATCTATGCATAACGAAAGCTATTGCCAATAAAGCATTCTGGAGAGTTTTGGTCTATATATCTAATTTGGTATTCCCTCTTTCCAAAACGCGAACCCGACTCGACCCGACCCGAACATAACCCGAACCGACCCGATTGTGTGGCTATATCATGTTCGGGTCTTGTTTCGGGTCGGGCCAAGCACATATATTCATTGTTTCGGGTCGAGTAGGGTATAATGAAAACCCGACCTGATCCAATCCATTGACACCCCTAGGTGTCGGGAGAGACAACGTCATGTCCTATTTAAAATTACCTAGTTGGGGGTTGAACATGTCCACCTCTTGTCCCTCATGCAATCAAAGACCACGAAGCGTCGTGGGACATCCGACTATTCTCTGGATATTCGTGCATGTTGCACTTCTATTTTCCCGCGTCTTTATGCTGTCATCCAATTGGTTGAGTATATATATTAATAGAAATTGAAATATATATATATATATATATATATATATATATATATATATATATATAAGAAGCTCTCGATCCCGACATGAAGATGGAGTTCCACGTCATTAATTTAATTTAAATTATTTTTGAAAAAACAGATACTTGGAAAATTGGTGGGTTCCAAAAATTGGTTTGGCAGTGGCTTTTTCTGCTGTGCGCGATTTCTCCAAAGGTATGAAAATTAAATTCCACAAGTAATTTTAAAGACAATTATATATATATATATATTCAAGTCCACATCGACCATTATCACGATTGTGATAAATGATGCATGCATTCTTCACGTAACGAAAATTATAAACATTGGCGCGTTGACCGGATCTTCTCATTCTCTGATGCGAGGGAGAAGATTTGAGAGAAGATCGTGCCTAGTCTTTCACGAAAGTTCCGGCGCTCATCTCTTCCAATTCAATGCAACTCAGACGCGACGAGACATCCATTTCGATAGGGTTTCATGTATGGCCTTTGGATATACTGAAGGGTCACTTTATCCTATGCTCCTTAGTCTCCTTTTGTATCGTTTCCCCTCTCTCTCTCTCTCTCTCCCTCCTCATGTCTATCTTCTCTATCCACGCGGCACCAATCTCTATCTTCTCGCGTCGAAAGATCATCCTTTAGCTAGGGATTCGCAGGAAAATGTAATAATCTATTGGGGGCGATGTTAGGTATTTGAACATTCTTTCTCAAGATCGATGTATTTGGTGCGTGGTGATAGAGTTTTTTAGTATCTAAAATTGAGTCAAAGGTGTTCCATCTGTGAAATGATGGATTTGTTTAAGTGTCCGGTGAGTTGCCCATGGACTTTGTACGCATATGATTAGGGTAATAAAGTATGATACAACTGCTTGTGGTACGATTGACTATTATGTTTATCTAGACATGACTTATGAATCTTTTATGGATTTTGTTTATTTATGTTTACCACGGTTATGGTTTTGGTTTATGTAGTTTCCGTAATTTGAATTTGATTTAGAGGTTTAACCACTTTTGCATGAGATATTGGTTAATACACTTTTCAAGTTCTTTCTCATGTCATATGTTTAACATTAAATATTTTCTTTGATAATCCAAGAAAGAGGTTTAGCTATTTGGAAACTCACGAAATAGTTGTAAGTCTCATGAACCGGTTAAATTCTGACTATTTGGCCTGTCAAGTGACCTAGATTTCAGTGGGATTTTGAAAGAATGACATTTGGTTCCTTTGCTGAAAAACCCCTAAACTCCCAACCAAGTGTGCTAATTTTAGGGGCTTTGTCCAGCCTAATTATTACGATGTTAAGATTTTGAAATATGGTACTCTCTTGTACTACATAAGTTTGTTTTTCGAAGTACTGCATATGTTGAGGGAGTACAATATATATAGTAATAGAATAAAGATCCCTTGATTTCATGTTTTTATTAATCAATAGCAACATGATAACAACATGATAATAATAACAAACCAAGTCTTATCCCGACTAGGCAGTATACAATATTACAATCTATTACCCCTCTGTACTTGATCTTCTATTAGATGCTAGTAAACTCCAATTACTCCATAATTTTTCTTGTCGTTTCTTTCCACGTTCTTCTGTGTCTTCCCTTACCCCTTCTAACCGGCGTTTTGTATCCTTTTTCTCACGTCTTGATCACAAGGCATCTAAGGATCTTTCTTCAACATGGCCAAACCACATCTCACGGAAATTCCTCTCTATTATCTTTGACTTCTAAAATACCCACTTAGGCCCGAGTAGATTCCTTTCTAGTATCGTCTTACAAAACATTCATCTCCAAAGTGCGCGTGCCGTAAGATTTACAAAAAGCGAAAAGTCAGAAGTATAAGCCATTCCAAACAATCCGTGTCTTTACTCTATAGAAATTAGTTGGTACTTGGAAGAGTTTTTAGTCTTCAATTGTTGACAAAAAGAGTTGGAGGATGGAGTTTGGTTTGTGAACATGCTAAGGAGCTGCCTTTAGTACTTAAGTTGATCCCTAATATCCTTATACAATGTATGAATAGCCTCGACGCAAGAGCTCTCGAGATCAAAGCTATAGGAAAAATCACGTCCGGTTATGTTTCTGATACAAATGCAAACATTTATTGTCATGATTTTGCTACAGTTGCAAATTTTCCTTTAGTTGAACGTCTAGTCTCAATTCTCACCGTACAAGGAAAATGGGCAGATTTTCTTCATCAATTAAGAAGATTTTCTAGGGAGAAGATATCGACGAAATTGCTTGACTTTGGTAAGTGAGACACCTAATTACGATCATTGGTATTTAATCACATCCGAATCATATTCCCAATATTTCTAGCGGACACTCGAGAGGAGCTTTCGATCAATCCAGTATTAGAAAGACCGTATCGAAAGGTTTTAAATAAGAAATTCCTTTGATATATTATGAAAAACGGGATGAGATGATCTTCAAGGCTCCAACTTTTCATTTCCGGATAAGAAAAATTTCTGCAATGGAGACTGATAACAAAGAAGGTGAATAAGGTGAAAGTGCTAAATGTACTAAAATCTTTTTTACTAAATTTCATTTACTAAGCGAATTGCCAAAAACATGTCGGATGTTTAGATAATCCCATTACTTACGCTCCACTCTCAGTCACTGGAGTAGAACTGATGATAATGAGCTGCTCTGGTATATTCGTTCATAATGCTTATACCACTTAAATAAAGTAGCTGGAATGCAGTTATAAGTAAACATTGTATCCTATGTCATAAGAATCCTCCCACTTGCTAGACACAAGGACAAACCACCAATCGAGCATTACCGGACAATTCTATAGCACATAAATCCGGCATTTCGCGACTCTCCCACAACGAGGTACACAACGTGTTCTACCACTCCAATTCTAGCCGTCGAAGTTTCCAACTGAGGAAATATTTTAGAGCACGGCATGGAGATATTCCAAGGCATATGAGGTATATCTCTTCGGACGCACGCACTAGATGGATTCGTTCACATTCAAAATGTTTAGGGCAAAAGATATGCCTCGGTATCTAGAATATTCAGCCAATTTGGAACTAGAATCACCAAGTAGAGGGCAAGTGTCGCTGCTTCTATGGTTGGAACCTTCGCTTCCAAAGCGAGAAATCTAATATGTTTAGTCCTCGTGCGTTGTGCCTTGTGTCAACATCGATACAAAAACTATCTAATCGAGTTTGCTCTCCCAAATTTGCGCCAAAAGGTATATCCTATGTGCTTCCTCAACTACTCAAAAGTTAAGTGCTCACCTTACTTTTGGTAAACCACGCGATGGAGACCAGATTTGCCTGTAGTGGCGTATCACTCTCAATTCTTCAGTCTCTGTCTCCTTCGTCAATTAGCTTCTTTCCATGTTAACATTGAGTAAATAAGGGTTAATGTTGAAGAAATATCTCGAGTTTGAGCTTAAAAAGAAAACTTTTCTAATTCAAGTAGGTTTCATAGTTTTGGTAGTTGATTTGTTTTTTAGTTTGAGCAGATTTACTAAAAAACGGTTTCCTTTATTAGATCTACTAAAATGTAGATGTCCTTTGTGTAGGGTATCAAAGATGAGCTTTTACTTTGATTTACATCCCAAAGATATCTAAGTGTATTGAAGTCAATTAAATCTTGTAAGTAAGATTTGCGAATTATTTTGTGAGATTGAAAGATTATTTCGTGAGAAATTATTGGGCTAAATATTATGTGAGTTTTGGGTATAATTGGGAGATGGAAAACACTAAGAGTGTTTGAGTGTGGTTGTAATATCTCTTGTATTGATTAATCTATAGTAGAATTCTTTGTTCTGTTTCCATTGACGTAGGTCACCCGACTGAACCACGTAAATTTGATGCTTGATCAATTTTCTTGTTCTGTCTATTGTATTGTTCGATCGCTTGCTTCCATAACAATTGGTATCAGAGCAAGGGTTGGCTGAGTTGAAACGAATCGATGACAATAGAAGAAGGAAGAGTGATAATCGAAAGATTTGATGGGAAAGATTTTAGTTTACTTGATCTGACGTCTGTTTAACTTAAAGATGAGCAAATGTGCGTCGGTTGCTAATCATATCAATAAATTCAATGTGATTATTAGTCAGTTGAGTTCTGTTGTGAATCTGTAACTGCTACTTTAGCAGGTGAGAGAAGGGGAAGAACTATTACACGTATTAGCAGGAGTAGTATAAACTTGAACAGGCGTACTTAGTTTATGATTGGTGGAGTTGTTTGTTGGAGTTGTGGCAAGAGGGGGGCATTTTAGAAGGGATTGCGTAAGCTGAAAAATGAGAAGGTTAAGAGAATTAGAGTTGAGTCTACAAATGACGTTGCGGAGATGTTAGGTGCATATGTTTGAGAGTCTAAATTATGGCATATGCATTTAAGGCATGTTAGCGAGAGAAGCTTGAAGGTTCTAAGTGAAAAGAATTTTTGCTATGTGGTTATGTTACTGATGAATTGAATGTATCCAAGTGCTGTGACTTAGATTAATGAGGGAAAGTGCAGTTCAGTTCAACTATTAGAAAAACCATGGAGATTGCAAAGTTAATTCACTTGAATGTTTGTAAGTTATCACGGTTTTCTTCAAGGAAGAGTACCAGATTTATGCAAATAGTGGTGGATGACTACTCGAGGAAGACTTGGGTGTTTGTGCTAAGGCACGACTTTGATGCTGCTGTCAATATTAGGCAGTTGAGAGCTTTGATCGAAAAGGAGATTAGTAAAACAATCAAGCATGTGTAGATTGACAGTTACATAGAGTTTCACTTGGAGCTATTAAACAAATTATGCATGAAGGAAGGCATGGTGAGATACCGCACTGGTGTCAATTAGCCACAATATGTTGTAGAGTTGATGAGCATAACATTACTAGAGGCTGCCCATAAAATGCTCTATAGTAGAATTATTTGCTGCTCGCCCTATGGATGTACGTCACTCGGCCGAACCATACAAATTCGGTGTCTGATTTATTTTCTTGTTCTTTTTATTATATTGTTCCATCGCTTGTTTCCGCAATAATTACCGTGCTAATCTTTCTCACTTGACACCTGCGATCCATTAATCAAAATTTATGCAATCTTTCTTGGGGCCGTTCTCGGAGACACAAACGAGAGAACAGCTATGCCCAATGGGAATAGTCAAGTGGAAAAGAGAAAATCGTTACATCTGCTCAATTCGACGTATGATATACACGCGTATATATGTCTCAGGAATGGGGATGCAGTATTTAGCAAGACATTTTTCTTGATTCACGGTCCGTTAGACTGAATTTAGGCGAGTACTTCGGGTTATTGTTTTCTAGAATAACCCTGCTTCCCTCGGTTGCTTTGAGCTTTGTAAAAAGAAAGTATTGGAATAAGTTCTCCACGATTTTGAAATTTAGATTAATGACTTAATTCAATCTCAATTTCAACAGTCTCGAAACACACCACGTGCATGGAATATCCCACTTGAAAGTAAAATGAAACAGAAAGAGAACTCTTTCATCTTGTTGTGTACAATATCAAAAATGTGTTTTTTTTTATTCTTATTTTGTTTATGATCCCGTTACAAAATTTCAACATGACTCACGTCCTATATTAACTCAAAAATAGGTGGTTGTATGTGTGGACGACGATGTTGGAGATGAGGAATTATTGAAATGATCGACACCCACTTCACTACGATGGCCTCGCTCTTCTGAAGCAACGAATCCACATTTCCTGTGCGACGGCCTGATCGGCTGCGGAAGCATTGTGACTGGCGCATAAATCTGATTAGAGGTCGCCTCGTGGGGCGGTTTCGCAGCTGTGACTGCCGTGAAATCCGGCGGCTGCATCCATATCCCTCCCACGACGACGAACTGAGGCGCCTGAGCATTGGCGTTGTTGTGGCCGTTGTTGGGACTTGGTCTTCTCGTGTGCAATCGATATTTCTAAAAGGAATGAGCAGAACACAAAGCATATTCAAATTGTTCTTGGCTAATCATATATTGAGAACATAAAGCTATTGCTTTAGGTCATTCGTTACGTGACAAGACTAAATACAGAACTCCACTTAAGTAAGTCCAAAAGATAGGCTAACGTAGGGGCCATGGTCAGCCTGCTATTCCTTGAATCTAGACCAAATTCTAAACACCAAGGCTCTGTTCGTTTCACGAAAAATAACTTCTGAAAAATATTTTTCGAATTTTTCGGTGTTCGTTTCACAGAAAATAATTTCCCATAGAAAACAGTTTCTTTCCTATGAACAAATACCTTCACTTTGGGGGAAAATGACCTCCACTTTCTCAAAAGAGGAAAACATTTTCCTCCTCCTCCTTCTTCTCCCTTGGCCAGTCGCCGGCCAGAGAAGAAGAAGAAGGAAAAAGAAGAAAAAGAAAAAAAGAAACTTAAATTTTTTTAAAAAAATAAAATTAAAAATTATTAAAAGTATTGCAAGGGGGAAAATCTTTTCTATACCGAACAATGGAAAATATTTTCCGAAACTTTTTCAGAATTAGGCCGAACACCGGAAAATTGTGTCATTTTCTAGGAAAATGACTTTCTGAAAAATATTTTTCAGAAACGTAATATTTTTCGCGAAGCAAATGGAGCCCAAATACCGATTATTTTCCCTTAGATTTAGATTAACATACGGAGAATTTAGAACCTGTCTTTGGTATCATATTTATCCCATCCTGACTTTATGTTGGAATCGAAAAAATTGGACGAATTTCGTCGCTGAAAAGAAGAATGGCTAGTAATAAACCAACCTGTAAATGGCTTTTAACTTCATCATTTGTGAGGCCATCGACCTTCATCACTTCCCTGATTTGCTTAGGAGTCGCAACTGCATAAAGGAACATATCAAGTAAGCACCTACTCCAATGTAAAATAATAATGAAGATAATAGCAAGACTTATTTCCAGAGACGGGACACGGACCATGTGGTCCCCCGAGCTGTTGAAGAGCTTGCAAGAATCGCCGGTGCAACTCCGTTGACCAGCACCGCCGCTGCTTCCTCTGGGCGGCTGTCTCCGCCGTCAAGAAGGCGGCGGCGGCGGCATCGGGTGTGGGCAGTGCAGCTCGGCCGGATGGCTGCTTCTTCTTGGTACTACCATCACGGCCATCTTTTTCGCCATTTTGAAGTGGCCGAAAAGCACCATTTTCATGGCTTTTCTTGTCGCGCGCAACAACCGCGACTTCTTTCGACGATGGTGGAGAAGGCAGATCCTGAACCTAGGGAAATGACAATTAAAAACTTATTTCATTCTATGCACCTAAAATCTCTCCGATGTGCTGAGAAAAATGTGAGTTTTTTTTTTTTGAAAAACAGGTTAAACCACGCTGTGTATGAAATGTGAGTCTTAACATAATCTTTTGATTGAAATTAACAGAAAAAGGTAAACCCTATTTTACATGATAAAGCCGGACGACTTTTTACCCTAATTCATGCTAAAAAGAGAATCCAGAATAGAAAACGAAAGGGCAAAACCTAATCCCTATTCCTCCTCTCCATTCTTCACTTAAAATGAAAACAAAAAAGAAAGAAATGATTGGAAAAGAAGACGAAAATATCAAAGGATACCTGTCTATGCAGGATGGGATCTGGGTTCGGGTTCCACAGCTGCACGGATCTGAGCCAGTTCGATTTCTTCATCGTGTTATCATCGTCATCTCCGCTCTTATCGTCGCGGGAGGAATGGTGCACGTCGACGCTGTCACCATCGCCATCATCCTCCTTGCAAGCATCATCTCCATCGTGGTCCCCAGAATACGAGCCCTTCAGAGGGATGAATTCCTCCAGCACAGGACCGTCCATGGACGTCTGCTCGGAATTGCACTCCGACGACTGCCCCTGCACCGACAGCTGTTGCTTGCACCTCTCGATCGCTGCCAAACCCCAGGAAGGAAGAAAAAAATCAGAAAACTCGCTACCCTTTTATTTCTTTCGTTAATCTGATCAATAAAAACCTGAACCCAGATTGAATCTGACTCACGTTCTTTCAAATTTTCAGAAAAAAGAAAAGAAAGAAGAAAAATAACGCACCTTGGATCACTAGCTCCAAGCAGAGGGGGAGCTCGCGCTCAAACACCTGGATCTTGCGCCTCTCTTCCTCTAACGCTTCCATATAACTCCGGCATTCCATCATTTTTCCTTCCTCCTCCTTGCTCAACTGGAGAAGCAGGTGAGGTGACCGTGGAACAGCAATGGCTGATCTTTAAAGCGTGCGAGGAGGGATTTGATAACGCGTGAAGGGGGAGGCAGAGCATAGGATGATCCGGAACCAGGGACTTTGTTGAGGGGGGCTCGTGACGCGAGCCACGGAATATGTCCGGGAATAATTTCTTGGGTTCTTTTGGCGCCTCTTGTTTCGTTTATATTTGTCTCTTTCGAGCTCTGATTATCTGGGGAGGTGAAGGGCTAAACAAAGAAGGAACAAAACAGCTGAAGGATTCGAGTCGAGGTCGAGGTCGAGGCGCCGCGTAGGAGATGAATCTCGGAAGTGAGAGAGAGAGAGAGAGAGAGAGAGAGAGAGAGAGAGAGACAGACAGACAGACTGTGTGCCGTCTGTGTGTGTGAATATGAACAGAAGGCAAGAGAAAGAGAGAGAAAGGAGAAGGAAAGAGAGAGAGAAGAAGGTGGTGAATATTCGTGGGTGGGATTCGCTTTTCGTCGCGTCTCTATGGGCTGGCGGTGACTTATAAAACTTCAGATAAGATCAAACTCTCTCTCTCTCTCTCTCTAACCTAAAATCTGATCGTGATTTCCCTTGACAATATAATCGTGACTAGAAGGGGCTAATCTGGAAAAAAAATGGTCGTCTGCATCGGTCCACATTATTCTTGTCGTGAGCTCTTTTTCATTGCCGTCCTAGGTTATGTCGAGTCGCTAATCGGCCCATTGCGTTATTGTCACATGCGCCTGATTGATATATGAGATCGATGCGATTCGCATATACTAAGGCACCCATGTTGATTTTTCCGAAAAAAAATATATGAAATTGTCGCGTGCTTGTTTCTGAATTGATTGAAATGATAATAATGTCTCCACTTGGTATACAAAATTTTGGAGTATGAGCATATGGTGAGGAGTATGCATATGCTCAGGGTGGATGCGCGATTCATATTCCTTTCCTTCATTATCATATCCGTGCTATTAATGAAAGGGGATTAGTTCTTCAAGTATGGAAAGAAAATGTGAGCACATAAAATCAAATCGAGGTCGTGGTTAAATGACTTGCCAAGCTTTTCCCTTTTTGTCACTTATTAAATTTGGAAAAGTATCAATTGCCATCCTCACCTTTTAAAACCGTACATAGATTCGCATCCTCACCTTGGAAAACCTATATTTTGCATCTTGGTGTTTAGTAACTAGATTTCAACTTGTATCTCGTGTAATCCATGTCACTTATTTACCAAACTGTCGTTTTCCCTTCTCAAATTGCCCTCATCGCTATTTTATCCCTTCTCCCAAAAGAAAACCCTAGCTCCAAGAGTGCTTCTATTTTATGGGAAATGAATAATTTTGTAAATATATCATCAAAAATAATAATTTGTATCGTTTATAAAAATAAACGAACAATAAATATTTTCATCATTTATGAAAATATTTATATTTCATTGACTAATTATTTTAAGCGATACAAACGATCATTTTTAAGGAAATAATTTTCAAATAATTTATTTTTTATTCAACAAAAGGAGCCTAAGAGCCCTCCCTCTTTCCTCCTCCTCCTCCTCCTCTCTCTTCCTCCACCCTCTGAACTACCATCGTCGAACTTGACCACCATTGCTGGTAGTTTCTCAATCCAAGCCTCATCTTCGATGACATGTCCCAGTGCAGCACCCTCTCTAACAGTGTTTTTGTTTTGCGGGAAATGAATAATTTTATAAATATATCATCAAAAATAATAACTTGTATCATTTACAAAAATAGATAGACAATAAATATTTTCATAGTGTACGAAAATGTTTAAACATAAATTATTGTCGATAGTGAAAATATATTTCATCAACTAATTATTTTCAGCGATACAAATGATCATTTTTAGGAAAATATTTTTCAAATAATTCATTTTTTACGCAACAAACGGAGCTTAAGAGCCCTCCCTCTTTCCTCCTCCTCCTCCTCCTCTCTCTTCCCCCACCCTCTCAACTGCCATTGTCGGACATGACCACCATTGCCGGCAGTTTCTCAATCCAAGCCTCGTCTCTGATGACATGTCCCAGCGCAACACCCTCCAACTCTATTGTGTACCGAGTGCAAAACCTCCTCTTCTCTTCTCACACTCAACCCTCTTGATCCAACGTCCTCACAAATGCCGCCAACCTCAAATCGAGGTCGGCAAAGGTTCGTCCTCCATGCCAGCCCAAATCGAGGTCGGTTCAACCTTGATTTCGGCTATAGAACTTGGATTGCTTAGGTGGTGGTGGGTATTTTTGTATGGCTTTCTATTCTTTTTTATGACTTACCTTATTTTTTAGGGTTAATACAATGAAAAACCCCAAACTGATATACCTATGACAAATTTACCTAAAACTAATTTTTGACCACTAAGAACCCCAAATTGGTATATTTGTGACAAATTTACACTCATTAGTTTCCATTAACTTGGATTAATACTACGAAAAATCACAAACTGATACACCTGTGATAAACGAAGGACAAAATCCTAAATCAGTATGTCCGTCAACTATCACGTGTCATCTAATTAATCAATTTGATGGTAAAATTTAACGAAAACTAAAAGAGGGTAAATTTGTCATGGGTCTACCAGTTTGGGCTTTTGGTTGTTAAAAAATTAGTTTTAGATAAATTTGTCACAGGTGTACCAATTTTGAATTTTTCGTGGTATTAACTCTATCTTTTACTCAATTCCATAACATTATACAAGAATTTTTCTCAAAGTATTTAGCTCTAATCTAGGTTCTTCTTTAAATAATCACTTTTACAAAAACTCAAGCTTTAAAATTCTCAAGTAATTTTTGCTATTGTAATTATTGTCTCGAGTTCAAATGCAGCACATTTTTGTCTACATGACAATATTTTTGTTAACTAGTGCCGTCCGAGACACCCATGAAAGAGAATATTAACTCCTAAAGAATCGATTGAATACTCAAGTGCTTATCTTGATATGGAAGATCCCTGCATTTGAATTGCAAATGTATCTTGTTTGAAAGGTTTGACATTTTTAGAGCTCTCGACTAATTTCATCAAATGAATGTATCTTTCTATCTTGCTCTCATGTCAGGTAATCGTGGAGGTACGTGGATCTATATTCTCAAGATAATCCTGAGAGAATTCACAAGCGCGATAATGTGAATCCAAATCCTAACAACGGGATGGAAATGAAGAGAGAGAGAAAGAGCTCATGGAAGTTAACAACGAGAACGCTGCAACTGATGGAAAATCGGAAGCTGGACCGGAACCCCCCTCCCTCCCTAATTCATTCACGCGAATATACCGGGCGCGCGCGTGCGACGCACCCCGCATGACCCCCGCGTCCGATCTGATTCTCAGACAGGGTGGCCCTTCGTGCGCTCCAAGGGCCAGCTTTACTTCTTACACCCTTTCCTTAGTTCGCGAAGCGCTTACTTGCTCCGGGTAGAGCGTGGCATTCACTCGCCCTCCTCCCGAATGACCAGAAAATACACCTTTTGACTATAACCTCCCAACCAAATCTTTTGCACTTGACTGTGCCCTGCAAAAAGCACATCATTCTTTTCTTCTTTGTCTGCCGTACAAGACAAGTTGAACCCAACTCTCTCTCTCTCACTCTCTCTAATGGCACGACAAAACTAGGGCAAAGTCCAATTTCCGTTTCGTGCCATTGCGGTATTAGTTTCTTGGAAATACCATGACTCGCGGACGTCTAGGTCTTCGAATTTCGTATCATTTTGAGACCCATTCGCGTGCTTTTACTGAGTATGGATAAGGTATCTCTAGGCAAGACACATTGCACAGGACAGCTGGGAAATTTAACCTCGATTAGATTTTTCCCACGAAAGCTCCCTTGTTTGCGGGGGAGGTCCTTCTAATGAATAACCATTGGTTCAATTATGGAAAAGACTTGCATAATGCTCAATTGCGTTCTTACTTTGTGATAAGAAGAGCTTGTCGGGGGTTATCACCATAAATAAAAATGACAAATTACTAACCAAATTCATAATGGATTTATGTTGGGTATCTTCTTTCTCCGCCCAATTGTAATGATGAATGTTACTAAACTTTCTTTTCGGAGGATTCCTCTCTAATTAAATTCGCGCAACATGCCGTGCACGGCATGAAAGAGGGTTGCCCTCACCAAAGTCATGGATATATTTTTTTTGGTCAGCTCCAAAGTCAGATTTATCACGAAGCAATTACACATAAAAAACATTGAACTTCGGTTGCATTGACAAATTTAAAGATCTGAAACTTTTTGAGAAACATAAACTAAAAAGACCACAGGTTATTAAACAACATGAAAGTAAACTACATAAGAGTGATCGACGACGCCGGTCTTAACTTTTCCATCATATAAAAATTGAAAAGTAATAAAGCAACAATAGGAAAAAAGATGTGCTCACGCATGCGTGTCGAGTGCGTGAGGACTAGTGAGTTACTTACTATTTCAAGTCAATACTAAAAATGGCTTATATACAACAAAAAATGCATAGTCTATATATAGGGTGGTATCTTAAACTAGCTTTCGCGAACCGAACTAAATCCAGATCTCTTGCATTGTCTCTAGTAGAAATCGAACTTGAAGCATCTTGTAGCACAAAATCTCAACCGTTTTACTAGTTAACCAACTCTTTAAAGTTATGCCCATATAGTTTTCGGTAGGTGATGGGGAAGATGGAATGTTTGGTTAGCTTATCTTCTTTTTGTTTTCATTTATAGCCAAATTATGGTCGATAGTGATTTTGATGAGATTTGGAGCTCTTTTTCTGTGGAGGGTCACGTAGTCGGTCATCTAAGTATAGTCATTTGTTCAATTTAGTCCTCCAACTTCATCGGCAAAATCAAATCTCCTACTTTATGTTGTTTATGAAATCAGGTCCATCAGTCATCGACATCGCAATTAATGCACTAATACGACATGCCGACATGACACTCCTTTTTTTTTCGAAAAAAAAAAATTGAGAGTAGTAATTTTCCGCTAATAGCTTCAAAAGTTCACGTTGCACGCTGATCACAAGTAGGACGAGCCTTTCGTACTTGGGCTTCAGGAGACTCCATCTTGAGCTCATTTCGGCCCTCCTAAAAGGCCGTCTACAACAAGCCCACCATCTTCACCATCGCAGCACATCCGATCGCGTAGATTTTGGGAAACCCTTTTGGTCATAAGCTCGAAAGCAAAAGGAGAAAGAGAGAACGATGAAAGGGAGGGTTTCTTTCATCTTCAATTCATAACCAGAGGTGAACTGTATCGTATGGCACCAAAGAGGATCCAGATTACGTGCAAACTGCAAACCGAAACCCCTCTCAGGGCACGTCGGATTGTTTAACTCGCGCCTAATCATCGCATGCATGCAGAGTTTGGTTCAAGAACTCGGCGAAGAACATTGTGACTAGGCACAGCAGGAAGGATGGGAACAGAAGGGCAATGAAAAGAAAAGAGAGAGAGGACGCCACGTGACTATAATTGCTCTCATGCAGAGTCACAACTCACAAGGGCAAGAGGGGCCTCTCCCAGTCACATGGTCTGTGGAGTGATCTCTCGTTCGACGCGAAACGAGTCGAAGAATTTGGCAAGTATTCGCGTAGTCTTTCTCGCACGAGCACCGAAGTTTGGAAGCAAACAATGCCTGAACTACACTGTTGCTTGGTACTCTTCCTGCTTCTGCACATCTCTATCTCCTCCAGCGTCACTGCGCATTCCAATGGCCACTAATAAAAGAAAGAAAGAGGGAAAATCAGTATGAATTTCCATGCATGGAAAGCGGAGGAGCGTATTGACGAATTTCAGTTGAATTGAGGGTGCAAATAAATGAAAAGAAGAAGAAGACGACCCAGAAAGGATGAAGTTTGTGAAGATCATCATAGACATGGAAATAAGTAGCCACTTCACCCCCAAAAATAAGAAAAATTAAGAAAAGCTGTTATTACTACATTAATCATCGTTAACTCATGGTTTTTTTTTCCAAATCAAGGTTACTTGTAGCATGGATCACTCTAATTCAACGTTGTTGTTACACACGTAAAGAACATGTACCAAAAAATATCATGACTTGATTATTTGTATCGCAAATGTTGGGGACGTGGATTTCGCTCAAAATTGCTCATTTATCATATAATGCAATGGGTAATTTGAAATTGAATATTACTAAAAAAAGAGGATATTCAGAGTTTCGTTACTACCAAAACGAAATAACCAGCTACACACGTATCATTATTATTTCATGTTAAAGGCTAGTGTATACCAAAAAAAAGTGATTTATTCAACATCTGTGTTACTCGCCAATAAGCATGCGACCCTGCTGGTAAAAGGTTTGAAAGAGTGGGAACGCTAGTATCACAGATGTTAGGTTTGACTCCCACGCTCTATAAGAGATAGAGCAAAAGTTAGAAAATGAGAAGAGTTACAGATATGATAGACCAAAAAAAAAATCTATGTTGCTCTTCTTATGAAATAGGTTTGGATCATGTAATTTTGATGTTTGATTTATTTTTTTATCTGTTGCTGTATTAAATCTCTTATTCTTCGTAAGAGAATCTATGGTTTACATATGCAGGGCTTGAAAAAGTGGAGGAGATAACTTTTCGGATGTGCCGGGGGAACATGGCACGCAGCAGGACCCCTCCCTGCCTACTCCTGTTAAAAGTCTATTCTAACTTTAGCTTTTTCATGGAGGTCACATTATAGGGTTGCTAAAAAGGGTTTATAGTCCAATTCAGTCATCCCTTCGCTTTTTCCCATTACTGACAGTCCCACATGGATTTCTCAAATCGGATTGAGTTTGAGACCTATTCTCTATTGATGACCTATATTAACACCCCAAATTCATAATTTGAGAGTTTGGCATCTTACCCTCTTCCATCCACTAATCCTGAGAAAAGGGAAAACTAGCTCCACTTAGCCTATCTCCTCTTTGTCTTCTTCCTTCTGAGCCACCATGCTAGCGACCCTCATTTGTCATCTCCCTCTTCTCCAGAGCGGTCGAATGTCACCTTTGAACCTTGAACGGAGGTGCCGTGCTGGTCGCCATGTCCATAATTGGATTCAGTAGCTCTGGCTTGCGAGCTTTATTGAGCATCGTCAACCCTGGAAGGTGGAACTACACAATATTAAGCCCGAGTGACCTTTTTCTTTTGGAACCTGGTAGAGAAGAAGTCCTCAACCGCAAAGTTTCAGAGTCGACTAAAGCCTTCCAAAATGCAAAACAGATGTCATTAAACTGGTTAATGTATCGCACTAAATGAGTATCTTGAACACGAAGAGTTACATCATACAGCATGTAACCACTGTTCATTCTTTTTGCATAGCTGAACCCTAAACCGTGGCTCAGTTTAAGCATGCACTAGCTGAAACCTCAAGCTTAGGCCTTAATGTAAGCACCAATTGCTGAAGCCACCAGTAAAATGGAGAGAAATTTTTAAGATTGGATTCTGCGCTGGGAATGGCAGATTTTGACGAACAGAAGGAGACCAAAACCTGGTACTTTTGTTTTTTGTCCCCGGTGTCCAAACACTGTTGTGTTTCTATACCTTCTCTCTAGTCATGGCCACGGGTCGATTTTGGCCTGGAACTGACCCGATCAAACCCAGGCCTGGCCCGTTGATTGGGCCCGCGGTTCGGAACCGGAACCGGCCTGTGGCCTACGGGCCTAGTTCAGGTTCCAATAATTTTGGAACCGGCCCGGAACCGCCGATTCCTGTTCCGGTTCCAAATTATTTTTTAAAAAATAATAATAGTGAAATTTTTTTAAAAATTAATTATTTAATGCATATTCGTTCCCATTCGATATGGGACTCTCGCCTTGAACAACCAAACCGGCCCGTTCACTGGGTTTTATACACAATAATTCTAATGCTTCTTCGTTCCCATTCCATGTGGGACTCTCGGCTTGCCTTGAGCACCTTCAATGTGAGACTCTTGGCTTGTTTTCGTGCAAATGTCAAGAGTCTCACATCGAATAGGAATAAAGAGATCATCAAAGGGATTGTGTATAAAATCCAAGCTAAGTCGTAAGCACGTGAAGTTGTATGCCTTTTATGGCTACGATCCTTTGCTAGTTAAGAGCAAAGGGTTTCATTGGACAGTCTAGAACCGGACCGGGCCAATGATCCGGTTCCCGGTTCTATGATTTGCTGATCCGATTTTTAGTTCTAAAATTAAAGGACCGATCTTACCGGTTCGGTTCCTGATTTCGAGTGGAATCGGATCGAATCAGAAATCAATTACTTCTATAATTTATATTTTGATTATAATTTATATTGAATAATTTATTATTTTATAATTTATTTTTAAAATCTTTAAATTATGAACATGAACCGGAATCGGCGGTTCCGATTTCGGTTCACACATCATCAGGATTGAAATCGGTCGATTCCGGACAGTGGGCATGGCTACTTCTCTCTGTCGAGGATGAGATGTGAGTTTGAGATGGAAGCACATTGATGGGATGGTTACAAGAATCCTTTCAAAGGTTTTGGAGTTTCATGCCATGTCTAATCAGAGACTTCGGCCCCACCAACCGCTCGCTTGGACCCATCCGCACCATGACGTTGACCGCCACTAGTTTATCCTTTTACGACTACTTCTGCTATATCTTACGAGGATAATGACGTGTTCTAAGTAAGAAAGGAGAAGCATGTGAAGATTGGCATCATAGACTTCGATGTGGTACCATTATAATCGTTTTCGTGAATATGTTACACTGCGCTTTGAACTGATTAATCTAACACCAATTGAAGTTGGATCATACCGTTCATTATGTCCATCCTACATCTTTTTTAGTATGCCTAATATCATTTTCAGAAAATTATTTGTATCATGAATGCGAAAGAACGATAAAGCTTTTTATGTTATATGTCATGCCAATATCGTCTCATTTCACTCATCAAAATATGCGATATCATTATTATATAAATGCTTTTTGAGAAAGGAAGAAGGTACAAAATTGCTTTATTCATTAACTTTTTTTGGTTTGTTTTTAGAGGGCGAAGAAAACGACTTGGCATTGAAACTGTCGTTTCATTAAGGCAACTGGAGTTTGGTGAAACACGAAAAGATGGTGACATCTTCCCCTCCACTTTTTTCAGTGCAGTTGTGGTTTTCCATGTTTTTTCACGAATATGGAACCTCTGCATGTTATGTCGAAAGATCACCATTAAAGCATCCCCAGAAATGTCTCTCGTTCACTCCTATTTCTCCTCGCAAAAGGACACACCCCCACCCTCTCTTGACCGATGACCAAATCACTCATTAATCACTGTGTCATTTTCATGAACTAGGGTTTTTCATTGCTGTTTATCTTTTTGCCGCCCAAAAACACAAACAAACAAAAAATCTCTACTTGGATTATATTTTCATCAAAGAAAAGATAAATACAGCTGTTGCCGCAGGTGATTGCGGTTATCGTTCGTACATGATACTCATTCGGTTAAACGTAAGTAAGCTTTGGTGTTGTTCTTTCATTCCACGAGCTTAATCAAGCATGCATGCAATTTAGGGGTTTAAGAAACATGCATGATGTAGATTGGAGATTTTTGAAAAGGATGCGTGACTCCATAGTATCCTATTCTTTTTTTTTTTTTGGTCGAAAGTATCGTATTCTTCGACAGCTAATCTAATAAGCAGAGTTTGGCTTTGACATTTTGTACAGAAATGTGATTCATGGTACTACCTTTTATAGCAGCTCGAGCTCAGTCCTCAACCTCTACACAACAGCTTATTTTTCCTAATTTCATAGCGCTAGTCGAAATTAATTGTTATGGTTTGAGTTCTTCAAATTGTCAACTCTCTCTCACTAATCGTTCCATCAAGAATGGACAAAATTGTTTCTAGAAAATTTTACAGTATTGCTTATTTTGTACGAGAGATTAAGCTCTCAAATTATAGACTGCCAAACTAATGTCAAATCAAATAGATAATTATATATGTGTGCGCCATCGGAATTTCGTACCAAGATGTATAAATTACGTAACGAATAGTACGACATTCTAATTAATGCGTGGACGTGATCGGTTCAAAACTTCAAAGCGGCTTCAAGTTTTCATGAACTGGGTGTCGGATTCAAGTCACTGTGCAGGGGCCACGATGGTCTTATCTATCAACATCAGTCGCCTATTTCGAAGAACAAAAGTTGGAGAGGAGACATCAGCCCTTCCTCCCTACAGTTTACATCGCCCCATGCATGCACACATCTCCATCAAGCTCTCTTCATCTCTCTCACTTTACTGGTCTGTCTCTCCCTCCCTCTAACACTAGCATGAGAGAGAGAGAGAGAGAGAGTAAATGAGACGCAGAAGAACTCGAGAACAGACCGGAGTTAGAGAAGAAGAGATCAAGAGCTCGGGAATCGAGCAACTTTTGGTGGAATAACGAGACAGATAGAGGGGGGGGGGGGTGGATGGGGTTCGAAGGAGTGATAATGCGAGTTTCTCGGTACACGATTCAATGCAAAAAAATTTGCCCTTATTTGCCGGTCCATTGTCTCCTTCGCACCCAAACACGCCAAGACCAACATGTCAAGATTTTCGTCCATCCCAACGCACATGAATCTTCTCTCTTCTCCTCCATCTCCACGTGCATTTCTACGAACGCACACCCAAAGAGTCTGGTTAATTACTAAAGTAAAGTGGAACTCGTCATAGTTATCTTTATACAATGTTTATTTTCGAAACGTTGAAGAAATAATTTCTGATAACACTTTCACATAGAATCAACTTACAGTCCCTCACATTGAATGTACATTTAGTAAAGAAAAGTGTCATGCTTAGGAATTCTTGAAAGATTCATTGAATTATTTGTCATTATCGCAACCAAACCAAAACCAAAACCGCACCCCCCCACCCCCCCAACGCGGCCAGATTATAGGATTATCTATCATGTGCTAGATTTGAATAAGTTTGTCAAAATGGATCACAAACCCATATTCTAACTCACATTTATTTAAATGAGTCATCTCCAACTTAAAGTATGAATCATAATAGGTTTTAAAGTTAAAAACCAAAATCAAATGGATTTTAGTGGATCTATTAAAATCCACTTTCGACCCGTTTAATAAATAGGTCAAGCTTCCCACTTTGGTCTTTCTTTGCCAATCTCTTCTATTTCCTTCTTCGATTTCATGACTTGCAACCTTCTCCGTTCGTTTGCTCTACTTTTGCCATCGTTAGGTTTTCTTCAACGTTCGACTTGCAACTTCAAACTATTGCGACAAATTGCACTTATGAGGAAACCCAAACTTTCACCACCACCTTCATGTCCCGTCTATAATCTGACCCCCAAGCTCCCTCACTAACTTGACGAGTGTCCACGGAACAGCCCATTCTTCAAAGGCAATAATTTAAGGAGAAAAATTGCTAAAATTGGATTCCGGTTTGGGTCGGATACACGTTGAATTGGGTACTGGTGACTAAATTTGCATTAGATATAAAATGGATCAGTTTGAATCGAACTATTTTCTACTCGACCCACTAGTTTGACTGGTCTAGATTTGAACCTTGATGGTGCTTGATAGTACATCGCACTAATTTCGCTAATGATTGTGTCACTTGATAATACCCAGACAAATAAAAGATTCACAAATTTTCACGTCTATAGGACTTACATCATATAAAATAGTATATTCTTTCGACATAGAAATTTTATGAATTTTTCTTATAAAATTATTACAACAAGCTCATTAAGGAATGTTTATCAGAATGACATGTGCCACCATACAGGTACACTCTAAAACTGAAGAATTCTCTGATTATATACATCGGGGACTTCTCTCCATCTCATCAATTTCTAATTTCTCCCCACCAAAAAAGAACCCTCACAAATAGCGACAGATAACCCAAGTACCCATGACATTCGCCTTTATTTATTGCCTTCTCTCGTCCCCACTCATCTTCCCCACAACCCTCAAAACTCTCTCTCTCTCTCTCTCTCTCTCTCTCTCTCTCTCTCTCTCTCTCTCTCTCTAACCACACACAAACACAACATGCAAACATCCTCACTCATCACCTGCATATCTTCTGGCGACAGTACGTGCTTAGAGGACGACTCATTAGAAGACGAAGACTTTGTTCTTCTATCTCTCGGCCCGCCCGGTCAGCATCACCACCACCGCATCTGTAAGCACCCTCTGTATCCTCATCACCATCATCGTCACTCGATCCTGAAGCTGGGTGAAGACCAGTCGTTGCCATCAGCGACAACTACGACCGCTGATGATCATCGTCACCAGGATCAGAGCGTGACGGTGGCTCTTCATATCGGCCTGCCGACGAGCGAAGTGAGCGCAAACCCTAAACTCATCGAAGGGAAGTACTGGATTCCTTCCCCTGCCCAGATCCTTGTCGGCCCGACCCAGTTCTCTTGCCCTGTCTGCAGCAAAACCTTCAATCGATACAACAACATGCAGGTTTCAAACGACGTCACAAATGTTTTCACTTGTAATTAACGCATGAGTTTAGTTACTTGTTCTTGAAATGCATATCGGTGATGCAATCTTCGGGTAATTAATTAGTATTGTCGTGCACAAGGACCAATTTTCTTGACAGTTCATGATTTTGAAATAGCTTCTCCGATAAATGTGAAAAAATTTATTATAACTCGTAGGATAGAAAGCTTCATTTCTTCATTTTTGATCTTAACCCTGGTGTCTAGTTCTTCGTTTTTTTTTTTTTTTGCTTTGGGCCAACCCTGGTGTTTAGTCTCTCCTAATGTTCTACCTTGTTCTGTCTTACGTGCCTCACCATCATATAATTTATGATCACTAAGAAATTTCTGTCAACTAAGACTTTATGAACACGACGAAAAAAGAAAAAAAGGAGATGAATATGCCTTCTGGGAAAATATAAATTTCGAGATCATGCATTGTTATCATCCAACACTATGTGTTTGCCTGATCTTCTTACATGAAAATGGGTCCAGCACTTGTGCGGTCTCTTTAGTACATCAAGGAATGGGAACCCAATAATTATTCTATTTCTAACTGTTTCCTTCTCTTGGATGGGAGACAGTCATGTACTTTTCCTTCTTTTCTGAAGCAATTTTGTTTATTCAAAGAAAGATTACAAAATTCGATATACCAAATGATGCGACATAATTTGGATATAGCTGCTAGTAGAGAATGTTACAGAACGATATCTTTGTGTACAAAACTTCACAAACCTTCTCAATTTACCAACGAAACTTGCTCCTTATATCATATTAATTTTACTCATATAATCAACTCATCGCCAACTTAAACTACTTCAGATGCACATGTGGGGCCATGGGTCGCAGTACCGGAAGGGACCAGACTCGCTGAAGGGCACAAAGCCGGCATCGACTATGCTGAGGCTGCCGTGCTACTGCTGCGCCCAGGGCTGCAGGAACAACATCGACCACCCGAGGTCGAGGCCGCTCAAGGACTTCCGGACGCTCCAGACACACTACAAGCGCAAGCACGGCGCAAAGCCCTTCGCATGCCGCAAGTGCTCGAAGGCCTTCGCGGTGCGCGGGGACTGGAGGACCCACGAGAAGAACTGCGGCAAGCTGTGGTTCTGCATCTGCGGGTCCGACTTCAAGCACAAACGGTCGCTCAAGGACCACGTACGCGCATTCGGGGACGGCCACGCCCCTCACACCGTGGAGGTGTGCGAGCTCGAAGAGGAGGAGGAGGAGGAGGAGGAGGAGGAGGAAGAAGAGGATGATGGAGCGATAGAAGACCATTATCGTAGGGTAGTTCACGGTTCTGGTTACTTATATTAGAACAGAATTAGCGTTTGTTCGTTTTAATTAGAGTAGCCAGGGGGCCTATTACTGTTTCTGTCTGATGAGAGAGAGAGGATCTATGAAGATGAACAGTGTCCAAACAATGTTTTGAAAGCAATTAATGATGTCAAGGAGTGGCAAGTTTCGATTGATGAATGACGATGGTCCACTTGATATAATCCAAGCGAATTCTCACTTACTTTTGCTAGTCTGAACTAATTTTAACGCGATAGAAAAGAATTTCTACTATCGCAAATTTCTTATCTGTTAAAATGATTGGGGTGTTAATGATAATTTTGGGTGATGTACCATTTTAGAGAATATTCAAAGATTTTGGATTTTTGTTCCCAAATATACACTCTATTTATCTCTTAAAATTTTATTTGGATATGATATAGGATCTTAATTTTTACCTAACCTAAAAAAGTTATTTAGAAAAAGAAGTTCCTTGGCCTTTTAATGATTTTAGTTTCTTTCAACTTCACGCTCCCTTTCCTTACCAAAAAAAAAAAAAACTTCACGCTCCCTTTTATACATAACGATTCTTTCAAATATTTGGACTAATTGGTACACAAACAAATTCACAATATTTTACATGCTACTGATTTCCACATCCATAAATCATTCATTTTACGAAAAGGACTATAATTTGGTACGTTGCATATACAAATGTTATTAATGCTATGCTATGACAATCAATAACATATATATTTGCTTGAATTACAACATTGGTCTCATTGGTAAAATCACACAATTGTATCCTAGGGTTTAACCAACACAAAATTTATTCCTTTATATGTATGTATGTATGTATGTATGTATGTATGTATGTATATTACTAACAATATGCATGGAGATATGCAAGGCGAACATTTTTCCAAATGTTTTGCCCCCACACTTTTTGGTCAAGTTGACCGATGTTAATTCATGATATAACTTAGGTAACCCATCATTGCATCCTCAAATCTTACTTATCTATCAATTATACTTAAATAGTTACACTAAAAAGATGTATTAGATGTTTATGCAACAATAAGGTTTCGGTCTTTTCTTTTTTTCAAGTGACGAAAAGATTAAGTCAAATGCTAATATTTAACTCCCAAAGGATGAGTATATCGGAAGTATTAATTTTTTTTTTTGCTAAGTCCTTCCCGTGTATGGAAAGAGTCTCATCTGGTAAAAGAGAGAATAAAGATGTATGCTATCCTAAGTGTATTGTGGAAATGACAAGAAAAATAATTTATAAAAAAAAATCTCAGATGGAAACAGAAAAAGGAAACTACTGGGTAGTGGAATCGCATCAAGATGGAGAGTAGCCACCACCGTCACGGTGGTTGCCTGTTTGTGGCAACGACAGTGGCATTGCTCTCCCTCTCCTCTTTAAGCTCTCTCTCTCTCTCTCTCTCTGAGCGCTCTTTCTCTTTATACTTTTAGACTATTTTTAATTTCTTGCGTTTGTTTCCCGAAAAATATTTTTTATAAAAATATTTTGCCTATATTCTGGCATTTGGATTTGCTTAGAAAAATGAGTCAATAGAAAATGTTTTCCAAGTTAATGGAAAATCTATACTTAAATTTAGGAAAATAATTTCCTCTTTCTTCTTTCAAAAATCGAAAATCATTTATCATTATATGACTAGATATTAGCGCCTAGATAAGAAACTCTGCACGGGAACCCCAATGCTTGTTTCCGGGCCCTTGATAGTGGCCCCTGGTCGGGGCCAGGTTCCCAGGGTTCGTCAAGGCCAAGCCTAGGTCTATAGAGGCTGGGCCCGAGACCCCGGTGCTCGTGCTTGGATCTCTAACCTCCAGGCCCAGGTCCATTAAGATCGAGCTTAGGTCCACATCACCTGGGCTCGAGACCTTGCACTTGGGACCGGGTCCATCAAAGTCAGGATCATGACCACGGTGCAAAGGTTGAGTCCCTTGTGCTCGTGCCTGTGTTCATTAAGGCTTGGCTTGGGACCTTGGCACCTTGGCCCAGGTCCCTAGTGCCTAGGCATCAGACTAAAGCACCTATGACCGAGTTCCTGACGCCTGGGCATGGGTCCATCGAGCCTGGGTCCCAAATGCCTGCGCTCGCTCGTGTGAATCAATGCTAGGTCCAAGGCCCCGGCGCCCATGCCTAGGTCTATCGAGGTTGGGCCCATGTCAATCGAGGTCGTGCTTGAGCCCAGGTCCCCGATACTTGCGTCCAAGTCCATGAAGGCCAAGATTAGGACCCCAAAGCTCATGCCTTGGTCCTCAGCGCTAGGGTCAGGGGTCCATTGAGGCTGGACTCGAGATCCTGGTGCGCATACTCGGCTCTCCGGCTACTTATACATAATTCATTAGTGCTTGAATTATGTATATTTATTTAGGAAAATCATACTAAATAATGGAAAATATTTTCCAGCTCATTTTGAGGTTTCAACTAAACACAAAAAAATGTTGTCATTTTCCTGAAAAATAACTTCATGGACAATATTTTTCAGAAATGTCACACTTTTTGTGAAACAAACGGAGCCTTAATCCAATTCGAATATGATAAAACTATCCCATGCGCTATTGCTCTCATGCTCATTTTTTATTTATTTATATATTTTCAATCTCTTTTTCAAATTTGGATAAGATAGAATTATCCCACCCCTTGATCGGATTAGACCTATCACGAGTTTAGCACCAAACATCCATTGGGTTAAGTAAAGAGTAACCTCCCAAGTTCCGAACACAATAGCAATAAGCAGATGGGACAGCTTGGATCGATTATGCCTTTTTCCTTTTCTTTTGCTTATGGCTTTCCTTTTTTTCCCCCTCTTTCTTTTCTCCCATTTTACCGTCGGATGCATTCCTTCACTATGGACGACAGCCTCTCACTGTGCACGACCGCCAAGCAACCTCGACCACCAGGCACGGACGCGCCTCCTTTACAGCCAAAGATTATGCCATTTCTGCATTTACTGCCAAAACTCTCTTGCCAGAACCTCCAGTTATATTCCCATCATGATCTATCCCATTTTAAATTTGAATACCCCCTCATTTACCGATCGTGTTTGGCAGCTAGTATTTTAGCCTATATCAATTGCCTTGGTGCTACATGAGAGAGAGAGAGAGAGAGCACATTACCTTCGATCTGCAATTACTTATTTCTTCTTGGTCTCTCCTTAGCACCAACAAAACGGAGCAAGTTGGCATTAAGCTCAAATTGTGCATATCTCTACAGCATAGGTGTTTGTTAACCTGGAGCAAGGAGAAAGGATAGTCAATACTTGATGGACAACATCTGATGATAGAATGCAAATTCTAGTGGAAGTCCATTTTGGCAAAGGGAGAGCTCAAAAGAAATGGGCCTACGGCCAAATCCTAATACAAACCCGTGAGACATTGTCAATACTTGGTAGATGAGCTTAACGAGATATTTCTTGAACTTGAGTTAACATAGTATTTCTTATTATTATCATAAGAAAAGGAACATAATCCACATTTGGGAAAAGAGAGAGAGAATCAGAAGAATGTATGGGAAGCGTGATAAGTGGCGAGAGAAGAGGCAGAGTTCATTTTAATGGTTCGTTAAGATAAGACAAGGATTCATTTATCCACCACTATGTGTAACACCAACATGTGCCCATGAGAGAGAGAGAGAGAGAGAGAGAGAGAGAGAGAGAGAGAGAGAGAGAGAGAGAGAGAGGAACAACGCTAACCTCTTTCATTGAATACATTAGTCAGGTTAAATTCTGTCTCTCGCTGCAGATAAAAGACAGCACAGATACGCAGACTCGTGTACAGTGAATTAGTCGCAGGAAACTACTGTTCATCGGCTGGCATTTGCCTAAGTTATTTCACTCTTGAATACTGAGAGTGAGAGTGAGAGAGAGCAAGAGTCCCAGTAAGGCCCAGTCTCTGATCTCTCTCTCTCTCTCTCCCTCTCCGTGAGACTCGACTGCTACTATTACTAAAACTATGATAGAGCACCTTTTTGTCAGTGTAGGACTGAGACAGAGAGACAAAGAGAGAGAGAGGGACCACTGAATTGTTACTGTTTTTAGGGTTCCTCCCAAAGGCCTCCTCTTTTTCCTTTTCAGTCCAACAACGAGCACATCCCGCGAAATGCTGTTCTCAGTCAAGTCCATCGTCGCCATTGTCATCAGTGTCTGCTTCTCTGTCCCTTTTTCCAAGCACCAAGGCTTATACTAATGCATTGCATGCACCCTCCACCCACCCATAATTCACTACACACACCTTTTCAGTATTCGGGGGCCATTGTTATCGTTATTTGCTTTTATCATGGTCAGTCTGTCCTTATTTTTGTTTCTAAAGTACGTACCACTTTCTGAGCCGACACGGAGTTTGAGAGTCCTTTTTTCTTTTCTGCTCTTTGCAAGGATGCATGCAAACATGGTATGATGAGGACACCTTGGACCACTTCAGCTTTGGGCTGCATAAATGGTCGACTGTTTTACGGGTCTAACTAATGAAGTTTGAAGCCGAGATCGTGCCACTGACCAAGTATAGCCTACAATTGTTCTAATAAGCGAAGCTACTCATATTTTACATGGATTTTGTGGGATTACTCTCAATCTCGGGAAAGATCAACAATTTAGAAAACGGCTCCTTAGAACCGATCTGTCGCGCGCGAAAAATTCACGTATGAAATGGAAAAATTGTTGCATGATCTGTAGATCCACGAGGACCATGTGGAGGAACAAGTAAAACTTTGGCCAAAAGAAATTCTTCCTGGTATGCAAAGAAGACTGAACTTCCCACGTAAAGAAGGACCCAACCCAAAATGTTATACTACACTCACTTCTGAACACTGCAAAAGTAAAATGTTGGCCAATAGAATTACTATATGGGCTGCATAAAGGAGTGGGCTTTTCTCCATACAGGACAGAACCCAACCCAGCATGTTCTGCATCCAAATGGGATGCTTGATGGGCCAATTCCCAATTTATAACTCCTCAGTTCTTCCCAATCGTAATGGCATTGGCGAAGAAAAAAGAAAGAACGTCAATTCGAATCAAGGTTTTCGGAGAAACTGAATTATGGAAAGGAAAAACAGAAATTACGCATCAGAGAAGTGCAATTAAAACGACCCTCTAATTTGAAAATTGGCCAACTTTAATCATCCTCAGAATCGGATGATTTGGAGACCACTCTCGAAGCAAAGCAAAGGCTAATCTGTAATATATAGTATGTCGTATCAATAGTGTGACAGTCTTTTTCTTAAAGAGGCCTAAACTTTTTGACAAAGGCGTTGACTTCGAGACCCCTCTTAAAGCAAAGGAATTTCCCCAAAAATGTCCACGTTGAGTGAAGTGGCAGTTGCTATCAGCCATATCACCCTTCGTTTAATAAAATTGGATTTCGTTATGAATAGTCTGATGGCAACACTGATGATGGCCAAATTTGCCCCTTGAATAAAAAGTAGGATTTTTCGACACGCTTTTAATGAAAGACACTTGATTGGATGAAGATACTATATTTAAATAAAATTTATGTTACAGGAAACATTTTGTTTTATTAATGCAACTTTTATTCAGGAATATATATAACAAAAAGGAAAATATCTTACTCCTCTCCATCTCTATTTAATTTCCGAGCTAAGACAAAAGGGTAACAAAACCCTACTAATTCCATATGGAAATATGATAAAAAAAAAATAATAACACAGAGAAAGATCTCAGACAAGGGTAGAGCAGAGAACTCCAACTAGTTGGTAAAGTTAGGGACGGTGGCTTGAGCCTCGCAGGCCTTGGCGGCTGGCGATGGCTCCACCCCCGGCGAAGGCGGCACCGGCTTCCCCAAGAGCTCGGTGGGCAAGTTGGGGATACCCTTCAAATAGAAAGTGTAGAAGAGCTTGAAGGGGAAGACGATCTGCTGCAGCTTCACGGTGCCGGAGACGCCCTCGAAGATGCCGGAGCCGCCGGTGACGGCGAGGAAGGTGTCCTGGTAGGTGAGGTAGGGGCCCTGGACGGATACGTGGCCGTAGTCACCGAAGTAGAAGCTGTAGGTGGCCTCGTAGCGGTCGCCGCCCTTGTCGGGGTGGTGCTGGATGAGGACGCAGAGGCCAGAGGTGACGCCGAGGCGGCGCTGGAGGTCGCCGGAGTAGAGCTTGTTGGTGAAAGGGACGAGGTCGCCGAGGGAGTTGACGGTCTTCTGGCTCAGCCGCAGGTAGGCGGGGCTGCCTCGGTCCCGCTCATTGATCTCGTACACGCACAGCTCTTGCACTTTCGCTGCGGAGAGAGAGAGACCAAATTGATTAAAATGGTGGATCGTATCATCAACTGAATCTCGTACCAACTGCCAAAACATCGACTATGAAGAAAACAAGAGACTTGGGGTACCGGGTTTCGGAGCTTCAGGGGAGGGCTTGGGCTTGTTCCAGAAGAAGGCTCTGGTCGTGAGCTTGGCAGATCTCGTCGACGGCGTCTCTCGACGGGTGGTAATCGACAGCCTCAGGTTCCGCCGAGGCTGGCCGGAGGGATTCAAGCTGGAGATCTCTGTAACTTGCCGGTGAAGCGAAGGAGGCGAAGCGAGGCCCCAGTGACTGGACGACGAGATCGTCGCGGAGGCCATTGTTGGACGGATGGTGGGTGGGAGGCAGAGATCGGGGAGAGTGAATTTGCTGTTGTCTAGCGATTTACTGTTCAAGAGAAGCGATGAGACCTTCCGCTCTGTGTGGTCATCGTTTTTTTCATTTTATATAGAAGCACTTTGCGCAGGTTCTTGATGCTTTCGTTTGATCTTTTCCTTTTGCAAAAGACAAGTTGATGAGCTAGCAAAAGGACGAAACATAAATAAGGAAGAAGGATCAAGAAAACGCGGGTTCTTCCTGTAATTCATGTCTGCGGGATCGAATGACCGCGAGAGGGCTTTTAGTTTTCGTGGTTTGTAGTCAGTCAAGTCAACGGTGGCACCTGCACCGCTCAACGTTTTGTATTTTCTTCCCAAACTTAAAAAACTGTTTTTTGTTGGAGATATTATTACATATCTTTTGATTTATGTGTCAATTGATTTAGTAAAGTTACATTACAATGAAATATGAATGGTTGTAAATGAAGTTAAATTTAAAAGATATATACATATATCTAAAGAAATTCTTATGAATCCATTTACAAAATGAGGTAATCGTAAAGTGAAGTGATAGTTTTTTCTGCTTTATGAGGATATTAATCATTTATCAACAATTTGATCAAGAAAAAATAAGGTCGTTATCGGATTGATTCCTTTATACCTTTGGTTTGATAAAATAAACTAATCTGATAAAAGAACCAATTCGACAAGAAAACTAATTTCTACAAAACTAAGAGTCTAATCATCATTATTTAGACATAATAATAATATGTATAAATATATATACAGACGTAACATTATTATTGGCGAGGCTGCGGCAAATGAAAAATATGAACAAAGACCCCTTCCAGACATACCGCACTAACAAAGGCTGATTAAATAAGATGGAGATCATCGGTATTAGTTGTATCATTTCACAAACACTATCATACTATTTCAATTTTTCTTCCTAAATTTGATTTTTTGTACGGTAAATAGATTTATAGGAATGGAATTAGTCATTTAGATTTGAATTTCATTGCTCAATATAATATTTACTTTGGACTCTTTTCATTTAACATCTACTTAATATAATTTTATACGTCGGAGTCAGCATTCATCGATGCACGAGGAAAGAAAAGAAGGGTTTAGCATTCATTAATGTATTGGCTGGGGGCATTGACCAGTCAACTGGAAAAAATAAACAGGAAAGTTCCAATTCTCTCAGCTAACCAAGTTTTGTCGTGATCTGAAACATGCCCAGACAGTCCGATCCAAAGAGAGTTCAACTGTTCAGTCTAAACTTGAACTCGACGAGAGGCCCAAAAACTTCTGCAAAAGGCCATGAAACTATGTGATTATGTTCTCATATGTTCTGTCAAAACAAGCCCGTTACAGGATCGAGCTTTCAAGAACAATTTTATCTGTCAATGTCTCAGCTCAAAGTTCATCAAGCAACACTCTCAAGAAAGCAACTCAACATTGGTGGACCAATCCATTCCTAGACAATGCTTTTACCACTTCAAAAACCAATTCCTCCCTTTAATGATAAACCCTTCATATGCAACTGTTTCACCAAATACGGCGTCAACCCAAGTAACAAAAATTTTTTCACCAAAAAGTTGATTTTTTGGTTTTTTTTATGAGATGGGTTCTGTGATAATTTCGGATGGGATTTCAATTGGCGTAACAAAGAAGAAGAGCAATAAATTTAAAGGTAAAAGACTGTTAATGATGGAAAGTGAAAAGACATTAACATTAATACATTGGTAAAAGTATAGCGGGAATATGTGTTCTTGATCATGAATCCTTTTCGGATAATCACACGCTGCCTTTTTTTTATAGCAGTTAATACTTTAATTGCAGTTATAACTGCACCTCCATGATTTTGGGATACCCATTCGCACGTGGATGCCATCCACGGTCAGTTACAACTCTTGAAGTGCCACTGGGTTGCGCTGCCGTAGCTCAATATCCATGCCTTCAATCGACATCTTCATTCTGTCTCCTTTCTTCTTTTCCTTGTGTCCAAACACTTAGCCAAATTTAATAACTGGCTTATATATTGGTTTTGTCATCGAAACAAGATACTCGTCGATCGCTTGCCATCAAGCATCGACATCTGTAATTCATGGTCATCAATAATCATTATTCATAGTCATCGATAAGTTTTACCATCTTTGATAACTATATCATAAAGCTGTTGATGACCAACATATAACTTACTGATAACTATATCGGTCTCATCACCGAGCGCTATATCCGACCAAATCGACTTTGTGTTGATTATAAAGAGTTTAGTTTTTCTTTTTTGGGTGTAAACAGCAAGGAATTTTTTGGATGTAAGCAAGGAAAACTAGAGCATATAACACCAGTGAACAAAAATTAAAAAAGTGGTCTTATTCACTATTGATTTGAGGGTTAAACACATCCTATTTCTCATTAAACATCAAAATAAAGTGGACAAAGCCGCTTGCAGAAATTATGTTTTTCCCTGCCGGTATATGCTAAATTTGCTTTATACGTAGTGCACCACTTGCCCAAAGAGCCAAAAGAATAGCTCGTTTCTTGTTGAAAGCAATGCAACCACATACATAGTCATGTACTAGTTCTCAAAGAAGACTTGCATATCCATTGTCCTAGCAATGCACGTAACATTCATTAATCGTGCAATCCTTTGTTCTAGACTATGACCCTGAAACGAAATGCCAATAGTTATCACCTCGGTTGATAAACGGGTTTTAAAAATATTTTCTTACATCTAGCATTACTTTAAAAGGTAAGAAATTGCGACATTACATTGTAAGTTTTGTAAATATAGCACATAGAGTTATTATATAGAAATCCTAAAAGCAAACAATGTCGGCTTTGGATATTTGTTTACGGTTAATTGAGCTAACACTTTGAGGTATGTAAAAAAAAGTCCTCCACTCTTACTCTCGAATCACATATTGTCGCGACCTAAAATTTTCTCAGGCTAATGGATTATTAAAACTAAGCTTAACTCGGGCCCTCCCAAGCCCTACCAATTCGCAACTTAGGATTTAAGTTCTTAACGTGCAAATATTTTCATGCTTGAAGTAGCCACTAATCTATTTGTAGTAGGTCGATTAGAAACCTAAATAAAATATAGGGAGATATGTTTTATTCTTATGAACCAGAGATTCTAAGCTCGGGGACTTGGTTACGCTAGATCTAGTCTAACGCCCTTTTGGTACCTTTTCTTTCAAAAAAAATATTTTGGCAGACAGTTTGGATTCATTTTAACTTAGTCACTAGCATGTGAGGTGATCATACCGGTGCGCAAACCACCAAAGTAATACCCAAGGAAGCAACAAATAGATTGCAAGATTAGGAGAATTACTTACCTCGAAGCAACGTAAGCATCTGCATTGTTAGCTATAAAATCACATTAACAATGTGTTGACACCTAAATTTTGACGCGTCATTTAGTGTAATTTGCATAGAAAATTAGGGATTAAATTTTAACCCCTAAACAAAAATATTTAAATTGCATAACATATAATTTAGGTTCATTTAGTTTAATTGCATATTTTTACATCCAATTAGCGGTGGCGAATGAGCTTAAATTTCATTAAACAAAACTCGGTTCGCTTCGGAATGCAAGGGCCGGGAATTACATAGATGAACGGGCTCGGTTGTTTTAATTTGGGCTTGATTTAGTTTGTTGAACTTAGCCTAAGTTAATTCAGCCCATTTAAATATTAATTAGACCTAAGCCCAAGTCTAAGCCCATTAGGACTATAGAGCCCATTTAATTGACCTAGTTTATGATTATATAAACAAATATTAGGTCAGAAATTAGGGGGGACAACACACAATTTTCAGATCTGAGTTTTTTAGAGTGACACGTGAGAGAATTGAGAGAGGGAGAGAGGAGAGGCCGGCGCAACACCACCGCCGCGCCCCCTTTGCCTTGCGCCGCCGTCTGTCCGTGCTTGCCGTGCCTCACCGCGCCGCGCCACCACCTGTCATCGCTGCCCTTCTCCCGCCGGACCAACAGTCGCTGCGCCTCCAGCCGCCCTTCACGCCGGCGCCCAGACCTGCTCACAGCCGCCGGCTGATCCTCGCCACTCTCTACACCGGTGTCGTCTCCGTTGTTGCATCGCCGCCGCCGTCCACAGCCACGCCACCGCCTCAGCCTCTCTCCGCCTCAGCCTGACGTCCACGCCGCCGCCGTCCATAGCCACGCCACCGCCTCAGCCTCTCTCCGCCTCAGCCTGACGTCCACGCCGCCGTGCCGGAGCCGCCCGCCAACGCCCTTTACGTCGACGCCGCTGCCGCCATGTTGCTGTCCCTGCCACACCGCCTCGCTGTTCTCGCCTGCGGCAGCCCTGTGGAGCTGCACCGCCGCTGTCCACGTCGCCTGGAGCCGTACCACAGCCACGCCATGCACCACCATCGTCCTCACCGGAACAACCTCACCGTGACACGTCGCAAGCCACCGTTCGCTGCACCACCGTGCCGGAACAGCCGCATCACCGCCGCTGTTTGTTGCACGCCGGAGCCACGCCGGAGACGCCCGCCGGTGTTGTCGTGTCCTTGCCGTCGTCGTCGCCGGTTTCCTGATCTCAATCCGCAAGCCCAAGCTCGATCCAAGTCAAAATTTGGAATTATTTCAAATTAGGTAACAATCATTATCCGATATATTTTTCAGAATATTAAGTTTCCTAATTTGAGTATTTGGAATATTTCATGAATATTATGCGGATAATTAGATATCTTAGGATAATGTTCGATATATCCGCAATGTTTTCAAATATTCAAAATTAAGAAAATTTCTTAATTTAGCAACGTATCTGGACGACTATCCGACCTTATCCCTAAGGTCCGATACGCGGCGATACGGAAAATCATTATCCTATTCATAATCACTTGGGTGCGATAATGATTTTTATCAGCTTTCCAAATTTGAACGATCGACTATCCGTCGATATCTATAACCCTATAAATATGACCGATAGTTCGATTTTTGTGCCTAATCCGAGTTTGAAACAAATTTGGCGGATCGCGTGTTTGTTTTGAATATGGTTGTTACCATTGTTTGTTTGATTGCTTTCCTTTTTCAAATAAACAGAAAATTCAAAAAAAGTATCAATTAGATTTGAATTAGAATTTTGCATATCTAGGAATCCTAAATATATCTAGAAGATAGAGTAGTTATTTAATTTAAATTAGGACTTGAGATGATCTATTTTCTAGTTTAAATTAAGTAATATTCTAATCTTAATAGATTATTTAGGTTATTTTATTATTCCGAATTTTACACAAAAATCCCAAAAATAAGTCATTCTAGGGTAGATTAAGTCATCATAGGTTGCATGTTATTTTATGTATTTTTATCATTCCGAATTTTAATAGAAAATACCAAAAAAAAGAGAAGTAATTAGGTTGCATGTTAATTTAGGCATATTTTTAATTCCGAATTTCATCAGAAAATACCAAAAATAATCATTCGTCCGTCATTAGAAATAGGTCACATCGTCGCATGTCATATATCTTGCATGTTAGGTTCCATTAATTTGCATGTCATTTTTGCATGTCATTGCATATAGACTAGATTTCATTTAAATAAAGTGAAAATCCAAAAAAGAGAAATTGAGTAAATGCTTGTTAATTAGAAATCATATTAGGGTTGATTGATGTGATTTTATAGCTAACAATGCAGATGCTTGCGTTGGTTCGAGGTAAGTTGTTCTCCTAAACTTGCAATTTATTTAATGCTTTCCTGGGTGTTAAATTGATGATTTGCGCACCCGCATGAATACCTCACATGTTAGTGACTAAGTTAAAATGGATCCAAACTGCCTGCCAAAATATTTTTGAAAAGAAAAGGTACCGAAATGGCGTTAAACTAGATCTAGCGTAATCAAGTCCCTGGGCTTAGAATCTCTGGTTCGTAGGAATAAAACATATCTCCCTATGTTTTATTTAGGTTTCTAATCAGCCTACCGTAAATTGATTAGTGGCGACTCCAAGCATGAAAATATTTGCGTGTTAAGAACTTAAACCCTAAGTTGCGAATTGGTAGGGCTTGGGAGGGTCCGAGTTAAGATTAGTCTTAACAATCCATTAGCTCGAGAAATTGATAAAATTTTTTAGGGTCGCAACACAATTCTAATATGATTTCTAATTAACAAGCAGTTCATTCAATATTTTTGGATTTTCACTTATTTAAATGAAAGCTAATCTATATGCAATGACGTGAAAAAATTAACATGCGATTAATGCAGCCTAACATGCAAACTATATGACATGCGACGACGTGACCTATTTCTAATGACTGGCAAATGATTTATTTTTGGTATTTTCAAATGAATTCGGAATTAAAAAAAATGCCTAAATTAACATGCAATCTATGATAATTTAATCTATCCTAAAGTGACTTCTTTTTGGTATTTTTATTAAAATTCGAAATAACTAAATATCCTAAATAATCCACTAAGATTAAAACAATCTTTAATTTAAATTAGGAAATATGCTACCCTAAATCCTAATTTAAATTAAGTAATTATCTCATTCTTTAGGATATATTCAAGATTCCCTAATCATGCAAAACTTCTAATTTAAATCTAACTAATAGATTTTTTTATTTTAGCTTTCTTTATTTAAAAGGAAAAATAATTAAACAAAGATAATAACCACATTCAAACAATCCACGCAATCTGCAAGATTTTTCTTATCAAATTCAAATTAGGCAAAGAAATCAAACTAACGGTCATATTTATAGGGTTATAGATATCGATGGAAAGCTGATTGTTCAAATTTGAAAAGCAAATAAAATCTATTATCGTATCTAAGTGATTATGGATAGGATAACGATTTTCCGTATCGCCGCGTATCGTACCTTAGGGATAAGGTCGGATAGTCGTCCAGATACGTTCAAAAAATTAGGAATTCCTAATTTTGGATATTTTCAAATATTGCGGATATCACAAACATTGTCGTAAGATATCTAGTAAACCAACAAAGAATATCCACGAAATATCTAAATTATCCGAAAACTTGGAAATTAAATCTTTAAAAGAAATATTTAGATAATCTTACCTAATTTGCAGATAACTTTCAAATTCGAATTTGCAGCGGATCGGGACGACCGGCGCGGTGTCGGGAATGGCGGCGGCTAGAGGCGGTGACACGGCGACACGGCGGTGCGTCGGGGCGGCAGCACGATTGGTAGCTTGCGGCGACGTGCTCGGCAGCTTCACCGGCGGGAACAGTGACGGTGGGATGATGGCTCATGGCGGCGGTGACGCGGCGAGGCAGCGGCAAGGCTGTCCGGTGCGGCTGTGCTGCGGCGGGGCAGCAGCGGCGTCCGGCGATGGCACGGTGGGGCAACGGCGGTGCAGCGAGCGACGAGCGGCGAGCGACGGTGTGGCGCGACGGGCGATGGTGGTCAGCGCGTCGAGAGCGGCGACGGCTTGCGGCGTGTCACGGTGCCGGTGGCTCTCCGGCACGGCTGTGGCACACGGGCAACTTTCCGCGCGCGGTGGTGCGGTGTGCCTCCGGCGGTGGCTCTTGGTCTCCTTCTCTCTCTCTCTCTCTCTAATGTGTATCTCTTTCTAAAAAATTTAGATCTGAAATTCTGAGACCCCCTCTGATTATGAGACTTAATGACATATTTATAATGTAAACCTAGGTCAATTAGTCGGGCTTTCTAGTCCTAATGGGCTTAGGCTTGGGCTTTACCCATTAATTTAATTTAATTCTAAGCGGGCTGAATTAATTCGGGTTTTTCTTTAATTAAGCTTGATGGGCTAATTTAAGCTCAAATTAAGATAACCAAGCCCTTTTTGACGTGGGATTTTTGGCCCCCGTCTTCCGAGTGAGCCAAGTTCCGTTCGGTGCCCGAGCTCGATTTACGCGACTGATTTTCAATTTTCTTGCTATCGCTGATCTGACGTGGAATGCAATTAACCTACATGATTCTGAACTATATGCTATGTAATTTTGATATTTTTGTTTAGAGGTTAAAATTTAATCCCTAATTTTCTATGCAATGAATGACTAATTAGGTCGTCAAAATTTATGTGTCAACAGCTGCCTCTCTTTGAAGGTGAGTTCGCATAGGTTGCATTCAAAGACTAAATGATACCTAAATTTTGACTATGCAGATGCAATGAATGATATTTTTGTCGGGATTATGAGTCCCATTTTGAAATGCAATAAGAAATGATGCATGCAAATAATAAAAACGTACCTGAAGTTACTTACCTTGCAAGAGTGGTAGCATAATTCGAGGCATGGCTTTGATTCTGTAGGTTGCTTGGCAAATGTTTGGGCTCATTCCCAAAGGTATTGCTTGATGAACTGTTGGGGTTCCGGTGTCCTGCAATTCAATCAAGACACACGAAGAAAGCTCGAAACATCCAGTTATAGTCTGAAGTGCCTGAGACAAAGATTTAGCGAAATGGAGTTCATTCCGACTTTAACGAAATAACCAGTTATCGACTGAAGTATTCGTTAAAGTTTAGTTGTCACACATAGATATCATCATAAGTGTTTAACGGGGGAGTTTGTCCAATTCGTATAAATGTTCTGACCTTTAGAAGATACCCATACTTGCCTCATAGGTACTCGTAAAGATTTGGCCGCTGCACCTAGTTATCATTATAGGGGCGACACGGGGGAACTCTAGAAAGATTGGAAAAATGTTCCAACCTTTACGAGATATCTATACCTTCCTCATAGGTACTCATAAAGATTTGGCCGCTGCACCTAGTTATCGTCATAGGTGCAATGCAGGGGAACTTTCCGAGATTAGGAGAATATTCCGACCTTTACGAAATACCTATACCTTCCTCATAGGTACTCGTAAATATTTGGTCGCTGCACCTAGTTATCGTCGTAGGTACAACACGGGGGAATCTTCCCGAGATTGTGTGAAAATTGCGCCTAACAAAATATCTAGTTATCATCTGAGATATTTGAAAGGACCTGATTGATAAATACCTGAATATCGTCGGAGGTATTTAACTATTTGGCGAACAGAGGGGCTAGCCCGGATGCTCGGAGATTCCTTGACAAAATACCTGGATATCATTAGAGGTATCTAAAAAGGCTTGATCAATAAATACCTAAATATCATTAAAGATGTCTAGAGATCGCAACAAAATAATCAAATATTGGGCCTGACGATTGCTCAAATAAGTTAGGGATACCTGGATAGTCACAGACATTTAAGGGATAGAGATATACTTACCTAGTGATATCTCCGACTCTTGAGGGTGTGTCTCCTACTAGACACAGTTTTAGGCGACATGTAATATGTACTCATGCACTATCAAGAATATATATACTCATGCACTACGAATTCAACTGGTTTTCATGCATGACGATTTTGTCAAATCGGCATTACAAAACTTCACTGGGGAGAATCACGACAAGACAATCTGAACTCACAAGTGGGTGTCTTGAAAATGTCCAATGAGGGACTTTCGATCCGAAAGGGCTTTCACTCATTCTCATTGAAAAAGACTGATTTATGAGAATCTCTCTATCCAACCATCATCATGTGGACAATGGTCTGAGTATTCTCGCAAACGGTACGACCTTACCAATCTGAGAGGTCTTTGCTAGGACCGTAACATGGGCTTGATCAATGGCTTAGCAAAAGGAGACTCTTCGAGTCGAGGCTATTGAAAGAAAATATTCCGCAATCGTCTCCGGGTTTACAAGTCAAGAACCCTGCAAAATGAGATAGAAATGGACTTGCTCGCATTTTTTCGAGCTAAGCTTATAAACATCTGAAACTCTACGTTAGTTTAAGTGCCATAATCTGAAGAGACTTTGCAAGGGACATAACGTAAGCTAGGCTCTTGGGTTGAGAAATGAATGGATCATTAGGCTCAAAATGTGTATAATTGGGGCGAATAAGTTGGTGATCATCTTGGCATTATCACCTGTCCTCTTTTCGCCAGGGATTGTCTTCTCGGTAGATGTTCCATTGGCTTCAAGGGTTCGTCACTTGATTCCTTTGAGACTTGTAGGACTACTGCTCCACTGGGATTCATGACTCTGATATGTCATATCTTGACATTTTTTTTTAAAGATCTCCCTTTTTTCGACTTTTTTTTTAGGCTTTTGGCACAAATTATCTACAATGCATATATCAGCCAACCACACTTTGGCTTGTTTTGACCGAACAACTAACATTTGGACTCTCAAGGGTCTTCATCTTTTATCGGCACTCCGAATACGCTGCTTAAACAATGATGACTTTTGCCTTGCCCTAATGTGGGGGATGATCACCAACTGGGTTTAAGAAACGAATTTGCAGGCTCAATTAGGCTTATCAAAGGGTAAAACATGTATAGGATAGAAAAAGAAATGCTCTTTATCATCCTAAGGCACTCGAACTTCGTATGAATTCATCTGAAAAAGCGATACTCAAAGATTGATGCAAGTGAGAGCAAGAAAATTTCTACTCATTTTTCACCTTATGATGCTGACTTACCTCCAGTTTGCCCCGATGTGGAGTGGTTCTTGACAGGGGTAATTTGAAAAGATTTATCCAAGCGTTTGCAAATATGGAATTTTTTAAACTCAACTCACTGAGAATTAGTACATGGGACGTGTATAAGATAGGGCTTGCCTTCCATCATCCTGATGTACCTCATTCAACACATTCAATTCATTCCACATAAGTTATCCGACTGTCCAAATAGATTTCCCCTTTGAAGTCGATGATACAGATCGATAAAATAACCATGTAAAATTTAAAGCCAATGCAAACATCTTAACTTGAAATTGATTGAAACTATTTATTCATCAGTGAAATATTTGCAATTCAAAGTATAAACCAAACACTTGAAAACTTTTGCTGTAAAATGTTGGATTTTATCAGGGATAATATATCTTCACAGCATCAGAATTAACAAGAGTGGAGAACTCACGACCATCCATTTCTGCGAGAATCAGGGCACCTCCAAGAAGCACCTTTTTAACCACATATGGACCGATGTAGTTTGAGGCAAATTTACCCCTAGGAACAGGAAAGATTGGCAGTACTTTCCTTAGGACCAGACCATTTACCTCGAAGTGTCTTGGACGCACTTTTTAGCTTAAAGACTTACCTACTCATGCAGCAACTGGATCGAGCATTTTATCTCACTCTCAGAGAGATTTGCCCCTCTCTTCACTTTTCTGGTTTCCTCCGTATCACCCAAGTTAGTAACGACAGTTTGGTCTGACGTGAGAAATTTGGACCTTTCATGTCGTTCTAGGCCACACATCATTTCTGAGGAATCTTCGAGTTCATCGGTGTCATCGAGATCAGGCTCAGCGGCACATAATTCATCAGATTGGACCATTTTCATACCCTCACGTGTCATAAGATTGCCACTGAAACATAAAGTAAGGGATTCAAAAGGACAAATAAGGCTAAACATTGCATTTTTTATTTCTTTTTTTGATTTTTTTGTGACTTTTTTTTGAAATTCTTTTCAAAAAAGTTTTAATACGAGGAAGCATGAAGAAGCCCAGGCCTCAGAATTCTCCTTGGACTATATTTTTCTTTTATCGGTTGGATATCATCATCGGGCTGGTTTGATGTACGTCGACATGTCCTCAAAAAATGAAAATAATTTTGTTGACACCTAAATTTTACCGACATTCATTTAGTCGTAATTTGCATAGAAAAATTAGGGATTAATTCTTAACCCCTAAACAAAAAAACTTAAATTGCATAATATATAGTTTAGGTTCATTTTAGTTTAATTGCATTTGCATCAAATTGGCGATGGCAATCGAACTTAGGTTTTATCGAACGAGACTCGGCTCGCTCGGGATGCTAGGGCCGGGAATTTCACGTCACGTGGGCTTGGTTGTTTTAATTTGGGCTTAGCCCAAGTTAATGCAGCCCATTTAAATTGAATTAAGCCCTAAGCCCAAGTCTAAGCCCATTAGGTAAATTAAGCCCATTTAATTTGACCTAGATTAGTCTATATATACATACTTTAGGTCAAATTATGGAAGGGGGACATCAGAAAAATTTTCAGAAAAACACACACGAGAGAGAGAGACCGGCGCCCTAGTCGTCGCCGCACGTCGTCCTCCGAGCACGACGCCACCACCGTCGCGACGCGCGTCCCCCACGACCAAGCCAACTCTCCTGTTGCTGCTTCCACGTTCTTCTTCGTGCACCACCCGAAGGAGGATCTTCAACGCTGTTGCTTCTTCTTCCCCAGTCAACAGAATAGAAGGCGCTGCTTCCCTCCTGACGCCAAGCTGCTGCTTTCGTTCTTTCTTCATGCAGGCCACGTCCCCCACAGCAACTGAAGTCCACGTTGAAGGCTGAACATATGAGTCCAAGAAGTTGACTTCTTCAACTTTGTTCCATCCTGCTTCACCGAAGACAAGCCCCTTGCAGAAGACGCCAAGAAGAGGGACGTGCGTGAAGTCTTCTCTGTCCAGGACGCTTCAAGACTTCCATGCACAACATAGACTCACATGCAAGGACAAGCCTCACATACGTGAGACTGATCTTCACCAGCAAGCCCACAGCGACATCTTCGTTGTTTTTTAGCGACTAAGCTGCTGTGCCTGATCTGAATCGTCCACTTCCTCCCAGAATCGCTCACTCCACAGAGCTTATTTGTGGAAACTCAAAACACGAAAGTTGTAGATCTACGAGTCCTTGATCTGTGGCTTTTGGAATCGGGTCAATCTGACGTGTATTGAAGAAGTTATGCCTATTTTTCCGGAATCGTGCAGTCCTGAAATTTTCCACCCGAGCCGCCCGGACCAACGCGCCTAACGTCCACGTCATCCAGAGTAAACCCGCCGGAACAGCCGCGCCATTGCTGCTGTTCGTCCCCACGCCGGTGCCCTGCCGTGCCGTGCCGATCCCGTCGCCGGTCAATCACGATCCCGATCCGAAACCCGATCCCGAAGCGTTTCAAAATTGGAAGTTATCGGTAAATTAGGTAAGATAATTGTCCGATACACTTTTCAAAATATTCAATTTCCTAACTGGTATGTTTAGAATATTCTGTGGATATTTAGTGAATATTTGATTTGCATGTTTGAATATTCTGTGAATATCATGTTGGGGAATTAGAGATATCCGCGATATTGAGAATATTCAAATTAGGAAAATTTCTTAATTTAGCAACGTATCAGGACGACTATCCGACTTTAACCCTAAAGTCCGATACGCGGCGGTACGGAGAATCATTATCCAATTCATAACTATTTGAATACGATAATGATTTCAATTTGCTTCCCAAATTTGAATAATCAATTATCCGTTAATATCTATAACCCTTTAGATATGACCGATAATTTGATTCTTGTGCCTAATCCGAGTTTGAAGCGAATATGGCGGATTGCGTGGATGGTTTGAATCGGTTGTTATCTTTGCTTGTTTAATCGTTTTTCTTTTCAAATAAAACAGAAAATTTTCAAAAAAATATCATTTAGATTTAGCTTAGAATTTTGCATGTTTAGGTTTTGAATATATCCCGAAGGATGAGATAAGTATTTAATTCAAATTAGGACCTAAGGTGGCATGTTTCCTAGTTTAAATTAAATACTATTTTAATCCTAACGGATTATTCACGTTATTTTATTATTCCGAATTTTACATAAAAATCCCAAAAATAAGTCATTCTAGGGTAGATTAAGTCATCATAAATTGCATGTTAACTTAGGTATTTTTGAATTTCGAATTTTAAACAGAAAATACCAAAAATAGAAGTCATTAGATTGCATGTTATTTTAGGCATTTTCATTAATTCCGAATTTCATTTAATTCCGAATTTCAATGAGAAAATACAAAAAAATATGTCATTGCACGTCATTAGAATTAGGTCACGTCGTCGCGTGTCATATAGTTTGCATGTTAGGTTGCATCATTTCGTGTGTCATATTTTTGCACGTCATTGCATATAGGTTAGATTTCATTTAATAAAGTGAAAATCCAAAAAAAAAGAGAAATTGAGTGAATGCTTGTTAACTAGAAATCATATTAGGGTGTTTGTATGATTTTTTCGCTAACAACGCAGATGCTTGCTGGATTCGAGGTAAGTCGTTCTCCTAAGCTTGCAATTTATTTAATGCTTTGATTTATGGGTGTTAAATTGGTGGTTTGCGTACCCGCATGAACACCTCACATGTTAGTGGTTAAGCTAAAAATGGATCCAAACTGCCTGCCAAAATATTTTTGAAATGAAAAGGTACCGAAAGGGCGTTAGACTAGATCTAGCGTAATCAAGTCCCCGGGCTTAGAATCTCTGGTTCGTAGGAATAAAACATATCTCCCTATGTTTTATTTAGGTTTCTAATCAGCCTACCGTAAATTGATTAGTGGCGACTCCAAGCATGAAAACATTTGCAAGTTAAGAACTTAAACCCTAAGTTGCGAATTGGTAGGGCTTGGGAGGGCCCGAGTTAAGTTCAGACTTAATAATCCATTAACCCGAGAAAATTGATAAAATTTTTTAGGGTCGCGACAAATTTGTAATTTCATTAATTATCACCAAATGAATTACATTTATTGAATGGAAATTGCAACGATGAGCCCTATAAATGAAAAAAAATACTAAAAAGCAGCTCCCGAGACGGGGCAAGTCTTAAAAAGCAGTAAAGATTCCCACGCAGGGGAGTGTGCGAAAAAAGTAAAGGTGTTACTCTTGTGGGCCAGTGCCCATTCCCTCCAACGGTCTTTCTACGTTAGCTCCAATGAAGAAATCATCGAACAAGGCAGTGATTCCATTCCATCGCATCATCAGAATTTTCTATCATTGGAGGTGTTGGATCATCCATACTTCCCTATCCATCCGGAATAATGTCACAGGGGTCAACATAGAAGCTCGGGAGCGTCGAGTATTTCACAAAGTGGTCGAAACTTGCCGCTCAGTTGCTCCAATGTGTCGATCACCTCTTTTTCTTCATCAGCTTTAAGCGTGTTCCCTACGATTTCTTCATCATCGGACGCGTCTTCGAGCGGAGACATGTCTTCAAGAAAAGGGTTGAGCTTGTCATTCTCGATGTTCAATGTAGCAAACTTTTCCTTCCAATTAATAATGATCTCGGAGATAGTGGAAATGATGCCAGTGTGGTCAGCATAAACAATTATTCCAGCTTCTACCATTCTTGAGATTCTTTCTCTCATGATAGCCATGGGAAGGACCTCATTACTTGGGTAATAATCGGCTTTCACTAACTCACCGTAGATATCGTTGGTGTATACAGGGAGCGGGTTGCTCTGAACATTTGGCTTAGTGGGTTGGAATGAGAAAGCCTTCGTGTCTAGGAGGTTCTAGATTCGGTGCTTGAGGGTAAAACAATCGTCGATTGAGTGCCCTACCTCGCCCATATGATAATCGCATTTCTTAGATGAATCGTAGTTATAGAACTGCTCAGGATTAGGCCTCTTTGGCCCAGTGGTAAGCAAGCCTTTTTTCCGGAGAACCGCCAATACTTGAGACAACGACTCGGGGAGGGGGGTGAATTGCCTCTTGTTGTTCTTCTTCTGAAAGGGTTGACGACTCGTACTTTGTTGTTGAGCTTTTGCTACTTGGATTGCTGGGACAGGGTTAGCATTCCGCCGACCCGGTTGGGTATATGTCACATTCATTTTAGATGTCGGTTCCTTCTCTTTCCTTGTACCAAATCTTTTGGTCGAGGAAGACGGCTCCATAAACCATCCATTTTTTAGCCTTATCTCAATCTGTTCGCCTATGGAGATGAGTTGATTGAAGTTGTCAGCCGGAATGGCCACCATCCGATTACGGTACTTGAACAGAAGAGTTTTAATGAACATCCTCTTCAATTCACTGTCTATAGGTTCCGGGACAACCTGAGCAACTATATTTCTCCATTTGATAGCATAATCTTTGAAGGACTCAGTCTTTTTCATCTGAGTACACTCGAGGTCATCGCGGGTAGGAATGATGTTCGTTATGAACCTATATTGCTTTAGGAATGCTTCACTAGCTTCCTTCCAGGTTTTGGGGCCATTTATCTTCTTTATGAGATACCAGTTCAAAGTAGGACCCGTCAAACTCGCTTGAAATGCATGGATCATTAGGAGTTCATTATCAACGTACGAGGTCATCTATATGTGGTATAGCTGCAAGTGGGCTTTTGGGCAAGAGGTGCCATTGTACTTGTCAAAATTTGGTATCTTGAACTTCTTTGGGATTTTGATCTGTGAGTACAGAGACAGATCGATTGAAGGTGAATCCTGTGAACCTTCCAGCTGCTTCACTCTCTCTTTAAGTTTGTTGACCCGTTCATCAGGTTTGTCTTTGTTGACGATAATCTGGACGGGGTCATCTACTAAATCGGGAAGATCGTCATCTTCCTCATTATCGGCATTTTTTTCACCTTTATGTTTTAGGGCTAATGCCTCAGGGGATGCTGGAATGGGGGTCAGTCGAAGGGCTTTGATCACAGCGGACATATGTCACATTGCGGTGAGGACTTGCTTCATCTGGTCTTCAATGCCAACGACACGATCTCGTAGGTCGGTTTGATCGGTCATTCTAGTTCTCGACAGCGTGCGAATAGGCGATCGTGATCGATCCGTAATTACCTAGTTTTACGGATAAAACAGGCATACATAAGTGTCAAGAAGAATCACACGCCGATCCATGACATTGGTCTAACCGCTTTGATTAGAAAAAAAAAATCTTTATTGAAATGATGAAAAATTTTACAATGACTATAACTTGAAATCACTTAAACAAAACGCAAAAACAAATGACTCAATTCCTAAACAAGTTTAAAAACTAAAATTGAAATGAGAACATAAATTCAAGCTTTTCTATTTAGCTTGATCTATAGACATATGGGAGGCGACTTCCTTCTTCAACTGCTCGTAAGCTCGAGCTATTTTAGATGCTTTTTCTTGAGCTTTTTTGACCTTCCTTTTGAGACGATTATTCTCTAAGCGAGTGGCGGTCTTGAGAGGCACCATGGGTATCTTCGGGAGTAATTCTTGCGGGACTCTGTACCGTCGAATATAATCAGTCGTCGCGAAATAGGACTTCTGCTCCCCCTTGAGCTCTTCTTTGGGCCGAGTTATCTTTAAAGGACGACACTTCTTCCACATCTTCTTAAGCTGAGCTATGGTCCCTTCGTGGTCTTTATCATCATCGGTGAAGTCGACATGGAGAAGTTCTGGTTGTAACGCCGGAGGGAGCCCTTGAAGAATCTGGTACTAACGAGACACTCGAATATAAAAGTAGATGTCTTGTGACACCAGAAGTGTGCTAATGCTCGAACGAGACCGGTACGGACTTTGACTTCCAATAAGGGGAGAAGCCTCCCAATGTGGCCCTCAACTAGCTTACGGTTGGTCAGACTGAGTAGATTCCACCAGGCACGGAGCTTGTCCTTAGGAGCATTAAGAATCCAGATGTCTGCCCCTCCCATAGTATATAGACCAAGACTCATGACCAACCTAATGTCATGGACCGACTAAAGAAAATACGAAACATAAATAAATTACGAGATAAAGGTTCAGAAAACTTACTTCACCTGGTAGGATCATGGCAATCAAATAGACATATGCATGAAATGTGAGGTTCGATTTCTATCTAGACTCTGGCTTGCAAAGTGGAGACGCGAGGATTACCGAGCTAAACCAGTCATGATGGTGGTTAGGTTGGGATTTCCCTGACTTCGGCTTAGTCAAGGAGCCGGCCCGGGTTGCAAAGGGTGCAACCGTGGTGGGAACTCAATAACACCATGAAAGAACTTTCGGGACCAAGGAGGGCGATCCGTACCACACGGGTGTGGTCGGGGTGTCCACTATCTCAGTACCATCATAAACTTGTGCCGCCTAGATTCGGCAGCGGGTAGTATATGCGGTGTAGTGTAAATGCAAGGCATGCATAGCAGGTTATATTATACAGCGCTTCATGCATAAAATAAATCATACATCCAAACACTTCCCTGCAAAACAAAGGTTAATAATCACTCCTCCTCTTATATCTTCCATTCTGCAAAAAACATTTAACACCTAAAATATTAGGGACGTACTTGGGATCCTTGCTGCCAAGCAAAAAATATTTTTTGAAAAGAAAAGCTGGCCTAAGTCCATTAAGAGTTTTAACTCAACTCCCCAGCGGAGTCACCAAGCTGTCGCGACCTAAATTTTCTCAAGCTAATAGATTATTAAGACTAAGCTTAACTCGGGCCCTCCCAAGCCCTACAAATTCGCAACTTAGGATTTAAGTTCTTAACGTGCAAATATTTTCATGCTTGGAGTCGCCACTAATCTATTTGTGGTAGGTCGATTAGAAACCTAAATAAAATATAAGGAGATATGTTTTATTCCTACGAACCAGATATTCTAAGCTCGGGGACTTGGTTACGCTAGATCTAGTCTAACGCCCTTTCAATACCTTTTCTTTCACAGTTTGGATTCATTTTAACTTAGTCACTAGCATGTGACGTGATCATACGGGTACACAAACCACCAAAGTAACACCCAAGGAAGCAACAAATAGATTGCAAGATTAAGAGAATTACTTACCTCGAAGCAATGTAAACATCTGCATTGTTAGTTATAAAATCACATCAACAATCTTAATATGATTTCTAATTAACAAACAGTTCACTCAATATTTTTGATTTTCACTTATTTAAATGAAAGCTAATCTATATTCAATGACGTGCAAAAATTAACATGCGATTAATGCAACCTAGCATGCAAACTATATGACATGCGACGACGTGACCTATTTCTAACGACGGGCAAATAATTTATTTTTGGTATTTTTCCAATGAAATTCGGAATTAAAAAAAATGCCTAAATTAACATGCAATCTATGATAATTTAATCTATCCTAAAGTGACTTCTTTTTGGTATTTTTATTAAAATTCGAAATAACTAAATATCCTAAATAATCCACTAAGATTAAAACAATCTTTAATTTAAACTAGAAAATATGCTACCCTAAATCCCAATTTAAATCAAGTAATTATCTCATTCTTTATGATATATTCAAGATTCCCTAATCATGCAAAACTTCTAATTTAAATCTAACCAACAGATTTTTTTATATTGGCTTTCTTTATTTAAAAGGAAAAATAATTAAATAAAGATAATAACCACATTCAAACAATCCACGCAATCCGCAAGATTCTTCTTATCAAATTCAAATTAGGCAAAGAAATCAAACTAACGGTCATATTTATAGGGTTATAGATATCGACAGAAAGCTGATTGTTCAAATTTGAAAAGCAAATAAAATCTATTATCATATCCAAGTGATTATGGATAGGATAACGGTTTTCCGTATCGCCGCGTATCGTACCTTAGGGATAAGGTCGGATAGTTGTCCAGATACGTTGCAAAAATTAGGAAAAATTCCTAATTTTGGATATTTTCAAATATTGCGGATATCACAAACATTGTCGTAAGATATCTAGTAAATCAACAAAGAATATCCACGGAATATCTAAATTATCCGAAAACTTGAAAATTAAATCTTTAAAAGAAATATTCAGATAATCTTACCTAATTTACGGATAATTTTCAAATTTGAATTTGTAGGGGATCGGGACAACCGGCGCAGTGTCGGGAACGGCGACGGCTAGCGGCGGTGACACGACGATGCGTCGGGGCAGCAGCACGGTCGGTGGCTTGCAGCGACGTGCTCGGTGGCTTCACCGGCGGGAATAGTCACGGTGGAACGATGATTCATGGTGGCGGTGACGCGGCGAGGTAGCGGCAATGTTGTTCGGTGTGATTGTGCTACGGCGGGACAGCAGCAGCGTCCGGCGATGGCACGGTGGGGCAGCGGTGGTGCAGTGAGCGGCGAGCGGTGGTGTGGCGCGATGGGCGGCGACGGTCGGCGCGTCAAGAGCGGTGACGGCTTGCGGCATATCGCGATGCTGGTGGCTCTTCGGCGCCGCTGTGGCACACGGGCGACTTTCCGGCGCGGTGGTGCGGTGCGCCTCCGATAGTGGCTCCCGGTCTCCTTCTCTCTTTCTCTCACGTGTGTCTCTTTTTAAAAAATTCAGATCTGAAATTCTGCGACCCCTTCTGATTATGAGACCTAATGACATATTTATAATGTAAACCTAGGTCAATTAGCCGGACTTTCTAGTCCTAATGGGCTTAAGCTTGGGCTTTACCCATTAATTTAATTAATTCTAAGCGGGCTAAATTAATTCGGGCTTTTCGTTAATTAAGCTTGATGGACTAATTTAAGCTCAAATTAAGACAACCAAGCCCTTTTTGACGTGTAATTTTCGGCTCCCGTCTTCCGAGTGAGCCGAGTTCCGTTCGGTGCCCGAGCTCGATTTACGCGACGGATTTTCAATTTTTTCGCCATCGCCGATCCGATGTGGAATGCAATTATCCTACATGATTCTAAACTATATGCTATGTAATTTTGATATTTTTGTTTAGGGGTTAAAATTTAATCCCTAATTTTCTATGCAATAAACGACTAATTAGGTTGACAAAATTTAGGTATCAACACATATTGAAGTTTATGATTGGAAAAAAATATGTAAATCTGTTGCGGAACAATACCAAGAAATGCACAAATAGAAAAGATGAAAGAAAAATCGAATCACATGAGACACAAGATATACGTGAAAACTCAAAACGGGAAAAACAACGGAGAGAGAGAGGGGTTTTACTATCTTCAGCAACAAGTACAAGAGTACATTCGAAAAGCTCAAAAAACACTTGATGAACAGTAAGATCTAACAAGAAGATAGAAAGAACAAAGAAGGGAGAGAATGTGGAGGCTGGGGTAGTAGATGCGTTGCGCAACACATCCCTTTTATAGTCCTCTTTCAAAAAACCCTATAATAAATGTGCATGGTCCAAAATAACATTATCATCAATTTGAAAGTCAAAGTTAACAAATCTCCACCTTGACTTCAAATCTCTAGAGCGTTATATCAAATGCCACGAGACCTCTCTCCCTCACCACCAAGAGTGACCACACAAGGCCACCCCAAAATAGCGGAATTGACAACGCACACCCTTAAGCCTACGTGAGAGTACTTGGTGTAGGAAACAAGGGATGTAACGCCACTTACTCCGCCTAGGCAACTCAAATGGTGAAAACGCCAATCAAGTCCAACCAATGCTTGAACTTTGTCAAAGAAACTGGTTTGGTCAACATATCTGCCGGGTTATCCACCGTAGATACTTTCTTCATCATAATTATACCCTTAACAACCTCATCATGCACAAAGTGATATCGGATGTCTGACATGTTTGGTTCTCTTGTGATACATCGCGTTCTTGGTCAACTATGTCGCACTTTGGTTATCGCAAAAGATAATAGACGCTCCCTCCTACTTCACTCCAAGTTCTGTAACCAAACGCTTCAACCAAAGAGCTTCTTTTCCGTTTTCGTCGTTGCCATGTACTTTGCTTTGGTGTTAAACAAGGCAACCGTGTCTCGCAAGGTTGCTCTCCAACTAACCGCGGAACCACCAAGCATATAAACATAACTTGTCAAAGACCTCCTTTTGTCGAGATCACCTGCATAGTTAGAATCAACGAAACCAACAAACGAATGTCCTATATCACAACTTCTATCAAAGACCAAACCCGCATATGAGATACCCCGGATGTACCAAAGAATCCATTTCACGACTTGCCAGTGAGCTTTACCCGGATGTGCCATATATCTGGTCACAATACTAATAACCTGAGAAATATTTGGACGAGTGCAAATCATAGCATACATGAGACTACCCACAACACTAGAATATGAAACTCGAGACATCTCATCTTTCTCTTCCTTGGTTTTAGGCGATAAAGAAGCTGAAAACTTAAAATGGGACGCTAAAGGAGTACTTATCGATTTGGCATTTTTCATACTAGAGCGCTCAAGAACTTTCTCAATACACCTCTTCTGCGAAAGGTATAACTTCTCAACCTGTCTGTCTTTGCAAATCTCCATACCTAGAATTTTCTTGGCAGCTTCAAGATCCTTCATCTCAAACTCCCTGCTAAGTTGCCTCTTCAACTGTTGTATCTCTAGCACGTTCTTCACTGCAATAAGCATGTCATCCACATATAACATCAAATAAATAAAATAACCGTCATGTAATCTCCTATAGTACATACAACTGTCATGTGCACTCCGTGAGTGGCCATGACTCAATATAAAGCTATCAAACCTCTTATACCATTGTCGTGGAGATTGGTTGAGACTATATAAAGAGCGTTTCAACCTGCAAATGTGATCTTCTTTACCCTCAACAACAAATCCCTCGGGTTGAGACATATAGATTGTCTCTTTAAGCTCACCTTGTAGAAAAGCGGTCTTGACATCAAGTTGCTCAAGTTCTAGATCATAAAGGGTCACCAATGCGAGCAACATACAAATGGAACTATGTTTCACAACGGGAGAGAATACTTCATTGAAGTCGATCCTCTCCTTCTGACTAAAACTCTTTGCTACCAAACGTACCTTGAATCTTTCATTTTCAACCCCTAGAATTCCGCCCTTTCTTTTGAAGACCCAGTTGCATCCAACAGCTAACTTGCCCTTAGACAATTTCATAATAACCTAAGTTTGGTTCTTATGAAGAGACTCCATCTCTTCATTCATCGAAACAAGCCACCACTCAGATTTAGAACAAATGGTAGTTTCATGGAATGTAGAAGGTTCTTCAATACGAAGCTCATCATCAACTGTAAGAGCATATGCTACCAAATCGGCAAAGCCATATCTTTGGGGAAGCTTAATTTGCCGTTTAGGCCTCCCTACAACTAAAGTCTAAGGTTGTTCAACTTCTTCTACATCATCTTTGATAAATATGAGTCTTGTTGCTCATTAAGTGACTTTTTGGCTGAATAGGAATATCTTTAAATGTTATCTGTAGATGCTCCACAAGAAGCTCCACCTCTTTCCCAACATTCTCCTCCTGAATACCTATACACTCAACTATAACCTTTCTCTAATCAAGTATAGAATTTTCATGAAAAGTAACATCCCTACTGATTATAAACTTTGGTGACTGAGGGTCAAAACACCATAACCTATATCCCTTAACTCCATTTTCGTAACCAATGAAAATACATTTCTTAGCTCTAGGTTCAAGCTTACCATCTTTTACATGATAATAATTGGGACATCCAAATACTTTCAAACCAGAATAATTAAAAGGTTTACTTGACCATACCTCATTTGGAGTCTTACATTCAATTGCAATCGAAGGAGAATGATTCACCAAATAACACGCTATGTTCATGGTTTCAGCCTAGAAATCTTTTCCAAGTCCAGCATTAGAGAGCATACACCTAGCTCTTTCTAAAAGTGTCTGGTTTATGTGCTCTGCCAACCCATTCCATTGAGGTGTGTGCCTAACTGTTTGATGTCGGACTATCCCTGAATCTTCACAGTACTTGTTGAAATCACCTCCGCAAAACTCAAGACCTTTATCTGTTCTGAGACACTTTATCTTCTTCCCAGTTTGATTTTCAATCAACATCTTCCACTTCTTGAACATATCAAAAACGTCACTCTTATGCTTCAAGAAATAAACCCAAGCTTTTCTAGAAAAGTCATCAATAAATGTTAGAAGATAAACTGCACCACCCTTAGATGTAACCTGTGCAGCTTCCCACCAATCGGAGTAAATGTAGTCAACTGTGTCCTTCGTCGAGTGCACCCCAATGCTAAAACTAACTCTGCGTTGCTTCCCAAAAACACAATGCTTGCAAAAGTCAAGTGAGACCGAATGATTCCTACATAGTAAACCACGCTTACTCAATATAGTCATTCCTCTTTGCTCATGTGGCCCAACCGCATACGCCACAACATTGATTTCTCAGAATTTGAAGAGGATGATACATTTGAAGAACCCACAACGGTACTTCCCTGGATGATATAAATGCTATTTTTCTTGTTACCTCTCATCACAATCAATGAGCATTTGAAATTTTCAAAACTCTACGTCCACCTGTGTACATACATCCAGCGGAATCCAAACTGCTCAACGAAATAAGGTTCTTCTTCAAATTTGGGATGTGCCTGACGCCTGTCAAAGTTCTTACTATATTGTCATGACATTTGATCTGCATTGTACCAATACCCACAATCTTACAAACTGCATTATTGCCCACTTACTTTCTCATATATGTAGAACCAATCTTTACTTGGACACGTGGTATGAACATGTCAAATCCAAATCCATTCATTGTCAACATGACAATCCTAAGACAAAATAATAAGAACATTATCTGCATCGGCTAACTTGTTATCCTTCACCAGACTAGTCGCATCGGAACTTTCCATCGACTTCTTCCCCGTAGCCTTGAACAAAGGACACTCATTTTTGTAGTGTCCAAATTTGTGACAATGGTAACACTCTACCTTACTCTTGTCCCGGCCTAACCGAGATTTTGAACGTCCCTTATTATTACTGCGCCTATCACGATGATTCGACTTTCCCCTAACAACTAAGCCATCGGCTTTATCACGACTACCACTTGCATTGAACTTTGTACACATCTCTGCGGAATTCAAAGAGGCCTTTACATCCTCAAGAGTTATGGATTCCCTCCAATATAGCATAGAATTCACAAAATTCTCATACAAGCTTGGTAGTGAGCATAACACAATTAAGGATTGGTCTTCATCATCTAACTTCAAATCTAGATTTTTCATATCCATCACAATCTTATTAAATTCATCTATCTGTTCTTGGATAGGAGTACCTTCTTGCATCTTTAGCGGGTAAAGATGCTCTTTCAAGAATTATATTGTCGTAAGAGATTTCTTCATGTGGAGGCTCTCGAGCTTATTCCACAATCTTGAAGCTGTTTCTTCATCGGTGACCTCACGAAACACCTTGCCGGACAATGACAATTGGATGGTGCTATGCACCCTCTCTTCCGTCTCCTCGATCTCGGCCGTAGTCATGTCGTCGGGGTACTTTCCGTCCAAGGCTCTAATTGAACCTTCCCGATGCAACAACGCCCTCATCTTAATCCTCCATAGCTCAAAATTGTTTTGGCCATCAAAGGGTGCCACTTTGAACTTGATAGATGCCATCTCGAACATAAGACCGAAATTCCTTCGCTCTGATACCAATTTGTTGCGGAACAATACCAAGAGATGCACAAATAGAAAGGATGAAAGCAAAATTGAATCACACGAGACATAAGATATATGTGGAAACCCAAAACGGGAAAAACCACGAGGAGAGAGAGGGGTTTCACTATTTTCAGGAACAAGTACAAGAGTACAATCTAAAAGCTCAAAAATTACTTGGTGAGCCATAAGATCTAAAGATCTAATAAGAAGATAGAAAGAACAAATAAGGAAGAGAATGTGGAGGCTAGGGTAGTGGATGCATTGTGTAACATATCCCTTTCGTAGTCCTCCTTCATAAAACCCTACAATAAATGTGCATGGTTCAAAATATCCTTATTGCCAATTAGAAGTCAAACTCAACAAAATCGATATCTAAATATGGAGCTCGAGATTAGCAGCTTTCTCTGTCCATGTACAATTGCTACACCAAGTGAATTATTGAGGGTAGCAATTGATCTTCTGGGATTACATCAAATTTCACTTTTTTTCAAAAGACAAAACCTCAAGCAGAAGCTTTTGCTGTACTCTCTCTCTCTCTCATGAAGATGACGAGGAACCAGAAGCATGTCTGGCATGTCAAACGAAGAAAATTTGGATATTTCAGGGAATTATTGAGGGTAGCAATTGATCTCCTGGCATAAATATCAAATTTCACTTTTTTCAAAAGACAAAATCTCAAGCAGAACTTTACCAAAAAAAAAAAATCTCAAGCAGAAGCTTTTGCTGTACTCTCTCTCTCTCTCTATCCGATGAAGATGATGGGGAAGCAGAAGCATGTATGGCGTGTCAAACGAAGAAAACATGGATATTTCAGGGAAGCAACGTGACCCCACAGAGCGAAAACAACAAAAGCTGGGGTTCTTGTGCTAGAGTGCAGAACATGATATAAAGAAACAGTTCAAAAGAGCTCTCGTTGCCCAGAAGCAAATTGATAGTTTTCTATTCATTTTTCTGGACCTTTCTCTTTATTACAATTATTCTATCAACCTCCTTTTGTTTTCCTTCCTTTCCTGCACCTAATTTCAACTTTTCCTCAGGTCAGCATCTGTCTTTATAAGTCTCTACAAATTCCATCCTTTGCAACTTGCAATTACACCGCCACCCACTTTCTCTGTTCACCACCCCCCCACGTCCCAACTCCCCTGTCGTCCTTCTTCCAAATCAAACCCATAAGACTGCAAAATTACAGAATGAAACCAAAAAAAATAAAATAAATAAACAGACTCGAGCTGTCACAAGGCTCCGATCACCATCTGCTTCTTGTTGCACCCCAATGACAACAACTCCACCTCCCTCACTCGCTTCCCACTCCAACCGTCACTGTTGTCGCCGCCGCTGCCGGCCACCGATACTTTGAAGATGTCGACCCCGAATAACCTTACCATCTGGACCGGGGGGACGGGTGGGGACTGGCCCAGCCCGCTCCTCCGCCTGTACCCTATATGAAGCAGCTTCTCTGGCCCGGCCGACTGGTGGAAGCTCACGATGTCTCCAGCCCTCAAGCTCTTCTCCTTCACGAACCGGCTCCAACCCCGTGTCAGCACGTAGCTCTGGCTGCTGTTCCAATACGAGTACCTGAATCTCCACACTTTGCCTCCACTGTCTTCGAAATTCAGCAAAACGCCCTTCAACGTTACAGAGCTCGTGTTGTTGCGCAGGGGGAAGTGCTTCTCCGCGTGTTGCTTCGGTATCACGAGCCGGTTCAGCTTCCCTACATCACTCGGCGTGACCGCCTTCTCAAAAAGGAGCTGACGGACCATCGCAGCCCCTCCCGGTGAGGACAGATCTCCGAGGGCTCCCGTCATACCTGCCCTTTTGCCGCTGCCGTTTGAGTTCAAGCACTTCCTCTTGCTCTGCTCGAGTTCATCCCGGTATGTGTGCTTCCGCAACATGTCCACGATCTCCGCCTTGGAATGGGAGTTCAGGAAAGCAGCTTCGAGATCGTAGTCTTCAGTCTCGGGCGTCGGCTTGAAGTTGGTGGCAGCATCTCGGCCGCGGAAGCGCTGGGCCGCCACGTCGTAGGCCATCGCGGCCTCATCCTCCTCGTTGAAGGTGCCGAGCCACACCCTCTGATGCTTCTCGTAGATTTGCGCGCCCCAGCGGCCGTTCGGCTGAGGGACGACGCCCTTGTACTTGGATGATGGCAGCTTCCTTGACTCGGCTTCGACGCCGCCTTCAGGGTCCACTATTCCGCTCGCACCGCTGCCAAGACGGCAGAGGCTCTGCGGCGGCGGCGGCTGCGTGGATTTCGATGGCTGCGGAACAGAAACGGAGTCGCTCGTTGAGCTGAGCTCGTCCATGCAGCTGCTGTTCCCATCCATCGCTTCTTCTCCGGTCGAGAGAGAGAGAGACAGAGAGAGACAGAGAGAGAGAGATATTCTTGGCCTATTTGAGGAGAGAGAGAGAGAAAGATTGACAGAGAGAGAGAGTGAGAGAAAGAAAAGTATAAGATGGTGGCTATGAAAGTTTGGAGGGACTTACGATAACCGGCATATAAGTAGAGGGACTTTCCACAAGTGTTAATAATATTGGTCGCATGTATTTCTTGGTTTTAATCATTGTTATGGTAATGAGGAGTGTAGAACGTGTGTGAACATGGGGATATATGAAGTCGTGGGGCATCGACTTGTGTGGGTCAACTCTACGAGATGATGGGTTGGGTAAGGAACAGGGAAAGTTCCATATATATATAGACGAGATTGTGATAACATTTATTAAATATTATGTCGACTCATCTCATTGTTCAATTATTATTGTTATTATTATTATTAACATTAATCTAAAGTACCTATTCATATATATTTTATTAGATCTTCCTCGAGGGACAGCAATACATATTAAAATTTATACAATGGCATTTTATATGACTGACTCGACTTTCGGATATGAACATATCATACATCTAAGGTGTTTGTGCGTATTATTGGGATCCTCCGACTTAAAGGGACGAATTTGCGTTGTAAATTTATCTCATTAGGACAAGCACGAACAACTGAAATGTGCTCCCCTCTGCTTTGTTCCTTGTTTTCTTTATTCCCTTTTATCTCTCTTACCCCCCTCTTCTCCATCCCGGGTGCTCCATCCTCTGTGTGCCGCAAACCGCTTGGGTCGGGCTCCACTTGTTTGTTCCTGTGCCACCCAGTCTCAAAGGTCGTAACCTTAGATTGAACGTCGCTAGGGTTTTAAGGCTGCATGGATGAAGGTCGCTGGAGCTCGAGACCCTCAGAGAGAGAGAGAGAGAGAGAGAGAGAGAGAGAGAGAGAGAGAGAGAGAGAGAGACTGATCAAGGTCGGTCGGCAAGCGAGACGTGTGGTGAAGCGGAGGCAAAGGAAGAGAAGAGAGGGGGGCAGGGGAGTTACGGTTATGACATTGCCCGAGTTTTTGTAACATACACGTTACTTTGTCCCGTGAACCGTAATTACTTAGAACTCATATCTTTTCCATACAATTCACATTGGAAACTTCATAATTTGTGTAGGGTAAAACACTTTCATCTACGACAGTTGTCAAATTACACAAAGTGGTTGATTAGGGGTGAAGGGTTTTGGGTCCGTCCAGGTTCAACCCAAGTTACATATGTATTCTTAATTGAACAATTGTTAATGAATCATCACGTCTAATAACTACAATTTACTGATATAATTTATTGATCACAACTCATATTTAGACACACAAAAATAATGAAATATTAACAAAGTAGAAGTCTCGATCATGGATATTACTAGAAATAGAAACTCAAACTAGTTGTTGCAGATTACACACTAGTCATCCGATGCTATAGAATACCGCAGGATTGCATAAAGACATAATAAGAAAAATACAAAGAGCCCACCGAAATCAATTTTTCAATTTTTGAAACTTGGAATCGAAAGCATTCCCACCGATCCTATTTTTTAATTTCCGATTCTATCCGAAAATCATGCCCATCCTTATGGCTGATACCTTAGCCACCAATAGTACCCGAAATTAAAGCCCGTGTGAATCCTAACACATCGTACCTGGATCAATCTGCTCAATCAATATAGAGACAATGTAAAAAGGTCCAGATAAAAACAAAATCCCACATTTCCAAGTTGATGGGGGATCACATGACGAGAAATACATGGTGCTAACGAGTGGACCTTGTTCTTTCCCAAGTTCATCTCCGGCTGAATGCTGACCACGAACGTGGCAGGTCCTTTTCCATGTACTATCCTCTTTTTTCTTTTCTTTCATCCGAGCAAAAATATCCCCATATGAAAATTTTTCATTTATGTCAAGAAAAGCATTAACGCACATGTCAATAGGACTCGGTCGTGTCATTCATTTCCTAGGGTGGCCGTAGACTCCATTCGGTCTCACGGGCCCTGCACCACAACTTTGATCATCGAGAATTGAGACAGATGCTGCTGATCAGAAAATATTTTATAAGCTCGTTTCGTATATATAGTGCGAATTCTCATTATTATTTTTTACTTATTTTTGTACCTATATTTGTCTAATGAAATGATTTCGGTGTGATCGTAACAGATAATATCCCCGTTGCTATTGTTTTGCGTACGACTTCGCAAGTGAAATATCGCTCCTTCACTAACATTTTCCCTCACCGCTTTGAAACTCCTCGTAGTATAACCCCTTGAAGTTCAATCTGGACCATCACTTGCGATGTCGTCGGACCCACGGTTTGATCGGGTCGTACGCTTGGGTCGAATATTCGTATGGTCTGGCGTAAGGAAGAGCATCACGCATCCATGTCATGTCCCCCTGGTCACACACGGCGGAGCAAGTGCAGGAAAAAGTTTGTTTGAAAAGAGTGGAAAATCAAGGAACAAAGATGCTGAACGGGACGTTAAAACCGCGTTGGAATAGCTGGTGCATTTGACTGCCCGCCACACATAATCCCTTGCCAATAATGGCGCCGGTTTTCAAGCGATACAAGTTGCGCGTATCCATATCGATAGGTCTAAATGAGCCGATATCTCTAGCAAATGATAGAACGAACTTTGTTGCAATCGATTTAATCAGGTCTTCCGAAGTGATTTTTCTTCGTTTATGAATTTAAGGGGCAATGTTTTCCCACACCACATCTACTTCTGCGTCGAATCCAACGTAGTTTTAGTAGTTCATTTTCCGATTAGGGGAGATGATGGGGAATTTTTGGAAGATTTCTCAACTCTGAGCGGTGCGGGGGACCCACGTTCGTCAAGTTGATAGAAAACCGAGAACTCGAGTCAGTGGATTCTACATTGGGGGTTCAATGGTTTTATGTTGGTCTTGATTTTCCATCGAAAGGGGGGGTCCCGCTCGAGTAGATTCCCGCCTATCCTCATTTTGTATGTTAATAACTAATTGATTAATCAATTGTGGGTATCGATTTAAATGATATTTTATATTGAGGGATTTATGTCGATGCGACCTCAGATCCTTTGAACGCAGAAAATGTGCGAACCAAACCAAACCAAACCGAATTGAATTTTCTTTTTCATTTTGGGAGGAGGATGGTTCTGAGCAGGACCTTAAAAGACTCAAGAAAAATAAGGGGAGGGAGAGCTTCAGTGGAGGTGGAAAGTTTGAGGCTTCTCACTTTTGTTGAAGTTAGCTCTCTTGAACTCCTCCACATTTTCTTTAAAAAAAAAAAAAAACTCCTCCACATTTTCTCTCTTCAGGGAAGAAAAAGATTTGGAGGGAATATAAGGACTTCCAAGTGGAGAAGGTAGACTCCACGTCTGCTTCGATAGGCTACCACTAGGTAGGGTTAATATAGTAGCATTCTGTGTCTGAAATGACGGAGGGCAGTTTCGACTCTTGCGGTCCAACCGCTAACGCAAAATCAACCCGCAAGGTTGGAACCGTTCCGCCGGTTGATTTCGCGTGGGACAAGAGAAGAAAGAAAATGAATTGGCTTTAACCAAAAAAAAGAAAAAAAGAAAATGAATTGGCCAAACTCTTGTCATCCGATTTGGACCTACTCACGTCTCCAGCGCTACGTTTCATATATATTCTCAGAAAGCTTCCATTCGGCCACGTGGCTCCTTTTCAACACCTACCAGTTATGTATTTTAGTTGTTTATCTATTACGGTACAGTATGAGTTTAGCGTGTATGTTCAAAAAAAAAAAGTTTAGCGTGGAAATTAATACATAATATAATTTGATTAGTGAAAAAAAACTTGTCTGATTAGACAATATATTATCCCTCGCTGAGCAGCCGATTGAGGTTAGCTTGCCGGCTAAGAGCAAAACCTGAATGGCTAAGACGGTCGTGATTCCCCTTACGTGTCTTATAATTTAGTTAAGTGCGTTATCTTTCTTTTTTTCTTTTCTTTTCTTGACCAATCGTTATTATCTCTTAACATATCCCACGTTCGATCAAACAAGAATCTCTCCATTGCCAATCGATTTCAAGTTTGGGTACTAAACAGTTATTTATTGCACCATTGCGTGCCCATTGGACGTTACCTATTGTTAACCGACTATTTAAGCTTGAGGTTTTGATTCGAATTTGGTCTCGGTCAATACATAGTGCATCCCGAGCGAGCTTGCATGCATGCATGGAGATCGTCATACCAGCACGTGTTGATCTGATTTTTCTCGGTTAGGGAGGACGTCAAGTGGGGCGAAAAGGCACAGAAGCTGCTGAGGTTCGTGAGTCATCTGATTTGGTTCTTATCCGATGCCGTGCCTAACATGGCTCGTGGCTCTGAGTGATCACATGCGTACACTTAAACCACCTGTACAGAGATTCATGAATTTGTTATTATCATCGCCTTTATCCTGTTGGTACTAATACAGCGATACTATTATCGCGATCGATCCCTCGTGATTCAAAAGATTGGAAAAATTACTTTTTCATGACGATGTTGGGCACTGCGCCACTTTCCGACTTCCGAGGGTTGTGTTTTTGTAAAGTTGGAGATGACATAGTACATGAGTCAGGATTAACACGACACATCATGTCCACTAAAGAAAACCCACGCACTTGCGGCCGTTGCCATGTCAACCTCGAAGGGCATAGGAGGAGGGAAGATCGAACACGTTTCTGTTGGATCGTCATGCGCGAGGGGGAATCTTGAATTTGGATGATCTTGGGGGTGTTGATGGCGTGTCATTTCGCATGCTTTATGTTGTTTATTATTCAAATCCACGTGCTTATCATTGGTACAGTTTGAGAATGATGCCTCCAATAAGTACGATAATTCAATTACTTAGAGTGCATCTGGTGAAATTTATTTGTGTAGGCCTCCTAATAAAATACCTAAAAATAGGGATTTCCAATGCATGGAAAAGCACAATAAATAACAACATACTATTCACAAAATAAGTCAATGAAAAATCTATACTTAAATTCAGGAAAATGATTTTCTTTTTAAAAAATTGAAATTAATTTTACAAAATATAATTAGGTATTGGTTTTTGAACCCAAAACTCTATATTTGAGCACAGAAATCCCAATGCTAGCTCCTAGGTCTCCTGCATCCAGGACTAGGTCTTCGGTGCTTAGGCCCATTGAGGCCGGGCTTGCGACCCGAGTGGGCATCGACTTCGCTCGCGCCTGAGTTTATCAAGTCCAGAACCTCGGTCCCCGCGCTTGAGTCTATTGAGGCAGCCCTTAAGCCTCGGTGCCCATGCCCGATGCCTCGACACCCGGGCCCAGGTCCATAAAGGCTAAGCACAGGATCCCGATACCCAAGCTTGGATCCCCAACACTTGGGCCTGGTCCGTAAAGGCCGTGCCCAGGTCCCTGACGCTTGAACTTTGGTCCGCGGCACTTGGACCTAGGTCCACGAGGCCATGCCCGGGTCCTCGACACTCGAGCTTGGGTCTCTATTGCCGGAGCTAGGGCGTATTAAGGCCAAGCTTGGGAAACTGATGCCCGTGCCCGGGTCCATCAAAGTCGAGCTCGATACCCTAGTGCTTGCGCCCTGATCCATCAAGGCTAGGCTTGAGATCTAGGTGCCCATGCTCCCATCCTTGGCGCTTTGGTCGGGGTTCATTGAGGCCAGATTAGGGACTCTAGTGTTCGTACCTGGTTGCCCATACGCAAGTTAGTAGCGCTTGAATTGTGTATGTCTATTAAGGAAAATTAAATCAGATTTTTTATACCAAATGACGGAAAATATTTTTCAGTTAATTTTCAGATTTCAGTCAAATACCTAAAAATATTGTCATTTTCCTGGATAACGTTTTCCAAAAATGTTACATTTTTTACAAAACAAACGAAGCCATAATTTAAATGGGTTATGTTAACCCGAATAGTAACATGGTCTATATTATCTGTTTCTTTTTATGTTACTTACATAATTTTATTATTTACCACTAATACTTATCATCATCGTACTTTAAGTATAAAGCTTTGCTAGATTTCTTAGAATGAATTCGAATTTTTTTTCGTAAATAAACCAGAAAAGAAATCCCGACCAAAAAAAACCAGAAAAGAAATGACTTTTTAAACGTTGCTTACACGAGTTTCAAAGCCCATTGCGTACTTGACTTATTTAATTGTATACCCTAAACTTGACACCGTAGAAATACCATTTGTAACCTGAATGACAATCCTCATTGGCCATTGCTACCCCCATAACCCTAAACCAATTACATCTAAAATGATGAAGAGTTTGGCTAAAAGCAATTTCAAATATTAAAAACAAAATACGAGGAACGAGAATTATGAAGAACAAGTGAAGCAATTCATCGATGTTCAAGTCTGGTTCACCAAATTGGTGTAATAAATTATCTGACAAGCTATTATCAAATGTTAGAGATGACTCACTTGCTTAAATGTCTACTCGCAGTTAGCCACGTCACTTAGTATATCAGTTTTGTAATCTGGTCTTGATAAAACCTAGTAGTGCTCATGTGACCAAGTCCTCGTGTCAACACCCAATTTCTTCAAATAACAAGATACAAGGGAATACAAATTTTCTGAGATAGTTCCATCTAGATCAACTCCGAGAGAAATTCTAATTCCACAAAAGTGATTGAGTTCTTCATATGCCTCTCAGGACACTCAGTAAAACATCAAATGATCCCTAGTTTCATCAGGAGAAACACATAGCATACCAACAGAAGGAGGAGAAAAAATTATTTCACAAAAATAAAAGTATGCTGTGGAACGTGCAAAAAGGAGTAAAACCACGTACCCAGCAGCTTCCTCCATGCACCTGTTATGATTGCTAGCAGTGCTACGAAATACAAATTACTGCATTGTCTTCATGTTCGTATACATGTTAATAGTCACAACCTGATTTTGATGGGTAATCTTACCATGAAGATTATTTCTACCTCCTGAATTAATTTACCCTAAATCCGCGGGTAGGCTGGTGCAACTGCGTTTTGGGTTAAAAAGAAAATATTGAAATCTTCATATGTCAATCCCAATTTGCTTCGACTTTTCATTTTCTTGAGCAATACAAATGACGGGAAACCCAAAAAAAAAGGATTTTGACAATTAATCCCCTTTTTTTCTTAAATAAACGGAGTCAAAGGCAATTGTTGCGACGTTTTTTCTTACGCAAGGTGGCGGCAAGAGCATAACTAGTGTGTAGAACACAAGAAATGACGTATATTAAGGTTCCTACACTCCATCGAAACATCTTCAATCTTCATATTCAACAACATACCCTCTTAATTGCCTTGGCGTCCCTTTCTTATCCTACAACATGTTTCTCTCTCTCTCTCTCTTCCAACTTCATGTAATGGAGTCAGCAAAAGCGACGAGTTATGATTATTCTTGATCCTCGCGCGACGAATGGACCAAGAATTCGTAATTTTTGGTCAAACCACGCGATATCTATGTGCCCGGGTGAAGTAGAACTTGGCCTACGTTGTCTTGCAATGCAAGAATTCATTCAAGTCTTTTAGTATTTTCTAGAGAGAGAGAGAGAGACAGAGAGATTTAAGATGGGGATCGGCAACGCAAGTGGCCCTAGTGGTGGTTGTCTGGGCCGCATATGGTGGCTCTCTGACAGCGACTAGCAACTTCGGCACCCATCTACGGGGGTGGACTAGGTGGGTAAAGATGCAGAAAGAGAGAAGAGAGAGGAAATCCGATTAGGGTTTTCTGTTCTGGGTGTCCGTGTGATTTTTCAATGAATATACGGACATTTTTGGTAAAATCAGCGTGCTTCTGGTCTTAATTTAGATGCAAGGAGACCAATCCAATGATCGATAAAGTCAAATTCTGTAAGAGTTGAAGATTCCATACAAACAAAGAGTCGAGATAAGAATACGTGATTTCTTTCGCTACGTAGACTATTATTAAATTTGATGGATCTTATGTGAGATTCAATAAATTTAGTATGAATTGTTGAAATATTGTCATACATTGCTTGATAATGGGTCTCATATACTTTTTATATATAGGGAAAATTATCTGAAAAGTTGTAAACCTATTGCACTTTTGCCAATTTAATCATTAACATTTTAATTATGCCAATTAAATCCTAAATCTTTTCACCTTTTTCCAATTGAGTCCATCCGGCAAATTTTTCCTAAAGATCGCTAACATGATGGCCGGCACTAATATGGAAATTCTTTAATAATGTTTTCGAATTTTTTTTATTTATTTTTTCTTTTCTTCTCTTTTTCTTCCTTACTTTTTTCTTCTTCTTCTTTTTTTCATTTTCTGTTCTTTTTTTTTCTTTGTTCCTTTTTCTCTCCGATGGCCATCATAGGGCTCAGGCGAGGGCCGCCCTCACCCGATTTGACGAGGGCGGCTCTTGTCTAAGGCCCAGTGGAGGGAAAAAGCGTGAAAGAAAAAAGAAAAAAAGAGAAAAGGAAAAAAAAGAAAAAAGTAAAGAAAAAAAAAGAAGAATAGAAAAATAAAAAATTTAAAAAAATGTTAAAATATTATTAAAATTGTCCATGTTATCACTGACCGTGCCACGTAGGACGGCTGGCATTCACTTTAGTGATTTCTGGCCAATGATGGACTCAATTAACAAAATATGAAAAATTTTAATACTCAACTGGCACAATTAAAACGTTTATGACTAAATTGGCAAAAATGTAATAGGTTTAGGACTTTTTGGACAATTTTCCCTCATATATATATGTGTGTAGTCTCTCTCCACCTATAAGCTTCAACTTTGAATTGGACTTTTGAACATTATATCAAAGTCAATTCTACATCTTTCACCGTACGTCCACTTCCATCAGTCAAATTTCATGTGACACTCTCTTAATCCGGCTTAACGAGTTGGAGGGGCTATATAAGACCGTTATCAAGCGACGTGTGACAATATTTCAACAGCTCCTCTCACATGCAAGCCGAATTCAATTGGACTTCTCTACATGTAGTAGTACATGCAATAGATTGGTAGCTACGTACGCAACCCCTTGTGGTTGCTCTACTCGACACACAACTCTCCACGATAAAATTGGTCCTGCATGCCACAAGAGTAACCTCATTGGCTGGGGGAAGCGTGTGCTTAGCAGGATAAGGTTCGTTCTCAAGCCTCAAGCTCACATCAGAGATTGGTGTGCATTATTTGCATGTCCGGACAGACAACTCTCCATCTCTTATCCTTGGAATCATATTGTTTTGTTCTTGCTCTAGAACTTCATAAATAAAGTTGGACCCCCACAAGGAAAGAATCCAAAGGGTCTCGTTTACTTTGACTTGATCAATGGGGTTGATGAAGGGCACAGGACACGGAGAGGTTTGCTTCGAATTTGGTCATGAAAACTGAAAGTAATAGTAATGATAAGGTTAAGTATGTTATTGGGTTGAAAGAACACTCTATTAATATTTTCGCGTCATTTAAAAGAAAAAAACTTATGGGTACATTTATCATTACTCTATTATATTCATAAGTCAGAAACATCTGGAAGATTGCCATAAGGAATTTTCTTGGAAGAAGTATTTGCTAGGAATAAAGCATAGACTAAGACAGCAGCTTTCCTACAAGGACACGGTTTTTGAATGACAAAACAACAAATAAAGATGCCACGCGAAGAATAGTCTGGACATCCTAATCATTTCTTTTTAGTTGATGGGAAACCCCATTTGAGTTAGGTGAGTAAAATCCCAGACACACAAGATACCCCACCAATTTCCAGGAGCCAGGTATAAAAAATCGAGCCAAAATTCACAGGAACCATCCAAATATATTAAAACCGCACTCAACGATGAAGGAAAATATGGCCCCCTTCCAAATAATAAATAATTTAAACATAACTTCTTGAGAGCAGTCAAGGAACCACTCCAGACCATATCATGCAAGGGTCATTTTTTAGCACGAAAGATGAAAAGGATTTGTCTTGTAATTGTAAGAGCAGGTTTAAGCTTACTTATCTTACTATAGTAGGTAAGTGCTAATACGAAATCTACAAATAAGTCATCCATCTTGAGTTAAAGATGGTGGAATAGTCTCCATCAGAGAATATAATACTTGTTCAATGTGTATGTTCACGTGTAATTCTCCATCTCCATTTTCAAAGACCGAGACTTTTTCATCTGATAAAAAGGGCGTCCTCTTTTTTCCGTGTGGAAACAAAGAAGACGAAGCAGACATCAAGAGTGACCTGGGAGATCGTGTTATCGACATGTCATTGCAAAGCCACCATGCGAGACGAAAAGTCAAGAGAAGTTGGCCACTTGAGCCGGTACAGTTGTCTGCCAATGCACCACTAGGGATCCCACGGTCTTTCTCTTGTTGTCTTCCGTCCCGGATCGCAACCCTTTCTCCCTCGGTTCAAACGTCGTCACCATTGCTTTTGCTAGAGGTGAGTGTGGTTCGGACGGGCGGTTCCTAACATGAAATCGGAAACCGCCCACTCATGACTGATTTCGAAAAATTAGAACCGAGAATCGTCCGTTGGTCGGTTCGGTTTTCGGGTGGATCTATGGAACCAATCCCACCAAATTTCACGCAAATGGAAATGATCAAGAGTGAGAGAGGGAAGCGATGAATGGCTAAAGGCGCAACCATGAGTTGATGAGAGTTGAGAGTCAAGCTTTAGATAAAGAATTTTATGATTTTCATTTTTCTAAAAATGTTTTCTTTTTCTTTTGGTTGAAAATTTTCTAAAAAATTATATATATATATATATATATATATATATATATATGTATTCAGTCTGGGCGGGCGGGTGGGCGGTTCTACGTTTAGAATCGGGAACCAGACCGGTACTCATCAGTTCTAATAAATTAGAACTGGGAACCGGATCGATCCTTACAGGAACTGCAGGTTCCGGGCCGGTCCGATCCGGTTTCGGGTGGTCTGGGCGACTCCCGATTTCTTTGCACACCCCTAGCTGTTACTGCTGCTTTGTTCAAGTTGCCAACTGTTGCGACCCGCTAGAATTTTCATCTCAAGAGGGAAAATGGCATAGCCTGGTACGTGCTAAGTTTAGGTTTGAAACTTAACTTGGGTTTTCCCAAGCCTATACTATATCATGACTTATGGTTTAGGTTTTTTAACCTGTAAGTGATTTTTATCTAGGAGTCGCTACTAATCAATTTGGGGTGGGTCGATTAGAAACTCAAGTAAAGTGATGGGGGAATCACCCTACTCCTACAAACCAGAGATTAAATGAGTTCGGGGACTTGGTTACACTAGTTGAGTGACTAGTGCCCTTTCGATACCTTTCAAATTATTCATTTGAGAAAATATTTGTTAAACAGTTTGGATTAATTTGAAGACCTATCTCCTAACATGTAAGATGATCAAACGAGTGCATAATCATTAGAGATTATTAGTTAAGATAGACATGTGACCTAAGGTTCTAATTCTAACTAAGGCGACAACATTCAAAACATGACGAATAATGCAATTATGTTCCAATTAGAAATAACATGAATAATAATAATATAACAATAGTCAAAATAATGTGCAATTGTATAGTCCTATAGACTTATCTGATTTAGACATAGTTATTAATCAAAATAATTCATAAAATTTAGAAAAATATTCAAAAATACTAATTTCTAAACTATTTCTAATTAAAAAAATAATTTTTTTCATTTTTAAAAAAAGATTTTTTAATTAAAAATAATGAAATATTAATATAATATTCAATCGGATCAAGTTGGTGGATTAGGATCAGGTCAGAACCGACCCGGATCTATGGACCCGACCTAATGCGTTGACCCGGGTCGGGGTCAACTGAGGTCATTGACCCGGGTACTGAATCGGGGTCGGGCCTGTTCTTGCATGCATAGGCATGCGGGAACGTTGGCCAAGTGAAATTCGACGTCTTACCGGCCGACCCAGACCAACTCTGGCCTGGTTCTTACCTTTAGAGATCACTATCGACACCTATTTTAATTTGCCCAAAATTAATTGCCCAAAATTTATGAGTTAATTTTCTTTAATTCTTAAAATAAAAAATATTTCTATTTAAGTGCATTGCATACAGAAATTAGGCACATTTGTATTAATAAGGTCTATTAGAACTTAAAAAAAAAATTCTACCCGGCCCTTTTCTTTTTCCTTCCTCCCCCACGCGGGCCCAACCCGCCCTTCTTTTTTTTTTCCTTTCTTTTTTCTGCGTGGGCCCGGCTTGGCCCGGCCCCTTCCTCTTCCTTCTTTCCCTTCGCCGCCTGTCGCTCTCCTTCCCCTGTTTGCCCTTGTTTTGGCTGCAGAGCAACGAACGGCGGAGCGGCCCCGTGCCATCCCTATCAAGCCAGTGGATGGCCAGGGGAGCACGCCACCGGGACTGGCATTGATGGGCAGTCCCCTCCTTTCCAATTTCCCGGCCATCTCTCTCTCTTTTCTTCCCCCCTGTTTTTCGAATGTTAGGGCAGCCCCTGCACAGGTCTAAATGGCCGTGAAGGCCGGTGCAAGCTGTTGTCAGCATACGTATGGGGCAGAGAGGATGCGTCGTCGTTGACTATAAAAACCAGAGAGAGAGACTGAGAGAGGGTCGGCCATTTGAGAGAGAAGCAAAGAGAGAGAACAGAGAGAATAGAGAGAGAGAGAGAGCAAACCGAGAGTCCGCTTGAGCGAGAAGAAGAACTAGCAGCATTGTCGTCATCCGTGGAGGAGCCGAAAAGCCACCCAGACGCGTCGTCGACCAGTGAGCCTCCCCGAGTCCCGATCGCCTCTATTTTCCCCTGTTTTGGTGTCTGTTTTGGCCGGGACTCGCGCCGTCCGTTTTGCATGAATCCCGGCCCATACTGTCGTTCCCCGTAGCTCATGTATCGTCACCAAAGGTAAGCTAGGCCGCTAGTGCCGACTAGGTTGCCGGAACAGGTCGAAAATTCCCATTTTAAGCAGTGCACACCAGGCGTTCGACGAAATGCCCCAGTGAAACAGGTTTGATTTTGGTCGCTAGCCGGCGAGTGTGTGGTCGGACGACAAGTGAGGTGACTGAGGGAGCTTCGTAGGGGTCTTAGAAGGTGAAAGCCGAGCCTGATTTGGTTTGGGTCGGCCAGCAAGATGCCGGATCTCGCCAGCCGACTTTCTCACGCGTCTGCGGCACGTGAGAACAGGTTTGGACCGGTCTGCAGACCGAGTCAGACTGGGTCAGGCCATTTAGGCAGGTTTGACTCGGTCGAACTGGCCCTATTTTGTCCGCAACCATCGGACCGGGCCCGATCCGGTCTAGACCCGGGTTGACCCTTGACCCAATTCGGATCCGGAGATCCGACCCGGGTTAACGCGATAGGTCGGGTCCGTTGACCCAGGTCGGATCCGACCGACCTGGATCCGCAATCCGACCCAGTTTTAATATTGTAATAATAATAATATTATTATTTTTAAAAAAAAATTAATTTTTTTTTAAAAAAACCTTTTTTTCTTCCATTTTTTAAAAAAATATATAATTTTTAAATTTTTTTTTCTCATTTAAATTATGTGGTATATTTGAATGTTTTAATTTATTGTTGTATTATTATGCATGTTTTTTTTAAAATTAGAGTATAATTGCATGAATTGTTTTGTTTTAAATGTTGGTCACTTTAGTTAGGATTAGAACCTTAGGCAGCATATCTATCTTGACTACTAATCGTTTATGATTATGTACTCGTTTGATCATCTCACATATTAGGAGAAAAGTCTTAAAATCAATCCAAATTGCCTGACAAATGTTTTAAAAAATGAACAGGGTAAAAAGGTACCGAAAGGGTATTAGTTATCCAACTAGTGTAACCAAGTCCCCGAGTTTAGTTAATCTCTGATTCGTAGGAATAAGGTGATTCTCCCATCACCTTATTTGGGTTTCTAATCGATCCACCTCAAATCAATTAGTGGTGACTCCTTGATATAAATTACTTGCAAGTTAAAAAATCTAAACCCGAAGTTGCGATATGATATGGGCTTGGGGGAGCCCGAGTTAAGTCCCAAACCTATACTTAGCACGTACCAGACGAGACCCCTTTTTTTTTCTTGATGTCGATAAAAAAGTGGAAGGATGGTCGCGACAAACTGGCGACTCCGTTGGGGACTTGTTTTTTTTAAAAGTGGACTTAAGCCAATTTTTTTTATCCTATTCAAAATAATTCTTGTTTGGCAGCGAGGACTCCAGGTATGATCCTGACATTAAGTTGTTATTAGTTCTTTCAGGTTCAAATTGGTTGTTTATAAATTGTTATGCATGCTTTAATGATTTAGCATTACACTATTGCACACACAACCACGCTGCCGGACTTGGGCTGCGATAGGATATTTTAGGATGATGTTAAGAAAGATACGACCTCGAACGCGAGCCCGCGATGTAGAGGTTGCCTTTCTTTTCCTCGAAATTTATTTCTAAAAAATCGTAAAGAAATATCTTTAGCCGCTATTCGCGTGACTATAAGATATTCTTTTCGATTTGGACGAGGTTAAAAGGACTTGACACCAACGCGAGACTACGATGGTCAGGAACCCTTTTAATTTCATTTTGCTGAACTAGTCTAAATAGAAATTGAACCTCACTTCTCATGTGTATGTCGTTATGATTGACATTGTTCAAGGAAAGGTATATATTCTATCCCTTCTTATTTTATTATGCTGGCTATTTATTCAATTAATTTGTTACTATTAGGCCACCCATTGATTGCATTTTATATACGATGGAAAGAGCCAATGTCTAATTCGTCCCCACTCCTAAAAAAGAGCTTCTAGCATGGTGGGACTGACTCGATCAGAATGACCAACAGTATGTCAAAGCCAGAATTGGTCGCCTACTTCCACTACTCAAAATCAACATCCATTCCGGCATGATGCAAGCATTAGCACATTTTTTGTGCTCATAGACATCCACTTTCATATTTGGTAAGTTCGAGATGACCTCGACTATAGAGGAGTATAGTGTTGTCATTGGAAAGCCTCATCAAACCACTTTTGGGTGTGTCCCCTCTATCCGAATTATCCCAGTTTTTGCGAACCAAGGGCGATACCATGAAGAGAGTTGTTAAAACTCATTGTAATGCATGCCCCTAGTTTTTCTTAAATGAATGCTCTAAGAGTCAGCTCATGAGCCAAAAAGCTAAGATTTTTATCATTGCTTTTATCGGGTGTGTCATTTTCCCCCATCACAAAAATTCAATAAACCCCTCGATTGCGTATGTGGCTAAACAAATTTGCACCGGCTTAAGTTATGTTAATTCGATTGTGGCAAAAACATTTTTGTCTCTAAACCGTTTCAAACAAAATGATGAGAAAATCATGCGGGCCACCCCAGAAATTTTGCAAATCTAGTTTTTATCCCGTTTGAGAGGATTTTAGCACCTCATACAACTTTTTGAAATCGACGACCTTATTCACCCGATACAAAGATTTGAGGTCTTAAAGAGCAATTCCCCTTATAAGGATTACTCTACCTGGTTAAACTTTTTGAAAGACCCTGATCCCAAAGCATTCTTATGGCACACTAAATGGTTCCATAAGGGTCAGGTTCGTTATACTCACAGATTCCACAACCCTGTTCTACTGCTCGGTTTATCTGGCGCCACTTCATACTACCCCTACCGGATAGCCCGCTAGTACAGGGGCCTCTAGGAGATCCCACCGCCTCTTAAGATGGACCTGTTTTGAGTTCGATTCACCCGCTCGAACTACAATTATGCTGGCAAAATTCGTGCCATCCAGGGGGTGTGGACTGAATGTCTACCTGAGAACATTCTTGTGCCTAAACTATTGAAGGGGCAAGAAAAAATCCACCATGCTTCTTTGTTCTACATTCTACATCATCAAATCCCAGCAGAGCTACAGCCAAAGGTCTCAGATGTAACCAACAAGCCCAATCGCCAAGCATAGATCGACCATCTCGAAAGGACTGTAGGGACGAAGGATACGCTTATTGCGGAGCTTGTCTGTGAAATAAGTGGCTTTGAGAGACTGTGGCTTTCCCATCGTTTATAGAATGAACATCTAGGAAGGGCATCCTTTTTGTTGAAAGCCCCTATTTTTTATATTTTCTAGTTTTTATGTTTAGGGGTTTTGGTTTTCTTCTTTAAGAGTGTTTATGGGTGGTTGTACTAATGTTAATATAACTCGGACCGCTTTTTATGATATAAATAATATTTTTTGCACCTTAATGACACCACCGTGGCCTTCGGCCCAGTGGTATCCAAGGATAAGTGAAAACGATCCGAGGCAACCGGGGTTCGAACCCCAGGGACACCACCTATAATGTTAATATTGATAAAAACTTTTTTTTCTTTCTTTTTCTTTGCAAATAAAGAAAATATGCAATAATATTATGATTAAGTCATGAAATGATTCTTTTTTAGGCATTATACTCATTCATTTCAACGTTTTCACAGGTAGTTACAAAAAATGGCCAAAGAAAATGTCCGTTTCGATAATATAGAAAACGAAATTAAGATGGTTTTCAATGCATTTGAAAACCTCACCAAGCGAATAGAATCCATCAATGGCAAGCTCATGCCTAGGCCTGCGGCAATCGAGGTGGTGTTACCACCACCGTCTACTAGAAAAGACAAAGCCTCCGCCAGTGACAGCAAAATGCCCATGCTAGAGGACGATCCGCTTCCCCTTGCCGTCAGGAAGACTGAACTTGAAAGTACACCGATGATAGAGCATGACAAACACCTTGCAAAGGTCAAGGATATGCTGAAACAATTACAAGGGCCGCAACATACTATCCCAATTGACCTATCTATATACAAACGGGTTAAGGTACCAGAAAAGTTCAAGATGCCAAAATTCGAGAAATATGATGGCACCTCATATCCCAGACACCATTTACACATGTATCATGTGCGGATGACCCAGTACGTTGATAATGAACTCCTCATGATTCAAACCTTTCAAGCAAGTTTAATGGGGCCAGCTTTGACATGGTATATGTCAAAAGATGTTGATGCTTTTAAATCTTGGAATGATGCCGCTGATGCATTCCTCAAGCAGTATCAATTCAACCTCGACGTCATCTTTACTCGTGATGATATGGAACGCACTGAAAAGAAGAAGAGTGAGTCCTTCAAAGAGTATGCCACCAAATGGAGAAACTTGGCCGCCCAAGTTACCCCATCACTCACTGATCATGAACAAGTGAAGTTGTTCATTAAGTCTCTTTCATATGAATATAAACACCGCCTGATTGGTGCCACTGCTGAATCTCTTAATCGTCTTGTTCCTGTAGGCGAACGAATAGAAATAGGATTACGTGACGGATGGTTCACAGACCCCGCTTCCACAAGCAAGAGACTCAACACGAGAAAAGAGAAGGAATCCTTAACGGATGGAAACATTGCATACATCCAGACTGTTCATCCTCCCCGGACAGTCCAGGTGAGCAGTGAGCAGCAGCCGACCTCAAGTCGCCAACCTTTGAAATGATATAAGAGAAGGCAATTCACTCCGTTGCCTGGATCCCTTTCTCAAGTCCTGGCCATACTCCGGAAGAGAAACTTATTTTCTACCGAATTAAAACGTCCCAACTCAGAAAGCTTTTCGAATTACGATCCGTCCAAGAAGTGTGACTATCACATGGACATTCGACAGACGACTACTATACCCTCAAACGCCGAATCCAAAACTTGCTCGACACCAAAGCCTTTTCGTTTTAGACATCTAAGTCAAATATCTAAAACAATTTGCTACCCGAACATGAAAACAAAATTAATGCCATATCCACTTTCGACGCTGGTCGAAATCAAGAGTGAGAGGTGTACACTATTGACATTTATAACACTCTAGTGAAAGCGGGGTATTATCCTACTGGTTAAGTACCGCCATTGTCCCTAATGAAAGAAATGGTTGCTAGCATGGCGAAAGAGGTTTGATTGTATATGCCTACCGTACCGGCATAATGGCTACCATCTTTGAGGTTATCATCGACTAGAATAAAGAACTCTCAGCATTGAATGTTGAAACAAGTGAACCCATCCCCACACTTGTGAACAAACCTTTGTCTGATGACCCAAACGAGGAGAAGGAGTTGACGATTGAGGTACCCCTACCCGAAGAGTATATAGTGATCGAGATACCTCAACCTTACCAATATGAGAATGACAAAGCAGTCCCATGGTCCTACGAGCTGGATGTTGACCTAATCACTAGGTCAGGATGAACGTATGCCCAAGCTGATGTGCAGCCTCCGAAGCTTGTCACCGACGAAGAAGCCAAGGAATTCCTAGCCATCGTCAAAGTCAATGAATACAATGTGGTAGACCAGTTACGCAAATTGCCCGCCCAGATTTCCTTGTTAGAACTACTCCAAACGTTCGTAATGCATTAGAAATCTCTGATGAAGGTACTCAGCGAAGTAAATGTCCCAGAGACAATTAAATATGACAAGTTAGAAGTCTTTATAGGGTCAATCCTTTTGAAGGATCAGATAACATTCTCGGAAGATGAATTTCTCACCGAAGGTAGGGGACATACCAAGGGTCTCTACATTTCTATTAAATGTAGAGACTTCCACGTAGCTCGAGTTTTGATAGCCAATGGGTTTGCGTTGAATATTTGCCCGTTGGCAACCTTGTGTCATCTCAATGTAGATACGTCTAAACTCCATGCCTCTAAAACATCCGTCTGAGCATTTGACGGGATGAAGAAAGACACTGTTGGTGAAATCGACTTTGATGTCTAGATTGGCCCAATAGTATTCAGCATTTTGTTTTAGGTAATGGACATCCCCACTGCGTTTAGCTTTTTGCTGGGCTATCCCTGGATTCACTCTGCTGGAGTCGTACTTTCAAGCCTTCACCAAAGTGTGAAGTTTATAACCCAAGAGAAGCTGATCACAGTCCTTAGAGAGGAAGACCATTGAATTTAGCAAGAAACTGCCATCACGTATGTCAAACTAAGTGGCAAGGTGGAATCTAATTATCAGTCCATCGAGTTCGTGTCAACAGTGCACGGATGTCGAGGAACTGCTTCCCTCATCCCTGATATGTCAAAAGCTTCAATCATGGTAGGGAAGGTTATGGTTGGGAATGGCTTCTCCCCATATCAAGGACTCGGCAGAGGAGGCCGGGGCATCCGAGAACCTATTCAGGCCGCTAGAAATTACCATACAACTGGTCTAGGGTATCATGAAGGAAACCCACAGTTCAACAAGGGGCAAGTGAAGGGTTAAGTTGGTTTGTTACTTCCCCATATCTGGGAGACTTTCTCGCCACTTGCTAAATTGTTGCAGGATGAAACAATTTATCTTAACCTCTTAGGGGAATCTGGTGAGGGGTGCAAGCATCCTGCCGAATGTACAAGTCACCCAAGCTCCTCGACGCTTCCCGTAAATGTTGCTATTGACCAACATCGGAATCCAAACAAGCTACTGATTGAAGAAGATTGTGGACGAAAAGAAACGCTGGATAGTGTGGTCACCCTATTTGCCGACATCTTTATAGGGGCCATACACAAAGACTCGACCTCAGAAACGAGTGCAAACCCGCCTGATTTGTTTGCACATTTGTAATATCAGTTAGGCGAGCTACGAGATTTGCTCACATCCTTAATGGATACCATTGGCCAAATCTCAGACATGTCACAGTCATTACCCGATCAGGAGTAGGAGACCCAAGTAAATGGTTCGGGAGGAAACTCGCTGTCAGGAGTCCTTCCTGACATGATTTGGCGAGATATCCAGCTCTTACAGTGGCAGGGCAATGTACGACGATACTCACCGGTTCCTAAATCCATAGATGTGATATTCCCTATCCTTTTACTGAAGGGGCTAATCATAAGGAGGCCAAAGCACCCTACTCCTGAATACTTCATTAATTATGATCCCTCCAAATCTTATGACTATCATTCGGGAGATATCGGGCACTCGCTGGATGATTGCAATACTTTAAAGAATAGAGTTTAGGACCTACTGGACGCCGGGGTATTCACTTTTCGTGCCCTATGGCTGTGTCATGGTGAAAATGATCTCTTGGTGGTACCTAGCATTTGTGCCGGTGCTCCTAAGCTTTTTGATAAGGCACGTAAGGGAAAGACGATTATGGATACCTCGGGCAAGCCCAGTGGTAAGTTTGACTATTATGTTGACTACCAGATGCCATCAAGTTTTTATAAAGACCAGCAGAATAGCATTCCTAGTGGATGAGACAATATGAAAAGGCTGACACCAGTAAAGAGAGGATCCGAGGAGCTAGATTCCTGGAATGATAGTTTCGAAGATTTCTTCGTTGGCGCAATAAGCGGAGGACTGGTGGAGGGAATGGGCGCAAGCCCACTTGAGTAGAATTTCTCTTCTCTCTTTTGCATAAATACCTGGAAAAGGGGCAATCCTTGTATTTTGTTTTTTGTCATTATTTCTGTTGGAAGAAATGTCTTTTTGAACTCTCTTTCTTTTAAGGTTGTAAATAAATAATGTTTTGAAGGCACGAGATAGTATCCCAAACCGGCCCGTTGTTGATATCCAGCCACGAAAAGGAAAGTATTTTGAGGCCCGAGCTATCTCATGCTTTCTCGTTTCTAAAAATTTTCGAAAATCAAAGATATTTTACTATTTCTTCAAAAAAATGTTTTAAGAGGAAAAGGACAATGAAAAATCTATATCCCCATTTATTTTTCTGATCAATTTACCCTGTGTTTCAGGCATAATCTTGCGACTTGCGAGGGAGTTGGTGCGGTCTAGCCTGATGATGTAGATACTGATAACAACGATTTTGACGATTCAAGTGATGACCCCGCTGAAATTCGAAGAAACTGGGAGCAATATGAACAAATCAAGCCTCTTACAATCGAAGATACTGTTACCATCAATTTGGGTAGTACTCAGGATCCAAAAGAAGTGAAGATCGGGGCCAACCTTCCCGAAGAGAAAGCTATACGTTTGATTGCTCTCCTCAAAGATTATCAGGACCTCTTCACATGGTTTTATTCTGATATGCCAAGACTAGACCCTCGAATTGCCGAGCACAGTTTGCCTACCTACCCCAATATGCCTCTTAAAAAGCAAATGTTACGAAAGACCAAACCCGAGCTGTTAAAAACGATCGAAGAAGAAGTGATGAAGCTATTGAAAGTAGGGTTCATCGAGGTTTCGCAATACCCTGATTGGGTAGCGAACATCGCGCCAGTGAAGAAGAAAGATTGTCGAATTCGAGTTTGTATTGATTACCACGACTTGAACAAGGCTAGTCCAAAAGACAACTTTCCGCTCTCTCACATAGATGTCCTTGTGGATAACACTGCTGGATTCGAATTGTTTTCTTTCATGGATGGATTCTGTGGGTACAATCAGATAAGAATGAATGACGAAGACAAGGAGAAGACGGCGTTCATCATTTAATGGGGAACCTTTCACTATAGGGTTATGCCTTTTGGTTTGAAGAATGTCGGGGCAACATACCAACGTTGTATGATTACTTTCTTTCATGACCTGATGCACAAAGAAATTGAGGTCTATGTCGATGACATGATCGCCAAGACCAGATGCGGAGAGGACCACATTGAAGCCTTGAAGAAGCTATTCAGCCAGTTACACGAGTTCAAATTACGCCTCAACCCTACAAAGTGCGTGTTTGGGGCTACCTCTGGTAAGTTACTTGGATTCATCGTGAGTAGCAAGGAGATCGAGGTCGACCCCTCAAAAGTCAAAACAATATGTGAACTGCAACCCCCGTCCACAGTGAGGGAGGTTAGAAACCTTTTGGGAAGGTTGAATTATATTGCTCGGTTCATCTCCCAACTCTCTGAGACAGCACGACCTTTCTTCAAACTTCTCAAAAAAGATGCTCAGATTAATTGGGATGAGGATTATCGGGAAGCATTTGAAAAGCTGAAGCAGTATTTGATGAATCCCCTGGTACTAGTTTCACCAATCTCAAGGTATCCTATAACTCTCTATTTAACGATTCACAGTGAATCGTTAGGAGTCCTGTTGGCCCAAAGCCACCCTAACGATAGAAAAGAATGAGTCATATATTATTTGAGTAAGAAATTCACCATTTCAGAACAGAATTATTCCAAACAAGAAAAAACATGTGTCACATTGGTATGGATGTTGCATAGGCTCCGACAATATACTTTGCACCACCAAACGTTCCTCGTAACTGAAAACGATCATATTCGGTATTTGCTTAACTGACCTGCATTAGTGGGAAAATTAGCCAAATGGCAAATTCTAATTTCAGAATTTGACATCCAAACATCATCACAAAAATCAGTGAAAGGTCGAGTGATCACTGATATGCTAGTTGAATGCCCTCGGGAAACACATGAGGATGATCTCCTAGATGATCATATTTTATCAACAGAGAAGCACATATGGACCATGTTTTTCGATGGAGCAGTAAACTTATTTGGCTCTGGAACTGGAGCAGTTTTGATATCCCTAGATGAGTAGCATTATCCTATAGCCGTGGAATTGATGTTTCCTTGCATCAATAATATAGCCGAGTATGAAGCATGTATTCTCGATCTACAAGCATCAATTGATATGAAATAGCCAAACTAAAAGTGTTCGGCGATTCTACCTTAATCATACTCCAGACTGTGGGTGAATAGAAGACTAGGGATACTAAACTAGTGCCTTATCATGACTATTTGGAAGAATTGGTTTCAGAATTCGATGAGATCTCGTTTGACTATCTATCTAGTTCTCATAATCAATTCGCCGATGCACTGGCTACGCTATCATCCATGTTACAGGTTACCGATGGTTTTGAAATAGAACCTTTGAAGATTGAAGTCCTGACCAGACCAGCCCATTGTATAATCGTGACTGATGAACCTGATGGTAAATCATGGTATTACGATATCATGACTACATTAATGAACAGCAGTTCTCTAAAGGGATTAGCTCTGCAGACAGAAGATACATAATGAAGATGGCAACGAAATTCTTCGTCGATGGTAAGAACTTGTACAAGAGGTCCTATGACTCCATTTTGCTAAGATGAGTGGATGCGATCGAAGCGACACGAATTATGCAGGAATTGCATGAAGGAGTATGTGGTCCACACATGAATGGACACATGTTGGCCAGGAATATAACGAGATTAGGTTATTACTGGCTTTCTTTAGAAAGTGATTGCATCTGACACATTTGAAATTGTTACTATTGTTAAATCTATGGAAACAAGATAAATGCCCCGCCAAATGAATTACACTAGTTGTTTGAGTTATGGCCATTTTCAATGTCGGGCATCGATGTGATTGACCCAATTAATCTGAAATCATCAAATGGACAACGCTTCATCTTAGTCGCAATTGATTATTTTTCAAAGTGGATCGAGGCCGCGTCATATACCAATGTCACCGCTCGAAATGTGATGAAATTCATCAAGAGAGATATAATCGCCCGTTATGGCATCCCTGAAGCCATCATTATAGATAATGGGACAAATCTAAATAACAAGTTTATTGACGATTTACTCAGCGAATTCAAGATCCGTCATCTGAATTCGTCTCCTTATCGTCCCCAAATGAACGGAGCTGTTGAAGTTGCAAACAAAAAACATCAAGAAGATTGCCTTTGCATTAATGGCATACCGAACATCAATTCAGACAACTACCAGGGCAACCCCTTTTTCCTTGGTATATGGCATGGAAGCCGTCCTGCCTATTGAGGTAGAAATCCCTTCGTTGCGGGTATTATCCCAAATGAAACTATCTGATACAGAGTGGAAGTAGCAAAGACTGGAGCAGCTGAATATGATCGATGAAAAGCGATTGAAGGCTCTTTGTCATGGGCAATGTTATCAACAGAGGGTAACCAAATCATTCAACCGAAAGGTGCACCTAAGACACTTTGAAGCATGCGATCTTGTCCTGAGAAAAGTACTACCACTACCCCCGAACTTGGAGGTAAGTTCGCTCCAAATTACAAGGGTCCCTATGTCATGAAAAAGACACTCCCTGGAGGGGCTCTGATTCTGACTAAGATGGATGGACACCAATTCTCCAACCCAATCAACTCTGATGCTGTGAAGAAGTACTATCTTTGAAATAATTTCTATGTTCCTATAATAACAAGGGAATTGATAGAAAAGTTATTGATAAAGACACTTCTAGTTGCACGTCTAACCGGAAAAGGATTTCGCACATGACAAAATTACGTCAAGGCCGATCCTGACAACCACGGAAGTATCGATGGTAGCCATGTCCATATCCGTCAAAGACCTTTAAAGTAGAGATTAGCTTTGCTGCGAAATTTTCCATGCAAGCAATTGAGTATGTCTTGTGCAGTCAAGAATCAAAGGATTTACGAGCAGCACCTCAACATGCTGGGACCGCATTGACGTAGCATACGCTGACAATAGGACTTTCTAATTGAAAGCACCCCTAATTATAGAGGATTTCATTCTAGCTTCGAGATCAACCATGAGAGGAGAAAAAACTCTGCTAGCTTTAAAGGCAAAGTGGAAGAAGGGTAATTTGTATCGTTCTCAATTTACTGTCAATTATCTCATTTCTAACATAAGCTCATGTTTTTGTCAGAAGGGAATTATCGACATCCTAGAAAACTCAAGGAATTGTCAATTTAATTTCAAATGAAGGGAGTCACGAAGGGTAATGTTGTATCGTTTCCAATTCCTGTCCCCCAAAGAGCCGTTCATTAACACGGTCTTTCTTATTATCTTGCAGGTTTGCCTCGCTATTGCAGCATAGGTAAGTACCTCTTTCTTTAAAGACTTTTCTTATAAGAACACAAAACAATAAAGAAAGAGAAAACATGTTAAAGCAAATGAACGCTTAACCTTCCTCCAAGTGCATCGCGTGCCTTTTGAAAAGAATTTTGCATGGTAATTGTACCTGTTTAATTCACCAATCCCCTGTGAAAATTTTGACAATTCGACGAAAGGTGTCGAACTATTCCGATGTATTGAACGAGGTGTATCAGGATGATGAGAGGCAATCCTTAGTCTATACACATTCTCACGTACCAAATCCTCGCAAGATGAGCGAAAAGGTTCTATTTTTACAAGGTAAAGGGATTTTCCGCATAAGGTACGGTAGCCAAAATGACGAGAGGCAGTTCATTTCTTTGCCCTATACACTACCATTGAACATTTGCTTGACCATTTTTGAGCCCATACACTCGAAGTTTCCTTTTAAATTACCATTGTTAAGAACCACCCCACATTGGGGTAGCTTGAGGTAAATCGGCATCACTGGGAGGATTCTAATTCAAAAGAAGCAAGAAAAGCATCTCTCCTTTTCGATCACCGTCCTCGCGGCTTTGGCTTCGTCGTCTTCATGAATCCGGCGGTCCTCGACAGAGTCATCCAAGACAAGCACACTATTGATGGCCGGATGGTCGAGGCTAAAAGGGCTTTGTCAAAAGAGATGCAACAAACTAATTAGAACCTATCCAAAATACCAACATGTCATTGATAACAATAATGTTCTCACCTAGGAGCTGAACAAAATAAAAAGGATAAGGAGTTTGTAATATCTAAAATTTTCTATAATCATCAGCCGCAACAGCTCGTACAAGGTGAAAAAGATGAATAGAAATTTTCTTGCTCTCACTTGCATTAATCTTTGAGTGTTATTATTACAAGTGAACTCTCACGATAATTTAAGTGCTCTAGGATGACGAAGTGCAATTATTCTTCTATCCCATACACTTATATCCCTTGCTAGCCCAATTGAACCGATGACTTCATTTTGTACAAACCCAGTTGGTGATCATCCCCCATACCAAAGCAAGGCAAAAGTCACCACAGTTTGACCATCATGTTCCAAAGTACCGAATGAAGATGGAGACTCCAAGAACCTTCCTGACAACATCAAAAGAAAAACAAAAAAAATACTGAAAACTAGGGGCATAAAAAATAGCGTACTTGGTAAAAACAATGCCGATGCCTATGAATAAAAAACAAAGAAAGAGAAAGGAGAAGAAGAAAAACGATGAAAAAGATGAAGAGAAAGGAGTTCCCTAATTTCTGGGTAACTGTTATGAAAAGTAATAAAGTTTTAGTTGAGGAGATCTCTGAGCGTGATGAGGGCGTTCTTAAATACCTCAAAGACATTAAGAAGTGTAGAATAGACAACCCCAAAGGGGTTTAAACTTGAGTTCTTTTTCAATACAAACCCCTACTTTAAGAACTCTGTCTTAATGAAGATCTGTCACATGATAGATGAAGACGAACCTATTATAGAGAAAGAAATTGGGACAGAGATCGAATGGTATCCAGGAAAATGCTTGATGCAGAAGCTCCTCAAGAAAAAGCTGTTCAAGACGCCAAAGCATGTGATTACCCAGGGAGTTTTCCAAAAGGATCCTGACGGTGGAAAAAATGACTAGTGACAATGGCAAAATGATCACCAATTTTCACTCTTACACACATTTTTTAGCCCAACGATCATTTCGTTCCCCAACCTGTGAATCCAGCCTACGTTACCTCCCTCATGAAGTCTCTTTTGACTAGGGCATTTGAATTAACGTGAAATTTCAAATGTTTATAAGCAACGCCGGAGGAAGTGCGAGCAAGACTACTTCTGTCTCGTTTTACAAGGTTCTTGACTTATAAACCTGGAAATAATTGCAGAATATTTTCTTTCATGGCTTTAACTCGGACAGTCTTCTATGTTAAGCCATTGACCAAGCTTACATTAAGACCCTGAAGAAAACCTCTCAGATTGGTAGTGCCGTATCGCTTGCAAGAAAACTCAGATCCTTGTTGATGTGATAACGATCAAATTGAGTGTTTTCAATGTTCCTGCCTTAATGATCAGGACAAACAACCCTTTTCAATGAGAGTGAGTGGAAAGTCCTTTCTAACTGAAGGTCCCTCGTTCAGCATCTCGAGAAGTCCACCTTACGAGCAAAAATTGTCTTGATTGACCATCGGTGGATGTTTGGTGACACAAACGTGGCAAAACCATCATGCATGAACTTTCAAATACACATTCTAGAATAGCCTCAGTTGTCTATTTCTCCGATGAATGTGCATGTGACAAGAGACATGCCCTTAAGAGGCAGGAACGTGCCTAAGTAAGTACATTCTACCCATGCTCGATTCTAAAATTATGAATTCTTCTCAAACTACCCAGAAGGTAAACCAAGTGTTCCTTTGAAAAAGAAAAGCATCTTGACTTGCGGTCAAGAGATTTCATACGATATTCTAGAATAGCCTTAGTTGTCTATTTATCCAATGAATGCTTATGTCTTTGCACTAAAAAACTTATCTGACAGGTGACAAGCCCTTAAGAGGCAGGAGCGTGCCTAGGTACCCCTTATAAGATGTAAGTACTTTGCGTAAACGAAATCCAATCAAGGCGACCGAAGATAAGTTCGGGTCCTGTGCAAGTGATTTCACTAGTCAAGACGACCGAAGAAAGGTTCGGGTCTTAGACAAACGAAATCCAGTCAAGGTGATTGAAGATAAGTTCGGGTCATAGGCAAGCGATTTCCCCAGTCAAGGCGAGCGAAGAAAGGTTCAGGTCCTGGATAAACGAAATCCAGTCAAGGCGACCGAAGATAAGTTCGAGTCCTAGACAAACGATTTCCCCAGTTAAGGCAACCGAAGGTAGGTTCGGGTTCGAGACAAATGAAATCCAGTCAAGGCGACCGAAGATAAGTTCGGATCCTAGGCAAGTGATTTCCCCAGCCAAGGCGACCGAAGAAAGGTTTGGGTCTTGGACAAACGAAATCTAGTCAAGGCTACCGAAGATAAGTTCGGGTCCTATTGACACCTAAATTTCGACGCATCATTTAGTGGTTAATTGCATAGAAAATTAGGGATTAAATTTTAACCCCTAAACAAAAATATTAAAATTGCATAACATATAGTTTAGGTTCATTTAGATTCCGCATTGGATCGGCGGTAGCAAGCGAGCTTAAAATTCATCGAGCTCGGGCACTAAACGAGACTAGGCTCACTTGGAAGGCAAGGGCCGAAAATCACACGTCAAAAGGGCTTAGTTGTCTTAATTTGAGCTTAAATTAGCCCATTATGCTTAATTAAATAAAAGCCCACATTAATTCAGCCCACTTGAAAATTAAATGATAATTAAAGCCTAAGCCCAAGCCTAAGCCCATTAGCACTAGAAAGCCCGGCTAATTGACCCAGGTTAATGTTATAAATACATGCTTATGTCTTATAATCAGGGGACTCTGATAATTTTCGGAGAACAGAATTTCGGAGAAGTCGGAGGCCACACGTATTGAAATACTCAGCCATAACTTAGGGTAAAAAGAAAAAAGACTCTCCCCGCAAAGAAATTAGAGAGAGAGAGAGAGGTCCATCGCCCAAGGAGACTCATCCATATCTTTAGCACTAGTTCATGCCAAAAACTGCAGAGGTTCTTAGCTAAGATTGAGAGCCATAATTGAAAAGAACATACACAAAGAGAGGGGAGAGCAGATCGAGAAAACGGCCTCAACGCGAAACGCTCTTTCTCTGACGATCTGAAAGTACACATGTAACATCCCGAAATTCGACTCAATCTCCGGAATGAATAGAACGAGTCTTATTCAATATTTCATTTTAGATAGTCTCGCCCAGAGTTGATCACTCTCGGGATACTGACCGATTGAGAAGGGCTAATTAGGAATAGATACGTGGACCAGGGATCCGGTCGCGAATTAAGCCTGATTTCGAGGAAAGACGAGGACGTATTTTGGGCCCGTGCGGACCGATCTTCGGAAGGTAATGGACTCGGTTTGGCCGAGGCCAACGATGTATGATCGGATAGCAGGTGATTCTGCAAGACCGAGAATACACGTGGCCAACCAGTCCCGAACTTAAACCGGACGATCGTGTCTCCGAAACTAGCGATAATTCCTCTCGTTCTCTCGACAATCGAGATCGTCGCGATTCGGACAACCCGAGGTCGATACGCGTAACTCCTAAACGGCCGCTCGTTAGTGAGAGATTTGAAAATTTGAAATTCGGCAAGTTTGATCGTGAAAATTTAATCCGGACTTCGAGACCGATTTTCGTGGGTTACGGGATGGTTTTTATAAGGACGACGTCAAATTATGTTGGCCACCTATATATAGGGTTGATACGGTTGAAAAATGACAATTCGACCCGGTATCGGAAGGAAATGACGAATTTGCCCTTCAGCCTTGTGGTATTCCGAATTTTTGGAGGTTTTAAGGATTTAGTTATTAGATTTTTTTTGGGGGATGTGCCAAGCCCTAGGATAATGACACTTGTCACTATATTTCTTTCCCCCATGAGTGCCCATCATTCTTTTCCCATCTCTCTCTGTCACCTCTTGAGCTTCCCCATGCAAGTCAACCCCATTTTTCCCTCTCACTTTTCTGACTCTCCCTCCCCCTCTCTCTCTTCTTCTCTCCCTCCAACGCCGGCCAAGCCTCATGCCAAGACTGTCCACCTTCCCGCCGAGCACCGCCACGCCACCAGCTCGCTGCCGCGCCACCATCATTCACCGTTGCCTTCCTCCACCGTCAGCCCTCGCCCTTCCTCTCCGTCTCCTCTCCACCTCGGCTGTATGGACGAGTGAGCGCCGGACCACTGAGGAGGAGGCCGACTGTTCGTCTTCCCGCCGAGGAGCACCGCCGCCGCCGGTTACCGTGGCCACCGCTATTGTCCCGCTCGCCATCCACTACCACCACCATCAGCTCACTCTTCTCTCGTCTCTCCCTCTCTCCTTCCCTCTCTCGGTCGGGTGAGCCACCAGCGCCGGCTCCACTCGCCGCCGCACGCCACCGCCGGAGTTGTTCGACGCCGCACGCCACCACCGGAGTTGTTCGCCGCCGCACGCCACCGCCGGAGCCGTTCGTTGCCGCACGCCACCGCCGGAGCCGCTCGCCGACGCACGCCACCGCCCCTCACTGACCATCCCCTCGTCCTCTCACCGTTCTCTCTCTCTCTTCGTTCAGTGCCAAGGACACCGGGACGGCGCGACTTACCGGGACGCGGCCGCCCTCCGAAGCCACGCCGTCCACGCCAATAGCCGAGCGTCGCCGTGAGTGACTGCTGTCCACCGCCGAGTCCACCGCCGCTCCGCCGTTCGTCCGCCTCCCCTACCGTGAGCCACCAGCCGCGCCGACCGTGAGCCGCCGCCCGTGAGAGCTGTGAACTGCTGGCCGCCGCTCGCCGTTGCCCCTTTCGAATCGTTGCTGCCAATTTCATCGTTCATCGGTGATCGGCCGCCATTCTTCGTCGTCCCGAGCTTGGATTAGGTGGGTGTGAACCTCTAAACCCTAATTAGGACGATAATGCATTTTAGCGGGTTTAGGGTATTATTATTAGTGGTCGATTAGTGATGATTAAAGGCATATAAGAAATAATACTGTTGACACCTAAATTTTACCGAACATTTAGTTTAATTTGCATAGAAAATTAGGGATTAAATTTTAACCCCTAAACAAAAATATTTAAATTGCATAACATATAGTTTAGGTTCATTTTAGTTTAATTGCATTTTTTGCATTGGATTGGCGATGGCGAATGGGTTTAAATTTCATCGAACAAGACTCGGCGCGTTCGGAATGCAAGGGCCGAGAATTTCAAGACAAACGGGCTCGGTCGTTTTAATTTGAGCTTAATTCAGCCCATTATGTTTTGAGCTTAATTCAGCCCAAGTTAATTCAGCCCATTTAATTTAATTAGACCTAAGCCTAAGCCTAAGCCTATTAGGACATTAAGCCCATTTAATTTGACCTAGATTAGTCTATATAAACATGCTTTAGGTCAGAATTTTGGAGAGGGCACAATTCAGATCTGAAATTTTTGAGAAAAAAAGAGAGTGGAGACCGGTGTGCCGTTCACCTCGACGCAACCGCGCCGGAGGATCGCCCCCACCGCCCCTCCACGCTTCTCCTGCAGCCACGCTGGAGCACGCCACATCGCCATCCGCCGCGACGTCACGCGACGCCAGTAACAGCGCCTCGCCCGTTACCGTGCCACCATATCCCACGCTGAACGACGCCTTCACAGCCTTGAAACGAAACCACGACGATCGCTGCTATTCACTGCCGTTCCTGAGCTGATTCGTGGCTGATCAACGTGGAGGTAGAGTCACGCCCAAATTAGGAAGAAGTCAGCGCTCCAGCGAGAGTCTTCGCTGCTGCTGCCTCCCCGACGACATCACCTGCAAATCACCGTCACCAGCTTCACGGTGATCCAGTCCTCGACGAAGGCCCGCGTCATTCCTACACCACCACGACGAGCTGGCAGCAGTGGACAGCTTTAGCGAATCCAGCGACAATCCCACGCAGAAGATGCTAAGGGAAGAGAACCAGCCAAGTCAGAATCTTCAGTTGAGAGTTCACCCACGTTGACTGGTCTCTCGTGACTTTCGTTGATTTGCACGAGCTTCCCCCCCTCGCTGCAACAGTACCAGGCAGAATATATAGGCCACATACAGAGACGAGTTCCAGCCCACGTTGCTCGCTGACTTGCCATCGCCTGACGATATTGCATTCGTTGCTTCCTGTTTGAGTGACGTCGCTGCTGCTGTTGTTGTCTCGGATCATCGAGCCACTTTTTGGCCGTGACGCGCTACCCTCAACGATCGACAAGCCTCCCCGGTGCTGCTGTGTTGCTTGCCAACCTGACCGACATTGCAAATCTTCAGCAACGGCCACACCAACGACCAGCCACGAGGCCACCGCGATGTCCAGATTGTATAGCTGAGAAGTCCACATCACCACAGCGAGCTCGTCGAGCACACCGTAAGCCCATCGAAAGCCATCACCCGTCGAGGCTCGAGATCCGCGATCCCGATCCGCGAGCGACGTTGTCATCGCCGATCCGTTTGTCACAACCCGATCGCCGGTCGTCCCGTCGTAGGTGAAGCAGCCCTGCCGGTGTCAACATTGCCATCCCGACGCCGTGAGCCCCCACCGGTGCTGCCGTGTCTCACCGTCGTCGTTGCCGTTCGTCCCGTCCCGATCTGCAAATCGAAGCTCATCCCGAGACGATTCAAATTTGGAAATTATCCAAATTAGGTAAGATTATTATCCATTATATTTTCAGAATATCTAATTTCCTAGTTTGAATTGTTTGGAATATTGCATGTATATCCGATAGATATAGATAATGTTTGATATATCCGCAATGTTTGAAATATTCAAATTAGGAAAATTTCCTAATTTAGCAACGTATCTGGACGACTATTTGACCTTAACCTTAAGGTTCGATACGCGGCGATATGGGAAATTATCATTCTATCCACAATCACTTGGATACGATGATAAATTTCATTAGCTTTTCAAATTTGAATGATCGACTTTCCGTCGATATCTATAACTCTATAGATATGATCGATAGTTCGATTTCTGTGCCTAATCCGAGTTTGAAACAAATTTGGCGGATCGCGTGGTTGATTTGAAAGTGGTTGCTATCCATGTTTAAATTGTTTTCTTTCTTTTTCAAATAAAATAGAAAATTCAAAGAAAAATATCATTTAGATTTGAATTAGAATTTTGCATGTTTAGGAATTTTTGAATATATCCCGAAGGATGAGATAAGTATTTAATTTAAATTAGGACTTAAGGTGGCATGTTTCCTAATTTAAATTAGGTATTGTTTTAATCCTAACGGATTATTCACGTTATTTTATTATTCCGAATTTTCATAAAAACCCCAAAAAAATGGTGAATTGTTTCATGTTTTACTAGGATAGATTGCATTTTAATTTAAGTAATTTATAATTTCGAATTTTTAATCAAAAATCCCAAAAAGAAATCATTCTAGGGTAGATTAAGTCATCATAGATTGCATGTTAATTAAGGTATTTTTGAATTCCGAATTTTAATAAAAAAATACCAAAAAGAGAAGTCATTAGGTTGCATGTTAATTTAGGCATATTTTAATTCCGAATTTCATTGATTAAAAAATACAAAAAGATAAATTATTTGCACGTCATTAGAATTAGGTCACGTCGTCGCATGTCATATAGTTTGCATGTTAGGTTGCATTAATTCGCATGTCATTGCATGTAGACTAGCTTTTATTTAAATAAGTGAAAATCCAAAAAAAAAATTGAATGAATTGCTTTGTTAATTAGAAATCGCATTAGGGTTTGATGTGATTTTCTAACTAACAATGCAGATGCTTACGTTGCACTCAGGTATGTTGTTCTCCTAAGCTTGCAATTTATTTAATGCTTTCCTGGGTGTTAATTTGGTGGTTTGCGCACCCGCATGAACACCTCACATGTTAGTGACTAAGTTGAAATGGATCCAAACTGCTTGCCAAAACATTTTTTTTAAAAGAAAAGGTACCGAAAGGGCGTTAGACTAGATCTAGCGTAATCAAGTCCCCGGGCTTAGAATCTCTGGTTCGTAGAAATAAAGCATATCTCCCTATGTTTTATTTAGGTTTCTAATCGACCTACCGTAAATTGATTAGTGGCGACTCCAAGCATGAAAATATTTGCATGTTAAGAACTTAAACCCTAAGTTGCGAATTGGTAGGGCTTGGGAGGGTCCGAGTTAAGATTAGTCTTAATAATCCATTAGCAAAAAAAAAATGAAAATTTTTTTTAGGGTCGCGACAGCTTGGCGACTCCGCTGGGGAATTGAGTTAAAACTCTTAGTGGACTTAGGCCAATTTTTCATTTCAAAAATAATTTTTGTTTGGCAACGAGGATCCCAGGTACGTCCCTAACATTTAATGTGTTAAATGTTCTTGCAGTATGAGAGGTATAAGGGGAAGCGTGATTGTTAATCCTTGTTTTGCAGGGAGGTGGTTGAATGTATGGTTTAATTTATGCACGAAGCGCTGTTTGATATAACCTGCTGTGCATGCCTTACATTTACACTACACCGCACACACTACCCGCTACCGGACCTGGGTGGCATAGGTTTAAGATGGTACTGAGATAGTGGATACCCCGACCAAAACCATGTGGTACGGGTCGCCTTCCTTGGTCCCGAAATTTTCTTTCAAGGTGTCATTGAATACCCACCACGGTTGTATCCCACTCAACCCGGGTCGGCTCTTTGACTAAGCCGGAGTCAGGGGAATCCTAGCCTAACCACCACCATGACTGGTTTAGCTCGGTAATCCTCGCATCTCCATTTTGCAAGCCAGAGTCAAGGTAGAAATCGAACCTCACATTTCATGCGCATGTCTATGTGATTACCATTTTCCTATCCGGTGAAGTAAGTGTTTCTGAACCTTTATCTCGCAATTTATTTATGTTTCGTTCTTTTCCTTGGTCGGTCCATGATAGGTCTAGGTCGATCATAATTTTTGAAAGTAATAATCATTGAATTTATTTTTTTTCAAAGGGAAAGAAAAAGAAAACAAAAGGATAAAGCTTTGAAAACAATTACTTTCAATTCTTATCATTATTTTCCTAGGTATGTCATAAGTCATTATTTCCTAAGAAATGTGCCATCATTTTCACAAATGCATGGAGTAATGAAAAATGTCATGGAAAATGGGAATAAAAAAGGACGATTAGACTGAGTCATGGACCGATCGTTTTGAGGACGCATACTTACCATGCTCTATCTTCAAATTAGGTAACTACGGACCGATCACGATCACCTATTCGTACACGGTCAAGAGCTAGAATGGCCGATCAAACTGAGTTGCAGGAGCGTATTGTCGGTATGGAAGACCAGATCAAGCAACTTGCCGTCGCAATGCAGCAAATGACCGCTGAGATCAAGGCTCTTCGGTCGATCCCTGTTCCAGCACCCCCTGAAGCATCAGTCCCGAAGCATACAGGTGGAAAGAATGTTGACGTCGTGGAAGATGATGATATGGCTGAGTTAGAAGATGACCCCGTCCAGATTGTCGTCAACAAACCCAAGCCTGATGAACGAGTCAATAAGCTAGAGGAGAGAGTTAAGCAGTTAGAAGGTTCGCAGGATTCACCCTCAATTGATCTGTCCATGTACTCACAGATCAAGATCCCAAAGAAATTCAAGATGCCGGACTTTGACAAGTACAATGGTTCTACGTGCCTAAAAGCCCACCTGCAGTTGTACTACGTGCAAATGACCTCGTACGTTGACGACGAGCTTCTAATGATCCATGCATTTCAAGCGAGCTTGACCGGCCCTGCGCTGCACTGGTACCTCATGAAGAAGATCAATAGCCTCAAAACCTGGAAGGAGGCTAGTGAGGCATTCCTGAAGCAATACCGGTTCATAACAGACATCACTCCTACCCGTGATGATCTTGAGCGTGCTCAAATGAAGAAGACCGAGTCTTTCAAAGACTATGCCATCAGATGGAGGAATGTAGCCGCTCAGGTCGTCCCCGAACCCATAGACAGTGAGTTGAAGAGGATGTTAGTGAAGACTCTCCCATACGAGTACCGTAATCGAATGGTGGCCATTCCGGCCGACAACTTCAACCAACTCATCCCCATAGGCGAACAGATCGAGATAGGGCTGAAGGATGGCTGGTTTGTGGAGCCGTCTTCCTCAACCAAGAGATTCAGTGTAAGGAAGGAGAAAGAACGGGCAGTTGAAGTGAATGTGACGTATAACCAACCGAGCCGGCGGAACACTAACCCAGCCCCGGCAATTCAAGTCGCAGAAGCTCAGCAACAAAGCATGGATCGTCAACCTTTCCAAAGGAGGAACAACAGGAGGCAATTCACCCCCCTCCCCGGATCGTTGTCTCAAGTATTGGCAGTGCTCCAGAAGAAAGGCTTGCTTACTACCGAGCCAAAACGGCCCAATCCTGAGCAGTTCTATAGCTTCGACCCATCGAAGAAATGCGACTATCACACCGGCGAGGTCCGACACTCAACCGACAATTGCTCTATCCTCAAGCATCGAATCCAAAACCTCATTGACACGAAGGCGTTCTCATTCCAACCCGCCAAGCCAAATGTTCAGAGTAACCCGCTCCCTGATCACGCGGGTAATGTGAATGCCATATTCAGTTTTAATGCTGACCGAATCAAGAATGTCAAGGTGTACATTACTGAGGTCTACAGTGAGTTGGTGAAAGCCGGGTATTACCCGAGTAATGAAGTCCTTCCCCTGGCTATCATGAGACAAAGAATCTCAGCAATGATAGAAGCAGGGATGATTGTTTATGCCGACCACACAGGTATCGTTTCTACTATCTCCGAGGTCGTCATTAACTGGGACGAGGAGTTCGCTACATTAAATGCCGGGAAGGACAAGCTCGATCCTTTGCCTGAAGACATGCCTCCGCTCGAAGATACGACCGATGATGAAGAGATTGTAGAGAGCATGCTTAAAGCTGATGAAGGAAAAGAAGTGATCGACACTTTGGGGCAACCAAGTGGCAAGTTCGATTATTATGTAAAGTACTCGGCGTCCCCGAGCTTCTATGTTGATCCCCGGGATATTGTCCCTGACGGATGGGGAGGTATGGATGATCCAACGCCTTTAAAGACAGAAGACCCTGATGATGCAATCGAAGGAATCACTGCCCTGTTCGATGACGTATTCATCGGAGCTATCGAAGAAGGACCGTTAGAGGGAATGGGCACAGGCCCACAAGAGTAAAACTTTTACTTTTCCGCACCCTCCCCTGCGTGGGAATTTTTATTGCTTTCTAGGATTCGCCCCGTCTCGGGCGCTGTTTTCATTTCCGTTTCTAGGTTTTGATTGTTGCAATTTCCATTCAATAAATGTAATTCATCTTGAGATAATCAATGAAATTACAATTTATTTTCATTTTTGAGGGCATGTTGAGGTATATCAAACCAGCCCGGTGATGATATCCAACCGATAAAAGAAAATATAGTTCAAGGAGAATTCTGAGGCCTGGGCTTCTTCATGCTTCCTCGTGTTAAAACCTTTTCGAAATGAATTTCAGAAAAAGAAAAAACGCAAAAAAAATTAATTACAAAAATTTTACAAATAAAGAAATGTGCAATGTTAGCCCTGTTTGTCCTTCTGAATCCACTACTTTATATTTTAGGGGCAATCTTGTGGCACGTGAGGGTACGGGAACGGTCCAATCCGATGAATTATGCTTTGCCGAACCTGATCCCAATGATGCCGGCGAACTCGATGATTCCTCAGATATTCAGCGCGATTTAGAACGACATGAAAAGCCCAAAGTCCTGACGGTAGATCAAACTATCACCGTCAACCTGAGTGATTCCGGAGAAGCCAAGGAGGTGAAGATAGGGGCAGCCCTTCCCAAAGGTGAAGCGAGACGCTTGGTCCAGTTGCTGAGAGATTACCAGGATATCTTTGCCTGGTCATACGCCGATATGCCGGGTTTAGACTCTTCTATTGTAGAGCATGGCTTGCCTACTAATCCCAGCATGCCACCCAAGAAACAGAGGCTACGGAGAACCAAACCTGAGCTTTCGAAGAAGATAGAAGAAGAAGTCATGAAGCTCTTGAAAGTGGGATTCATCGAAGCCACCCAATACCCTACCTGGGTGGCCAACATCATGCCAGTCATGAAGAAGGATGGCCGAGTTCGGGTTTGCATCGACTATCGCGACCTGAACAAGGCTAGCCCTAAAGACGATTTCTCATTACCGCACATAGACATTCTGGTAGACAGTACTGCCGGATTCGAACTGTTTTCCTTCATGGATGGTTTCTCAGGCTATAATCAGATAAGAATGAAAGACAGTGATAAGGAGAAAACAGCCTTCATCACTCCTTGGGGAACATTCCATTATAAGGTCATGCCTTTTGGTCTTAAAAATGCCGAGGCAACATATCAACGGGCGATGGTGACTCTTTTCCATGACATGATGCATAAGGAGATCGAGATCTATGTTGATGACATGATTGCCAAGTCTCGACCCGGAGAGAGTCATGTTGATACCCTGAAGAAGTTGTTCGACCGACTCCGTGAATTTAAACTCCGTCTCAATCCAGCCAAGTGCATATTTGGAGCAACGTCGGGCAAATTACTCGGGTTCGTAGTAAGCAGTAAGGGCATTGAAGTCGATCCCTCCAAGATGAAGGCCATATGTGAGCTACAACCCCCATCGACAGTGAAAGAAGTACGGAGCCTCCTAGGTAGATTGAATTACATAGCCCGTTTCATTTCCCAGCTTTCCGAAACTGCTAAACCGTTCTTCAGACTTCTAAAGAAGAATGCTCAAGTGGAGTGGGACGATAATTGCCACGAAGCGTTTAATGAATTGAAGTAGTACCTGATGAAACCACCAGTGCTAGTCCCGCCAATCCCGAGGCAGCCTTTGATCCTCTATCTCACGATTCATAGCGAGTCCCTAGGAGCGATATTAGCCCAGAAAAGTTCTGAAGATGGAAAGGAGCGAGCCATTTATTACTTGAGTAAGAAGTTCACCATCTCGGAGTTGAATTATTCTGAAGCCGAGAAGACTTGTGCTGCACTAGTATGGGTGCTCCATAGGCTGAGACAGTATACGCTGCATCACCAGACTCTCCTGGTGACTGAGAATGATCCCATCAAGTATTTACTTGATCAACCGGCCTTGGTAGGGAAATTGGCCAAATGGCAGATTCTAATTTCAGAATTTGATGTCCAGATGATGCCACAGAAGTCAGTCAAAGGCCGAGTAATTGTTGATGTGTTAGCTGAAAATCCTGGAATCTCGAATGATGATAGTTATTCCCCAGAAGATCGCATTCTGGTGATAAAGGAAGACACCTGGACCATGTTCTTCGATGGAGCCGTGAACTTAGCTGGTTCCGGCATCGGGGCAGTCTTAATATCCCCAGATGGGCAACATTATCCAGTAGCAGCAAAGTTGGTGTTCCCGTGTATCAACAACATAGCCGAGTACGAAGCTTGCATCCTCGGACTTCAAGCAGCAGTGGAAATGGGGATAACCAAGTTGAAAGTCTTTGGTGATTCCGCTTTGATTATTCTCCAAACTGTAGGAGAATGGAATACGAGAGACACCAAGCTAGTGCCGTATCATGAATACCTCGAAGAAATCATAAAGAAATTCGAAGACATTTCCTTCGAGTACTTGTCGAGATCCCATAATCAGTTCGCTGATGTGCTAGCTACGTTATCTTCCATGCTGCAAGTGACCGGTGGAGTAGAGGTAGAACCCTTGAAGATCGAAGTCCTAACAAAATCGGCTAACTGTATAGTTGTGACCGAAGAACCCGATGAAAAGCCATGGTATTACGATATCATGAACTATATCCAGAGACAAGAATTTCCTGAGGGAAGCACTCCAGCCGACAGGAAGTACATAATGAAAATGGCTTCGAAATTCTTTGTCAGTGGTGAAAAGCTGTACAAGAGATCCTACGATTTAATTCTGCTGAGGTGTGTGAACGCAGCTAAAGCTACTAAGATCATGCAAGAAGTACACGAAGGGATATGTGGTCCACACATGAATGGCCATATGCTAGCAAAGAAGATCATGAGATTGGGCTATTATTGGCTCAGTCTTGAAAGTGATTGTATCCAACATGTTTGGAGATGCCATCGCTGTCAGGTCCACGGGGATAAGATAAATGTTCCCCCCACAGAGTTACATCAGTTATCCGAGCCATGGCCTTTTTCGATGTGGGGCATCGATGTGATTGGCCTAATCAATCCCAAGGCGTCGAATGAACACCGTTTTATCTTGGTTGCAATTGATTATTTCACCAAGTGGATCGAAGCCGCGTCTTATGCCAATGTTACTGCGAAGAATGTTGTAAGATTCATCAGGCGAGACATAATCGCTCGTTATGGTGTCCCTGAGGCTATTGTCACCGATAATGGGACAAACTTGAATAATAAGTTCATGGATCAGTTATTCAACGAGTTCAAGATCCGACATCTGAATTCATCTCCCTATCATCCACAGATGAATGGAGCAGTGGAAGCCGCTAACAAGAACATCAAGAAGATCCTGGCCAAGACAGCTGAAAACTACCGTGATTGGCACGAAAGATTGCCATTTGCACTAATGGCATATCGGACTTCCATCCGAACCTCTGTCGGTGCAACCCCTTTTTCGTTGGTGTATGGCATGGAAGCAGTCCTGCCTGTCGAAGTGGAGATCCCTTCCCTGCGTGTTTTATCCCAAGTGGAGTTATCTGAAGCGGAATGGAAGCAACAAAGACATGAGCAGTTGAACCTGATTGATGAAAAGCGGCTAAGAGCCATTTGCCATGGTCAAACCTATCAGCAGAGGATAGCTAGATCTTTCAACTAAAAGGTGCGTCCAAGATACTTCGAGGTAAATGATCTAGTCCTGAGGAAGGTGCTGCCAATCTTTCCCGTTTCCGGAGGTAAATTTGCTCCAAACTACATAGGTCCATATGTAGTTAAGAAGGTACTTCCCGGAGGTGCCCTGATTCTCGCAGAAATGGATGGCCGTGAGTTCTCCAATCCTGTTAATTCCGATGCTGTAAAGATGTATTATCCATGATAAAACCTGTCATTTTGCAGCAAAAGTTTTCCAATGTTTGGCTCTATACCTTTGAATTGCAAATATTTCAATGGTGAATAAATGATTTCAATCAATTTTGAGATGAAATGTGTGCATTGGCTTTAATTTCTGCATGGTTATTTTGTTAATTAGTATTGTCGACTTCAAAGGGGGAAGTCTATTTAGACAATCTAATAACTCATGTGAAATGACTTGAACGTGTCGAATGAGGTACATCGGGATGATGAAAGGCAAGCCTTATCCTATACACAGTCCTATGTACTAATCCCCAGTGAGTTGAAAAAAAATTCCATGTCTACAAGGCAAAGAGTTCTCTCGCAAAAGATATGGCGACCGAAATGACAAGAGGCATTTCATTTTTCTATCCCAAACACTACAGGTTATCCATTGTTCAACCTCTTTGAGCCTAAACATTTGGAGATATTCTTTCAAATTACCCCTGTCAAGAACCACCCTTCATCGGGGCAAACTGGAGGTAAATCAGTGTCATATGGTGAAAAATGTGTAGAAATTTTCTTGCTCTCACTTGCATCGATCTTTGAGTATTGCTTTTTCAGATGAATTCATGCGAAAGTTCAAGTGCCTTAGGATGACGAAGAGCATTTCTTTCTCTATCCTATATACATTTTATCCTTTGCTAAGCCCAATTGAGCCTGCAAATTCGTTTCATATAAACCCGGTTGGTGATCATCCCCCACACTGGGGCAAGGCAAAGGTCATCATTTGTTCAAGCAGAGTATCAGGAGTGTCGACTGAAGATGAGAGGCTTTTGAGTTCAAACAATGACAAGTCATTCAGTCAGATATAGTTGGCTAGTATTTTCATTGTGAGAAGCAAATGTCGAAAAAAAAGAAGAAGAAGAAAGGGCAAGAAAAAGCAGTGTGCCTGGTAAAAGTAAGGCCAATGCCCAATAAAAATGTCAGGATATAACACGTCAGAATCCCCAGTCGAGAAGTCTCAAAGGAATCAAGTGATGAACTCTAGAAGCCAATAGGACATTTACTGAGGAGACAATCTCTGGTGAAGAAGAAAAGCGGTGACAATGTCAAGATGATCACCAACCTATTCACCCCAATCATACACATTTTGAGCCTAATGATCTATTCATTTCTCAACCCATAAACTTAGCCTACGTTACGTCCCTTGCAAAGTCTCTTCAGATTATGGCACTTGAACTAACGTAGAGTTTCAGATGTTTATAAGCTTAGCTCGAAGAAGTGCGAGCAAGTCCATTTCTATCTCATTTTGCAGGTTCTTGGCTTGTAAACCCGAAGACAATTGCAGAGTATTTTCCTTCAACAGCCTCGACTCGAAGAGTCCCCTTTGTTAAGCCGTTGACCAAGCCCACGTTACAGTCCTTGCAAAGACCTCTTAGATTAGTAAGGTCGTACCGATTGCGAGAATACTCGGACCCTTGTCAACATGACGATGGTGAGATAGAGAGATTCTCAATAAATCAGCTTTTTCGGTGAGAATGAGAGAAAGCCCTTTCGGAACGGAGTTTGTAATGCCGATTTGACAAAACCATCGTGCATAAAAACCAGTTGAATTCATAGTGTATGTGTATATGTGTGCGAGTGCATATTACATGTTGCTTAAAACCGTGTCTAGCAGGAGATACACCTTCAGAGTTAGAGATATCACCAGGTAAGTATATCTCTATCCCTTGGACGTCTATGACTATCCAGGTATCCCTAACCTATTCGAGCAATCGTCAGGTCCCTATATTGAATCAATTTGTTATCATCTCTAGATGCCTTTGAAGATGTTCAGGTGTCTATTGATCAAGCCTTTTCAGGTGCCCCTGATGATGCCCAGGTACTCTGACAAGGAACCCTCGAACATTCGGGCTAGCCCCGTTGTTCACCAAAATCATTGTTTTCGTACAATTTCGAGAAGATTCCCCCGTGAGACACCTATGGAGATGTATAGGTGCCGCGGTTAAATCTTTATGAATACCTATGGAGATGTATAGGTATCTTAAAGGTCGGAATTTTTCTCTAATCTCAAGTATTCCCCTGTTACTCACCTATGAGTCAAGGATATAGGTGAAGCGGCCAAATCTTTACAAGTATCTATGGAGATGTATAGATATCTTGTAAAGGTCGGAATCCTTCTTTAATCTCGAGATATTCCCCCGTGACGTGTCTATGAGTCAAGGATATAGACGCAGCGGCCAAATCTTTATAAGTACTTATGGAGATGTATAAGTATCTTATAAAGGTCGGAATATTCTCCCATCCCGGATGTTCCCCCGCTACTCACCTATGAGTCAAGGATATAGGTGAAGCGGCCAAATATTTATGAATACCTATGGAGATGTATAGGTATCTTAAAGGTCGGAATATTCTTCAACCCCAGGTGTTCCCCCGCTACTCACTTATGAGTCAAGGATATAGGTGAAGCGGCCAAATCCTTATGAATACCTATGGAGATGTATAGGTATCTTATAAGGGTCGGAATATCCTCTTGAGTTCCCCCGTGACGCACCTATGAGTCAAGGATATAGGCGCAGCGGCCAAATCTTTACAAATACCTATGGAGATGTATAGGTAGTTTGTAAAGGTCGGAACGTTTTTACATTTTTATTTTACGTCGAGCTTTCTTCGTGTGTTTTGACTTAATTGCAGATCACCGAAGTTCATCAACAGTGTGTCAGGCAATACCTATGGGACTGAGCTCAGATATTTGCCAAACAACATACAAAGTTTGAGTCGTGCCTCGAATTGCATTATCTCGCACCAGTCAGGTAAGTAATTCCAGGTATGTTTTCCTTTCATGTCAGCATGCATAATTTCTTAATGCATTAAAAAATGGGACTCATAATCCCGACAAAAACAACATTCATTGCATTTGCATAGTTGAAATTTAGGTATCATTTAGTCTTTAAATGCAACCTCTACGAGCTCACCTTCAAAGAGGGGCAGCTGTTGACACCTAAATTTTACCGAACATTTAGTTTAATTTGCATAGAAAATTAGGGATTAAATTTTAACCCCTAAACAAAAATATTTAAATTGCATAACATATAGTTTAGGTTCATTTTAGTTTAATTGCATTTTTTGCATTGGATTGGCGATGGCGAACGGGTTTAAATTTCATCGAACAAGACTCGGCACGTTCGGAATGCAAGGGCCGGGAATTTCAAGACGAACGGGCTCGGTCGTTTTAATTTGAGCTTAATTCAGCCCATTATGTTTTGAGCTCAATTCAGCCCAAGTTAATTCAGCCCATTTAATTTAATTAGACCTAAGCTCAAGCCTAAGCCCATTAGGACATTAAACCCATTTAATTTGACCTAGATTAGTCTATATAAACATGCTTTAGGTCAGAATTTTGGAGAGGACACAATTCAGATCTGAAATTTTTGAGAAAAAGGAGAGTGGAGACCGGTGTGCCGTTCACCTCGACGCCACCGCGCCGGAGGATCGCCCCCACCGCCCCTCCGCGCGTCTCCTGCAGCCACGCCGGAGCACGCCACATCGCCATCCGCCACGACATCACGCGACGCTTGTAACAGCGCGTCGCCCGTTGCCATGCCACCATCTCCTACGCTGAACGACGCCTCCACAGCCTTGAAACGAAGCCACGACGATCGCTGCTGTTCACTGCCGTTCCTGAGCTGATTCGTGGCTGATCAACGTGGAGGTAGAGTCACGCCCAAATTAGGAAGAAGTCAGCGCTCCAGTGAGAGTCTTCGCTGCTGCTGCCTCCCCGACGACATCACCTGCAAATCACCGTCACCAGCTTCACGGTGATCCAGTCCTCGACGAAGGCCCGCGTCATTCCTACACCACCACGACGAGCTGGCAGCAGTGGACAGCTTCAGCGAATCCAGCGACAATCCCACGCAGAAGACGCCAAGGGAAGAGAACCAGCCAAGTCAGAATCTTCAGTTGAGAGTTCACCCACGTTGACTGGTCCCTCGTGACTTTCGTTGATCTGCACGAGCTTCCCCCCCTCGCTGCAACAGTACCATGCAGAATATATAGGCCACATACAGAGACGAGTTCCAGCCCACGTTGCTTGCTGACTTGCCATCGCCTGACGATATTGCATTCGTTGCATCCTGTTTGAGTGACGTCGCTGCTGTTGTTGTTGTCTCGGATCATCGAGCCACTTTTTGGCCGTGACGCGCTACCCTCAACGATCGACAAGCCTCCCCGGTGCTGCTGTGTTGCTCGCCAACCTGACCGACATTGCAAATCTTCAGCAACGGCCACACCAACGACCAGCCACGAGGCCACCGCGACGTCCAGATTGTATAGCTGAGAAGTCCACATCACCACAGTGAGCTCGTCGAGCACACCGTAAGCCCATCGAGAGCCATCATCCGTCGAGGCTCGAGATCTGCAATCCCGATCCGCGAGCGACGTTGTCATCGCCGATCCGTTTGTCACAACCCATCGCCGATCGTCCCGTCGTAGGTGAAGCAGCCCTGCCGGTGTCAACATTGCCATCCCGATGCCGTGAGCCCCCACCGGTGCTGCCGTGTCTCACCGTCGTCGTCGCCGTTCGTCCCGTCCCGATCCGCAAATCGAAGCTCATCCCGAGACGATTCAAAGTTGGAAATTATCCAAATTAGGTAAGATTATTATCCATTATATTTTCAAAATATCTAATTTCCTAGTTTGAATTGTTTGGAATATTGCATATATATCCGGTAGATATGGATAATGTTTGATATATCCGGAATGTTTGAAATATTCAAATTAGGAAAATTTCCTAATTTAGCAACGTATCTGGACGACTATTTGACCTTAACCCTAAGGTTCGATACGCGGCGATACGGGAAATTATCATTCTATCCATAATCACTTGGATACGATGATAAATTTCATTAGCTTTCCAAATTTGAATGATCGACTTTCCGTCGATATCTATAACTCTATAGATATGACCGATAGTTCGATTTTTGTGCCTAATCCGAGTTTGAAACAAATTTGGCGGATCGCGTGGTTGATTTGAAAGTGGTTGCTATCCATGTTTAAATTGTTTTCTTTCTTTTTCAAATAAAACAGAAAATTCAAAGAAAAATATCATTTAGATTTGAATTAGAATTTTGCATGTTTAGGAATTTTTGAATATATCCCGAAGGATGAGATAAGTATTTAATTTAAATTAGGACTTAAGGTGGCATGTTTCCTAATTTAAATTAGGTATTGTTTTAATCCTAACATATTATTCACGTTATTTTATTTTTCCGAATTTTCATAAAAACCCCAAAAAAATGGTGAATTGTTTCATGTTTTACTAGGATAGATTGCATTTTAATATAAGTAATTTATAATTTCGAAATTTTAATAAAAAATCCCAAAAAGAAATCATTCTAGGGTAGATTAAGTCATCATAGATTGGATGTTAACTGAGGTATTTTTGAATTCCGAATTTTAATAAAAAAATACCAAAAAGAGAAGTCATTAGGTTGCATGTTAATTTAGGCATATTTTAATTCCGAATTTCATGATTAAAAAATACAAAAAGATAAATTATTTGCACGTCATTAGAATTAGGTCACGTCGTCGCATGTCATATAGTTTGCATGTTAGGTTGCATTAATTCGCATGTCATTTTTGCATGTCATTGCATGTAGACTAGCTTTTATTTAAAAAAGTGAAAATCCAAAAAAAAATTGAATGAATTGCTTTGTTAATTAGAAATCATATTAGGGTTTGATGTGATTTTCTAACTAACAATGCAGATGCTTACGTTGCACTCAGGTATGTTGTTCTCCTAAGCTTGCAATTTATTTAATGCTTTCCTGGGTGTTAATTTAGTGGTTTGCGCACCCGCATGAACACCTCACATGTTAGTGACTAAGTTGAAATGGATCCAAACTGCCTGCCAAAACAGTTTTTTTGAAAAGAAAAGGTACCGAAAGGGCGTTAGACTAGATCTAGCGTAATCAAGTCCCCGGGCTTAGAATCTCTGGTTCGCAGAAATAAAGCATATCTCCCTATGTTTTTTTTAGGTTTCTAATCGACCTACCGTAAATTGATTAGTGGCGACTCCAACAATGAAAACATTTGCATGTTAAAAACTTAAACCCTAAGTTGCGAATTGGTAGGGCTTGGGAGGGTCCGAGTTAAGATTAGTCTTAATAATCCATTAGCCCAAAAAAAATGAAAATTTTTTTAGGGTCGCGACAAATACCTTGATGGCAAATGTCGGGAGAATGTTGATGGAGTACTAAGTGGAATTAGAGGTGGATTGGAGGCCGGAATGAGGTGATTTAGTGGCTGTTCACATCGGAACTTATTAGCCGATTATCGGCAAGTTTGAGAATTGGCTTGATTAGGGTGCCAGGATTGCCGGGGTGATTGGATTGGTTATTGATTTACTCAACTGTGATGATTAGAAATTACCATGTTGCATGCTTGTGTGGCCGACCATTGTGGGGTGCGATTGATTATTGATTTAAACGGAAATCATGATGCCCGAGTACGTTGCAAGTGCCAATTATGTGTGTGGTGCCCCCACGGTATTAATGGGCCAGTTAAGTATGCGACATGAATTGTTCGAGCATGAATTCGTGGCGTTGAACTGTATTATACGTTGTGGAACGATATGTTCATTGTACATCGCACCATCATTCGTGTGCTAAATTTGCATGGCCACGCATAATGTCTGCTGAATATGAGGCTTGTGTCGAAATTGTGCGATAATGCATGTTTGTCATGGATATGTGATCACCTAATTATACCCTGATGCGTTTTACGCAGGGCTCAGATAAAATTGGATGTGTGAATGTGTGATCACCTTTCGCCCTGATGCGTGTTACGCGGGGTGTGCCGTCCTCATGCACTTTGTAGCAGGACGATGCCCGGTTCGTCCGGAAGACGACCAACCTGATGCGTTTTACGCGGGCTCTGGTTCGTAAGGAGATCGGTGTTGTGCCTCATGTACTTTGTAGCAGGCTAGAGACACTGGACCGAGGACGTGTTTACGCTGGCCACGGAGTGTTGTGAAAAAGGAAAGGAAATTTATGCGTCCCTACCAGGATTGCAGTAAACAATAATTGAACATTTACATGCATTTAAATGCCTGGGCCAGTGTGCGAGTATGTACGATTCGGTGATTCGCATGCGAGACTGACACTCAAAATTATGAGCATGCGTATGACGCACGTGTGACTGGGAGTGCCGCGTATGTGACGTGATATTATTGGTTTATCTAACCTGCAAGGTCATTGAGAATATCGATTTGGGCCTAAGGGCCTAAGTCATCTTTGTGTGTGATTTTGTTTACCGTCAGGAGATGCATGTTGGCCTAATTTAGGTTTAGGGGTTTTTCACTCGCTAAGAAGTGTCTCACGGTTCTTATAACCCAACCTTTCAGACCCATGTCCGTGATGATGCCGGATGCTCCAGTGCGTTTTGGGATCCCTATTGAGTTCGAGCATACTATGACCGTACACCCCATAGGGACTGGGGAGATGTATATTATGCATTATTCTCTAATAGGAGTAGATGTAGGTACGACACATTTTGAGACCCATGAGTATGTAGCGTGGTGCTTTCGCGATCGTTTTGGAGTCAAATATGGACCTCTCCGTACTATGAATGTCCCGTTTAACGTAGCGGGTGAGTTGGATCCGCAGTGTCCGGATGGTGACGTTATGGATTCTGACATGGGTTCGGAGTGGAGTATGGGTTCTAACGGTGCATTCGAGGCTGTCGAGGATGAGGTGCTAGGAGGAGTAGACTATGAGCCAGTAGTAGTGAACCCGGTTTTGGAGCCGATGGATGTTGACGAAACCGAGCCGATGGATACCGAAGAGTCCGAGGAGGAGAATTCCAGCGAGCACTCAGAGTTACCGGAGAGTTCATCAGAGTCTGCCGACTTCGATCCAGACTGGGCGCCCTAGGCTAGACTTGACCATGTTTTGCGAGGGTAGACACCTTTTTGAATTATAACCCTCTTTTCTTTTTGTAGTTGACCCTCCTAGCCACTTATTTCTTTGTGTCGAAATTGTGCGAGAATGCGTGTTTGCCATGGATATGTGATCACCTAATTATACCCTGATGCGTTTTACGCAGGGCTCAGATAAAATTGGATGTGTGAATGTGTGATCACCTTTCGCCCTGATGCGTGTTACGCGGGGTGTACCGTCCTCATGCACTTTGTAGCAAGACGATGCCCGATTCGTCCGGAAGACAACCAACCTGATGCGTTTTACGCGGGCTCTGGTTCGTAAGGAGATCGGTGTTGTGACTCATGCACTTTGTAGCAGGCTAGAGACACTGGGCCGGGGGCGTGTTTATGCTGGCCACGGAGTGTTGTGAAAAAGGAAAGGAAATTTATGCGTCCCTACCAGGATTGCAGTAAACAATAATTGAACATTTACATGCATTTAAATGCCTGGGCCAGTGTGCGAGTATGTACGATTCGGTGATTCGCATGCGAGACTGACACTCAAAATCATGAGCATGCGTATGACGCATGTGTGACTGGGAGTGCCGCGTATGTGACGTGATATAATTGGTTTATCTAACCTGTAGGGTCATTGAGAATACCGATTTGGGCCTAAGTCATCTTTGTGTGTGATTTTGTTTACCATCAGGAGATGCATGTTAGCCTAATTTACGTTTAGGGGTTTTTCACTCGTTGAGAAGTGTCTCACGGTTCTTATAACCCAACCTTTCAGACCCACGTCCATGACGATGCCGGATGCTCCAGTGCGTTTTGGGATCCCTATTGAGTTCGAGCATACTATGACCGTACACCCCATAGAGAATGGGGAGATGTATATTATGCATTATTCTCTAATAGGAGTAGATGTAGGTACGACACATTCTGAGACCCATGAGTATGTAGCGTGGTGCTTTCGCGATCATTTTGGAGTCGAATAGGACCTCTCCATACTATGGATGTCCCATTTAATGTAGCGGGTGAGTTGGATCTGCAGTGTCCGGATGGTGACGTTATGAATTCTGACATGGGTTCGGAGTGGAGTATGGGTTCTAACGGTGCGTTCGAGGCTATCAAGGATGAGGTGCTAGGAGGAGTAGACTATGAGCCAGTAGTAGTGAACCCGATTTTGGAGCCGATAGATGTTGACGAAGCCGAGCCGATGGATACCGAATGTTGACACCTAAATTTCAGCGTATCATTTAGTGGTTAATTGCATAAGAAATTAGGGATTAAATTTTTAATCCCTAAACAAAAATATTAAAATTGCATGAGCATATAGTTTAAATTCATTTAGATTAATTGCATTCCACATCGAATCGGCGGTGGCAAGCGAATTTAAAATTCATCGAACAAGATTCGGCTCCCTCGGAAAGGCAAGGGCCGGAAAGTACAAGTTGAACGGGCTTGGTTGTTTTAATTTGAGCTTAAATCAGTCCATCAAACTTAATTAAATAAGAGCTCACATTAATTCAGCCCACTTAGAATTTAATTAAAATTAGAGCTTAAGCCCAAACCTAAGCCCATTAGGACTAGAAAGCCCGATTAATTGACCTAGGTTAACATTATAAATATATCGTTATACCTCATAACCTAGGGGGCTCTCTGATAATTTCAGAAATCAATTTTAGAGAGAGACTCAGAGAATTTTCGGAGAATGAAATTTTTCGGAGAGGTCGGAGGCTGGTCTTTTGGTCTTGACTTCACGTGAGAAAGAAAAGAACAGAGGGGGCTGGTCTTCTTCACGTGAAAATTCTTCACGTTCTTCACCAAGAGAAGAAAGCCAAAGAGGAAGAATTCACGCTCCAGAGAGCTTGCGGAGAAGAAAGCCAAAGGAAAAGTCAAAGGGGGTGGCTGAGAACATTCAAAAGACAAGGCCACGAAAAAAAAGAGCAAAAACAGAGAAGAGGGGACGTGCGTGAAGTCTTCTCTATCCAGGACGCTTCAAGACTTCCATGCACAATACGTAGATTCACATGTAGGGATACAAGACTTACATAAGTGAGGTCAGTCAAGCATCCACAGCAACCACCAAGGAGTCCAGATTGTTTACATGTTGACTAGTGAAGTCAACAATCTTGTGTAAACTGCAGACCACGTCCAGTAGCCTCCGATCGTGTCCAGATCGCTTGAGGAGCTCTCAACAGCCGCAACAATTCGAGCAACGACCAGCCACCATAGCCGGTTGAACATCCAAGCCATCGTTCGTCGAGGGATACGGAGAACACCCTCCGAACAGCCGCGCCCGCCGTGCCGTCGCCGTTGTCACTTCCGGACACCCTTGTCCCGACGCCGCCGTGAACCCCACCGGTGCCGTGTCTCGCCATCGCCCGTCGCCGTTCGTCGTTGTCCCGATCCCGATCCGAGCCCGATCCACCGGTGATCCAAATTTGGAAATATTTTCAAGGTAAGTGGATATATTCTGAATATTCTTTTCAAATATTTAATTTCCTAATTTGCATGTTTGAATATTTCGTGAATATCACGTGAATATTTAGATATCTTAAAATAATGTTCGATATATCCGCGATATTTGAGAATATTCAAATTAGGAAAATTTCCTAATTTAGCAACGTATCTGGACGACTATCCGACCTTATCCCTAAGGTACGATACGCGGCGATACGGAATTTTATTATCCTATCCATAACTATTTGGATACGATGATGAAATTTATCTGCTTTCCAAATTTGAACGATCGACTTTCCGTTGATATCTATAACCCTATAGATATGACCGATAGTTTGATTTTTGTGCCTAATCCGAGTTTGAAACGAATCTGGCGGATTGCGTGGATGGTTTGAATCGGTTGTTATCTTTGTTTGTTTAATCGTTTTTCTTTCCAAATAAACAGAAAAATTTTCAAAAAAAATATCATTTAGATTTAGCTTAGAATTGTGCATGTCTAGGAATTTTGAATACATCCCGAAGGATGAAATAAGTATTTAATTTAAATTGGGACTTAAGGTGGCATGTTTCCTAGCTTAAATTAGGTATTATTTTAATCCTAATGGATTATTCACATTATTTTATTATTCCGAATTTTAAACAAAAATCCCAAAAAGAAATCATGCTAGGGTAGATTAGGTCATCATAAAGTGCACGTTATTTTAGGCATTTTTATTATTCCGAATTTTAATAGAAAATACCAAAAAGAGAAGAATTAGGTTGCATGTTATTTTAGGCATTTTCATTAATTCCGAATTTCATTGAAAAATACCAAAAATATATCATTGCATCCGTCATTAGAATTAAGTCACGTCGTCGCAAGACATATAGTTTGCATGTTAAGTTGCATTAATTCGCTTGTCATTTTTGCACGTCATTGCATGTAGACTAGATTTCATCTAAATAAGTGAAAAATCAAAAAAGAGAAATTGAGTGATTGTTTGTTAACTAGAAATCATATTAGGGTGTTTGATGTGATTTTCTAGCTAACAATGCAGATGCTTGCGTTGGTTCGAGCTAAGTTGTTCTCCTAAGCTTGCAATTTATTTAATGCTTTCCTGGGTGTTAAATTGGTGGTTTGCGCACCCGCATGAACACCTCACATGTTAGTGACATAAGTTAAAATGGATCCAAACTGTCTGCCAAAATATTTTTGAAAAGAAAAGGTACTGAAAGGGCGTTAGACTAGATCTAGCGTAATCAAGTCCCCGAGCTTAGAATCTCTGGTTCGTAGGAATAAAACATATCTCCCTGTGTTTTATTTAGGTTTCTAATCGACCTACCGTAAATTGATTAGTGGCGACTCCAAGCATGAAAATATTTGCATGTTAAGAATTTAAACCCTAAGTTGCGATTTGGTAGGACTTGGGAGGGTCCGAATTAAGTTCAATCTTAATAATCCATTAGCCCGAGAAAATCGTAAAAAAAAAAATTTTAGGGTCGCGACACTGAAGAGTCCGAGGAGGAGAATTCTAGCGAGAACTTAGAGTTACCGGAGAGTTCATCAGAGTCCGCCGACTCCAATCCAGACTGGGCGCCCTAGGTTAGACTTGGCCATGTTTTGTGAGGGTAGACACCTTTTTGAATTATAGCCCTCTTTTCTTTTTGTAGTTGACCCTCCTAGCCACTTATTTCTTTTTGACCAATGGTAGCGGTTAACAGTACTCCTTTGTTACACCTTTCCTTTCTCTTACTGTTTAAATGGATATTGTAGGAATGTTTCTATGGTTTTATGGATGTGTAAGTTGTCTAAAGTTTTCCTTGTGTTGCTTCCCTGGTTCTCATTCTTGTTTTGTCCGGGTGTTATATTATTTCTTTTGTCGCTTCCGATTGTGCCATGATTGTGTTCTTGGGTTTCTGGGTCGGCGACGCCTTCCTGGGACGTCGCACCATATCGTCTTATGCGCGGGATATTGCGTGCCGTGGAGTTCGGAGCGTGACAACACAGGCAACACTCTCTCCCTTTGGAGTTCTCACGGTGGTCCTTGGCATCCATCCAACACCCGCTTCCTCCATCCGCGGCCGTCAAGATCAGATTTTTTAGAGAGAAAGGGAGAAAGAGAGAGATCGGCGGAATCCCTCACGACGCCGCATCGTCGCCGCCTAGACGTGCCCACCGTCGTTGCTCGGAGCCGCCTCACTGTCCACACTGCTATCCGCTGCAAGTCGCCGCCATCCGCCGCACGCCACAGCCTTTGCACCATCACGCCGTAACACCGTCACGCCGCTGCACTGCTCCCAGCGCCGTTGCACAACCGCGCCGCTGTCCCCGCAGCCGTAAACCGACGCCGTTCCCGATGCCGCGCCGACGCACCGCTAATCCGTAATCCTGATCTGCTGCAAATTCAAATTAGGAAAGAAATCTGCAAATCAGGTAATTATCCTATCCCGATTTAATTTGAATATTTTGTTACCTAATTTGTGCTTATTGATATCTAATTTTGCATATTTGAATAATAAGCATTATTCCAATTAGGATTTTATTTCCTTTTTTGAAACCTTGGATATCTGATCTTATCAAATTTAGATAGAATTTAGAATTTTCAAACTCCTTTGAATATATCCAAGATATTTGAGATATTAAAAAAATTGCTCTAGAATAGATTAATTTCTTTAGCTTAAAATTGCATGCTTAGATAATTGGCATTTTTAATTCCGAATTTCATTAAAAAGTACAAAAAATAATATGCTCGTCATTAGAAATAGGTCACGTCGTCGCATGACATATAGTTTGCATGTTAGGTTGCATTAATCGCATGTCAATTTTTGTACGTCATTACATATAGGTTAGCTTTCATTTAAATAAGTAAAAATAAAAAAAAGAAAATTTTTGCATCTTTGAACTCTAAGTCAGGATTTATCAAAATTGTCAAATTGAGTGTTTTTCTTGAAATTGGTACCGAAAGGGTGTTAGGGAATCTAGCGTAACCAAGTCCCCGGATCTTTAATTTCTTGTTCGCAGAAATAAAATGGTACTCCCGCTATTTTATTTAGGTTTCTAATCAACCTACCTTAAATGATTAGTGGCGACTCCCGTTGAAGATATTTGCATGCTCACAATTGGACTTAAGTTGCGATTTGGTAGAGTTTGGAAGAACTCGAGCTAGGTTAGTTAATTTAATTGATCTAGTAATCCATTAGCCTAAGATCGGAAAATCGATTTTTTTTAGGTCATGACAGGTCCTAGGCAAGCGATTTCCCTAGTCAAGGCGACCGAAGAAACGTTCGGGCCCTAGACAAGCAATTTCCCTCGTCAAGGCGATCGAAGATAGCTTTGAGTCCTAGACAAAGGAAATTCAGTCGAGACGACCAAAGATAGGTTCGAGTCCTCGATATATGATACCAACTATCTGAAATTACTCTACCCTTCAGCAAGGTAAGTAGCCCCAGGTATATTTTTATTTGCTTTAGCACGCATCATCTTATCGCATAAAAAATGGGACTCCCAGTCTCGATAAAAATAATATTCATTGAGCATGCATGGGCCAAATTTATGTGTCATTTTACCTTTGAACGTAAAATCTGCGAGCTCAATCTCTACAAGCTCACCTTCAAAGAGGGGCAGCTGTTGACACCTATTTTAGTTTGCCTAAAATTAATTACACAAAATTTAGGAGTTAATTTTCTTTAATTTCTAAAATAAAAAATATTTCTATCTAAGTGCATTGCATATAGAAATTTGGCACATTTGTATTAATAGGGTCTATTAGAACTTTAAAAAAAAAAATTCGAGTTGGGCCGGGTCGGGGCCAGGTCGACCCGGCCCTTTTTGTTTTCCTTCCCCCCCCCCCCGCATGGGCCCAGCCCGTCTTTCTTTTTTTTTCCTTTCTTTTTGTCGCGTGGGCTAGGCCTGGCCCGACCCAGCCCCTTCCTCTTCCTTCTTCCCCCCCGCCGCCTGTCACTCTCCTTCCCCCGTTTACCCTTGTTCTGGCTGCAAAGCGATGAACGGTGGAGCGGCCCCGCACCGTCCCTATCAGGATGGCCAGGGGAGCATGCCACCGGGACTGGCATTGATGGCCAGTCCCCTCCTTCCCAATTTCCTGGCCATCTCTCTCTCATTTCTTCCCCCCTGTTTTTCGGATGTCAGGGCAGCCCCTGTATCGACCTAAATGGCCGCGAAAGTCGTGGGGCAGAGTAGGCCAGTGCAGGCCGTCGTCAGCATACATATGGGCAGAGAGGATGCGTCGTTGCTGACTATAAAAACCGAAGAGAGAGACTAAGAGGGGGTTGGCCATTTGAGAGAGAGAGAGAGAGAGAGAGAGAGAGAGAGAGAGAGAGAGAACAGAGACAAGAGGGAGAATAGCGAGAGAGAGAGAGAGAGAGAGAGAGAAAATCGAGAGTCCGCTTGAGCGAAAAGAAGAACTAGCAGCGTCGCCGTTGCCCGCGGAGCGACTGGAAAGCCATTGTCGCGACCTAAAATAAATTTTCTTTTTTTTCGGGCTAATGGATTATTAAGATTGAACTTAACTCGGGCCCTCCCAAGCCCTACCAATTCGCAACTTAAGGTTTAAGTCTTTATCATACAAATGTTTTCATGCTTGGAGTCGCCACTAATCAATTTACGGTAGGTCGATTAGAAACCTAAATAAAATATAGGGAGATATGTTTTATTCCTACGAACCAGAGATTCTAAGCCCGGGGACTTGATTACGCTAGATCTAGTCTAACGCCCTTTCGGTACCTTTTCTTTTCAAAAATATTTTGGCAGACAGTTTGGATCCGTTTTAATCTAATTACTAACATGTGAGGTGTTCATGCGGATGCACAAACCACCAATTTAACACCCAGGAAAGCATTAAATAAATTGCAAGCTTAGGAGAACAACTTACCTCAGTGCAATGCTAGCATCTGCATTGTTAGCGAAAAATCATACAGACAATCCTAATATGATTTTTAATTAACAAGGCAATTCACTCAATTTTTTTTGGATTTTTTATTTATTTAAATGAAACCTAGTCTATATCCAATGACGTGCAAAGATGACATGCGAATTAATGCAACCTAACATGCAAGCTATATGTCATGCGACGACGTGACCTAATTCTAATGACGGACGAATGAATTATTTTTGGTATTTTTCGATGAAATTCGGAATAAAAATATGCCTAAATTAACATGCAACCTATGATGATTTAACATATCCTAAAATGACTTATTTTTGGATTTTTTGTTAAAATTCGAAATAATAAATTGCTGAAATTAAGAATGCAATCTATCTTAATCTACCCTAAAGCAATTCATTCTTTTTTTTGAGGTTTTCTTGAAAATTCGGAATAATAACATAACATGAATAATCCATTGGGATTAAAATAATATCTAATTTAAACTAGGAAACATGCCACCCTAAGTCCCAATTTAAATTAAATACTTATCTCATCCTTTAGGATATATTCAAAATTCCTAGACATGCAAAAATTCTAATTTAAATAACAAAACAGATTTTTTTGAGTTTTTCCTTTATTTGAAAAGGAAAGCAAACAATTTAAACAAAGATAGTATCCACATTCAAAACAACCACGCGATCCGCCAAATTTGTTTCAAACTCGGATTAGGCACATAAAACGAACTATCGGTCATATCTATAAGGTTATAAATATTAACGGAAAGTCGCTCGTTCAAATTTGGAAAGCAGATAAAAATCATTATCGTATCCAAGTGGTTATGGATAGGATAATAATTTTCCGTATCGCCGCGTATCGTACCTTAGGGATAAGATCGGATAGTTGTCCAGATACGTTGCCAAATTAGGAAATTTTCCTAATTTGAATATTTAAAAACATTGCAGATATCCTGAACATTATCCTAAGATATCTAATTATCCGCATAATATTCATGAAATATTCCAAATACTCAAATTAGGAAACTTAATATTCTGAAAAATATATCGGATAATGATCGTTACCTAATTTGAAATAATTCCAAATTTGAACCGTCTCGGGATAGAGTTCGCGGATGGGATCGGCGAGTCGGTGACGGGACGGCGACACCGGCGGGGACAACGAGGCGACTCCGGCGTGCAGCAAACAGCGGTGGAGGCGCGGCTGTTCCGGTAGGGCTGTTCTGAACGATGGAGCACGGCAGCACCGACGGGGACTGTTCCGGTGGCGAGGCAGGGCAGCGGCTGCAGGATGGCTTCCAGTGGCTGTTCCAGCAGTACAGCGACGGCGAGACAATAGTGTCGGTACGGCGGGACATCGGCGCTGTGGAGGGCGGCGACCGGTGACCAACGAGGGAGACGGCGGCAGCAGGTGCGGTGAGACCGGCACGGCGGGGCAGCAGGCGACTCCGGGCAGCAACACCGGCGAGAACGGTGGAACGGCGGTGCTGTGGCTGGAACACGAGCGGCGCGGCGAGGCAGCAGCTACGGCAGTGCAGCAACGTCAGTGAGAGAGGGAGCAGCGCCAGCGTCTTCCAAGCGGCGGTGCACGGCGGCTGAGACGTGGCTGCTCCGACGAAGAGCAGCAGCGACAGAGGATTGGCGTGAGGGGAGGTGCGGTGGCTGGCGATCGGCGGCAAGGGACGCCGGTGAGTGGCGCACGGCAGCGGAACGGGTGAGGCGAGTGGCGACAGAGGCGGCGGCGGCAAGGGACGCCAGCGAGTGGCGCACGGCGGGAAATCTCGCCGACCTCTCTCCCTTTCTCTCTCTCACTTGAGCTCTCCGAAAATTTTGATCTGTGAATTGTGTTCTCCCCCTAATTTCTGACCTAAACATGTTTATATAGTTCTAACCTAGGTCAATTAGATGGGCTTTCTAGTCCTAATGGGCTTAGGCTTGGGCTTGGGTTCTAATTAACATTTAAATGGGCTGAATTAAGCTAAAAACATAATGGGCTGAATTAAGCTCAAATTAAAACGACCGAGTCCGTTCGTCTTGAAATTCCCGGCCGTTGCATTCCTGAGCGAAACGGTTTTTGTTCGATGAAATTTAAGCTCATTCGCCAACGTCAATTTGATGTGAAAATATGCAATTAAACTAAATGAACCCAATCTATATGTCAATTCGCCAACTCCTAATGTTAACTTTATGTTATCCCTAATTTTCTATGCAAATTACGACTAGACGGTCGGTAAAATTTAGGTGTCAACAAAGTTCTAATCCTAACTAAAGTGACCAACATTTAAAACAAAACAATTCATGCAATTATATTCTAATTAAAAAAAAACATGCATAATATTACAACAATAAATTAAAACATCAAATATACCACATAATTTAAATGAGAAAATTTTTTTAAATACGGAAGAAAAAAAGATTTTTTTAAAAAAATTTAAAAACTGGGTCGAGTCGCGGATCCGAGTCAGTCGGATCCGACCTGGGTCAACGGACCCGACCCATCGCGTTGACCCGGGTCGGATCTTTTGATCCGAACCGGGTCAGGGGTCAACCCGGGTCTGGACCGGATCGGGCCCGGTTGGGGCTCGATCTGATGGTTGCTGACAAAATAGGTCGAACCAGCCAAGATAGCCTAACCCGATCTGAAAGATGGTCGGACTCGGTCTGCAGACCGGTCCAAACCGGTTCTCACGTGCCGCAGACACGCGAGAACGTTGGCCGGCGAGATCCGGCGTCTCTTCGGCCGACCCAAACCAAATCAGGCCCGGCTTTCCCCTTCTAAGACCCCTATGAAGCTCCTTCAGTCACCCACTTGCCGTCTGACCACGCACTTATCGGCCGGTGCCCAAAATCAAACTTGTTTTACTGGAGCATTTCGTCGAACACCTGGTCTGCACTGCTTAAATAGGGAATTTTCGACCTGTTCTGGCGACCTTGTCAGCTCTGGCGGCCTAGCTTACCTTTGGTGACGACACATGAGCTACGAGGAACAATGGTATGGGCCGGGATCCACGCAAAATGGACGGCGTGAGTCCCGATCAAAACAAACACCAAAACAGGGGAAAACAGAGGCGGTCAGGACCTGGGGAGGCTCACTGGTTGACGGCGCATATGGATGGCTGTTGATACCTAAATTTTACCGACCGTCTAGTCGTAATTTGCATAGAAAATTAGGGATTAATTTTTAACCCCTAAACAAAAATATTTAAATTGCATAACATATAGATTAGGTTCATTTAGTTTAATTGCATATTTTCACATCAAATTGACGTTGGCGAATGAGCTTAAATTTCATCGAACAAAAACCGGTTAGCTAGGGAATGCAAGGGTCGGGAATTTCAAGACGAACGGGCTCGGTCGTTTTAATTTGAGCTTAATTCAGCCCATTATGTTTTGAGCTTAATTCAGCTCAAATTAATTCAGCCCATTTAAATGTTAATTAGAACCCAAGCCCATCTAATTGACCTAGGTTAGAACTATATAAACATGTTTAGGTCAGAAATTAATGGGACGACAATTTCAAATCAGAAAAATTTAGAGCAAGAGTGGGAGAAGGAGGCCGGTGCACACATCACGACGCGCCGCCGTCCCCCGCCACGTCTGAGGACCGACTGACGCCATCGCCGGAGTCGCCCTCCACTCGACGCCGTGCTGCTCTCCTCCATGATGTTTAGCTTCTCGGTTGCTCCACGTTTGCTGTCCCTGCACATGCACGCTTGCTGCTCCCTGGCCGTGAACCATTGAAGACGAAGCTGCTGCCCAGCCCGAGGAACTCCTGTATGGTGACGCCTTCCAGTACGTGATTGACGTCCAGCTAGGCCACCGTTTGTCGTCGCCTCTTCCTGCACCACGCTGTCTTTCCAGTCAACCGAGAGACAGTCACTGCCGTTGCTGCTTCTTCACGCCCGCCTCTGTTGCTGCTTCTTCATGTTCATGCCTGACGCCCCACAGCCCTGAAGACGAGGTGGCCATGCAGAATACATAGAAGAAGACACAACGACTCCCTCATGCAGCGAAGTCAGACTCTCCAATGAAGGCTGCTGCTCCGACAGACTGGATTTCCTCTTGCACCAATCAAACCCGACGGTCTCCTGCAACGCCTCCCACTACCCTCCAGAGAACTCCATGTCTTCAAAGCCTTGAAGTGAAGCAATCGGTCCACGTTCTTCTTCAGCCCATGCCACATTCACCCAGTACCGACACCTCCTGAACATATCGCAGAGTCCATCTCCAGCAAGAACAACAGAACAGGGTGGACTGCAAGGGCTTCGGTGGTCAGTGCAAACGCTGCTTGAACTGGTTCAGCGAAGCCAGCAACCAGAGCTCCGGAGGAGTCGCCACATACACCGGTTACCGATCCAGTCGACGCGTCATCCACCCACGAGTCCATCGTGGTCCACCAAGCACCCGATTGTCGCCGGAAGCCCCGCCGGTGCTGCCGTGCTTCACCGTCGTCGTCGCCGTTTGTCCCATCTCGATTCGCAAGTCGATCCCGATCCCGAGCCAATTCGAATTTGGGAGTTATCCAAATTAGGTAAGATTATTATCCGATAATTTTCAGAATATTAAATTTTCTAGTTTGGGTGTTTGAATGTTGCATGAATATCGTGTCAATTTGCTAGATATCTTAGGATAATGTTCAGAATATCTGCAATGTTTTAAAAATATTCAAAATTAGGAAACTTTCCTAATTTAGCAACGTATCTGGACGACTATCCGACCTTATCCCTAAGGTACGATACGCGGCGATACGGAAAATTATTATCCTATTCATAGCTACTTGAATACGATAATGATTTTTATCCGCTTTCCAAATTTGAATGATCGACTTTCCGTTGATATCTATAACCCTATAGATATGACCGATAGTTCGATTTCTGTGCCTAATCCGAGTTTGAAACAAATTTGGCGGATCGCGTGGTTGATTTGAATCGGTTGCTTTCTTTATTTGTTTGATTACTTTCCTTTTTCAAATAAACAGAAAATTCAAAAAAATATCAAATAGATTTGAATTAGAGTTTTTGCATGTCTGGGAATCCTAAATATATCTAGAAGATAGAGTAGTTATTTAATTTAAATTAGGACTTGAGATGATCTATTTCCTAGTTTAAATTAAGTAATATTCTAATCTTAATAGATTATTTAGGTTATTTTATTATTCCGAATTTTCATAAAAAACCCCAAAAAAAAGAGTCATCTTAGGGTAGATTAAATTAGGATAGATTGCATTCTTAATTCAAGTATTTTATTATTTCGAATTTTAACAAAAAATCCCAAAAAGAGAAGTCATTAGGTTGCATGTTAATTTAGGCATATTTTTTATTCCGAATTTCAATGAGAAAATACCAAAAATAAATCATTTGCACGTCATTAGAATTAGGTCACGTCGTCGCATGACATATAGTTTGCATGCTAGGTTGCATTAATTCTCATGTCATATTTTTGCACGTCATTACGTGTAGACTAGATTTCATTTAAATAAGCGAAAATCCAAAAAAAGAGAAATTGAGTGAATTGCTTGTTAACTAGAAATCATATTAGGGTTGATTGATGTGATTTTCTAGCTAACAATGCAGATGCTTGCGCTGGTTTGAGGTAAGTCATTCCTCCAAATTTGCAATTTATTTAATGCTTTCCTGAGTGTTAAATTGGTGGTTTGCGCACCCGCATGAATACCTCATATGTTAGTGACTAAGTTAAAATGGATCCAAACTGCCTGCCAAAATATTTTTGAAAAGAAAAGGTACCGAAAGGGCGTTAGACTAGATCTAGCGTAATCAAGTTCCCGGGCTTAGAATCTCTGGTTCGTAGGAATAAAGCATATCTCCCTATGTTTTATTTAGGTTTCTAATCGACCTACCGTAAATAGATTAGTGGCGACTCCAAGTATGAAAACATTTGCATGTTAAAGACTTAAATCTCTAAGTTGCGAATTGGTAGGGCTTGGGAGAGCCCGAGTTAAGATTAGTCTTAATAATCCATTAGCCCGAGAAAATGGAAAATTTTTTAGGGTCGCGACAAACCTTATGCTCTATATCTATCTTGACTGCTAATCGTTTATGATTATGTACTCGTTTGATCACCTTACATGTTAGGAGAAATGTCCTAAAATCAATCCAAATTACCTGACAAATGTTTTCAGAAATGAACAGAGTAAAAAGGTACCGAAAAGGCATTAGTTATCCAACTAATGTAATAAAGTCCCCGAACTCAGTTAATCTTTGGTTTGTAGAAATAGGGTGATTCTCCCATTACCTTATTTGGGTTTCTAATAGACCCACCCCAAATCGATTAGTGGCTACTCCTTGATATAAATCATTTGTAGGTTAAAAAATCTAAACCTGAAGTCGCAATATGGTATGGGCTTGGAAGAGCCCAAGTTAAGTCCCGAACCTAGGCTTAGCACGTACCAGGCAAGACCCCTTTTTTTGCATGATGTCGATAAAAAAGTGGATCACCATAAGGCCTTCTTAGCCATTTGGCTTGCTGTCCGACCACTTGCTTGTTGGCCAGCGACCAAAACCAATTTAGCCTCATTAAGGCATTTCATCAAACATCTGGCGTTCACGATTAAAACAAGGTAACTATGACCTATTCTGAGGCTTCGGCCTACTCCGACAGCAACAGCTCACCTCCAATGGGGAGTCTAGACCACGAATAGGATCGGTAGGGGCTGGGATTCGTGCGAAACAGTCGGCGCGAGTCTTGGCCAATCTAAACCCAAAAAATAGGGGCGAACAGGGGATTGGGGAAGAACATGGCTGGCTCAGGCCGCCTTAGGAGACCACACTGACCTAACCTAGGCCCACCCAGGAGTGGTTCTAGCTTCTATGGGCACGCACTAGTCCTTTCAGGCTATCTAGCCGGCTAGATGACCTCAAGATCACTGGCCGAGGACTAAAACATCTCGACGTCTCTTGGACCTTTCGTCGAACACATGGCACACATGGCCAAAAACAAGGAACATTGACCTGTTTGGGGGATCCGGCTTGCTCCGATAGCCACGACTCACCCTCAACGGTGACGTGTGGCCTAAGAGCGAGGTTAGTATGGGTCGGGATTCACGCGGAATCGCCAGCACAAGTCCCAGCCAACCTGCATAGAGAAAGCAGGGCAGAATAAGGGAATTCGGGGTCTGAGTAAACTCATCGGTCGGAGGCGTTGGCTCGGAGGATTGCCGCCGGCTCTAGCTCGGCGGGGAGGCTCCTGTTGCTTAGTCCTTCTTCCTACCAACGAAAGTCCTAAACTTTCTCACTCAATCTCTCTCTATCTATATATATATATATATATATATATATATATATATCTCTCTCTCTCTCTCTGGCCCACATCCGTGCAAGCCTCTCTCTCTTCTTCTCTGGTCTATTTATGGCCGATGACTACCTGCTTCTGCTCCATTAATTCCTTATTTAACTCACTTGCACTGGCCTACTCTGCATCTTGACATTTGTGGCCATTTTAAGCTGGTGCAGGGGATTGGTCTATTCCTCTACTTCTCGGTGTCCATGGCAGTGAGGAGGGGAAGAGGAGAGAGGGAGAAGGGCCGGGTTGAGCGGTGAAGGAGCTGCTAGGGCTTTGCATGGGCAAAGGAAGTGGCTGTGGCCATCGGCTGTGCAGGGGGAAAGAGAGAGGAGGGGGTATGCTCGCGTCAGGAAGGAGAAGGAAGAAGGAGTGGGTTAGGCCGACTTCTGCGCAGAAGGGAGGAGAGGCTGGGCTAGGGTGGCCGAGCCCAGTCCCACGCAGAAGGCGGGAAGAAAGGAGACGGTCGAGTCGGGCTGGCCTTAGCTCGGTCCGATCTAATTTTCTTGATTTTTTTAATTAATTTTAAAAAAAGGAAATATATTCTAATAATGAGAAAATACACCTAAAGTCAACATGTATTGTAATTAAATGAAAATATTTTTTTGTTTAGGAATTAAGGACATTAACCCTTAAATTTTGTGCAATCAATTTTTGGGCAATTAAAAATAGGTGTCAACATCAACTATGCGTATAATATGATATTTCTGTGTTGTATCAGAACAAATATAAACATGCACGAGTATGTGCGTGCATGTGGGCGATGTACGAAAGGGCGCGCAAGCACATTGTTAAAAGCCACCATGGACCATACTTTTGTCATCTTTTATGCATGTATTGAAATCGACAACTTTTCCGAGTCAACGTTACGCGTTTTCTTGGAGGACGAGAGATTATTACCTAATAAAGTCCGAGACTCAAATAATTGCATTATCACGTGGAGAAACTATTTCATTCGTTGTCCCCGATGTATAGATCTCTTTCAGTAGTCAAGAAAATTACAACGATGAGCTTATCATATTTTATAAATAACTTCTCATTTCGCCCGTTCATACTCACCACCAAAAGATTTATAGATGGGTGGTAACTCCTAATGTTAACTTTATGTTGAACATGGCATTAACTTGTCAAACTAAATGGATAATAAGCATTATTGTATCTTTACTCTTCGCCTGCTGCAATTTTTTTTACCAAGTCTCCTCTCTTTGCATTCCATTATTTGACCAGTCCCCTTTTCCATTCAAGTTCTCATTCGACATTAGAATATACTAGTGTTGAGGTCACACGCTACGCATGGGCGGACTCGATGCATATATCTATTACATGCACCACATTCTTGGTAACCATGAACCCTTTTTGTCCCACCTAATTTTCGATCTTATCCTAGAGCTTCCACTTGCATGTATGCACCATCAAGTTGGGCTATTTTTTTGCACACTGTATGATGATGTGATGAAAAAAATCAATAAATCTGTCGGGGCCAGCCACGGATTTGCCCTTTTTTTTTTGGTTTCCACGTGAATCTTGAGCAATATAAAGCAAATTCAAATGGAATTACACTCTTTATCAAACTCGGGGCCTAAACGAAATTTCACCCTTTTTAAATGTCAGGTGGTAATTAATAATAGGAGCAGCTAGGTGCTACCCCATCGCCCACTTGGCCAATGCACGACTTTTGTTCACTCCCAAAAATATACTATGTGAGTGAGGACGTGGCCGCACCTGGTTCCCACATTAGAATGATAATTAAAAATGGCATAATCTTTCTTTCTTTTCTCCTAGCGCGTCACGACATGAGAATTCTTTAGTAATTTGTCCGGACATTAGACCGGAGATTTTGAAGACGACACCGACTCTAGGAGGTCTAATCCCTCGACCAAGTACGGATTGGAAGAGAGATATTATTTAGGACGGAGATTATTTTGTTTTAAACAATTTGCTTAACCTACATCTTTTAGTTTACTTCATTTGGGTCTACAAAAGTTGTGGGGCACAAACGATATTGCAATTGCAGCTGTTGACTATCACGAAAAATCTGCTGGGAACACCTGTTTGCTACTAAGGGCATGTTTGGTAATCGGCGAGACAGTGCCCGATTCTATTCTTTTATTTCCGAGAATAAAAAAAGAATAGAAATTCATTTGATAAATTTTTTGTTCCTGGACACAAATTTATTTCCAGAATCGGTGTTGGAATAGAATCAAGAACAAAAAAAAAAGTTGATTCTTGATTTTGAAAACAAAAAATAAAAATAGAAAAGAATTTTTTTTTATCTTCTTCTTCTTCTTTCTTGGCATGTGGTCGGCACCAGCGATCGGCCACAAGCCAAGGCTGGCAACGATCCCCCTGGCCGTGAGCTGCCCTCGCTGAATCTGGCAAGGGTCTAGCGAGGGCGACCCTCGCCCAAGCTGTGAGGGTCCAGCCCAAGCTGTGAGGGTCCAGCCCTCACCAGATCCGGCGAGGGTGGCCCTCATTGCTCACCCAGGCCATGAGGGTCTAGCCCTTGCCCTCGCCTATGGTCGGCGAGGGCCTGGACTATGGTCAGTCGTCGGCGTCGGTGACCTGGCCATGGGCCAAGGAAGAAGAAGAATAGAAAAGAAAAGAAAAAAAGGAAAAAAAAAGAAAGAAAGAAATATTAAAAAATTCAAAATATTATTAATAAAAAAAAATTTATGCAGTTACCAAACACATTTATGCTCTTTTTCTATTCCAAGAATATAAATTTTGGGCAGTTACCAGATGCCTTCAAATACTTAGAAATTATTTTTGAGAATGGAATAAAAAAATCATTTTTGAGCAGAAATTGTTTACGGGAACAGAATGTTTACCAAACGCATCCTAATTCTGCCTCGGATGACCTACCTAATCTTCTAGATTTCGGGTTGAATGAGCAACAAACGAATCTTTCAATTCAGCCTGTCATTCCTTATCTGAGATTTCTTTAGAACATCTAAGTTGCTGAGGAAGGCAAGTGCTGATGCCATCACCATAGTTCCTAAGGTTAAGAATGCTTCCACATCCTCATTCTCGATCTATTTCTTGTAGCAATATTTCTTGCGAGTGCAGAACTAAAGTGTTGGCAAAGAGAATGAAGAATATTCTGCCCGTTTTTCGTAAGTAATAACCAGTCAGCTTTTGAGGAAGGAGGCAATATCTCGGACAATGTACTCTTAGCCCGTGAATTAGTAGGGTTGGCAGTTCTCCTAGAGGCATGACTGAAAGTTGATCTGGTGAAGGCTTTTGACTTGGTTAGTTGGGTCTTTCGTTAAGACTTTGCTTATGCTTTCCTGTTCCTGGAATAGTTCCATCTGCAATTCGAAGGCGAGAAATGATGTATTGCATGACGATAGTTTCCTCATGCTGGTAAAGAGCCTCAACGTGTGAAGTTTGTGATTCGGACCTATATGTCTGAGCTCGGTCTGATGTTAACTAGGCGAACATGAAGTAAAGTTCCTTGAATTGCTCGATTAGCAAGTTTGAGAAAGAGCGAGACCAATAAATTGGCTAAGTCCACATACTGAACGTTGTAAGACTGAAAAGCTTCAGATCCTATACCCATGTGCCATATAGAACTTCGTTTTACGAAAGAGAGCAATGCTAGATATATGAAAACCCACCTCCAGAATCGTTGTATAGATATTAAAGGGCTCCTCCACATCTTATAGGATATTGCCGTCCAGCCATTTGGAAGCTGAACGGTTCTTCAGTATATATATGCCGAGAATAAATAAGTATACATAGCGCCACATCCGCAGGAAGAGAACCACCTTGACTCGACCCCAGCATAGCTGGGGCTTGACAGAGAACTCGCAACGAAGACATCCTTTTGCATAAGAAAGAACAAAGTCATGGCTTGAACTCAACATGAAACTTTCCTAAGTACATCAAACTCAGAGACACAAGTAGCTGCCAATAAAAAATGTCTCGTCCCATAAGACAGTATGTGGTGTAGTTGCCAAAGCTCATCTTAAAGCATTTCGGGACCACTTGGTAAATGAAAAGACATTATTTACAAATATATCAATTGATTCATCCGGTATGAGTCATTTCGATTTTTCTCCTATAGTGCCAAAAATCATGGAATACATGGTACGGTGAACCATGTGGATTGATCGTCGTCGTGAGATTGAGATACAGTGCATCTCGCAAGCAATTTGACATCTCATGACCTCATTTACTTGCAAATTGCTCAAAAGTTGAACAGATGCAATTCATCTTTCGAAAGCACCGAAGCCACTTGCATCATTTTTATTGCCGAAGCCAAGCGATCGAATAATAAATTTGACAAAATAAGAAAATAAATCGAACACCAGATTTACGTAGTTCGGGCATTGTGACTTACGTACATGGGGAGAGTAGCACAAAATTCCACTATAGTTCAAGCGATACAATGGAGATTACAACCACACTCAAGTCACTAAAACACTCTAAGTGTTTTTCAAGCCCCAATTACACTCAATAACACATACAGTTTTTAGCCCCACAATTTCTTACAAAATAATCCCTCAATCTCATAAAGGAATTGACACAAATTCGTAACACAAGAATTTAATCGACTACAACACACTCGGATATCTTCATGGTGTAATTCACTAGCAAAAGCTCATCTTTGATGATCTTCACAAATAACATCCACTTCTTATTTATAGGCAAGGAGTGTATCCAAATTAGAAAATCTCTTTTTAGGAAACCTTTTTTAAATTAAGAAACCTTTTTCAACTAGGAAACCATTCAATTAGGAAACCTATTCAAAATAGAAAACCTACTTGAATTAGGAAACTTTCCTTCTCGGGCTCAAACTCGAGACATATTTTCAACAATCTCTACCTTGGCTTGATGTTTGAATCAAGTCATAATCACTTCTTCGGAACTTCACTACTACTCTCCCACAGTCTCCAATGGGCTCAACCTTCACAGACGTCATCCAAGTCCAAGCCTACTTGAACTTTCCTATAACCATGGACCTTATCAGAATACCAACTACACATGCACATTTAATTGCTCCATAAGGATTTTTCGATACAACCTCCTCAATCGTAGATAAAGCAAAACCATTGTTGCATCCATATTTGTCAGGAGATCGAATACGTACCTTGTTAATATCAGCAGTTACAACAACTGTTAATTCAATAGGCTCCACCTTGCTACAAGCACCATCTATGTCGATTACTCTACTAGTACTCGCTACCTTAAAAGTTTCTGATTGCAACTCCACCTCAAGCTGAATACCATTTAGATTTGTATGAATACTGCTACTAACACTCCTATCTAGAAGTACTAGAGACTCGTCAAATGTAACTTCTCTGCTGATAAAAGGTGAATTTAATTCCAAGTACCATAACTTATAAGGGATAAGGACATTAGGAGTACCATAACTTTCGTACGGTGCTCTCTTTGGTGCCATAACTTTTTTTAGCTCACTTGAGTACCACATAGAAGTAAAATGGATCATTTGAGTGCAATTTCCGACAAATCATCCTATGTGAATTTTTTAATTAATTTTTCATCCGACGTGGATTTTTTGAATTTTATTTTATTGATTTTTTGAATTTTTATTTTTATTTTTCTTTCTTATTTTTTATTTTTTTTTCAAGGTTAGCGAGGGTTGCCGGTGACCCTCGTCGGAGGCCTTGCCCTCGGGCAAACTAGGCGAGGGTCGCCTCGCCATCCACTGATATGGCCGCGAAAGCCCTTGGCGAGGCCATTACAGCATCGCCGTCCGCGAGCAAGGCAGTTAAGGCTCTTGCCAAATCTAGTGAGGCTACCTTGTCAGTGGCCGCAAAAGCCCTAGACAAGGCCATTGCGGCTGGCAAGGCCGCAAAGGCTCTCGCCAAATCTAGCGAGGCTGCCGTGCCCACGGAAGCGAAGGCTCTCACCAGATCTGGCGAGGCAACCTCACCTGCGGCTGCCCAGATCTGGCAACGACTTTCACGGCCTCGCCCAGGGCCTTCATGGCCAAGGGCAAGGCGGCCCTCATCCAATCCAGGCGAGGCCTTCACAGCCAGCGAGGGTCACCAGTGACCCTCCCCGGCATTGAAAAAACAATTTGCAAAAAAAATAATTTTTTTTCAAAAATTCAAAAATATATTAAAAAATTATCCACGTCACTACCGGCGAAGCCATATCAGACGATCGGCGTCCACGTCGGATTTTCCAATGAGGCAAATCACCGATGGCACTTAAGTGATTATTTTTTCAAATTTGTAGCATTCAAATAAGCGGAAAAAAATAAGTTATGACACTCAAGTGAGCATAGTATGGAAGTTATGACACTTCTAGTGTCATTATCTCCAACTTATAGCCCCACTCACCTTGTGCATAATCTAGGAACATGCACTTTCTTGCCCTTTCATCGAGCTTATCATCACTCGCTCAAACATAACATGGGCATCCAAATATTCTAAGAACAAAATAATCAGTGACGTTACCTGACAACACTTTTTCGAGAGTTCAATATCCAATTGCAGTCGATGTGGATCTATTCTTTAGGTAGCCTATCATACTAAGGCCCTATTTTGTTCAACTTTGGGAAGGGACTTTTGGCCTTGAAAGCCCCTTCCCAAATTGCTGAACCGTTTAGTTCAGTATTTGGCCTAGCATTGGCCAAATGCTAGCATTTGGAATGTTGAAAGCCCAAAGTTGGTCCGGACCAGCTTTGGGCTTTCGGCATTCCATAAATGATGAAACTAAATTTTTTGTCCCCAAACTACCGTCACTTATTTTGGCTTATTCCGGTTTTGCCTCTTTTGTTACTGTTCCTCTTCTTCGTGAGGCCGCCGACGAGGGAGGTCGGTGAGGGCGGCCGGCACCGGTTCAAGCCGGCAAGAGGCTGGTGAGGTCGCACGACCCAGGCGATGGCCGCCTGGGTTGCCTAGCCTTGGGCGATAGCTGTTGGCGGCAAATATGGCTCGCCGGCGATCACCTGACCTCGAGCAATGGCCGCCGGCACCAGATCTATCTCACCGGTGGCCGTCGACCTTCGCCGGAAGACCAGCTTCAGCGAAGGGGAAAGTAAGTTTTTTTTTAAATAAAAAAGAATTCCCAAAGTTGTCACGCCCCGTACCCCACGAAACGCGAACATCCCACCTCTGGTCGATTATGGTGCAACGCTCCCAGGATGCGTCGCCGACCCAACACACAGAGAATAATACACATGCGGAAGCGACGTATATAAATATATATATACACCCGTACTAATATACATGAGGCCAAGGTAGCACAACCAGCAAACAACACCTCTTAAAGTATGTATACTAATATTACCAAAGAAAACTTTTTACACAATTCTTTTATGCAACAGCATAGAAAAAAAACACACAGTCAGCAGCCACTCAGTCAAAAGGGGTCAATGTATAGCACTTCGGCTCCTCAGCTTCCACGACCATGGCTGCAGGTCCGTCCCACAAGGGTGCACACTGGAGGACCGCTAGGTGAACTGCGATATACCAAAAAGAGGCGCTCTCCTCGGCATCCTACGGCTGGGGGTCTGAAATGTTTCGGTTTTCAACAACCGTGAGACGAATCTCAGTAAGTACAACCCCTAAACCTAGGCTAGGCTAACGTAGAATTCTCCTGACCAACCAAATGACATAAGACAAACAATGGCCTAGGCCCTCAGGCCTAAACCGATAATTGCATGGACCCTGCAGGTTAAACAAATCAACATATAATACTCACGGCGCATACGTGGCACATATTATCACACGTACGCCAATCACATGCTCACGTATCGAGTCTCACATACTCGCATGCCAGTCGATGGATGTTCATGCATGCAGATGTCGTGAACATGTCATGTACATTTCCCGGCCCACTGGCCCACACTGGCACACTTGCCCAATTTATTATTCTTATTACGACTCGAGTCATCAATTTTTCACGGCCCGGTGCGTCTAGCCTGCTTCAAAGTGCATGAGGCGCAACACTGTTCTCCTTGCGAACCAGAGCCTGCTTCAAAGTGCATGAGGATGGTCGCCTTCCGGACGTACCGGGCATCGTCCTGCTTCAAAGTGCATGAGGACGGTATCGACCCAAAGGTCACGACCCGAAGGTCCTTAGGTGATCACGCAACTCATTATTATCTAAACCCAGCGTATAACGCTTCAGGGTATTTTAGGTGATCACATGCTCATGGCAGACACGCATTCTCGCACAATTTCATCACATGCCTCGCTCTTGGCATACGTAATGCGTGTCCATGTTATGCAATGCAATGCACCACGAGCGCCAATTAAATTCAAACACTCCATATCACAACACGTGCTCGATTGGCCCAAAATTATATTTTATAATCGACAATAAATTCCATTAATTCGCACGTGACACATTTGACACGGCAACATTGAGATTGGCCCCAAACAATGTCAATCAACACCAAGTCAATCATTTTGGGCAATCTCAACCATGCAATTAGCCATTTTCACGGTCTAATTAATCCCCGGTACTACCTCCAGTCCTATGAGTAATTGCCAACTCCTCAATTCGGACTCAATGAACATCCTATATAATCCTATTAATCTACTTAGGATTTCTGAATTTATAATAATCCACATTCTTACTCAAAGCCAGTACCGGAATAGCCTAACCCTGTCCCGAATACACCGAAAACACCTAAACCGGTCTAGAAAAATGTACAGACAGTCCTAATCAGGGCTTAGGAATTACACTCACCGATTTCTAGGCCCAAGACGACGTAGGAATGGCGGCCAGACACTGGTGAACAGTGTTTCCGGCGACCAATCCCCGGCGTGAACAGTACCCGTGAACAGTGATCCGTACAGACGTGAACAGTACCGTACGGACACTGTACGGACCGGCTGGGATGGGGTCGTACGGTGGTGGGGGACGGCCCTGTGGCGACGGTTTGGCCGGCGGAGCTCCGGCGAAGGCCCGGGCGTCCAAAACAGAAAAACTAGAGAGAGAAGGAGAGAGAGAAACGGGCCGGAGGAGGGGGAAAACGGGGGCTGAGCCGGCTGGGGGTTGCAGCTGAGGTCTGGTGGTGGCGAGGGGGAGCTGGTGCGTCGCCGGCGGTGGCTCACGGTGGCCGGAGAAGCTCCGGCCAAGGCTTGGCCGAGAGGAAGAGAGGAGAGAGAGAGAATTCGGGAGAGAGGGAGAGGAGAGAGAGAGAGAGTTGGTTCTAATCTGCAGGAGGGAGGAGAGAGAGAGGGATCTTATCCAGTCAAACTCGGTCAAAAATATCAGCCCGGGGCGCCACGTGTCGCCGATCCACGCGTTTTCCCTTTTTACCCTTCGATCCGACGATCCAAAACCATTCAACCTAAATAATTTAGGGGCATTTCGGTCAAAAACACCAATAATTGAGCTGATATGTGTCTGAAAATATCCCGAACGATCACCTCGAAATTCGGACCTGAATTGGGCCAGGGGCGAAACTGTCCTTTTTCCGGCCCCGGGGCGAAATTCCAATTTTTGCACCCACGCGTTCCATATATGCGTGGCCAACCCATGGTGTCGTCGGAATCTCGAAATTCATTTTCTAAGCCCCCGGAAATCGACTGCGAAGTTTCGGGATTAAAATAATATTATTTTCTAATTTTTGTCGAAATTCCTGTTTTGGTCCAAAATGACTCCTAGTACGCGTGGCCACTCCAAAATGGCGTCCGTCTCGAGAAATAACCACTTACGGGACCCGAACCCAAATCGGCCTCCCGAGGCTAAAACTGTAATTTTCTAACCCCGGACCGAAAATCTGATTTTTATCCGTACACACTCCAAATGTGTGTGGCCAGCGTAGAATGACGTCAAAATTCCTAAATGAATCTCTTAAGCCATCAAAATTTGATATCCCAATCCGGGCCCAATTTCGTGCTCAAAATCCGCTCGGTTTTCAATTTTAGAATCTCTCACTAATAGGTGGTTGTTTAGAGTGTACGTGTATCGACCTAGGGTTATCCGAGTCGCAACGGTTCCGTCATTTGAGAGAATGAGAAATTATCATTAGCCTTAAGAATCTCGATCGTTCAGTTCAAGCTCCGGATTGTTTGGCCACGTGTACTTTCGGCTTTGCAGAATCACCTGCGATCCGATTGTACATCGTTGGCCTTGGCCAACTCAATCCATCGCCTTTCCTAAGATCGGCTCATATCGGTTCAAAACACTTTCTCATTACTGCTCAAGATCGGCATTCGTTTCGCGATTGGGTCCCTAATCCACGTACTATTCCTAATTAGCCATACCCTATTGGTTAGCATCCCAAGAGTGATCAGCTCTGGGCGAGACTTACTAAAATGAAATGCGAAATAATGTTAACTTCATTGATTCTGGATTTACATCAAAATTCGGGCCGTTACAAAAGTCCTTTTGCAAAAAAAAAATTACCAAACACTACTTAACCCAAAGTAGCTTTACAAGTGATTTTTTACCAAATGCCACTTGCATTTTCCTAAGGGGCTTTAACCTAAAGGTATTTGCATTCCCCCAAATAGCATTTCAAAAACCAAACCAAACGGGCCCTAAGTGCATCCGCTAAAAATCTTCTAGCCATACCAGCATTAGAGAGCATTTTATAAGCCGTCTCTAGTAATATTTTGCTCATCAATTCTGCAACATGTTGTGGTTTACTAGCACTAGTGAGGTGTCTCACTATGCCTTTCTTCATGCAAAATTCATTTAACAGTTTTTGGGCAAGACTCTATACTATTGTCAATCCGCACATGCTTAATCAACTTACCAGTCTCCTTTTCGATTAAAGCTCTCAACTACCTAATCCTGACAACAGTATCAAACTTGTACCTGAGCACAAATACCCACGTCTTCCTCGAGTAGTCATCAACAATTGTTAACATAAATCTGACACTCTTCCTTGAAGAAAACTGCGACAAACTACAAACATCTAAGTGAATTAATTATGTAATATTCGTGGTTTCTTTGACAGTAGTACTGAACTGCACTTTCTGCTGTTGATCTAAATCACAGCACCTACATATATTCAGTTCGTTAGCCACGTAACCATATAGCAAATTTCTTTCACTTGAAACCTTCGGGCTTCTCTCGGTAATGTGCCTCAAACGCATATACCACAATTTAGACTCTCAAACGGATGCATCCGATGTCTCTACAACGAATTTCGTCACTGTCTCACCTTGAAGCTCGGACAAGCCATTATGCTTAAATCCTTTCATTATCTCCAAGGCACCTCGAAGAATCTTTAGAATTCTACATTCTGAAGAATACCGACATCCAGCCGAATCAAGGGTACTCAAGGAAATAAGATTTTTCTTCAACTCTAGAACATGCCTCACTCCGGTCAATGTCCACACAATGCCATAATGCATTTTGATTCTAACATCGCTAACACTTATAACATCGCATTTGGAATTGTTCCCCAACTGCACTTTACTACTATCTATGCACTGGTAAGTAGTAAACTAGTTCTTGTTTGGGGTAGCGTGAAAAGAACAACCAAAATCCATAATCCATCCACCAAATAACGAATTATCAGTGATAGACAAGACAAAATGAGCAATATCTGAATTACTGTCTGCTGAATTACTATCTGCCACGGCAGCAACATCATCAGCAGACTCAACTATAATTTATTTACCCTTGTCGTTTTTTAGCTTAAGACAACTCCTTCTGACACTACAAAAAAATAAGGATTTAGCCACGGAAATTAGCGACGAATAATTTTTTATCGCTAATTTGTGACGGAATTAGCGACGATTTTTTTTCGTCGCAAATTAGCGATGAATAATTTTTCGTCGTTAATTTCCGATGGAAAAAAATTCGTTGTTAATTTACGACGGAAAAAAATCCATCGTTAATTTGCAACGAAATTTGCCACGAAAAAAATTTGTGGCTAATTTACGACAGAATTAGCGATGAATTTTATTTCCGTTGCTAATTTGCGACGAAAAAAAAATATCGTCGCTGATTTGCAACGGAATTTGCCACGAAAAAAAATTCGTCGCAAATTAGTGACGGAATTAGTGACAAATTTTTTTTCCGTTGCTAATTTGCGACGGAAAAAAATATCATCGCTAATTTGCGACGGAATTTGCCACGAAAAAAAAGTCGTCGCTAATTTACGACGGAATTTGCGATGAAAAAAATCCGTTTGCTAATTTGCAACGGAATTTACAACGAAAAATTATTCGTTACTAATTTGCGACGGAGTTAGTGACTTATTTTTTTCGTCGCTAATTGTTGACATCTAAATTTTGGCGACCATTTAGTCGTAATTTGCATAAAAAATTAGGAATTAAATTTTAACCCCTAAACAAAAATATTAAAATTGCATAACATATAGTTTAGGTCCATTTACGATAATTGCATTCCGTATCGGATCGGCGGTGGCAAACGAGCTTAAAATTCATCGAACGAGACTCGGCTCACTCGGAAGGCAAGGGCCAGAAATTACAAGTCAAACGGGCTTAGTTGTTTTAATTTGAGCTTAAATCAACCCATTATGCTTAATTAAATAAAAGCCCAAATTAATTCAGTCCGCTTAGAATTAAATGAAATTAAATGATAATTAAAGCTTAAGCCTAAGCCTAAGCCCATTAGGACTAGCAAGCCCATCTAATTGATCTAGATTAGCATTATAAATGTCATTAGGTCTGATAATTTAGGGGGCTCTCTCATAATATTCAGATCAGAAAAAATTTTAGAGAGAAAGAGAGCACAAGTGAGAGAGAGAGAGAGAGGGAGACGGCCGCACGTCACGCCACGCCGCCGCCTCTACGTCGCATCCCCACATCCCTCCGCCGTGCGCCACTGCCTGCAGCCGCTACAGCAGCCTGCAGCCGTTGCTCCGCACCTTCACCTGCACAGCCGCGCCGGAGGAGCACATCGCCGCGCCTTAGCCGCTGCTCCGCCTTTCTGCTCGTCCCCGCGACACCGCCGCTGACCAAAGCAGTCGTGCATCGCCACAACACTGCCACCACATTGCCTCTGGCCAGACGTCCCTCCGCCGGCCGTGCTCTGCCCGTCATCGCCGGACGCCGCGCCTCTGCCCCCTCTGCCGCTACTGCTTCGCTCCGTCCGCAGCCGCCGTGATGCCGCCTGGACGTCCCCGCTCTTCCTGCCGGCGCTGCTGACCACAGTACCGCAGCTCACCAGCCACCGTTGCCCGCTACCCAGCTGCCGGAGAAGCCCAGCACCTGCCCTCGCTGCCGTGTGCCACTGCTGCCCTGTCGCCTGCCACCACTCCATCAGCCACAGCACTGCCCCTCCACCGATGTCCACAGCCGCAGCTTCCCGCCGCAGCCACTGTTCCTGTCAGCGAGGTCACCGGACGCGCCACCACCGATCATGCTGTCTTGCGTCGCCGCCACCGTCGTTTGTCCCGTGATCCCAATCTCGATCCGCGATCCAAATTTGGAAATTTTTTCAAATTAGGTAAGGACATTATCCAAATATTTTCAGAATATTTAGTTTCTTAATTTTCGAATGTTAGAATGTTCCGTGGATATTTGGTGGATAATTAGATATCTTAGGATAATTTTTCGATGTCCGCAATATTTGAAAACACTCGAAATTAGGAATTTTCCCTAATTTAGCAACGTATCTGGATGACTATCCGACCTTATCCCTAAGGTACGATACGCGGCGATACGAAAAATCATTATCTTATCCATAATCACTTGGGTACGATAACGGATTTTATTTGCTTTCCAAATTTGAACAATCAACTTTCCGTTAATATCTATAACCCTGTAAATATGACCGTTAGTTTGATTTCTTTGCCTAATCTGAATTTGATAAGAAGAATCTTGCGGATTGCGTAGATTGTTTGAATGTATTGTTATCTTTGTTTAATTGTTTTCCTTTTAAATAAAAAAACCAAATAAAAAATCTGTCAGTTAGATTTAAATTAGAAATTTTGCATGTTTAGGGAATCATAAATATATCTAGAAGATAGGGTAATTATTTAATTTAAATTAGGACTTGAGATAATCTATTTCCTAGTTTAAATTAGGTATTATTCTAATCCTAATAGATTATTTTGATTATTTTTAAATTCCGAATTTCCATGAAAATCCCAAAAAGAAGAACGAGTTGTTTTAGGATAGATTAGGATAGATTGCATTCTTAATTTTTTTATTTCGAATTTTAATAAAAAAAACCCAAAAAAAAAGAAGTCGTTAGAATGCATGTTATTTTAGGCATTTTTTTTAATTCCGAATTTTATTGAAAAAATACCAAAAATAAATCATTTGACCTTCATTAGAATTAGGTCACATCGTCGCATGTCATATAGATTGCATGTTAGGTTACATTAATCGCACGTTAATTTTTGCACGTCATTGCATGTAGATTAGTTTTCATTTAAATAAATGAAAATCCAAAAAAATTGAGTGAACTGCTTACTAATTAGAAATCATATTAGGATTGTTGAGGTGATTTTCTAGCTAACAATGCAGATGCTTACGTTGCTTCGAGGTAAGTAATTCTCCCAATATTACAATTTAATGTTTTAATTATTAGGTGTTACTTTGGTGGTTTGCGCACCCGCATGAACACCTCACATGTTAGTGACTGAGTTAAAATGGATCCAAACTGTCTGCCAAAATATTTTTTTTAAAAAGAAAAGGTACCGAAAGAACGTTAGACTAGATCTAGCATAATCAAGTCCCCGAGTTTAGAATCTCTAGTTCGTAGGAATAAAACATATCTCCCTATGTTTTATTTAGGTTTCTAATCGACCTACCACAAATAGAATAGTGGCGACTCTAAGTATGAAAACATTTGCACGTTAAGAACTTAAACCCTAAGTTGCGAATTGGTAGGGCTTGGGAGGGCTCGAGTTAAGCTTAGTCTTAATAATCCATTAGCCTGAGATGAAAAACTTTAGGTCGCGACACTAATTTTGTGACATAATTTGCAACGAAAAATAAATACGTCGTTAATTTGCGACGAAAAATAAATCCGTCGCTAATTGTCCCCCTCACTATTTTAATATACCCCTACCCCCAATTTCTCTCTCCCTACTAATTCGTCATAACCCTCTTCGTTGTTCTCCCTCCCTCTTCCTCTTTCATTTCTCTTGATAAACCTCTCTGCGGGCGCGCAAATCAGTCTCGATAAAGCTTTTCTACTGGTAAGTGACGTGGCTAATTTCGTGGCTAATTGACAACGAAGACGGTTCACCGCAAAACTATTCATTGCTAGATTAAATTTTTTTTAATTTATTGACTTTTTTTCTCTTTTATTTTGTCCTTAACTTCGTCGTCGGTTGCCGTTCCGGCGACCGGCGAGACCTCCCCGGCCATGGCCAACGGGCTCGCCATCACCGCCGCCGCTGGACCTCACCGTGAGGTCCAACGGTGCCTAGATTTGGGCGGCAAGGTCGAGCGGCAGCCTCGCCATGGGCACCATTGGACCTCGCTATGGCGGTGAGGTCGAGAAGCGGCCATGGCAGCCCGACCTTGCCGAGATCTGGGCGAGGTCATGGCCTCCGCTCAACCTCGCCGCCCAGTCCAACGGTGCCCAGATCTGGGCGGTGAGGTCGAGCGGTGGCCTCGCCATGGGCGCCGCTAGCTCGCCCAGAACTAAGCGAGGCCGAGCGGCCATGGCCGCCGCGACGGCAAGGTCCAACGGCGCCCATGGCAAGGCCGCCGCTCAACCTCGCCCATGACATCGCCGGCCTCCGATGACAGGCGAAAAAAATTCGAAAAAAAAATTTCGAAAAAAAAATATTTAAAAAAATGTCGAAAAAAGAAATTATTTAAAAAATATCTAAAGTCATTTTTTTTAGGTACGTGTCCAATTGAAAGTCTCACAGATGAAGTGAACATTGAAATTCTCATCAAATTGAGCATTTTCTACTACAAAGATTTCAGTCAAATACTTGGATAAGTCTTCTTGACATAGTATTTTTTTCAATTTCAAAGTAATTGTTTCATAAAAAAAATGAAATTTTAATTTTTAGAATTTTATGGTTTTAATTAAGAAAATTTGATGGTTTTAATATTTTACGAGATTTTTTTATTTTTGTATAGACACAATGCAAAGAGATAGGGCTTGGATATATAATAAGAACTTACCTGGACATCGAGAATTGACCGATGAGTTTCGTACTGGGTTGGAACTATGTTTGGACTTTGCTAATAGTAAATATGAGTTAATGGATCTTACCCAAAAAAAAATATGAGTTAATGGATGGAAATAAGTTATGGTGTCCATGTAACAAGTGCAGTAATGATAAATTTCATATGTGTGATAAAGTTAGAGAATATCTTTGTAGATTTAGGTTTACTCCGAACTACTATAATTGGACTTGCCATGGTGAACCATTTATATCTGATGAAGGATATCGAATAAGTGATCAATTTTCAATTAAGGAAGAATGTAGCTATTATGATCAATTGAACCAATACCAAAGGATGGTGATTGATGCAGCTGATCAGAATGTTGTTTCAGATTCGAATAATGCAAGTACTAGTTTTACTCCTGCACTTGAACAATTGAAAGAGATAGGAGTAATAGGCTTCGATGAGAATGTATGTAATGAAACGATTCCATCTAATCAGTTCTGGGAAGTGTTAAAAGCAGCAAATAAACCTTTTATGGGTAGGTTGTGATAATCACACTCAGTTATCAGTGACAACAAGATTGTTAAATATCAAGGCAGAGCATAATGTGTCTGAGAATTGCTTCAACTCTTTTGTTAAAATAATGCGAGAAACAATGTCTCGTGATAACATCATGCCAAGTAATTTTTACGATATGAAGAAATTAGTGGATAATTTAGGTCTTCCAGTTGAAAGGATTGATGTATGTAGTAAGAGTTGTATGTTATATTGGAGAGATGATAAAAATGCAGAATTTTGCAAATTCTGTAGCCAACCTAGGTACAAGATTAACAGGAGGCAGGGTCGTAATCAGAAGTGTAGACCATGCAAGAAAATATTTTATCTGCCCTTAATCCTCAGATTGCAAAGGCTTTATGCGTCTCATGCCACTGCTGAACACATGACTTGGCATGCAAATCATGAAACAGAAGAGGGTCTAACGTGACATCCTTCATATGTAGAGGCATGAAAACATTTTGATAGAACATAGCCTAAGTTTGCGATAGAGTCTCGAAACATCAGGTTAGGTCTCTATGCTGATGGATTTGCCCCATTTGGAAAATCAGGAAAAAGTTATTTATGTTGGCTAGTTATCTTAACTCCGTACAATCTTCCACCCGGTATATATACGAAGACACTTTATATGTTTTTGACATTGATCATGACTGGCCCGCAAAATCCAAAAAAGTTGATAGATGTTTATATGCAACTATTGATTGAAGAGTTACAACGGCTATAGGATGAATGTGTCGTTACGTATGATGTTTCTACTGATCAAACATTTGTAATGAAGGCTGCTCTTCTTTGGACAATAAATGACTTTCTAGCTTTTGGAATGTTATCTGGATAAAGTACAGCTGGGATCTTAGGATGTCTGATATGTTTGGAAAGATTGAAGTCATTCAGATTAAGATATGGTAAGAAGCCCAGTTATTTTGACTGTCATAGACAATTTTTGCCAACGAATCATACATTTAGAAGGAATAAAAAAGAGTTTATCAAGAATAGAATTGAAAGAACACTTCCACCGTTGAGATTGACCGGTGATCAACTTTGGGAGCGAGTGCAGGACTTGCCAACTGTTATTGAAAACCCTCATGGTACAACTATTGCATACGGAAGTACACATAAGTGGACTAAACGTAGTATATTTTAGGATCTATCATATTGGAAAGTCCATCTTATTCATCATAATCTTAACGTCATGCACATTGAAAAGAATGTTTTCGACAATATCATAAATACTGTGATGGATGTCGCTGAAAAAATAAAAGACAACTTGAATGCAAGAAAAGATATAAGAGATATTTATGATCGGCTCGCACTAGCTGTGGATGCAAGCAGCAGGAGACCAAAACCAAAAGTAATTTATTCATTGGATAAGGAGCAAAGACGAGTCGTTTGTCAATAGTTGAAATTTGTACAGTTTCCTGATAGATATGCTTTGAACATCGGGAGATGTGTTGATTTGAACGAATACAAGTTGACAGGAATAAAGAGTCATGATTGTCACATATTTATGGAAAGACTAATTACAATAGCTTTCAAGGAACTTCTACCAAACTTTATATGAGACGCCATTACAAAGTTAAGTAATTTTCTTCATGATATTTGCTTAACAGTGTTAAAAGCATCACACATAGAGAAATTAGAGAGAGACATTCTAATTATTCTTGGCAACTTAGAAAGGATATTTCCTCCATCGTTTTTTGATTCAATGGAGCATCTCTTAGCTCACTTGCCTTATGAGACCAAAGTTGCAGGTCCGTCCAATTTCGATGAATGTATCCATTTGAGAGGTAACATTTTTTTTAAAATAAATTTCAAAATAATTTATTATATATTATGTTATGATAAACTTCTTTCTATTGCAACTAGGTTTTTATATCATTTAAAGAAAAAAGTGAAAAATAAGGCATGTGTTAAAGCTTCAATTTGTAATGCATATATTGTGGAAGAAGTGACAATATTTGTATCATACTATTTTGAGCCGTACGTGCAGTGCAAGAGACCGAGAGCAGGAAGAAATGATGAGAGTCTCATTAATCCCAATTGCAAATCATTCTCTATTTTCAATTATCTCGGTCGACCAAGCGGCGCATGTAAGTTTCGTTGCTTAACAGGCGAAGAACGACAGGCAACCCATACATACATTTACTGAACTGTCCAGAAGTGGAGCCATACTTTGAGAAGTGTATATTTGCAAATATATGTATTGCGTGTCAAATATTTGTTAATATATAAATGTAAATTGTCAATAGGATTTTTCAAACTTCAATGTATGGACTACCACCAATTGAGTTTGACCGTTTGTGCGATGAATAATTTGCAGCATGGTTCAAAACATATGTAAGTTGCCTATGGACCAAGATCAAGTTATTAATATTTTATACATCATTTAAATATATATTATTGATTTTGCATGTGTGACCTTAGGTTCACAGTAATCATGATCAAGTTGAAGAGCAAGGATTGCTATATCATCTGTCATGGGATCCAAAGTCAAGAACACGAACTTGGCCAGCATATTTCATAAACGGGTATAATTTTCACACTCAAGAATATGGAATAGGAAAAGCCACAATGAGTAGTGGTGTGTGTGTTCGGTCATCTAATGGTGGCAGTTCAAAAGATGATTTTTATGGCTTATTGGGTGAAATCATGGAGATAGAGTACCCCGGACCATTAATGCAGGTTGTGTTATTTAAGTGCATGTGGTTCGATCCCGTTAAAGGAATGAATACGAGATCCATGTGGAGCAACGATAGATGTAGATCTAACTAAAATTCGCGAATCAAATTTAGAAGGTGTTGCAGAATTTGATTTTGAGACAGATGATGATGACGACGATGATGCTCATGAAGAAGATGAAGATTTACATTTTTTAGACTTTTTACTAATTATGTCGTTATTATTATTCTTATTATTATTATTATTACGACAAGGGTTTATTGTCATTGTCATATTTATTATTATTGTTGTTGTCGTAATTATTAGTATTATTATTATTATTGTTGTTGTTGTTGTTGTTGTTGTTGTTGTTGTTGTTGTTGTTGATTATTTTTATTGCTATTATTGTTACTGAAACATTATTATCGGAAAAAAAATGAATTAGGGGTGTGTAGGGTAGTAGAAATGAAATAGGCGTGTCTTGGGTTTTTTTTAAAAATTCATGGCTAAATCCGTAGTAAATTTGCCACGAATTTAGCCACGAATTTCATTTAAAAAGAAATAGTCGTGTTTTGGGCATTTTTTTTTAAAATTCGTGGCTAAAGCCGTGGCAAAAAAAGACATAGGCATGTTTTGGGTTTTTTTTTTTTAAAATTCTTGGCTAAATCCGTGGCAAATTTGTCACGAATTTAGCCACGAATTTCATGTAAAATGACATAGGCGTGTCTTGGGTTTTTTTTTTTGAAATTCGTGGCTAAATCCGTGGAAAATTTGCCACAGATTTAGCCACGAATTTCATGTAAATTGACATAGGCGTGCTTTGGGCATTTTTTTTCGAAATTCGTGGCTAAATCCATGGCAAATTTGTCACGGATTTAGCCATGAATTTCATATAAATTGACATAGGCGTGCTTTGGGCATTTTTTTTCGAAATTCGTGGCTAAATCCGTGGCAAATTTGCCATGGATTTAGCCACGAATTTCATTTAAAAAGAAATAGTGGTGTTTTGGGCATTTTTTTGAAATTCGTGGCTAAATCCGTGGCTATTAGCCACGGATTTCATTTAAAATGAAATAGACGTGTTTTGGGATTTTTTTTAAAAATTCGTGGCTAAATCCATGGCAAATTTACCATGGATTTAGCCACAAATTTCATGTAAAAAGACATTACGAGTGTTTTGGGCTTTTTAAAAAAATTCGTGACTAAATCCGTGGCAAATTTGCCACGGATTTAGCCACAAATTTCATTTAAAATGACATAGGAGTATTTTGGGCATTTTTTTTACGAAATTCATGGCTAAATCCGTCGCAAATTTGCCACGGATTCAGCCATGAATTTCATGTAAAATGACATTGGAGTATTTTGGGCATTTTTTTTAAAATTCATGGCTAAATCCGTGGTAAATTTGCCACGGATTTAGCCATGAATTTCATATAAAATGACATAGGCGTGTTTTGAGCATTTTTTTCGAAATTCATGGCTAAATCCATGGCAAATAGCCACGAATTTCATTTAAAATGAAATAGGCGTGTTTTGGGCTTTTTTTCTTAAATTCGTGGCTGAATCCGTGGCAAATTTGCCACGGATTAAGCCACGAATTTTATTTAAAATGACATAGGAGTGTTTTGGGCATTTTTTTCCTAATTTGTGACTAAATTCGAGGCAAATTTGCCAGGGATTTAGCCATGAATTTCATTTAAAAAGAAATAGTTGTGTTTTAGGCATTTTTTTTAAATTCGTGGCTAAATCTGTGGCAAATTAGCCACAGATTTAGCCACGAATTTCATTTAAAATGAAATAGGCGTGTTTTGGGCTTTATTTAAAAATTCGTGGCTAAATCCGTGGCAAATTTGCCATCGATTTAGCCACGAATTTCATTTAAAATGACATAGGAGTGTTTTGGGCATTTTTTTTTTCCAAATTCGTGGCTAAATCCGTGGCAAATTTTGCCACGAATTTAGCCACGAATTTCATGTAAAATGACATAGGCGTGTTTTGGGCTTTTTTTTCGAAATTCGTGGCTAAATCCGTGGCAAATTTGCCACGGATTTAGCCACGAATTTCATTTAAAAAGAAATAGTCGTGTTTTGGGCTTTTTTTTAAATTCGTGGCTAAATCCGTGGCAAATTTGCCACGGATTTAGCCACGAATTTCATTTAAAAAGAAATAGTCGTGTTTTGGGCATTTTTTTAAATTCGTGGCTAAATCCATGGCAAATTTGCCACGGATTTAGCCACGAATTTTAAAAAAAATGCCCAAAACAAGCCTATTTCATTTTAAATGAAATTTGTGGCTAAATCCGTGGCAAATTTGCCACGGATTTAGCCACGAATTTCATGTAAAATGACATAGGCGTGTTTTAGGCTTTTTTTTTTGGAAATTCGTGGCTAAATCCATGGCAAATTTGCCACGGATTTAGCCACGGAAAAAATATTAGGTTTTGCTGCGACAATTTTATATTTCGATTCAAATTTGCCGCGACAAAATTAAAATTCATGGCTAATATCATGGCAAATTAGCCACGAATTAGGATTCGTGGCTAATTTGCCACGGAATTAGCCACGAATTTGAATCCGTGGCTAAATTGCCACGATGTTAGCCATGGATTTTAATACGAGGCTAATTTCTGCAAAAATTAAAAAATGGCATCGTCTTCATTTCTTCTCTGTCTCGATCGAACATTTTAGGGTTTTCTTCTGCTTCCTCTTTTCCCTCTTCTCCGTCTCTGGCTCTGTCTCTCTCTTGATCGAACGAATCTCGGCGAGCTTCGGCATTCTTCGGCGTTCTTCGATGTTGTTCGGCGCGATTCTCAGCGTTCTTCGATGTTGTTCGGCGCGATTCTCAGCTTTCTTCGATGGCAGACGCTGTGAAGAGCGAGGACATCGAGCGCGAGGATTGTCAGGCAAGAGTTTTAGAGGTATGTTCTCTAAATTTTTTTGTGGACATTTGCTTCTGCTTCTGCTTCTGCTTCTGTTGTTTGTGTTGGACGAATTAGCTTAGGTCTGCTTCTGCTTCTGCTTCTGCTTCTGTTTGCTAGTTTTGCTTATGCTTATGCTGGTTTGTATTGGGCGAATTAGCTAGTTTATGCTGGACGAATTTGCTTCTGCTTCTGCTTCTGCTTTTGCTTGTTGGTTTTGCTAGTTTTGTGTCTGAATTTATAGTTTTCTGGTTTTGCTGGTTTTATGGGCGAATTTAGGGTTTTCTGTTCTATATTGGGTCTTCTTGCTGGTTTTATGTTTTTGTGGTCTGCTTAAGTGGGCAAATTCGATTCTGTTCATGGGCGAAACAGAACGGTTCTGTTTCGCCCATGAATTTGATTCTGTTCGTGCTGTTCATGGGCGAAATAGAACGGTTCTGTTTCACCCATGAATAATGAGCTCAAATTTGGTCGAGCTGAAATTTGGTCGGATTTAGCTTGAAATTTGATATGAATGAGCTGAAATTTGGTCAGATTTGGGTTGAAATTTGGTTGAAATTCATTTGAAATTTGGTTGGAATGAGGTGAAATGTGGTCGGAATGAGCAGAAATTTGGTCGGTCAAGTGGAAATAGCCCGCTGATCCAAAATCATGCCTATAGCCATGACGCAAGTCGTTTTTCAGTGTTTCGGAGTCGTTTAGATGGGTTTTTGAGCAATAAACTATTCTGGCGAACGGTGTTTTCCGTTCGATTTTAGTTTTTTTGGCGTTTTGGAGTCGTTTCATTATTATTTTATTTATATCTAGGTTGAATATTGAAACCAATAAAAAATAGGTCATAATGTTTTAATAAAATATTTATTATTCTCCTTTGATTTCTTTTTTTTTTATGACCCAGGAATCGCCGTATAGCCGATAGCCGGTGACTGCTCCTTTGATTTCTTGCGAACTATATAATGCAAGTCTATGTTATGATGTTTGTTTACAAATTGCAGTGTTTCAAATTGAAATTTTAGATTTTAAAAAAAGAAAACTGGAATAGCATATAAGTTGATATCGTATCTACATAATAAGCTTCCTATTTGTTGAGTTGCCTATTTTGGCTATCAGCATCATTGCTCATTTTCCGGAATACTGCTTGTTATTGCTGTTGTTCTCCCAAGTTTACTGTTGTACGACCAGAAATTAAGCTCGTAGACATTTTCGGACAGCTTGCTTTTTATCAGGGGCCAAGTTTCTCTTTTGCTCTCAAAAACAAAATGGTAAGCTTCCAACTTTTTTAACATTATGTGTCTCTAATACATGTTCATATTTTTTTAACATTTTTGTCTTATCTTCCAACTTTTTAGTATAAATGTGGAGGTCACATGCGTCGTGGTGTAGCTTCACAAAGAAGACCAGGCCCTTCCCCTTTCTCGTCCTCGTCCCCGTCCCTCTCCTCTTTCCCTACCCTTTCATCTAATCCTCAACCAGTACATGTTGATGGACACATTGGCCCTTCCTCCAACCCTCAAATGTGAACTGAATCTATTTCAGTTCCATCACCTTCAGTTCCACCTTCAATGCAACACTCGAATGATGAAAAAGATAGTCGATTCATCACCTTGTCCTCGTCCCCGTTCCTCTCCTCTTCATTTTTTTAAGTATATGTAAATTATTATGGATGTCAACTAAATTGTCCGTATGCTTCACGAATGCTACGTATGTTGACATCATTATAACCTGTTTGCAGATTCACGGATGCTACGTATGTTGTGAGGAAACTTAATAAAATAATCAATAACTGTTGGACGGGGCAGTATAGTAGTTAGACAACCGCTCCAAAAGAAGTAAAGGAATTGTGGTGGAATGAGTTCAAGGTAAGTTTTGTCCTTCTATTTTCTCACAAAGTTCGGTTTAGGATACTGAGTGTACAATTGTTTTTCTATTGATTGCTTGCAGCGGAAGTTCATGTGGGATGAAGCGGAAGAGAAAGAAGTTAGAAGAAATTTTAAGAAGAAAGCCGGTGATCACATGCGAAATGTGATGAATAGAGCAAAGAAAAATCAAGAAAAGTCGGATTTTATTACAGCTGACAATTGAGCAGAAATTAAGAGAACTTGAGACACCGAAAAGTATAAGCAAATCAGTGAAATAAATAAGAAGAATTGAGTTTCTAGTTCTAGTAAAGGGTTTGCCACATATGTTGGGGGCTCTATCTACATCGGAGAGCATAGAAAAAGATTGGTAAGTCTATTAAATATGTTGTAAGTTAATTCCATCATTACTCATTTATATTTATAATTTGTAGGCAAATGAATTGGGGACAGAACCGAGCTTTATAGCTACATTTGAACGCACATTTCAAAAAAAAGATAAGACATGGACTGGCAATTGAGCAAATGCTATTAAGGTATGTTAGGTTATATTTTGTATTTATATATATGAAGTTTTTTTTTATTTTCATCTATATTGTTAATGTAGGATAAATATGATGAACTTGTAATGAGCACCGCTGCTAGTGGTGATGGTGATGGTGTTGTTGCGTCCGAGCCATCGGTTGACAGTATGACATTATGGGTGGAGGCATTGGGTGGAATGAGAAAAGGTCAAATATTTGGGATGGGATCCTTGTCAAGGATATATACAACGCCGGCTGCTGGAACATCATCCTCCAATGCGGTTTTTTTAAGGAGGACACAACACGAGGAGCAAATGACCTAAGAATTGAACCAACTGAAACATTTACTTGTACAGAAGGATGAAGAAATTCGTGGAGTGAAACAACATTTGCAATTGATCATGCGACACCTCAACCTCGATCACGATGATGTTCCTCCTGTACCTCCCACTAATCCAGTAGATGATGGGTACAATGATGAGCGACACAATGATAATGACATTGCTGATGATGATGATGATCCTTGCTAGTTCAAATTTCCAAACTCGATGATAAGCTTGCTTCAGCATTATCTATTTATTTATAGGACAAGTTATTAGTTGTTGCATTTGTTTAATGCACATGTATCGATTCTGTTAAAAGTTTAACAACTGTTATAAGTTCAACAACTGTTTTTGCATATGATGGACTAATCAAGCTGATGCTCGGCTATCTCTCTTTGCTGTTGAATAGATGTGAAAAAATTAAGAGGGGTTAGGAGTTTGTTAATTTGATGTTTGCACTGCAGATGGACAGGACTTCGATTCATGGAGACACTATAGACAACATGACTACGTGGAAGAACTTCTTGGCAAGATCAACAGTTTGCAACAAGAGAGCGAACTTCTTAGTTCTTTGTTCCATTTCTTTCTTTTTTTGTGTTTGTTCTTGTCTTGACTGTGATTCTATCAATGTTAAATACAATTTTATAATTGCTGTTAATTAGATTTCAAATCCAAATCATCCCTAAACAATATTCATTGCTAAATTATTCATTAAAATTCATCGCCAAATTCTTTTCAGAACAATGTTCGCAGAAAATTAGTGAAGAATTTTGCCACGAATAAGTTCATCACAAAATACTGACCAAAAAAAAAATGTGGTGGCAAATTAGCCACAAATTTTGCCACGAATAAGTTCTTCGCAAAATGCTGACAAAAAAAAATGTGGTGGCAAATTAGCCACGAATAAGTTCGTCGCAAAATACTGACAAAAAAAAATTTGGTGGCAAATTAGCCACAACACGAAATGTGTTCGTGGCAAATTAACCATGAATTTTGCCATGAATAAATTCGTCGCCAAAAACTAACAAAAAAAAAATTGGTGGCAAATTAGCCACGAAATTTGTTCGTCGCAAATTAGCCACGTATTTAGCCACGAAAAATTAGCAACGATTTTTGCCACGAAAATATTTCGTCGCAATTTCGAGACCAACAAAAAAAAATTGAAAAAAATAGCGCCGAATTTTGCCACAAATACAGTTCGTGGCAAATTAGAGACGAATTTTGCCACGAATATTTAGCGACTAATTTTGCCACGAATCAAATTAGAGACGAATTTTGCCACAAATACAATTGTGGCAAATTAGCCACGAATAATTAGCGACAAATATTTTTTCGTCGCAAATTAGCCATGAATTTTGCCACGAATAATTAGCGACGAATTTTTTTTTGTTGCAAATTAGCCACAAAATTTGAAATTTTCCATCGCAAAATTTTGCGACGGCCTATTAGCAACGAATTTTTTTCCGTCGCAAATTCGTTTAGCGATGAATTTTGCCAAATTTTTCGTGGCAAAATTCGTCGCTAAAACCAACTTTTTTTGTAATGATACCTTCATGAAGACTTTACTGTTCAAGTTTCGTAATTGAATGTTGGGTTCTAACTTCATTTCTTTAGCTGAGCTGATACTTGCGAGAGAACGCATTGAGATCGCTCTGCGCGATGGTTGGGCCATTGAGCAGGCTACCTCCGTTAAGAAGTTCATTCTCAAGAAAGATAAGGAACCGGCACCTGAAGTGAATATAGCTTACTCTCAACAAAGCCGTGACACTACACCGACAATGTAGTCTACTGGCAAACAACAGGGTGGACGCCAATTCACTAGTCGACAACAAGGTACTAAAAGGAACTTCACGCCATTGCCTAGGCCATTATCCAAAGTTCTACCTATCCTCCAAAAAACATTTTTGCTTTCAAGTGAGCCGAAATGCCCAAACCCAAGCGATTCTTTGGTTATGACTCATCTAAGAAGTGTGAGTATCATATGGGGGAGGTCGGTCATTCTACTGATGATTGTTACGTACTGAAATATAGAATTCAAGACCTCTTGGATACAAAGGCATTCTCTTTCCGCAGTGATCAATCAAATGTCCATCGGAACCCTCTACCCAACCAGGTTGGAAGCGTAGATGTTATTGAGTAGAGAAATTTCTGTTTTTATACTCCTCTGCGAATGAGTCTTTCATGCTTTCTAGTATTTCAAATGTTTTCTAGGATTTCTTGCTTTCTAGGATTTCAATTCATGTTTATGTTTTGATTCGTAGGGTTTTGATTATTTGTATTTCCCTTCCAATAATGTAATTCATTTGATATTATTTAATGAAATTACAAGTTTTTTTTCATTTTGAGGGCATGTTAAAGTATATTAAACTAATCTGGTGATGATATCCAACTAAGAAAAGAAAAATATCATCCACAGAGAAATTCTGAAGGCTGGGCTTCCTCATGCTTCCCCTAAAAAACCTTTAAAAAAATCCCTTCGAAAAAAACTTTTCCAAAATGTGCATCAAATAAACCCTGTTTATTTGTCTGACTAGTTTACGTCATGCCTCAGAGCATAATTCTCCAGTTTGTTGTGATGAGAAATTGACACATCGAGTTATATTAATGATGAACCTGTGGGGCAAAGGATTACCTCATACTTGGGCTTGATTGAGTGCCCAACATTTCTTAATCCATGCTTAACGCAAGCTATTTTCCTTATACATCAATGAAAAATGACAAACTGAGGGGCATGTTGAACTTTGATGATGATAATGGACCAACAAATCCGACTAAGATAATGTCATGGTTCTAATTGGAATCTTCTGAGACTCAATTCACATTTGCTTAGTATCCTATTCATGCATGCTTTCTTGTGCAGGGGCAAAAGCAACGATGGAGCATTCAAGTGTCCATCCTTTCCAAATAAGGGCAATCAAAGGGCTCTCATTCCTAAGGACACTCTTTTTGTTTGATATTGTTGAGTGATGACATGTTCTTGAAATGGATATTATGCTTCTCATGTATTTAATGAAATTTTTGAGTCATGAACTTTTGCACGCCTGAAGTCGATAGGTGTTTAAAATACTCATATCTTTCGAAAGTGGGTTTTGCATGTTGATTTACCTGTTTAACTCACCAGGTTCATTGAGAATGATCATAACGAACAATTTAATGAATGAAGTGGAATTGTTTGAGTATGCTAAATGAGATGTGTCAGGATGATGAAAGGCAAACCCTATCTTAGACACAATTCCATGTTTATACATTGTGAATTGAGTGAAAAATTCCATATCCACAAGGTAAAGGGTTATCTCAAGAAAGGTACAACTATCGAAATCACGAGAGGCAGTTCACTTCTCTATCCTAAACAATACAGGTTATCCATTATTTCGCCACTTTGAGCCCAAACACTTGGAGAAGTTCTTTCAAATTACCCTTATCAAGAACCACTCCACATCGGGGTCCATTGGAGGTAAGTCATCATGAGGTGAGAAAAATGAATAGAAATTTTTTTGTTAACACTTGCATCAATCTTCAAGTGTTGCTATTTCATATGAACTCATAAGAAATTTAAGTGCCTCAGGATGACGAAGAGAATTTCTTTCTCTATCCTGCACACTTATAACCATTGTATAGCCCACTTGAGCCTGCAATTTCATTCCATAAAAACCCAGTTGGTGATCATCCCCCACACTGGGGTAAGGTAAAAACCATCATTGCCCACACAGCATATCTGGAGTGCCAATAGAAGATGAAGTGTGTGTTGGCCAATGTATGCATTATAGATAGTGTGTGTCAAAAGTAAAAAAAAAATGAAAACTAGGAGGCATAAAAAAGCAGTGTGTCTGGTAAAAGCAAGGCCATGCCCATGAAAAAAAAAAGAAAAGTAAAAAAATAAGGAGAACTTTAGAGAAAAAATGTCAAGGCATGACATGTCAAAGTCATGAATCGCGGTGGAGCAGTGGTCTTACAAGTCTTGAAGGAATCAAGTAGTGAACTCAAGACTGATAGTACATATACTAAGAAGACAATTCTTGAAGGCAAAGAAGAAGACTAGTGGTAATGCCGAAATGATCACCAACTCTTTCACCCTAACTATGCACATTTCGAGCCTAATGATCCATTCGTTTATCGACCCATGAACCTAGCCTATGTTACGTCCCTTATAAAGTCTCTTCATATTAGAGCACTTGAATTAACATAGAGTCTCATATGTTTATAAGTATGGCTCGAAGAAGTGTGAGTAAGAATATTTCTATCTCATTTTACAGGGTTCTTGACTTGTAAACTCGGAGACAATTGCGGAGTATTTTCTTTCAATAGCCTCAACTCGAAGAGTCCCATTTGTTAAGCCATTGACCAAACTGACACTGCGGTCCTGACAAAGACCTCTCAGATTGGTAAGGTTGTACTGCTTGCGAGAATACTCGGACACTTGTCGACATGATGATGGTGAGATGGAGTGATTCTCATAAAATAGCCTTTCTGAATGAGAGTGAGTGAAAGCCCTTTCTAATTGAAAGGCTCTCATTTAGCATTCTTAAGAAGTCCACATTATGAACGAAAATTGTCTTAATGATAATTCTCCCCAATGGAAATTTGGTGATGCAAATATTGTAAGACCATTATGCACAAACTTCAATTGAATTGATGAATTCTGAAATTTGTGTTCTAGAGTAGGCGTGATTGCTAATCTCTTTGATGAATGCATGTGTTTTTGCTCTAGTCATGTCTGACAGGTAATGTTTCCTCGAAGACTGAAGAGTCCCCGATGCTCAAGTTGCTATCTCGAATTCATCTAAATATTTTCAATATTCAAAATATCTAATTGAAGTTTCAGGTATCATGTCCGAAAATCCAAAGGGGATTTTCAATCCTATTAATCATATCTAATTGTAGTTTCAGATATCTTTTCGAAGATCCGAAGGGAATCATCAAGCTCATTCAAATATCTCATTGATGTTTTAGGTATCGTTTCCGAAAATTCGAGGGAATTTTCAATCCTACTAATCATATCTGATTGCAGTTTCAAATATCTTTTTGAAGATCCGAAGGGAATCATCGAGCTCATTCAAATATCTGATTGAAATTTCAAATATCATTTTTGAAAATTCGAAGGGAGTTTTTGATCCTATTAATCATACATGTTTGTAGTTTTAGATATCTTTTCGAATATTCGAAGGAAATCATCGAGGTCATTCATATATCTTATTGAAGTTTCATGTATCATTTTTGAAAATTCGAAAGGAATTTTCGATCCTATTAATCATATCTGATATCATTTTCAAGTTGTCTAGTCAAACATCTAAGAAATCTCCAAACCTCAAATGTCTAAGTGGAATTCTAGATATTTGGCTAGTCTTCAAAAGTTGTTCCATACCCAAATTTAGTTTTCCAAATCTACAAGTAAGTAAGTGCAGGTATGTTTTCTATCTTTACATTAGCATTAGCATTTGCATATCACATTAGAAAATGGGTATGGGCTCATTGAGATCTCATTTACCCGACAAAAAGATTAATTTTTTCTCATTGCATTTTCATAGTCAAAATTTAGATATCATTGTCTTTAAATGAAACCTCTTCGAGCTTCCCTTCAAAGAGCGGTAGCTATTGATACCTAAATTTTGGTGACCTAGTTAGTCGTTCATTGCATAAAAAATTAGGGATCGATCTTGTTCCCTAGACAAAAAAAATTAGTTAAATTGCATATAGATTAGGAGCATTTGAATTAGAATTTAGGCTCATATAGCTGCATTTGCATTGGACCGGCGGCGAGTGGACTTGAGTGAATAATTCTAAACTTAACTGGACTAAGCCTATGGTGGCCGAAATCATGTGTATCAAGTTAGGAAAATTTGATGAAAATTTGAAGCGACAAAGCTTGATATTATCAAGATTTTGGTCACATGGCAAATAAGAAACAAGCAATCGGCATAATTCCTGTGATATTTATGAGATCAATTATTTGAGGGAATAAACAATTGAGAGCAAGATTTAGTCAACAAAAGGGATATTTGATTGAAAAGAAAGAGGAAAGAAAATATACACGCGTTCAAAGATTTGTCGTTGACAAAAAGTATATAAAAGGGGGAGGAGGCCACAAAATTGAAAATACACGGCCACAATTGAGAGACATGAAAAAGAGAGAGGAGAGAATACAGAGAGAGTGGAGAGGAGGCTATGCATATTCAATACACAGCCACAATAAAGGGAGAAAAAAAAGACAGGAATCGTGTGGCCATTAGAGGGGAAAAATCGTGAGTGAGGGGGTTTCAAGAGCAGCCATGTTGAGAGAGAAAGAGAGAGGAGTTTTGGTTTTCACTGCAGGTGGGACACAAGACACATTCAACACATTGAATAACATACCAAGAGGGGTCTTCACCGAATAGAGAAAGCGCCAAAGAGAAAAAAAAAACTCATGCACCACTGCCACTTTGTCGTCGCTCTGCTAGTAGCTCTACTGAGACATCGCGAGAACGTCCAGCGAGCGACGATCCTCTTGCAGTACCGCATTCAGCTACACCAAGCCGTGATTCCCCTAACGTGACCTTCGAGCAACATATCGAGAAGACAAGTCCACTGTGAGTCGTGCCGTGTCCTCAGCAAAATAGACCAGCAAAGTTTCTATTTTTACAGGTTGTTGATCGTTGAACCGAGCCACCACAACTTGTTGCCTTCGCCAATCATCACCACGACTCCTAGCCATGTCCCGTGAAGTTTAAACCAGGTAGTTCCTCAGCCACTAGTCGGCTGAGTACACGTCGATCAATTGTCCAATCATCCAAGCACTACCGCTGGTCATTGAGCTCAAGCCATCCGTCGTTCAAATTCGGAATCGTCATCCGTGAAATATTTCGAATTAGGTAATATGTTATCTAATTAAATTTCAATATATTAAGTTGCCTAATTTGAATTTATTGTGATCTCAATTAGATGTCGTGTTGATATTCTCATATCCATAAAAATTTTCGAAATCCATGAATTAGGAATTATTTCCTAATTTCATAACATGTTATGGTCGTCAATCCGATCTCATGCCCGAGATACAATTCGTGATTACACGGACAATCATCAATCCAATCTCCCACCCAAGATACGATTCGCGATTACGTTGAAAATTGGCCAATCCGATCCTCATGCCCGAGATGTGATTTGTCAATTTATTTTCCAAATTTTGAATGGATATGGATGATATCTTGGGTGATTGGATGCTATCTTTGGTTTTGGTTTGAATCTTTGTTTTGATTTGATTTGAATCTCCCAAAAAGATTAGATAGGATCAAGGTAAGTTTTTTTAAATAGATTGCATGCTTTTATACAGTTTATTTAGTTAGGATAACATTGTTATTTATATTAGGATTTGGCCTAGTTTAATTCCTAAAATGAATTGGATAATATCTTGCACTAGATAATAATTTTTCATTATTTTCTACTTCCGAATTTCATGAAAAAATACCAAAATAAACATGTGCTTGTCATGCTAGAATAACTGCATATTAATTTTGGCCCGTCATTAGAAACCGCATGTTTAGGTTGTAACGACCCGGTCCGACGAGGGCGGGGAGTGGTCGCCGGGGTCCGAGGGCCTGGACAAGGAGCGACTCCTGGCAGGCTTCTAGGATGGCAAGGGGGGCATGTCTCTGTCCCACATCGCTTAGGGGGGAGTCCTGGGGTTGTTTATAAGGCTTGGCCCCTAACTCTTGTGTAACGCGTTTTAAAACCGTGAGGACTTAGTGTCCAAAGCGGACAATATTACACAAGGAGTAGCGCAGCGGAAGCGTGGTGGGGCCGAGGTCCTTACAAATGGTATCAGAGCCGACTCCCGACAGCATGTGGGGCCACAGCGAGGACGCTATACTCGAAGGAGGGGAGAATGTAACGACCCGGTCCGACGAGGGCGGGGAGTGGTCGCCGGGGTCCGAGGGCCTGGACAAGGAGCGGCTCCTGGCAGGCTTCTAGGATGGCAAGGGGGGCATGTCTCTGTCCTACATCGCTTAGGGGGGAGTCCTGAGGTTGTTTATAAGGCTTGGCTCCTAACTCTTGTGTAACGCGTTTTAAAACCGTGAGGACTTAGTGTCCAAAGCGGACAATATTACACAAGGAGTGGCACAGCGGAAGCGTGGTGGGGCCGAGGTCCTTACATAGGTCATTTAATTAGGAATCACATGTCACATTGCATATAGGTTAGTTTTCATTTAAATAAGAGAAAAACCTAAAAAATATTAAGTAGAATCGCGTGTTAATTAGAAATCATATTTAGGATGTTGATGTGATTTTTTTACTAATACTACATATGCTTTCGTTGCTATGAGGTAAGTAAGTTCTCCATGTCCTTACAACTTGTTTATTGCTTTGCTCTATTAGGTGTTTCATTAATGGTTGCATACCCGAATAATCACCTCACATGCTAAGAGTAATTTAAAATCAATCCAAGTTGCCTGCAAATATTTTTTTGAAATAAAAGAGAAAAGGTACATAAAGGGTATTAGAGAAATCTAGTGTAACCAAGTCCCTAAATCCATAATCTCTGGTTTGTAGGAGTAAAGTAATTCTCCCGATACTTTACTTAGGTTTCTAATCGGCCCATCAAAAAATAGATTAGTGGCGACTCCTGATTGAAATGATTTGCATGTAAAGAACTTAAACATTAAGTTGCAAATTGGTAAGGGCTTGGGAGAGCCCGAGTTCGGCCTAAGCTTAATAATCCATTAGCTGAACCCTTAGGTGGTTCACACCCGTGGGAGGTTTAGGTCATGACAACCATGTAAACCATTTCCATGGGAAAAATGAGTGAGCACCCATTAGAAACAGCTAAAAAGTATGACTGCTATAAACAGTTGGATAGAAATTGGACAAGTTTAGGGCAATAATACGATGTGTAGTGAATAAGAGTAAGATCATTATATAGATAAACTACATGTGGACGAAGCATATAAGCTTCAATAGTCTTTTGTTTTTTTGGCCTTGAGCTTCAATAGTCTTTTAGCAGCAATTCTATTGAGCCAACTTGAAGGACCAAACTCAGCAATGCTAATTCTCCTAAAACCATGCAAGGCAAAACAATGACATTAACCGGAAGCTAAGAGCTGGTCTTGTCCAAGGGCCATCATCATAACTAGGTCCTCATCCTTCACTACAAGGAACAGAAGCAAAATGGTTGGTACGATTCAGATGCTAGATGAAAGTAGTAGCATGCTTAGTGCTTACTGCTTACAGTGTTTAGTCACTGGCCCATGCATAGAGTCACCCCACTACCGGAGTAGAGGTGAGCAAAGGGAAAATTGGACCGGATTGAATCGGTCAGTTTTGGGTGGCTCCTAGAGCACCAATTTGGTTCCTGAAAACCGGTGATTTTTTGTCTGGTTTCCGCTTCCATATGTGGAACTGCCCACCCAGATTACTCGGACCGAACTAATTTTTTTTAAAATAATTTTTCACAAGTCAGTTATGTTGAGGAAAATCCCTAATTAGTTTTGAATAATGACAAAACAATCTTTTACTAACTAGAATTACACTTAAGTTATTTGATGCAGGTAAATACTGAGTCATCAGACTTAGTCGATGAAAGGACTTTGTCAACAGACTCAAAATTACTCATTAGATTCAATAAGTGTTCATTTTGACAAGTTTATGTAGGATAATTAAATTGATATATCAAGATATTCTAATTGGCAATCATAAAATCGTTCTTTAAACACGAAGAACTACACTTATAGAAACCTTAATTTGATTGTATGGGCAATCAAATCACCTAATGACAATGGTTCTTCTTCTAACGGCTATGCATTTTCTTTTGGGAAGTTTTCTCCAACGATTTGATTTGGAAATCAATCCTCTGAATTATCCAACGGATAGATTGGAAATGGAGGAGTATAAAAGGAGTGCAAACGTGATACAAGGAGAATAACTAGAATCGAGAATTCTAAAGTTTGAATAGAGTTTCGATCTTACACACTTGTGATTACTGTATTCCACGTTGTGATTTTAGAAAAAAAATTACTTGAGTGAAGAGTGTACATGATAATGCAATCTATCATCTCAGAAGCACTACTCTCGTAATCTTCTGGTGATTCAATAGTGAAACACAGCCAATAAGCTGCCAGCGTGGAGAGTGGACGTAGGCTTAATAAAATCGAAACTCTATAAAGATCTGTGTGCAGTATTCTCTATCCCTAAACTTTCATTTATTATTACTGACATTATATTGCATGCATATTAGTCAAATAAGTTCGTCAGAACATCATCATAGTCATCAGACGCAATCATTTGACGACAATTTACATACAAGTTTGTAATTCATATCCATCTGATATTGAACATATGAGTTGTTGACCTCGACTATATTCATTCCGCATGTTTAAATCATACAATTTTATAAAATTACCTATTCACCCCCTTTAGGCGATAGCACTAGCCATAACAATTGATATTAGAGCCTAGTGCTCATTTTTCTTTGAATTGTTATTTACTTCTGAGCTAACTATTCTTGATGGCTAGTAATGCTGAGTCAGGTCACAACAACAGACGGCCTTACTTCAATGGAACTGAATATAGTGTCTGGAAAAACAAGATGAAGATATTCATCTTAGGAATAGATCAAGATATATGGAACATTATTGAACATGGAAAAATTCCAAACGTTTCAACAGAAACGAAGTCCCCAGAAACTTCAAAGGGGCAAAATGAGATGCCTTCTAGTGAAGGAATTAGAGAGTAAATCAGACCTCAAGTTCTACCACTCTCGGCCAAAGAAATTTCCAAAAGAATCCATCTAGGTGCTAAGATCAGAACGGCCATACACAATGATCTAGCAAGTGTTGAATACAAACGAATTGCAAATCTCAAAACTTTAAAAGAAATTTGGGATCGTCTCAAGCTTATTCATAAAAGAACAGAGAGAGTCAAGAAGACAAATCTAAATATTCTTCTTGGATAGTACGAGTCCTTCACTCATAAACCAAATGAAACAATTTCTGAGATGCGAAGCATATTCACTAAGATTGTAAATGGACTTGTATTCCAAAACAATCCTATTTCAGAACCTATGAAAGTGAACAAGTTGCTGAGAGCTCTTTCAAAAGAGTGGAACAACATCAAAGTTTCTATTCGAGAAACTTAGGGCATCATACCACTCAGAGTGGACGAACTCATAGGAAGTCTTCAATCCTATGAAACTAAAAAGTTCTTAAAACTAAAGAACCCAAAGGTAAAAAGTTCATTGCTTTGAAAACTAATATTGATTTTGATGACACAAATTCATATTCAGATGAAGATGAAGATGAAGAGTTGGCTCTAATGGTTAAGAAACTGAGAAAGGTGGCAAAGAAGGTGAAGATGAATAAGTCAAAGAAGCAATTCAAGAATTCTGAGTCATCAAAGGCCAAGAAGCTAAAATTTCAAAAGAAGTCAAGTGCCAAAGATGAAGAAAACAAATATGTGATATGATTCCACTACAAAAAGAGCGGACACATAAATCCAAAATGTCCTCTTCTAAAAAAAAACAAATGGTAGTATGACCGATATAAGAAAGCCTTCAAAATTGAAACATGAAGTGATTCAGAGGATGATGAAAGTGAACAAGAGTTTGCTAATATTTGTTTGATGGCAAAATCAGATCCAGAATCAAGTTTTGATTAAGAAGAGAAGGTCAGTAATTCAAATATTCTTGAAGCGGTTGCAAATTATATTGATGAGTTAATCTCTGTTAATAAAACTACCTTAAAAAAGATTTTTGTATTGAAAAAGGAGATTGTGTCTCTAAGAAGTGCGACTCAAAACAAGGTAATTAATGAGTCAATTGAATGTTTAAAAAAGGAAAACAATATTTTAAAACAGCAAGATATTTCGCAAAAAGATAAGATTGATTTCTTGCAAAAAAAAGTTTAATCTTATCGAGAAAAGGAAAATGATTCACTGAAAGAGGAAATTTTTTATATGAAAAATATTTCTAAGGAAATTTTTGATCGCATCTCTAATGAAAAAGAGCTTCTGAAAAATGAAATTTCTAATATAATCAAGAAATTCTCAATAGGTTCAAAAAATCTTCAACATAATTTGTCAATTCAAGTTCCTTATTATAATAAATCAGGTCTTGGTTTTGAGAAAAATACTGAATTGAAAAATACTTTTCCAAATGTCAAAAAAAGACTAAAGAAAAGACCTTCCAAATTTGTGTATAGAAACCACTTTCAAAGCAATTTGTGAAATTCAATGGTCAAACTTCCCATAAACGTTCAAATTATGGTGATTCAAATCATTTTAAGAGTGATTGTACTAAAGTTTGGAGACCTGTTCAGAGAGACATTCTGAGAATGATTGATCCTAACCAAAATGGATCCAAGAAAATATGGGTACCAAAGAAAAAGTGAATTACTTATCTTTTGTAGGTACCAATGAAAAGAAAGAACAAGTGGTACCTTAACAGTGGTTGCTCAAGACACATGACCGGATATCCTCTAAAATTCATCCAGTTAGAAAGAATTAAAGGAGGAAGTGTATCCTTTGGAGGCAACAACAAAGGAAAAATAGTTGGCAAGGGAACTGTCAGAATCAAAAATCTAATCATCAATAAAGTCTCACTAGTTGAAGGTTTGAATTTCAATTTAATTAGCATTAGTCAATTATGTAATATTGGTTACAGAATCACTTTCCAAGAAGACAAATGCTCTGGGATAAGTAAAGACAACAAGTAATCATTCACGGGTCAAAGACATGGAAACATCTACCTACTAGACACGAAGTCTAACGACTTACAATGTCTCGTCTCCATAAAAGAAGAATCTAATTAGTGGCACAGGAAGCTCGGACACGTTAGTGTCAAGTTGATTTTCAAAATAACTTCAAATAAACTTGTCAAAGGATTGCCAGAACGAAAATTCAAGAGCACAAAGTTATGTTCAGATTGCTCTAAAGGCAAATAGGTAAGAAGTTCATTTAAATCAATAAATTATGTCAGCACTAATCGATCTTTGCAGTTGCTTTATATGGATAGTTTTGGACCCACTCAAACTCTAAGTCTTGGAGGTAAGATATACTATTTAGTTATTGTAGACGATTATTCAAGATTTACTTAGGTATTCTTTTTAGCTAATAAAAGTGAAACATTTGAATATTTCTCAAAATTTGCCAAAAAGGTACAAAATGAAAAGGGTTACTCTATTTCGAGCATTAAATCCGATTATGGAAGAGAATTTGAAAATCGAAATTTCTCTTATTTCTATGATGAAAATGGTATTCAACATATTTTTTCTTCACATTATACTCCTGAACAAAATAAAGTAGTTGAAAGAAAGAATAGAACTTTGCAAGAATTAGCTAGAACTCTTCTATTTGAAAACAAAATTCCAACACATTTTTGGGCTGAAACTGTATCAACAGCTTGTTATATTTCGAAGAGAATTTTTCCAAGACAAATTCTTGAAAAGACTCCTTATGAACTGTTCAAAGGTAAAATTCCTTCTTACCAAAAAAAAAACTATTCAAAGGTAAAATTCCTAATGTCTTGTATTTTCGAATATTTGGATGTAAATGTTTTATTCTAAAAAATCCTAATGATCGTGTTGGTAAGTTTGATGAAAAGTCAGATGAAAGAAATTTTCTTGGATACTCAATAACAAGCAAGGCATATAGAGTAGAGTATACAATAAAAATACTCAAACAGTAGAAGAATCATTGAATGTCAAGTTTGAAGACTCAATTCAGACTCAACAAGATGATTCTGACACTGACAATCCAGCATCTGAAGAATCTAACATAGCATCTAATGAATTGACGATAAGTGAAAATGATTAGAATCAAAGATTTGATGAAGCTTAGGAATCTTCAAACCAACAAGATAATGAAGAATCATCAAATCTCAATGATGAAAATGATGAAAGATTCAATAGAAATTGAAAGCAAAAATCTAGCCATCCCAAAGACCTCATCATTGGAAATTTAGATGAAGGAATCAAAACTAGAGCAAAGGCAAAAGAAGTCATAAATATGATGGCTTTCATTTCCGAAGTTGAACCAAAGAATGTCAAAGATGTCTTGAAAGATGAAAGCTAGATTGAAGCCATGTAAGAGGAACTTCTACAATTTTAGATTAATCAAGTATGGGAACTCGTTCCAAGACCCAAAAATCATTCAGTTAATGGAACAAAATGAGTATTTCAAAATAAACTGGATGCTCAAGGAAAAGTCGTCAGAAACAAAGCAAGACTTGTGGCCAAAGAATATTCACAAAAGGAAGGAATAGATTACGATGAGACGTATGCTCCGGTGGCCAGGTTAGAAGCAATAAGAATTTTATTGGCTTATGCTTCTTTCTGTGATTTTAAACTGTTTCATATAGATGTCAAAAGCGCTTTCTTGAATGACTATATTAAAGAGGAAGTATATGTGGAACAACCTCCAGGTTTTGAAGATCCTTACAAGCCTGATTATGTATATACTCTCAAGAAAGCATTATACAGTCTCAAACAAGCACCATGTGCTTGGTACAAAAGACTGAACAACTTTTTGGAACAAAATGAATTCACAAAAGGTGATGTAGGCACTACCCTATTCATCAAAAGAAAAGGTAAAGATATTTTAATTGTTCAAATCTATGTATATGATATCATTTTTGGTTCTATTGATAAAAAATTGTGTAAGAATTTTTCTAAAATGATGCAAAGTGAATTCGAAATGAGCATGTTAGGTGAGTTAACTTTTTTCCTTGGATTATAGGTTAGACAAACCAAAAATGGCACATTTCTTTGTCAAGAAAATTATGCCAGGGAAATTACAAAAAAGTTTGGTTTGGTAAATTGCAAAAAGACAAAAACTCCAATGTTCTATTCCATTAAACTAGACAAGGATGAAAAAGGAAAACTAGTAGATAAAAAATTATATAGAAGCATGATTGGCTCGCTGTCACGACCTAAAAAAATCGGATTTTCGATCTTAGGCTAATGGATTACTAGATTAATTAAATTAACTAACGTAGCTCGAGTTCTTCCAAACTCTACCAAATCGCAACTTAGGTTCAATTGTGAGCATGCAAATATTTTCAACGGGAGTCGCTACTGATCATTTAGGGTAGTTGATTAGAAACCTAAATAAAATAGCGGGAGTACTATTTTATTCCTGCGAACCAGAAATTATAAATTCGGGGACTTGGTTACGTTAGATTCCCTAACGCCCTTTCGGTATCAATTTCAAGAAAAATACTCAATTTGACAGTTTTGAAAAATTCTGACTTAGAGTTCAAAGGTGCAGAAATTTCTTTTTGATTTTTACTTATTTAAATGAAAGCTAACCTATATGTAATGACGTGCAAAAATTGACATGCGATTAATGTAACCTAACATGCAAACTATATGTCATGCGACAACGTGACCTATTTCTAATGACGGGCATATTATTGTTTGTATTATTTTTTTAAATGAAATTTGAAATTAAAAATGCCAATTATCTAAACATGCAATTTTAAACTAAAGAAATTAACCTATTCTAGAGCAATCTTTTTGGTATTTTTTTATCGAAATTCGAAATTAAAATCAAGTGAAAAAATATAACCGCTAAATCTTTCGAATTAAGTTTTGATCTGAAGCCTGGCAGATCGACCCTAAAATTCAAAATACCCGCTATGGAAATAATTCTATCTAAAGCCTGATAGATAGATTTATTTCCACGTATGCGGTTGCGGATTAGGAAATTTTCCTAATTGATCACATATTGAAAAATTTTGATATCTTAAATATATTGGATATATTCAAAAGATTTTGAAAATTCTAAATTTTATCCAAATTTAACGAGTAATAGATATCTAAGATTTCAAAAAAGGAAATAAATCCTAATCGAGATAATGCTTATTATTCAAATATGCAAAATTAGATATCAATAAGCACGAATTAGGCAACAAAACATTTAAATCAAATCCGGATAAGATAATTACCTAATTTGCGGATTTGTTTTCAAATTTGAATTTGCAGAGGATCGGGATTGCGGATTGGGATGGTAACCGGCAGTGCGTCGAGAACAGCGGCGCGGCGTCGGGAGCGGTAGTGTCGGGACAGTGGCGTCCGGCGTAGCGAGGTAGCGGCACGGCAAGCGGCGGTACAGCGGCGTCCAGCGCGGCGGTACAGCTCTAGGTAGCAACGGCGGTGCACCTCCAGGCAGCGGCGGCAGTGCAGCTCCGGGAGGCGACTTGTAGGCAAGAACGGCGACGAAAGGGCGGAGCACAGTAGCGGACAGTGCGGCAACAGCGATGGTCTGTGGGCGGTGATGTGGCGCAGTAGTGCCACGGGCAACAGTGTGGGCGAGCGGCGGTGACTGCGACAACGTCAAGCGGTGGCTTCGCCGGCTGGAACGGTGGTGCGGCGATGCTGTGGGCGATGAGCTGAGGTGGCATCGGGCGGTACTCCGATGGTGGATTTGCCGGCGGAAACGGCGGCGTGCAGGCAGGAGGCAACAGCGCACGGCGGGGGCATCGCTTTTATATTTAACTGCTTCAAGACCAGATATTCTGTTCAGTGTTTGTTTGTGTGCAAGATTTCAATCAGAATCAAAAGAATCTCATCTTACTACAGTCAAATGAATTATCAAATATATTGGCACCAATCCTACACTTGGGTTATGGTATCCTAAGGTATCAAACTTTACTCTCATTAGATATTCTGATGCTGATTATGCTGGTTGTAAGATAAGCAGGAAGAGTATTTCTAGAACGTGTCAATTGTTATGACACATGCTTGTTTCATGGTATTCAAAGAAGCAACAAATTGAAGCTCTTTCAATGGCAGAAGTAGAATATGTCTCACTTGGCAGTTGCTGAGCTCAAATCCTTTGAATGAAATAACAATTGAGAGACCTCAACGTCAAAGACTCAACTATGCAGATCAAGTGTGACAATACCAGCGCCATCAATCTAACCAAAAATCATATTCTACATTCAAGAGCTAAGCATATTGATATTAAACATCATTTTATCCGTGATCATGTTTTAAAAGGAGATATTAATGTTCAATTTATAGACACTAAATAGCAATTAGCTAACATTTTTACAAAACTTTAGAAAAGAAAAGTTTTGAGCTTATTAGAGACAAACTAAACATTATTAAACCACTTCATTGAGCTGTGCAGTTTGAACTCACGTTGCATCTAATGACTTATTTAATCAAGCACATATTTGAAGTGTCTGGTTTCGGCTTGCAACGCATTTTATAAAAGGTACGTGTATCTCATATATTTTGTATGATATGTTTGTTTGAAATAAGTTGTCTTAATTGATACCGTTTGGGAATTAAAATTCCAAATTTTTTGAAATTTTCCTTAACTGACAATTGATAGTTTCCAAAAACAGTTTTGTAAAAATCGATATATTGCAATTTTCGGTTCAAACTCTTTTTATTCTTCTCCCTCGCTATCACTCTCCCCGAACACAAAAATCTACTCTCAGAAACCCTAAAGTTCTCTGAATAGACAATGTACTCTTTCGAAACCCAAAAAATTCTTCAATGGTGCATAAGTCGACCACTGAATCAAAGAAAGGAATCAAGGGCTCCAGAAGATCAAACCATATTGCTAGAATGTTCATCGGGGCAGAAAAAGGTGGAGAACTGGAGAAGATCGATATCTCAAACACGGGCTCCAACACGGGATCATCTGAAGGTAAAACTCTAAGAATCCCTATCCATAAACGTGATCGTTTTGTTATGGCAAGACAACTAATAAAAACCATCAAAGTACTTTGAGAGAATCGAAGTGACCAGAGTATTGTAAATGCGATGTGTAAGTCATTAGGTTTTCTGTCTGAGAGAGAAGTTATGGAGGAATATGGAAGGGGTTTAAGAACTGGAAGAACACTTGTTGCTAAAAGGGGCATAGTTCTTAAAGAGAAATCTAATTTTAAGGAAACACCTATGACAGAGAAGAAAATGATTTCTCGAAAAGGAAAAGAGAAAATAGGGGAACAGTCGAATGCTGGTGGATTTGAATCTGTTGGTGAGGAGAAACCTCATATTGTAGAGAAAAGCAAGAACACTGACTCTAGGAAGGATGATAATGATGAGAACTATACACTGAGTTTGTGCCTATTTCTGGAATTCTCCCTGATGACAAGAAAAGCGACAGTTTGTTTTGAAACAAAACTCATCAGGTTGCTTACAACTCTCTCCTAGCCAGAGGAATCATGAGTAACAGAGTTGTAGACTTCAATTTCTTTGAAAACTTCAATATCAAGATTCAGAATATGATTGAAAATCTTGATTTTGAGAGAATATGCTCCATCTCTCACAAGGTTTACCCTGAACTCACAGCATACTTTTATTCCAATTTGTCTTTCAATTCTCCTGCTGAGATTGAATTCTCTGTATTTCAACAAGATTACAAGTTATCTGCCTTTGATCTCTCTGCAATTCTAGGAGTGAAACATATTGAATTTTCTTTCATTCCTACCACTTTGATTAGCATATCAATCTTTGTCTGATAACTCATCATTCGTATGAGGTTCCACATCTCATGTAGCTCACACTCTCTTTCCTCTAAATTCCATTGTCTTGCACAAAATCATCATAAATTGTCTCAAACTCAAAGGATCTTCCAAAACTGATATTTCTAGATATGAGGCAAAGCTGATTTGGGCAATTTAAAACACATTTCTTATTTCTCTATCCCATTTGATCCTACTACAAATGTACAAATCTATCAAGAAGAGCAAAGGTCAACTTCCTTATGGAGCTCTGATCACTGCCATTTTTGAGTTCTTAAAAATTCCTGTTCCTAAGAAACTCAAAGGTAAACCTCTTTAAACCATGACTGTAAGAGAACTTATAATGACTAAGATGGGGTATAAGTTTGATGGATAAAATTAGAAGGATAAGAAGGGTAAGATTATTCTAGTCAAGCTGATAAGTGAACAAAACAAGGGCTATGTTAATATACTTCATGAATCTGATGAGGAGGAATCAATCGAACCTTTAGTGAGAAAGAGGAAAGTGCAGCTGACAGCCTCCAAAACAGACAAACCAGCCAAAAGAAAATTAGTTGTGGCCAGTGATTCTAATGAGTTGGAAATATCCAATGAAAAATCTGCTAAATAACCTTACGCTGATAATAGAAGCCTTGAAGAAACAAGGTTTATGCAATGGCTACTTCATCAAGAAGCCAAGCATAATGATCATGCAGACAGGCATGCTACCACTCAGCTCAAAATTCAAAGACTAAGAGATGAGGATGAAAGTTTGTTGCAATCTCTTGGTGACCTCATCAACCAAATAGTGATGAAGAATCAGCAAGAATAAATGGCTACTGCAGAGAAAGAATTTGAGGAAGGACCTTCTAGGAGACAGGAGGAGCCTGATCATGAACATGTCATAGAAGCTGAAATGCAGGAGGATTATGAGCAAGATAATGCTCAAGCTGTTGAGGACAATAGCTTTGATCTGGTTGACATAAGGGAGGAACAAAATCAGGATGCACAAGAGGTAGCTCCTTCAGAAGCAATGTCTATAGATTTTCCTCTGGAAGGAGATAATAATGAACATGTTCCATCTGAAGCTCAATAGAGAGGCAAAGAGAAGGAAGCACAATCTGTTGACATCTGAACTCTCATCACATATTGAGCAACCATTGAACCAACTTTCTAGCTTCAGTCTTGTCTAAGTGCCTTTTCTATTTGCACCTTTTGGAACTTCTTCATCTAAACCCTCTGGACCATCAGCTCCTCCAGCAAATCCGCCAAACTAATCATCTATTAGTTTCTGTGTTATTCGTTTTAGCTTTCAATATTGGTTTTTGTTTGACTTGGTGTGAACTCTGGATATTGACTTATGATTCGACACTGGTTATTAAAATCTTTTGATGAACTCTTATTATATTCTTATTGATTATGCTATTGCTACTAATTCCTTTCTACTGATGTCAAAAAGGGGGAGAAGTATTATACAGATTATGAATGCAAATGTGGCGTAAGCGGCAGAATGAACTGTTATGCTGGAATATTATACTGGTTTCAGAAATTAACAATGCTTTATATGCTTTGAATGTCATATCCTCTGAATAGAGTATTTTGTTCACATAAATATTTTTTAACGCATATGAATAGTTTTGTCATCATCAAAAAGTGGGACAATGTTGAGGAAAATCCCTAATTAGTTTTGAAGAATGACAAAACAATCTTTTACTAATCAGAATTACACTTAAGTTATTTGATGAAAGTAAATGTTGAGTAATCAGACTTAGTCGATGAAAGGACTTTGTTAACAGACTCAAAATTATTCGTCAGATTCAATAAGTGTTATTTTTGGCAAGTTTATGCAGGATAATCAAAATGATATCTCAGGATATCCTAATTGGCAATCGTAAGATCGTTCCTTAAACACGAAGAACTATACTTATGGAAATCTTGATTTGATTGTATGGGCGATCAAATCACCTAGAGATAATGGTTCTTCTAACGGCTATGCATTTTCTTTTGGGAAGTTTTCTCCAACGGTTTGATTTGGAGATCAATCCTCTGAATTATCCAACGGATAGATTGGAAATGGAGGATATAAAAGGAGTGCAAACATCGTACAAAGAGAATAACTAGAATCGAGAATTTCAAAGTTTGAATAGAGTTTCGATCTTACACATTTGTGATTACTGTATTCCACGTTGTGATTTTAGAAAGAAAATTACTTGAATGAAGAGTGTATGTGATAGTGCATTCTATCATCTGAGAAGCGCTACTCTTGTAATCTTCTGGTGATTCAATAGTGAAACACAGCCAATAGACTGCCAGCGTGGAGAGTGGACGTAGGCTTGATAAAGCCGAACCACTATAAATATCTGCGTGTAGTATTCTCTATCCCTAAACTTTCATTTATTATTGCTAGCATTATACTGTATGCATATCTATCAAACAAGTTCGTTAGAACATCATCTTAGTCATCATACACAATCATTTGACGATAATTTACATACAAGTTTGTAATTCGTATCCATCTGATATTAAACATACGAGTTGTTGACCTCGACTATATTCATTCTGCACATTTAAATCATACAATTTTATAAAATCACATATTCACTCCATCAAGGTGATAGCACTAGCCGTAACAAATTAAAACTAGAAATCCCAAATCCTTCACCCGGATCGGCCGGTTCAGATGCCACCCTCTTCAAGAAACCCTAATCGCATTCTCGCATTCTTCACACCTCTTGCACAAACCTCTTGCTCGATTCTTGCCTCCCTGTCGTGATTTCACTCTCTCGCACGACTCGCAGATGCCATCCTCTCGCCTGAGTCACTCGCATCCCTTGCTCGACTCTTGCCTCCCATTTGTGGTCTCACTCTCTCTCTAGACTCTCGCCTCCCTCTCTTGCTCAGTTTTTGGCCGATGTTGATCGCAATCGCATCTCATCGAGGTAAATATCCAATGCTCCGTTTTTCTTTTTTTACTGTTCTTCGTACACCGAAACAATTTTGATGCTGCGTCTAGATCTCCTTCGTTGGAGTAGGGAGTGATCGGCTCGGAGAAGTGTAGGCATCTTGGTAATTTATGTTGAGGATATGCAGAAAGCACTGAGCTGGGTGTATCTTAGAAGTTACAGCGAGAGGTGGATGGTATTCTTATGCTTGGATGAATGGTATAATGCAGTTTGGAAGTCCGTCTCTGGTTTCCAGCTTTTCGCGGAATTTTGTTTCTTTTTAGCTTCTAATTTTTCGCTGATGCGTAGTTCTTTCTTGTTCTGAAGTGGGTCGCTCAATGTTGAACAAATTTCTTTGAAAATGCCACCGGCTCATCGACCCACCCGGAAACCGAACCACACCAACCGATCCGGTCTAGTTCGGTTCCAGGATCAAGTGGGCCAATTTCCGGTTTTAGAAACTAAGAACCGACCTTTCTAATCCGGTTTCTGGTTTTTGAGTGAATATTGAATCATCTGGGAATCAACCACCCCTAATCGAGAGCAATTTGAAGATTTTCAGGAGCAAATTCGGTTTACCTTTTGCTAAGCAATATAGACTCTATTATGTCTCTAGTTCTGATATACATTTGCCGTTTTATAAATATTTTCAGACATCTTCGATCTAGCCACGTGGTTCTTTGTGAGGGTTGATTGATTTCTAATTCTTTTTTATGACTTTTAAAAGTTATATTTCTGTTGTTTAACTCCTACGTCAATATTTTTGCTTCTCACTTTGGGTAATTAGCAACAAGTTTTCTGTGGACTTTCGGAAATCTGTTTCGTTAGTACAGTATATGGGAGGTCAGTGTCCTTTTCCAGTACGAAGGTCTACTGTGGAAATCGATACCTAATATAATACGCCAAAAAACAACTAACTTTTTGTAATATTATCGGGACTAATTCCCTAAAAAACCCTCAACTTTAGGTTAAGTCCCAAATCTACCCCAAACTTTTTTTTGTCTCAGAAAAAACCCTAAACTTTAAGTTAAGTCCCAAATCTGCCCCGAACTTTTTTTTATCTCAGAAAAAACCCCAAACTTTAGGTCAAATTCCAAATCTACCCTAAACTTTTTTTTGTCTTAAAAAAACCCCAAACTTTAGGTTTAGTCCCAAATCTACCCCAAATTTTGTTTTATGTAAAAAAATCACCAAAATTCAATTTATTTTAAAAAATATACCCCGATAATCCAGTTCCAACTTGACGTGGCATTTCCATGTCAATAATAAATGATTTTATTTGGTTTTATTTTGGAGAATTTCAATAATTTTTATTTGGTTTGATTTGTTGTCGAAGTGAAAACTCAACGTCGGTCTGTTCCTATCACCCCATTACTTTGTTAATGTTGATTTGTTATGACGTGGAAGTGTCACGTCAAGTTGGGACGGAATCACGGGGGTATATTTTTTAAAATAAATTGAAATTTGCTGATTTACATAAAACAAAATTCGGGGTAGATTTGGGACTGAATTTAAAGTTTGAGATTTTTTCCGAGATAAAAAAAAGTTTGGGGCAGATTTGGGACTGAACCTAAAGTTTGAGGTTTTTTTCGAGACAAAAAAAAGTTTGGGGCAGATTTGGGATTGGACCTAAAGTTTAGGGTTTTTTCTTAGACAAAAAAAAGTTCGGGGCAGATTTGGGACTTGACCTAAAGTTTGGGGTTTTTTAGGGAATTCACCCAATATTATCGACAAGGATGGACAAGAATTGGGGTCAAGCGATGAAGCCCTATGAATAATTAATTGTTGTGAATTTTACCAAGTGTTGGACATGAGAAGTAATGAGCATCCACCGATCAAGCATGCCGATCGCAGTGTCACTTGAATCTACAAATTTTTCATGGTCTTTTCATCTTCTTCTTCCTTGCATCTTGACCATTCCAGTACTTTTATGTTCGAGAATATGACACAAATTGCCCCTGAACTTTGACCCAATTTGCAGTATAGTCCATGAACTTTAGCCCAATGTATAATGTGGTCCCCAAACTTTCAATTTGTTTAATGTAGTCCTTGAACTTTGGGTGCATTTCAACTTAGTCCCTAAACTATATGAAAATATTTAATGTAGTCTCATGTACTATATGAAAATATTCAATATTATCCTTCCATTAATTCAAGTTCAGGGACTACATTGAACATTTTGACATAATTCCGGGACTAAGTTGAATACATACAAAAAATTCAGGGATATTGAACAAATAGAAAATTCAGAGATCATATTGCACATTGGGCTAAAATTCAAGAATCACATTGAACAAATTAAAAGTTCAGATATCACATTGCATATCGGATCAAAGTTCAAAAACTATTTATGTCATTATCCTTTTATGTTTAGAGTAACATCACCTATGTTATCTTTACAAAAAAAAAAAACATCACCTATGTTATCTATATTATCAGTTGGCTAATTTTGGCACCATGCACAACTCACTTCATTAGAGTTTTTCGGACTCTTCAGAGTACCTTATTTCGTGGCATTTACTTTTCTACTCACTCTACCTTAAAGTTGTAAGCTTACTCTTATGCTAACTGATTAGGTAACCCTTTAGATCATGGCTCCACCATATTATTGCTTATTTGTGGGTAACTCACTTAGAATTGCAAGCTTATTTTATGCTTACTGGTCAGGTGACCCTTTTGGTCATCGCTCCACTGCAAATTATTGCTTATTTATAGGTAACTCACTTATCTTATGGCGTACCAAGAAAAAAATCGTCATTCAATCTAGTACGAAAGCAAACTATCGTACACATGCTAATACCAAATCAGAATCACTGCGGTTGTGATGGTTACTTGAAGACATAAGAGTCTATCATAATGGTGGGATGATCATTTATTGCGAAACCGCAGTGATATTTAAATAGCACATGGTGATATTTTTCATAAGATCACCAAGCATATTAAAATAGACTGTCATTTTATATGATATCAAATGCTTCATGGCAATATTCCTCTTGTTTCTATTCAGACTATTGATGTCTTCACTAAGGCACATTTTTTTTTTGGTCGATCACTAAGGCACGTTTATTAAGGTGTTTTTTTATCATCTTTTCTCAAATTTTGGGTAACTTCTTTTAAGTCACCTTAAGTTTGAAAGGATATTAGAGATAACTAAGAGATTCTCCAGAGATAATTAAGAGATTCTCCATGTCTCTTTTGATTGTGTATATCGTTAATTAATCGTAATTGATTGTAACTTATATTGTAATATCTTATTATCTTATATAATATCTTATAAAACCTATATATACCTCATGTACTCTTCATTACTAGACACAAAAAAAATTATACAATTCTCTTCTACGTATTTTTATCTACCTTCTCCCTAGTCCCGCCTCCCCTCTCTTCCATCTTCCGAATCAACCAGCATCCCATAATTAACAAACGAATCCCAAAAAATAAAAGTGACAGACACAAACTGTCGCGAGGCTCCAATCACCACCTGCTTCTCGATGCACCCCAATGACAAAAACTCTACCTCGATCATTCTCTTTCCCCTTTATCTACCACCACTGTAGCCGCCGCTGCCCTCCGCTGACACTTTGAAGATGTCGACCCCGAATAACCTCACCATTTGGACCGGATGGACGGACCCGGCCCGGCTCAGCCTGCTCCTCCTGATGCACTTGATATGAAGCTGCTTCTCTGGCCCGGCCGACCGGTGGAAGCTGACGATGTCTCCAGCCCTCAAGCTCTTCTCCTTCACGAACCGGGTCCAACCCCGCGTCAGCACGTAGCTGTGGCTGCTGTTCCAATACGAGTACCTGAATCTCCACACTTTGCCTCCACTGTCTATGAAATTCAGCAAAACGGCCTTTGAAGTCGAAGGGCTCGTGTGGTTGCGCAGGGGGAAGTGCTTCTCCGCGTGTTGCTTCGGAATCACGAACCGATTCAGCTTGCCCACGTCACTCTGCGTGACCTCCTTCTGGAAAAGGAGATGACAGGCCATCGCAGCCCAACCCGGCCCGGACGGATCTTCCAGGGCTTCCATCAAACTTACCCTTTTGCCGCTGCCGTTGGCGTTGAAGTACTTTCTCTTGCTCTGCTCGAGTTCATCATAGTATGCGTGCTTCCGCAGCATGTCGAGGATCTCCTCTTTGGATTGGGAATACAGGAAAGCGGCTTCAAGATCGTAGTCTTCAGTGTCAGACCTCTGCTTGAAGTTGGTGACGGCGCCACGGCCACGGAAGCGCTTGGCAGCAACGTCGTAGGCCATCGCGGCCTCATCCTCCTCGTTAAAGGTGCCAATCCACACCCTCTGGTGCTTCTCGTAGATTTGTGCGCCCCAGCGGCCGTTCGGCTGAGGGACGACGCCCTTGTACTTGGACGAGGGCAGTTTCCTTGACTCGGCTTCGACGCTGCCTTGGCAGTCCAATATCACGCTCGCGCCACTGCCAAGACGGCAGAGGCTCCGCGGTGGCGTCGGTAGCTGCAATGATTTCGACGGAAGTTGAATAACATTGGAGTCGCTTGTTGAGCTGAGCTCGTCTATGCAGATTATGTCACCATTCATTTTTTGTTTTTTCTGTTGAGAGAGAGAGAGAGAGAGAGAGAGAGAGAGAGAGAGAGAGAGAGAGAAGAATAAGTGGTGGCTATGAAAGATTGGAGAGAGAGAGAGAGAGAAGAAGAAGAAGAAGAAGAAGTGGCGGCTATGAAAGATTGGGGGGACTACGATACCGGGGATATAAAGAGAGGGACCTTCCACCAGTGCTTATGAGTTGTAATATTATCGTATGACGACGTGGGCGTATACTAGGGGGTCAACTCCAAGAGATAGGTTGTGCAAGGAACTAGGAAAGTTCCATTTTATAGACGAGATACGATACTATATACTAAATATTAAATCCACTCCTTTCATTGATCAAGTCATTATCATCATTGCTGCTGCTGTTATTACTGTATTATTCAAAGTATCTAAGTTTTCATATTTTACCGAGTTTTCGCGGGGGGCTGCAATGCAAAGTGAGATTTATAAAGTGCTATTTATTATGAGTGACTTTCGGACACATGTCTATCACGGGCAGAACAACATTAGAAGTGCTAAAAATATTGCACGGCGCTTACTGTAGTACCAAAAGTTTTTTCCGGATCACTTCAGTGCAAACTTCGATCAGTGTCGCTAGAAATCTAACGTGATCATTTTTTGTTAATTTTTCCGTCTGACGTGGCTCGCCGATATGCCCAATTAGCATATGTAGCCCAAAACGACATTGTTTACGTATTTTGCCCAAAATATAAGCGCTAAATCGCAAATTATAAGGAATTTCCCAAATTGAAAACCCTAAGTCAACCCCAACCCCAAATCGAAACCCTATTCGATTTGCCCCCCAACGCACATGGAGGAGGAGGATTGGCGGTGAGATTTGGCCTCGAGCTCGCGCTTCTTTTGCTCACGAATAATTTGGATTTGCTTCTGCTCAATCTTGAAGCGCTTGAAGATGAGCCGGCCGCCGGTTTCTTCGATGAGGATTTGGGGCTTCTTAAGTAGTTCTTGCTTGAGGAAGTCCGTTCTGGGGTTTCGTTTTGGCTTCAAAATTGATGAGAGGAGGAGACAAATCTGCATGAGTTCGGTTTGGCCATTCCATCAAACATGTGGCAAGCAATTTCTCAATAGTGTTTACATTCAAAACAATTTGGAATCTGACATCTAGATCAAAGCCAAACATGCAAACTTATTAAGAATCATCAAGCTAAAATCAAACTTAATCTGATTGTTGTTCAATCAAAAACTAGCTTTTGACACCGCTATTTTCGTCCTCAAATAAATCGAGATTGAGTGAATAGAATCGTACCTTGATGAAAAGAGATTTTAGTGACAATTGATAATGAAGCAAGCATGAACTGGCTTTGGAACTTGTCAACACTCTTTTAATATCGTCATGACGACTTCGAATGAGATCCAACAACTTTCGAAATTTTCAGTCATAAAACGGAGTGAAACAAAGCACTCTTGGTGCTCGTTTGGAGATGAAGCCAGCAAAGTTGACTTACGATGAACGGTGACGAACAACGACAAATAGTGACGAGCAATGTTAGTGGCAAACGGAATTGAAATCTATGAACGATTTGCAATCACGATTCCAGCTCTTCCGAGCTTTCGGTCAAAGAACAAGGAAGAGCTTGACAAATCACAACTATAGATGCAGCTGAGAACGATAGCGACGACGATCTCACAGTGGTTAAAGTGAAACGAGGCGATTTTTTTTGTAGAGAAAGAGAGAGTCATAGTGAACGACGTCCTTTTACACAACCAGCCACGTTGGATTGTACAAAGTTGTTTTGTCTGTCCACGTGGACTGGATTTCTTTAACAAAATGACAACTCATTTTAATTTTTTTTAATTATAAATGCCACGTAATCATTTTGATCGGAACTTCTCGTCGGAGACACTTAAGTGATAGTTTTTTCTCTAATTTGATACTTAAGCGAGCGAGCGAAAATTTTTGGCACTAATATAAACGTCGTACGAAACTTTTTACCTTTTAGTGTCCTTCTGCCCATATCATGCATCCGATGCATATGTACACATTAAGGGGATAAATTTGAATTGTAAATTTATCCCACACCACAAAGAGAAACATATATTGAGACGTCGAAATTCAACGAACTCAAATGTGTCGTCCTTCCATTTTATTATTCGCTTTTTTCCGTTCCTCTTCCGTTCTTTTCTTCTTGTTCTTCTCCATCCCCTCTCCTCCGTCACCGATGCTCCATCCCCCGTGTCCGTCATCCCTCTGGACGCCTCAAACCACCGCCATTTGTGCTGCTGCACTTGACTTGGTTGTGCCAGCCTCGGCTATCGCGTCCCTCTCTCGCTCTCAAAGGTCGTAAACCTCAGATTGCAACGTCCCTTGAGGTTTTGCTTTTGTCGTAGAACGTCCCTTGAGGTTGTCCGAAGAGAAGTAGGATTCAACATTTCCAAGTTGATGGGGGTTCACCTGACGAGAAATGAATATGTGGAAGTAAAGAGTGGGACCTTGTTTTTTGCCAAGTTCATCTCCCCCGGCTGAATGCTGACCCCCAACGTGGCTCTTTTTTTTTTCCTTCCAAACAAAACAAGCCATGAAAAATCTTCCATGTTTATCCAGAAAAGATTAATGGACATGTCAAGTGGGGTCGGTCCCGTGATTCGGGGCTCCGTTTGTTTCGCGTAAAATGAATAATTTGAAGAACATTTTCCTAAAAATGATCTCTTGTATAATTTGAAATAATTGGTCAATGAAAAAAGTTTTCATTATCAATAATAATTTATTTCTAAATATTTTCGTGGACGATATAAATATTTTACGTTCATTCATTTTTATAAGCGATACAAATTATTATTTTTAGGAAAATGATTTTCAAATAATTCATTTTTCGCAAAATAAATGGAGGTTCGATACGTAGGCCGGGTGGTCGTACAATCATTCAGTCCTTTAGCTTCAACTAGGAAGCCTCACGAGCCCTAGACCACAATTTTAATCATTGAATATTGAGATTAGATACAGATAGAAAATATTTTATAAGCTCATTTGTATCGTAATGCGAAGAATCCTATATTTTTAACTAAATTTCTCGAGGAACCTGATGTCATTGCTATTGTAATACATAGCCAATAAAATGGTTCCCTTTTGTTTTGTGTCAATCTTGGCAAATAAAATTCCATCCTTTCATAAGATCCGACCAACAATGACTTGTTCTTTGGGGCCAACACAAGGCGGGGCTTTATCCTCAGTTGCTTCCTTATTTCTAACATTTTTCTCACCTCAGACACATTGAACTCCCCCACTATACAACCTCGAAATTTAATCTGGACCATCACTTTTGGGTTCGTTGGACTCAGTGGCTCGAACCGGTCATGTACTGGGTCGAACATCCGTGTCGTGTGTCCATGGTCGCACACGGTGACTAAAGGAAGACAAAAATTTTGTTTACAAAGGATGGAAGTACAGGAACAAGATGCTGAAGGGGTCGTTAAAAAGGATTGCTATTTCTCCTCAGGCCCAATGCTAATCACGGTGCCGGAATTTCGAGCGGTATGCATTCTCGTGTCTATCTTGACCCCACTGGTATAAAAAAAAAATGCCCGTACGATAGAACAAACTTTGTTGTATTCGAATTGATCCGGTCTTTTCCGTGATTTTCTTTGTTTAGAAATCTAAAGGGGCAACGTTTTTACACATCACCTCAACTTGTGCGTCGAATTCAACATGGACAAAAGTGGATGAGAGGAATTCTGGAAATTTTGAGGGGTGATAATGTGGAATCTTGTAGATTTATCGATCTGAGCTGGGGACCCCCCCCCCCCCCCATTTGTCAAGTTGATGCAAAACCGAGAGCTCCGAGTCAGTGGGTTCTGAATTGGGTTCAATGGTTTTGCGATGTTCCTGATGCTGATCAAAAGAGGTACACCCACACCAGTAGATTCCCACCAATCCTCATCCTCCTCACGTACATGTCAATCAGTATTAATGATTAATCTTTTGTGGGCAACATCGATTATGGAGTTGCAAACAATTTCGGTGAGGAACTTTTTGTTCGAGAGGCATTGCACTAGAACGAAAAGATGCCATCCTTTCAATGGGGAAAGGTATAAACAAGAGTTCTTTTTTGTTTCCTTTTCTCTTTTTTTGGGGGGCATGGGCCAAGCAACGAAAGACAATAAATTGGCCAAGCTCTTGTCATCTAACATGGACCCTATTACGTCTCTAGTGGCGATGTACATTTCGACTCGATATCCACCTCCATTTGATATATTTTATAAATATTTTCGGAAAGCTTCGATTCAACGGGAGTTTGTCGTTCGTCGCAACCCCGTGAGTCTTGTTTTCCGGCATCCTTGTACTGGTAGAAATCTACCACTAGTCGAGCCTCTCTATTCTCTATAGCTTCATTCAGCCGTGCATCGCCCTCGGTGGTGGTCATAGTTTTGCTTCTTTGTCAAAATCAAATTACTGTCCTCGTTTGTTTGCTAGTTTTAGTCTTAGTTTTCTTTTTGTGATCTTTGTCCTTTTCAATTCCCCAAAGCAGAAGGAAAAAGAAAAAAGAAAGCTTTCTAGTTGGTGCTCCAATCTCAGCATCTCATCTTCGGAGACTTCCCCACTTGTGGACAACACTCAATAATGCCCACCATAGATGTTGTTTGTTGGGATTACTACTTTTCAATTGCGAGTGTCATTGACAAGCGAAGTCGCCGTCAAGTAGCGGTAAACACCGGAGTCAAGCACATCTTCATCTAGTGGTCAAAGTTGAGCGCCGTGAGGTGATGCAATTTTATTTGGCGCAATTTTAGTTGGGTTTCCACACGATTTTATCAAGATTGTGTGAGAAAAGAGGTGTCAACTTTCTGATCATTTGTTTCTTTGGCATTTGTCTAAAATCCGATTCAATGTATCCACATCCCTTATCTAGTATAAAAGGCCTGGCTTACCGATGACGCTTTTGTCGCAGACATTAGGAGATAGTTGCACTTGTCATGTGCAAGGTAGATGCTTCAGCTTGAGGAGAGTGCTGAAGTACATCAATGAATATTAGTCGATCGTTATGTTTGTCATAAATAAAGATATAAGAGTTTATTAGTATTTCTCATGCTTTATAAATGGAGCCATCTTGTGTAATCTTTCATTAGGGTATTGAATAAAAATGTTAAAATGCACATGTGGGTGGTATTAAAAAAGTCCCACGTCAGAAAATTGCTACGGTACGAAGTAGTTAAATATATCTTAGTTGTCCCAAATTTCATGTACTTAAGTTTGTGAATGAAAGCGGGTACAATTGTATATGTTAACATGCCCAAATTTGCGCTCCATCTTAGCGATCTTCCTAGGTGAAAATATCAATTTTTTGTTGCGCGCTTCCAACAAAAAATGTAGCTTTTAAGTCTTTTTTTTTCTCTCCCTCTATGTTGAATATCCTAGAATATTTACATGTAAATTTTAACATATGCCAATAATATATTTTAGTTGTTAACTCCTCCATTTCCAACTGATTTCAAGTTTTGGTATTTTAGATACTTATTTGATTACAACATGACCTTTCAAATCGGCGTGGATTAAGCTACGGTCCAGAGATTGATAAATTTATTAATTTCTAAGTTGGAGATGACTTAAGATATGGCTTCCGATTAACACGACATATTATGTCCACACAAAAAAGAGCACACAATTATAGAATCATGCGCGAGGGGAATATTGAATTCGGACGATATGATTATGTGTCCTTTCACATGCTTTATGTTGTTCATTATTTAATGTACATGCAAATTTTTCCAATTTGCTAATGATGCCTCCGAAAATACAATAATTTTTTTATATGAAAAGGGCTAAAGCTGAATACAAAAATTTGACGTCGTAAATCTATTATCCATATTTTATCACCTAATAAAACATAAATTAATTTTGTAGGAGATAATGAAAAGAAACTTATATTTTATCACCTAATAAAACATAAATTAATTTTGTAGGAGATAATGAAAAGAAACTTATATCCAATCGCTTATCAATTCCAATGTTGGCAAGTTGATCAGCAGTTACCCAAATCATTCGGCGACCCTCGTAAGCCATTGTGAAAAAAAAAAAGCAAACAAAGAAAAAGAAAAGAATTAAATTTTAAATTTTAAAAATTCAGAAAAAAAAATTAAAAAAAATTCTCCACGTCAATGTTGACCATGCCAAGTAAGATAGCTAACATCTAAGTCGGCGAGTTTCTACCAAAATTGACCGAAAGGACTACATTACAAATGGACAAAAAGTTTGTGACTAAATTGGCCAAATTGAAAAATTCAGGACTACACTAGCATAGGTACAATAGGTTTAAGACTCTTTGATATTTTCCCCAAATTGAAGCAATGTGCTATATCTATTAGATTGAGTCTTAACATGCACCCCGTGATCGACGTTGAATGACTCATTCTTGCCATGAAGGGCGCAAATAACAACATTTCTCTGCCCCAGTCCTATTTCTGGCTAGAAATAGAAAAAGTAGTGTTTGATAACGACACAAAATTTTTATTCCCAGAATAGAAATTCATTTGATAAGTTATTCTCAAATTTATGCTCTTGACAGCCAGCGAGCAGCGAACGGCCGGCGAGCAACAGCGGCAGCAGGCGGCGAGTGGGGGCGGACAACTGACGACCAGGGGCAAGCGAGCAACAAGCTATGGCGGGTAGCTGAAGGCAGGTAGGAGGGTCGCGGGTGACTAGCGGCTGGCGAGCAGTGAGCGACAGGCAACCTGGCAAGCGGTGGCATTGGCAGCGAGCGGCGGGCAACGGCTGGCTAGTGAGCGGCGATCGACAACAAGAGTGAGCAATAAAAGAGAGTTGTTATTTATGTTTCTATTCCAAAAATAGAAAATTATAAAATTATAACTTCTCATTTCTATTTTAAATCTATTTCTAGGCCAAAATTAGTCCAAAAAATAAAATAATGAAATAATTTTACCAAACGGATTTCTGTTTCAAACATATTCCCATGAACAAAAAAGTAAAAAAAACAAGGAAACATAATGGTTATTATTCGCCCTAAGAGAATGAATTATCATATGCAACAAGAGCTTAAGAAGAGGAAAATTGTCCAAAAAGTCATAAACATATTGCACTTTGCTAATTCAGTCTTAAATCTTTCAATTGTGCCAATTGAATCTTAAACCTTTTAAAAATTTACCGATGTAGTCTATCCAGAAATCACTGATGTAGATACCAACCGTCGGACGTATCACAGTCGGTATTAACGTGAATTTTTTTTATTATTTTTTTCAAATATTTTATATTTTGATATATGTTTTTTCTTTTCTCCTTCTTCCTCTGCTGGTCGCCCAACTTTGGTGTTGGTCGGCGACTAGCCAGAGGCTGCGAATGGCACCATAGTCTAGCGAGGGTCGCCATCGCCAAAGGCCAGCAAAGGCAAGGCTTGACCTCGCCTCAAGCAGGCAAGGGGTGCCCTCGCTACATCCCGACGAGGGTGACCTCACCTAAGGCCGGCGAGGGCGACCCTTGCTAGTTGTAGCCTCTAGCCGGTCGCTAGCCATCACTGGGCTAGGCAACCAATGGAGGAAGAAGGATGAAAAAAAATTCAAAAAAATATTAAAAATATAAAAATTTTCCACTTAAGAAGCAAGTTATATGCATGGTTACCGGGAAAAAAAAAGAAGCAAATAACATGCGCATGCAAGTGTTTATTCGTTATGACTGTTTAGGGTGGGTTTGAGAAAAATTCTCAAAACCCAGCTATTGAGTTCGAAAATCGGTAGAGAGAAATGCTTTGTGTGCTCCTGGGTCTTTCCTAGGACTTATTCACTAAATGACACGAAAATATTCAAATTATATTTCCAAAAAAGGTTCTTTAATCCTGTGGCGGCATCCCATCTTATGTAGGCACATTTGGGCCTCATGATGGTGTATCTAATAAGATCGAAATATTGCTAATTTTAGGATGAGCTAAAAGACATGTATGGCCGCAATACGCGACTAATGTCTGCGCTTTGTGCATCTTATTCATACGCACATTTCCATTCATTATAGAATGTCACAAACATCTGGAAGATCCCCAGAAGGAATTGACTCGGAAGAAAGTATTGCTAAGGAGCTGCTTAACCATAAATGCATGGTTTTTGAACGACAAAACATTTTAGTTAGGTACGTGAATTCCGCACTCATTTCCATTTCCATTTCCATTCCAACGAGACTTTCTCCATCTCTCATGAAAGGGGCGGTCCACTTCTACACGCAGAAACAAAAGAGGAAGCAGAAACCAAGAGTGACTCGGGAGTTCATGGTGTCAACAATGGCTTCCGAAGCCACCATGTGAGACGAACAGTCGAGATAAATTTGGCCACTTTTGAGCCGTTTCCATTGTATTGGCAATATATCCCATTTGAGATCGATGGTCTTTTGCTGTCCTCTGTTCCGGAAGGCAGCCCATCTCGCTCGGTCAAACGTCAACGCTACTGCTGCTGCTTCTAATAGCCAACCACGTGTATGTTATGGAATTCCTATGCATCAGAATATACGATACGTATATGCAGGTATATACGATACGTATATGCAGGTATATACGTGCATGAATGTGGACGTGTACGTTTTTATGCACAAACATATAGTATGGAATCCGCATGGATCATACTCTAAGATCTCTTATGCATGCATCGGTCAACAACTTTCCTGAGTCGGCAAATAGTCGACGTTACGCGTTTTCTTGCAGCATAAAAGATTATCTTTTAAAACAAGTCTTAGGACTCCATAGTCGTAGTATCACATGAAAAAACTATTTGGGTGCCCCCAAAGTATAGGTCTCTTACTAGTCAAGAAAAGTATACAATGAGCTTATCGTGTTTTATATATGATATGTCTTTTCCCCTCGTTCATAATCACCATGAAATGATATATAGATGGCTGGTATTTTCTCGTGTTGACTTCACGATGAACATGTCATTAGCTTGTCCAATAAAATGGACAATAAGCATTATTGCATTAGAATATGCTAGCGTTGATTTAGACGTTATGTGCATGTCGGTCATGGGTAGGCTAGTTTTCGACCTTATCCTAGAGGTTCCACTTGCAGGCGCGCACCATCAACTTGGGCTAATTATTTGCACCTTTGATGATGATGTGATGAATTGAAAACCGCCGGAGCCAGCCACGGATTCGATCTTTTTTTGTAGTTTCCCCGTGAATCTTCAGCGATATGAAGCAAACGCAATTGAATTACACTCTTTATCAAACTCCGGGCCTAACAAGATTTCACTCTCTTCTTAAATTAATGATAATATAAGAAAGTAGCAGTAGCTAGGGGTCGCTACCTTCTTCGTTCTTCCACTGGGCAATTGCACGACTTTTAATTGTTCCCTCCCAAACTAAACTATGGTGAATGATATTAAAATAGCTATTATGTTTGAAGATTGTTTAGTCATGCGTTCGGACATTAGACTGGAGACTTCGAAAGCAACACCGGCTCTCCGAGATCTAATCTCTAGTCCAAGCTTGATAATTATCAGATAGATTGGAGGAGAAATATGAGGGCGGGGATATTTTTGTTCAGAACAATTTGCTTAACCTACTACTGAACTAGTTCATGTAGGTCAACAAAAGAGTTGTGGGGCACGGAAAGATTTGCAGCTGTAGCCGTTGACTATTACAAAACACTGCTGGGAACACCTCTTGTTACTAATTGGATGATCTACCCAATCTTAAGGTTGCTTGAGCAATAGAGAAATCTTTTAACTCAACCTGTCATTGATTTAGGAGGTTAAAGAGGTGTTTTGTTTCATGAATGGTGATGAGTCCCCTGGCCCTCATGGTTTTCAACTCAGTTTCGCGAGGACGGCTTGTCAATTGTGAGGCAAAGATTTCACCTCTGCTATCTTAGATTTCTTCAGCACATCTACGTTGCTGAGGAAGGTTGAAATGCCTGATTTTTTACCTATTTCTTGTTGCATTATTCCTTACAATTGCATAAATAAGTGTTGGCAAACAGATTGAAGAAAAATTCTGCCTGCTTTCTTAAGTAATAACCAGTCGGCTTCTGTGGAAGGATGGGATATCTCAGACAAAGTTCTTTTAGACCATGAATTAGTATAGAACGGTCATAGGGTTGGCATTTCTCCTAGAGGCATGGGGCTATTTACTCAGTTGGGTCTTTTGTCAAGACTTTGCCTAAACCTTCCTGGGATAGTGCCATCTACTAGATATGGGAGGAGAAAAAATGATGTGTATTGTATAATGATAGTTCTCCTCATGCTGGTAAAGTGCTCAAATGTCTGAAGTTTGTGAGTCGGAACCATATGTCTGAGCTCAGATTCCTGTTAACTAGGCGAACGTGAAGTAAAAATTCCTGGAATTACTTGATTAGCAAGTTTGAGAAAGAGAGACCAATAAGTTGGGCTAAGTCCAACATTTTGAACATTGTAAGACCGAAAACCATGAGATCCTATACCCATGATGTAACCAAGGACGACCATATAAAACTTCATTTTACGAAGCGAGTAGTGCTTGGTGTACGAAGCCGATCTGCAGAATTGTTATATAGACATTCATCATAAAGGGCTTCTCCACATCTTATAGGAAATTGTCGTCCAGCCTTAAGGAAGCTCAAAGGTTCTTCAAACATATATATCCCAAGAAGAAATAAGTGCCCCTAGAACCACATCCACGGGAAGAACTACGTCGATTCAACCCCCAGTGTAACTGGAGCTTGAAAAAGAACTCACAAGGTGGACACCTTTTTGCATAAGACAGAAGCAGTCATCAATTGAACTCAACGTGAAACTTTCTTGAGTACATCAAACTGAGAGCACAATCGACTGCCAAAAAATAATGCCCTATTCAATAGGACACGTGGTATGTAGTGTAGTTGCCAAAGCTTATCTTCAAGCATTTCAGGACCACTTGTAAAATGAAAATACATCATTTACAACATAACAACTGATCCATCCGGTTTGAGTCATTTTAATGTTTCTCCTATATAACCAAAAATCATGGTATACATGGTAGAATGAACTATGTCGAGTGATCGTCAACGTGAGATGGAGATGCAGTGCATCTCCCCAGCAATTTGACATTCAATGACCCAATTTTCTTGCAAATTGCTCAAAAGTTGAACAGATGCTATTCACCTTTCTAAAGCAGTGAAGCCCCTTGGATCATTTTTAGGCCTATGATATAATTGATTCTGGCAGACTCCCTTTTGAGGAGAGGACACAGTCAATCTTCATTGCTCTTCACTTTTCAAGATTTCTGATAGTTGGGACTGAAAGGCGAGGGCAATCCTTTGGCATGTTGGCTTTCCATTTCAAGGAGCATCAGTGATTTCTGCCTCTGGTATCGGTTTCTCTTACCGGCAAGCGCTGTAAAAGAAATTTTGGTGAGAATGAAAGTAATGGTCAACAGGAAATCCAATTTTGTGCAAGACTGCATAAAATATTAATAAAGAGCTCAGTGTGGATTTCGTTTTGGAATTGCAGTAATGGTAATCATCAAATTTTTAGGAGCAATAGTTGGTGTTAATTCTCTGTTGCGGAAAAAGGCCAACTAAAACCCAGGATATAAAAACCTTCATGATTATAGTGAACTGCAGCACCGGTCTGAACCTAACAGTGAGGCATATCAAAATATTAACCTTATTTGTTGAGGTAAGGAGTGTTTAAAGATCATACTCACACATCAGCTCTTGAGGTAAACCAAAGTCATAGTCACTGCGTCTTCTTCTGATGCAGAAAACCAATAGCACCACTAGTAGCACGATGAAGGTAACAGCACATGATAGGCCAATGGCAATTTTAGCACCGGAAGATAATCCACCATTTTCCCAAAGAAGAGAACAGGCAGGCAAAGATGGTGCTCCACATAGCGCTTTATTACCAGAGATGCTGAGAGGAAGAGAGATTAGAGTGATAGGATTAAGCTCAGAACCAAGTGAATTAATAACAAAATAATTTAGAAGAAAATGAGGGTAAGCAAGATTCTGATCTTCATAAATAATGTGATAGCCAAATTTGAGTAGTTAATGCTCAGGCTACCATGCCATGTCCTGAATCAGTGAAATCAGGTCCTAGCAGACATCTCTAATTGTTATTATACCACGTCTATCCTGATTCTTTTTCCCCTACAAAGATTCCTTGAGAGCAGTGCAACAAAGTACATCCATTCACAACGTGCAGCATAAGCTCTCATCATGTTTCACAAGTAGAAATCATATTTAATGACTCAAGCTGTAATTTTAGCTTAGTGGAAGACACTGGAACCCAAATATGAAAGCATGCCAGTGAAAAAGCCTGAATGTATAATTTTTCAATGAGAACTTGTCCAAGGAGGCTGCACATAAGGCTTCTAAAGGTGATGCTAGCCATTCAAATTCAAAACTTGCGCAGCAAGCGGGAACAAAAATCAGAAGGTGATAACTTTAGGAGAAATCAAGGTTTATGTTGATGAAAAGTCGAGAATGAATATATCAAAAGCTTCAGGAGCATATTCCATCTCAAAATTGCAGTTATTTCCTCGTCGCCTAAACCAGACTGTAAGCAGATAGACCATGAAGATCCGAGACATAAAATATCATGACTCACTTTCATCTAGGAAGTAGATTACTTAGAACATGAGGGAATGTCAAGTCTTTGAGACTCCAAAAACAAATATGACTCATCCGTTGGAATGAAAATTTAGACTTAATCAAGATCCACTATTGTGGCAGCATGCACTATCTTCCCATGAACACTTTGTTCACACCCCATTTCCCAATCCATGGGCCCCAACCCCAATCTCAAGCGCTTGTTCATACATGCACCAAGAAAAGGAAGAAAAAGGGAAGCAAAAGTAAAGGATGAAAACCAACCATTTTGGAAGATCAAGAAGAGCAACAGTTCCTTAAGAAGACAGCAGATCCAGAGCAAGATTTTACAGGTCACTTAGAGAAAGAAGATTTAAAGAAACTGAGATAAAAAGCCTTTTGATTAGTGTAAGGTTAGATACACGGAGGGCTCATCATCACAATGATTTGAACCAATGTCACAGCATAACAATCGGAATACAAAATTATTGCATAAGCTGTACAATGTTACAATTAAAAGAAGATATAAGCACATGGGACGATGACTGCACTCTCACAGAAGCAGACGAGAACACTAGCATGGCACTTTCAATTCATAGTAAGATAGCCATTCATTAAACAAAATCAAGAACATGTAAGACTTCAAAGTGAGGATAACCTACTCTATAGATCCTCCATGGACACCAATTGAATAGAGTCCCTCTGGGACCTGCCCTTCCAATAAGTTATCATTCAATAGCCTAGAACAGAGAGAGAGGAGAAAATTACGATTTGACAGATTAAAGGGCAATGCTCAGACTATCTGTCACACACAATAAAAGTAGGACGCATGATATATCATATGATATGGAACCATTGGAGACGAAGTACTTACGCAAGTTGCATATTTGAAGAAGCTAGACTGTCTGGTATAGAGCCAGTGAGCTGATTGCCTGACAAATCCCTAAATATAACAATGTTAAACAGGAGAATTTAGAAAAGAATACCATGGTGTTGTTAGCAGTAGTGTCAATCAAAGGTATAACTTAGAGAAACATTATTTTTGAAAGAGGGGGGAAACATAGTCAGCTGAGGAGATTGGTTGTCTGTCTAATATGCTCCAACTCCACACAACTAGCATAACAAATATCCACTACACTTTGAAGATATTATTAAATGAAACTCAAAATATCAATCTACTCAAATAAAATGAAAAGGCAACATATAACATTTTGCTTTTAATCTACCAGTGTAACCCAGACAAGATCAGAAGAGAGAAAAAAAATCTGCAAGTTCAACTCCTTCATGGATGGTCACTTCTATAATTAAAATAAGCAAAGAAGATTAACATTTCAAGACTCATTTTGAGCTTAGCTTCATTAACACAGAATGCCGCTAAAGAACCGGTCGAGCATAAGCCAATAACCAAAACATTCATGATTTACCCATCAGACGTGACAAGCAATTTCTGATACTTACAGTCGTGCAAGAGCATTCTCCCCAAGTCCAGATGGAATAGTACCCCGTAAAGAATTTGAGCTTAAATTCCTGATGATGTGGGAGGTTAAACGAGAGTAGGCACAACTGGGGTAAAAATTTCAAAAGTGATAATTATAGAATATTTCCAGAGATCGGATTTTACCAATATATAATTTCACCATTCCATCAACGAAGAACAGATTTGAAACAGAAAAGGCTAGACTATGTCAGCTAACTTTTACCTCCGCATTGGAGCCAATAAAAAAAGAAATGTAGAAGAGAACTGGACAATCCACCTTCAAACATCTATACCAGAAATGGACATGCATTTAGGAATATAGAGACCAACAAAAAGGTGAAAAGCTCGAATTACCATCTAAACAATTTTCATGGGAAGAAAGAGTGAGCACCCATTACAAACCACTAAAATCATGACTAGTATAAACAGTTGGACAGAAATTGGACAAGTCTAGGGCCATAACACGCTATAAACAGTTGGATAGAATTGGACAAGTTTAGGGCCATAGCACGCTATTAGTGAATAAGAGTTGAGTTCTCTACATAAAACTTATAGGTGAACCAAGCATAAGCTTCAAGAGTCTTTTAGCAGCAATTCTACTGAACCAACTTAAAGGGCAGAACTCAGCAGTGCTATTTCTCCCGAAAACCATCAAGGCAAAACAGTGACATTAATCAGAGGCCAAGAGCTGATCTTGTCCAGGGGTTATCATCAGATCGAGGTCCTCAGCCTTGACTAGAGGGAGCAGAAGCAAAATGGTTGGTACAATGACTTATGCTAGATGGAAGTAGTAACACAAGGAGAGAAAGTTCTTATCAAAGCCAGAGCAACAAAGACAGCATAGCTCATTCGATTGACCTAATCCTCCTTTATGATGACAGAGGAAAATAAAAAAGGACTGGAATTGTGGTTGCAACTTTCCACATGTGCCGGCATAGCTCATTCGAATGACCTAATCCTCCTTTATAATGACAGAGGAAAATATAAAAGGACTGGAATTGTGATTGCAACTTTTCAGATGAAGTAGAAGAGAATGTCAAGAAGAAATAGTGCCGGAGCTTTTCCATTACCTAAAATCCTGGAGATCATAAAAGGAAATTAGAAGCAGAAAGGAGATACTTACAAGCTTACCAAGTTTGACAAAAGATTTATCTGGTCGCTTAAATAACCTTTCAAGCCTTGACTCCCAAGATCTCTGAAATACCAGTAAAATAGCTGATTTTAATATAAGGCACATGCTTAAAAGCCTGGTATTAAGTATATCAACGATTTATTTGTTTATATCCTTAAAGAACGAGAAACAACACTCTACAAAATTTTCTCTGCCATTAAAGAAAACTCGGGGCCAATACCGTTCAAGATATGGGGATCTCGTACTTTCCAGTTTCCTTCCCATAATCTGGTGTATTATGTGAACTTAAGAGTGACAGACACTGCTTGTGCTGCATAGATCATGGAAACTAATAAAAAACTGAATATCTGGTAATGAGATTTCCTATATCCTGTGGAAGCATACTTCCAAATTTAATGTCATTGTTCTTCACTTAAATGCAGTTCCAGACTATAGCGTGTTGCTTCAGGCATGTGACCTGGCACGATACTCTTGTGAACACAAAACTAGGAGGTTTCCCTGGCTACAAGAAGTTGAATACATTTATCCACGTAGTTGCCTCTTCCAGTGCATTTAGTATATGTGGCTAGGTATGAAACGTGAAAAAGTAAAACTGCTCACATTTCATATATTACAAGGGAAGTCTTATCCTTGTTGGGATGACATGTAACTCCCTCCCAGGCATCCCAACTGGTAGGAGCACAAGGGTCACCGTTCCAACCCATCCTCTCGGGAACACCGAATGACTCTTTCAATGCTCTCATAGCAGCCACTGGAAGAAAAAAGAAGATCAATCAGTTTCTCTTGCATACTCTGTCTGCCGCAGCAAGATAATAATCAGGATTCACATTTCACGCCAGATGCTTCTTATGGAAATAATAAGTATATGAATGATGCCTGGCTCATCCTTAATTATTCAAGACATCCATAACTGGATTAGGTTTTGCTGAGGACGTTCCTTCTATCCTAGAACCTAGAAGTGTCAACATTGCTACCACAGCTCCGCACCCGAGATGGAAACAAAGCATGCCATTGAGCTTACTGCACACTATGTTTGGTCACCATCCCGTGCATAGAATCTGCCAACTACTGTGAGAGATTTGGAGATTTTCAGGAGCAAATCCAGCTTCCCTTTTGCTGAATGATGAACAGTCGATCAAATACCTATCCTACACCAGTGTCCTTATTGATTCCAAAAAAATTGAATAAACAAGAGAGCACCCAAAAAATTATTTTTATAAAATTTCTCCGGCGTGCCAAACTTTGATGATCAGGAGCAACTCACGAATCCAACCATAAAATATATTGGGCAATCAAATGACAGACGAAATTTAATTCTACGATAAGCGGCAACGCCCATACCTTGCTCGGAATCAGTGGAAAGATCAACAGGAACCAGTGCATAATTCTCCAGCCCACTAATCAAGGGTACTCCCACAACTGGCTCTAGCGTCACACTCAAAGTCGTACTGCTCAAGTTCTTCACTGTGCAATGCCAATCATACGCGGCGAAATGCCCGACCTCCTTATATATGTCGACCCTAGTCAAGTTGACCTCATTCACCTTCACATCAAAGACCCTCTGCCCAGCTCCGCTCACTTTGGATTCAATCTCCGCGAAATGTAGCCACAACAAGTAATCCATCTTCGCGTCGACCTCCAATTCGTAACCCAAAGACCCTTCCCTTGCCACTATAGCCGTCTGATATAACTTATTCGGGAAATAATTCGGTTGCTGATTAGCCTTTGCAATAGTACTGTTCGTGGAGATGACGACGGTATTGCTCCGCGAGTCGGGCGATAGGAAATCATGGTCCGACTGCCACGAACGGCCGAAATAATCCGTGTCATTGCTGAACCCGGGGCCCCATTGTCCCGAACCGCAGTCCAGGCGTCCGTAATTGACCAGAATGAAGCCGACCCCGATCGAGGCCGCATCGTAGGACAGCGGATCGACCTGAACCAAGGAGAGCGATCCGACGACGGGCGCGTCGGTGGCGATGCTGTAGAAACAGAATTCGGCCTCGCGGTCGGGGACGAAGGCGAGGAGATCGGAGTAGGCGCCAAGGCGGGCGACGCGCTCGGGCCAGGGGGAGCGCCAGCTGAAGACGAGGGTGCCCTGGACGGAGGCGTCGAAGCTCGGGGAGTGGGAGCGGCCGTCGTAGTCGTCGTAGACGGTGAAGGAGCGGACGTAGTAGCGGCCGGAGGGGAGGCCGGGGACGGCGTAGCAGTTCTTCTTGCCGGAGGAGAGCGGGGGGAAGGAGCGGAGGGTCTTCTCGTGGGCGGAGCTGAAGAGGAGGGGCTGGGAGACGAGACCGGGGGACCCGCCGGAGAAGAAGCGGTCGGAGAGCCAGGCGGTGCCGAAGGCGTCGGTGGAGTTGGCGGCGGATCCGCAGTCGATGTGGAAGGACACGCCGCCTGCGCAAGGAACAAGAAGGAGAATGAGTCGAGAACAGTGCGGGTAGGAGGAGGAGGAGGAGGAAGAGAGAGCTTGCCATTACCGTACGGATAGGAGGAGGAGGAGGAGGAGGAGGGGGAGGAGGAGGAGGAGGGAGGAGAGGAGGGTTTTGGACGCCATTGAAGGAGGGGGAGAGGAAGACTGCACCGAGGAGAGGAGGTTTGGAGTGAAAGTTGAAAAAGTGGAGGGAAAAAAGTGGAGGCGAGGAAGGAAGGAAAGGAGGAGGGGGGCGAGATTAGCGGGGATGAAAGGAGAGAGAGACTGGGGGGGTCGTTAGAACGCGACAAGTATGATTGGTGGAAGCACGCCCCCCCCCCCCCCCTGCCACTCTCTGCTTTCGTAAGTGGGGTCGACGAGTTCGGTTTCCTTTTCCATGGTCGAGATTGACATCACCGAAAATATTCAAAACTAGAGCAAATTTATCGCGAACTAATTTTCACTTCAAATCAATGCATTCGCAAAAAATTTGAATATTAATAGAGAGTAAATTTATCATAAATATATCAATTTAAAATTTTAAATGGTCAAAATTTTAGTGTAGAGTAAATTGATCACAGGTATACCGATTAAGAATTTTTCGTGATCAAAAAATTAAAATGTGGTGAATTATAGCGAGTGTACTGATTTCGGATTTTTCGTGGTATTAACCCAAAAAATTAGGGTAAAAAAGTTAGAAATAAAACTCCTTTGTTACATTCAAGTTCAACGCATTATTCACACGGCACGTCTAAATGGAAATGGCCGTCCGGACTCCTCGAAAAGCCTTTGACCATACAAAAAAAAACTCCTCGAAAAGTCAGAGCGGATGGGGGAAAATTTGAAGAGCCTCCAAGACCCCGGGGCCAACCGTTCAGATGAAATAGATTAATTTCTCGCATTTGGATAATTAAAATAACAGTAAAAAAAAAGAAGAAATTGTTCTGAGTAACCTTTACTTTTACATCTTCCGGCTGTGGTTTTTTTTAGTGGTTATATCCCCGAAACTTTCGTTACATCTAAATGTTGACACGCCGAGTAGTGCGCGATTTTTTTCGCAGTCCTTCGGATATCGAGTAATATTTTAGAAAGTAAATTCATTCCACAAGACCGGTAAATTTCCATGGGGGAGCGCTGTATGCCGGCAGCGCGTGTCACACGAATCCGTATTAAAGTTGTGTTCACATATTTCTCACTAATTGCCGAAAATAAAGAGAAAGAAAGAAAGAAAGAAGGGATTTAATTAAAGGAAAATATTTAAAGAGATACAATGTAGACATAATTTGTAATAATGGGGAATATATATATGAGAGAAAAGGTGGAGGTAGAGAGGGGTGGGTTCATATCTACGTGCGGGCCATGACGTGAACACGTCGTGACCTCTCTCTCTCTCTCTCTCCATCTCTCTCGCTCCAACACCAACAAGGTCAAGCCCCGCAACATAAGAATTTCTTTCATTGAAGAAACAAACGGCTTTTGGCATGTTCTGCAGTTGTGGTTGGGGGGTGGGGGAAGGAAAGTAAACGGGGTTAGGTTTCTGTTCTCGTCCGCGACATGCGCAACCGTGGCAAATTCTTGGTCGAGCACATCAGCGGATGATCGAAGGATCTTCGACAGGGGCATTCGATCACGGAGCGCGAGTCTCGGTTGAGACTTTGATAGCGGACGAATTGCTCGGGATAGAAATCAATCTCAGCATGTTTTACACTTCGAGAAATACGGAACTCCCATGGAAGTGGGGAATGCATCGCTTGATGCCTTGGGGGGCAGTTTTTTGGAAATTTCGGGACGTTTGAATGCTTTAGCTGCGAGGTGGATTCTAGCTAAGGTATCCGGGCGACACCCATGGATTAACTCGCTCGAGCTATTGTCTGCCTTGATCTGTTCTTCTATAATAGGCCTCGCAATTTTATCTTTTGGTACGCGTGTGGAAGCTTTCTTAGGAGGTCACCCATCCCAATAGTACTCTCACTTGAGCATGCTTTCAATGCTGAGCATTGCCATTAGTTCAGAAGGGCGCCTCCTATGCGTAAATTCCATTTTCGCATATATAATCCAAAAACGCTTTATTCAGTTTAGTGCGCAATACCGTCCGTTATTGTCCAATTTTCCATCCTTGAAAGCTTGTCGAGAGAAGCCCCCTGTCCAGTCCTCTCATCAAGGCGATCACTCCCCGCCATCAACGGATAAATTTAATATTAAATCACTAATTAATAGAATGGAGCCCAGGGGGACCAAACCCTTCACAGTTCACACCTATGAGCTCAAGGACCCTGGATGAAGCACTCACAAATGTCAATATATTTAAATATTAAATCACGTATTAATCTATTAAACTTTTAAATAAGTTAGAAAGCAGTCCTCTAACATTTCACAACAAAGACTCTTACTTTCATTTCTCCCGCTCCCCTTTGTTTTGGGATTTAGAGAGTTTATCCAATAGATCTTCCTAAACATGTCTTCACGCCTCTTCTATTGGTAGGCGACTAGCGAGTATCGGGTGAAGGCTTTTAAGGGATGACACCCCAGCAAGCACGGGCTTAGCACGACAACCTAGCAAATAAGCCTATCAAACGAGTGGATTAGGTAGGACAAAATATTGGTCCAATCAATGCAGATTTAGCGACCCATATCCGATCCAACCCGGGCTTCTATTCTTAGCGATTTCCCTCCTTAAATTGTTGCCTTTGAAGAATGGGTGACTCTGTGGATCGATTCGCTAAGTCGATAGCTGAGCTTGGGTACTAAAATCACACTGTGGGCTAGGACTTCTCGTAAAACATAAGCAACGTAGAGACATAGGTGAGCGCAGTACTGACGGACTAGAATACCTACATGAATGGATCGAATGGTCGGTTCAATCTGAGAACGGGACTAGTTGAATCTACTAAGGATTGGTCCAAATTGGTTCCCGAGTAGAACCCACAATATTGGCCTTGGGAATCGAGCACCGCATGGGCCGGCTTTAGATTCGAACAACAGCGTGAATAATCTAATGCTACTAAATAGAAAAAGAGAATCCTTCAACGACGACAGCAACCACCCATTGAACAAAATCGGAAGCCGACCCAGTTTGGTCCGATTACCGAGTTGAACTGGACCTAAAGCTCACCCCCGAATGTCATCATCTCACCGCCCTATTACCGCTACCTCAATGTCGGTCAAATTTTAGTATATTTAAATAAATCTGAAAAAGAAAAGTAATAAAATCAATGTTGCATACCCTTGCTTGCCTTAAAGCGACAAGCATACAAGAAACAAATAAGAAGGAAGATGAAAAGGATACGTAGATGCAATCGGCCCAGCCACAGAACAACGTGCAATCATCCAAATCCTCAAAAACCTCCAAGTCCTCTAGCTCCTCCTCCAACCCATCTTGTCGTATTTGACCTCTCTCATCTTAAACAGCTTCAATTTCTTCTCCAGTTCATCCTCTCTCTCGGCCCGACAACACTCCCAATCCAAGCTACAAGCAATTCTTGCCCGACACCCCCTCAAATACAAACTCTGCGACCTCCGCCTGGCCACCAACAACTTCCTCTTTGGCCGCCTCACCTCCTCCTTGCGCTACGCCCTTCTCAGCCAGAGGACCTTGTCCTCTAGCACTGCCCAGTGTGGTCCCTCGACCTGCCCTAGCTCCACGGTGGCCTCTCTGCCATCACCGGGAGCTAGCACGGTGGCATAATCAAGCTCCTGGGTGCCTCCATTTCTGAGAAATTCATCTGCTTGGTCTACGAGTTCGTCCGCAACAACGTCAACAGCTCGAGCATCGCTGTGACGGTGCCATCGCTTAACGCCAAGATTTGCCCCTTCGGGACCACCGAATCGGGTGACGAGGCAGCGGCCCCGAGCCGGAGGAGGAGAGCAGCTGTGATCCTGCGGGCAGCTGGAAGTTGAGGAGGAGCAGAGGGAGAGGGCACCATGCATGGAGAGCTATATGGGCCGACAGTGGGTTCTAATTATGTGGTAACGAAAATGGGCTTGAAATGGCTATTTTTCCAACTCATGTAGATCAAGGCTCGATTTGGGAACTTGCTTTCCCGATGGACTTTTGGCCCTTGGGACAAAGGCAAATACCACTTGGACAAAATTTTTGGAGAGCTTTGGGAAGATGAAATTATATTTCCAAAAGACCTTTAATCCAAGACAGGCCTAGAGGTGCTTTGAGCTTCAAGTACTTTCGGAATGCAAATAAATTTTTTTTCTTTTCAATTTTACTCTATTTGAACTTTCATAATTCCCAAAATGTCTCTATCTCACACGACATCACCAGCGAGGGTTCACGTTGTCAACAAGCCTCTGGTGAAACTTCTGCGAGGCATAATCTAGCTGTTGGCGAGCCAAATATGGCAATGGTCGCTTGAGGTCGCCCGACCTTAAGTGAGGTTGCCAGCAACTAGATTTGGCCTCGTCGAAGTCTCGACGGCCGCTGAGTCATTCGCCAGTTTTGAGTTTTTATTTTTTAAAATGCAAAAAATGCTTTAAAATGTGTGAAAAACCATTTAAATCAAAAGTTATTTCCCAATGCACTTTTAAATTACAATTTATCAAATACTACTTTCATTTCGAAAATCCCCTTTAACCTAAAGGTCTTTTTATTTTTCCAAAGACTTTCTTAAAAGCCAAACCAAACGCTCGCTTAAACATTTCTTGGACCAATTTGAACCCGTTTCTAACATTTTAACCAACCCACTTATAAACTAGTCCATTTCTATCCCCCCCCCCAAAAAAAAACTCGTCCATTGCCCATAAAAAATGAGTTTGTTTGGTCAAAAAGTTTTTTTTCTGTTAAAAAAAATGAGTTAAGTAATGAGTTTGGGACCATTTTGACACCTCTACTAGCAACTTAAGTTTTTAGACAAGTTGGTTGTAGTTCAAATAATCACACACTTCTAAGGGTAAATTAAAATTATAGAAACCATGACTAAAAACTAAAATTATTGATATAGATTAAATTATTCTCATGGTGAGTTTGATAACGACATTCGAGGCCTGCTTGATAATCCCAATTAAGCACTGCAAATTAAGAAGTCAGCACTTAATGATATTAACCATATTTGATAGTTATATTTAGTAAACTCAATTAAGTAAAATTATACTTAATCTAATAAGGAAGTAAGTGGTTGCCTTATTCGTTCAATAGAAAAAAATTAATGATAATTAGAATCTTGCCAATTACATCACTAAATATCATTGATTCCAATTCCATGTTTGGAAAGAAATTAATATCATTCAATGATCCATTTTAGTTGTCATTCAGCCACTTTATTTCCATTTTCAACGTTTAAGATTTTCTTGTCAACGCTTAAAATTCAGTACTTAAATATTTTTCAGTTTTACCAGACAAGTATTAAGTGCTGAAAATTTGATCTTCATCACTTGATTAAATATGTTTGATAACCTCTCAAACACACGTCACTTATTGATTGTATTATTTCAAAAATCACTTGATGCAGTAATAAGTAAGGAAGTACTCACTTAATTAGTCAAGTGATAAAATATTCAATAAAAATTGAAAACCTACTAATCATATTGTCAAAAAAAAACCTTCCTATAATGTTCTCTATTCTATGTTTGGTAAGAAAAGAATAAAATTCATAATTTAATATTCATCTGGTATGAAACAACTTTTCATTTCCATTTCCAATACTTAAAAGACTTCAACACTTAATATCTAGTATTTAAATTTTCATCAATTATCTGCTAGTTTCTTCAAACGAGCCCTAAGATAATTATAACATACTTGGTGCAACAAAATCGAAAGAGGTGAAAATGAAATTGAGACTCGATTTGTTTCGTGAAAAACGAATGATTTAAAAAATATTTTCTTCAAAATGATCGTTTGTATCGCTTAAAAAAATGAATAAAAAAATTATTTTCATCGTCCGCTAAAATATTTATAAATAATTTTTTGTCGATAATGCAAGTAGTTTTAGTTGACTAATTATTTCTAAGGATATAAGTGATTATTTTTAGGAAATTTGTTTAAAATATTTTATTTTTCACAAAACAAAGCACCTGAATAAGTACATATTTGAATATTATATTATATTTGACTTTCATAGAGAAACGAGGTACGAAATTCAACGAAATGTCAAATTTGAAGGAAATGTTCTGACTTGATAAAAAAAAATTATTGTGTAGAAAAACTGACGAATTTGTACCAAAGAAATTCCGATTGTTGGGTTAACGGACAGAACGAGGATTTTATCAAGTTAGAGGGATCTCCATTCCACTCCGCTGAGTTTTGTGTCTAATGAAATAAAGCAACGAAAGCAAATTCTCAGGAATGAAATTATTTCATTCGCAGTTCATTCGGTTCACCAAACGAGACATTGAAGATGCTACGTGCACACATCTGGATCCCGTCACCATCAAAATGATATAGATTTCGACAACGCAACTAGATCGAAAAATCTTATGTAATTTAATCCGCCATGCCGACGAATACAAAACTTGCTGATTCGCCAATACTATGTACACCCTCCATTCCCCGTACAAACCCCAAAAAAATATAAGGAAAGGGAGGGGAAAAAAACAAATTCCGAAGCTCTAGCCTTTTTTTTTTCCTAATATTTGTCAATCGTGCCACCACAGGAGCATAACTATGCATCGCCAGATGATGTAGAGCCTAGCTCTCTGCTCTCTGATCGCGCCGCCCACTCCTCTGCTCAACGCCCTTCTCTTGGGAGCTCCTCCACAAGAAGGGCTGCCGATCGTCACCATCATCGTCTTCATTCCTCAAACTCCCAGTGGAAATCGCAAGTGTTAGTGATGATTTTCAAAAATGGTATAGGGAATGGGGATGAAATGGTGCGATCGTGGAGAGGCCCCCATATATAGTCGGGGAAGTGAAGGAGGTTGTGGTCCTCCCCTTCCCAGATGGTGCACCTTGGGAGATCGTGCCGGGCTCACGAGACCCACCAGCCCGGACCATTTGGATCTACACCCCCCTCCCCCCCTTACTTAATTCCCCAAATTCAAAGTTGTTTTCTCATTATCATCATCATCATCATCATCATCATCATCAGTACTATTAATAGGCAGGAAAATGGAAGTTTATTGAATTATCTTTGTCTAGTCTAGTCGGCCAGTTAATCTAACCATTGACCCCGCTAAGCATCCATGGCTGAATGGTTAAAACGCCCAACTCATAATTGGCTATTTGGGTAATAACGTTTGGAGTCCGTCAGAAACTGGGAAAAATTTTAAGTGCGCCACATGCATCCTCTTTCTCTTTTACACATCCCACACTTCCTTCGCCATTGATTTGGATAGTTGTCAATTTTTTGAGATTATGAATACCTCATTAATGATAATGAATGTAGGATTGTGTAAAAATAATAAGAGTATGCAGGTTGTGTATTGTATATAAAAATTCCCGACATTAATGAGTTAACCAAATGTTGAGACGGTTTTCATTTTGTGCCTCGAGAATCATACTTTATCAAACACGATATCTAAGTCGGGATAAATCGAGACGGTGGATCCATAATTCCGACGTGAACAACCGAACGGGGTTCAATCCTTAGTTAGAGCTTCTTCTTTTTTCAACGGATGCACATGAATTGTCTCATACACATGCATCAGGTAATTCACAAAGTGCGTCATGCATAGCCCATAAGCTTAATTTGAGCAGAGACGTGATTCTTACGTGTCGTCTGTCATATCCAAGCTAAGTATTTGATCACTCAATCAATTTTTTAGTTGTGTCTTGCATTATTATCCTATTACGATAGACCGTGTGTCGATTTTGGCGAAAAAAAGAAGAATAGGGTATTACAATGGCCTAGGCGATTCGACCTTGGTGTGAGAAAATTAGATGGCTCCGAGGAGGACTGATTTTAAGTAGTAATCTAATCAAATCTCAGAGTCCGAGTTGTGTGTTAACTGGAAATGTCGGTTTAACTTAATCTTTAAGTTCTCGACTGCTGGGCCTCTCGTACTTTTCATGACCTAAAAAACACTACTGTTGTTTTGCTTAACAAGGTCGGTCAGCGTTGCGCGTGAAGTCCCCTCTCGGTTTTCAATGCCCATTTTCAATTTCAAAGTATTGGAATGGAACCCCGTCATTGGCATTGGTTCACTCAAGAGATGATTTTATACCGTGCGTAATATTGGGTTTACTAAGATTACTCTATTATAATTGATTTACGAAAGACAGTGAATGATTTTCTAAATAAGTGAATCGTGCTGTAGGGCCACTAAGAGTCTCACATCGCTTACACTCTGTAAAACATTACTCTTAGTATTCTTGATATTACTCATTTCCATAATAATTACTTACTTGGGTCATGTTGATATCTATAACCCGCCAATCAGGAGATTGATTGTAGGGATCGAGAAAAATTTGATCCAAAAATGGAAAAAAAGAAGAAGTAAAAGGCTAACCATCCAAACTCTAGAAATACTCGGGCAATTACTAGTGAGGCGTGGTCATAATTTGACTATGCTCCTCTTGCTACAAGTCAAGCCTCTGCCCACTTGATAACCGATGATTAGCAATACAATGCGCTGTTATATAAATCATGTTAAGTGCGAATGCCTATAAGCTATTAGGCTGTATAGTTTGTTCCCCCCTTCAAGTTTAGAAACAATGGATATTTTGAACCTCACATACATTTCTATTGCCACCCACAGCTGTTAAATCTACCCTAAAAGAAGGCGGAGCAAAGAAATCAGAGGGATCGCATTTCTCGGCGATTTTCAAGTCATGAGCACTCACTTACACGACCTAACCGTCGGCAATGCAACATGATCCCAGTGAACGTGAGCTCCAACGCTATGATGTCCCAGAACGTCACGCGCGATACGTGTCTTTTATTATTACTAATATTTATTAATAATCAAGCCAGCGGAAGTTAAAGTTTGAACATATTTTAGACATGAAAATCACACGAGTTTAGTCAACATACTTATGCTTCTTATTAACAACACTTGTCAGATTTACAAGTCCAGACAAATATCATATAATCACAAAAAATAAAAGTCTAGGTAGGTCTAGGCTGCCTATATTCATACTAAGTTATACTGCAAAAGTCTGCCTGGACAAAAGTTCGATGACGTCACGTATCGATAACTTCACCCTCCGATGCGAGATCATCCTTTTCTATGTAAAAACCCCTCAATGGGCCAACTAACTCACCGTCAAGATTACAGTACTACGCAACGAACCGATAAGGAACCCACTCCATAAAACCCACATCAACCCAGACAGTAGAGCTACACTTAGTATATGATGCTTCAGACTTAGGCGTAAACACATTTTCATAGACAGTTTCATGATATACGAAAACTCCAAAACGCAGAGACTGTGAAAGATCCATCCTACATGTCTGAAAAATAAAAGAATGGGCCGAGGCACAGTAATGAAATTTCTAGTTTTAAGTTAAGAAAATCAGCTTACCACCTCACTTGGCACAAACAACATACATGCATAACAACCAGTATACATAGAACTTGAATGAATATTATACCTTTTCCGTTTAGATATGCCACAAAATCTTAGCAATTCAATATTTCACAATACTTTTACTCAGACACAAGCATATGATGTAAAACATTCATGCTCATGCATTAGATTTATTACTTCTCCCTCCCAAGCACTTCTGGGACATCCTAACTCTGAGGCATCCCGGTACACCATCTAGGGCATCCCGACCAATGGGGCATCTCAACTCCCGAGGCATCTCGATACACCGTCCAAGAAATTTCGACCAATGAAGTATCCCAACACATGGGGCATTATCACCTTTGAATTTTGTGGGTGATGGAATTTATATTATTCGCATGCAAGCCATGACAAATAAATATTTGTATGGATATACTCACCTTTTTTTCACATCACATATCCTTTAAAGAAATGAAAAGCATCATTTGAGCAAATAAATATGAAGCAACACAGGTTCAGACTCAAAAGGCTAAAGTCTACTTAAGTTCAGAAAATACACATATCAAATTTTGGGATAAAACTTTCTCGATTTAGAAAATGCATTTATCCAGACTTTGAAAGTAAAGTTGGCTCAAATTCAAAATAAATAGGTCCAGACTTTGAAAATAAAGTCTACTCGAGTTCAAAATACAAACGTCAAGACTTTGAAAATAAAGTCTACTTGGTTTCAAAATACATAAGTCCAGATTTTGAAAATAAAGTCTACTCGGGTTCAAAATACATATGTCCAGACTTTAAAAATAAAGTCTACTCGGGTTCAAAATACATGTATCTAGACTCTAAAAATAAAGTTTACTCAAGTTCAAAACACAAATGTCCAAGATGAAGTTTGTTCAATTTTAAAAGTAACCAGAACCAAAATTTGATACTAAAATCTGTTTAGCTCGGAAATAAATAGAATCAAAATTTGAGGTTAAAATTTGCTCATTTCAGAAGTAAATAGAATCATCATTTACACTCACATAATATACTCCACTTTGAGTAAAACGATTTTCTATCATTTTAAATATATATAAAACCAGCAAGACAATTTCCACAATCACCTCAAAGATGACATTTACACGTTCAAATTTAAACAATTGCACTTGCCGATTTTCACCACACTTTTAAGGAAACAAATCACACCCATTTGAACATATACAAAACTAGCAAAACAAATCCAACCATCACCATAACGTCACTATTTCCACACATCAAAATAGCATTTCTCAAGCAACCAAGTTACAAAGTGTTAAAAAGATTTAATTAGTTTAAATCGAGAGTCTTCATTTATCTCGCCTAAAATCTGAGCGCCGAGAGCCAGCTTGTAAATTTTGGATCGGTTGTTGATGTATTAAATTCTCTTTGAAGATTGACGGTGAAATATAGTTACGGTATGGGGGTGAAAATTCCCTTCGATGTTACCCAAATAAAAATGAAATAAAGGAGTAGATTGTGAAGTGGATAAGTGCATGCACTCACAGGTGGCACTTCTTCTTTCCATCCACGGTCAGGTGTAAGAAATCTAGGCATATTAGGAAAGAGTAATGGCCAAATAAAATGATGGCTTATGGCTTGGTGTCAAGCTAAAACAAGAAGCTTATCTTAAGAAGGCATGTGGCATTTGACCATGGTTAAATTCTTCAGAGGCCATGTGAAAGTAAGGTGTCTTGAGGGAATTTTGTGAGAAAAACAGAATATCTTCCCCCCTTAACCACAATTAGAAAATAATGATTATCACTAATTAACTAAAGTTTAATCTAATAATATTACACATTAATTACTAAGATGACGGTAAAATAATTAATACCGCACTACTATTAACGTACACAATAACGTTTAAAATTCTAAACACGTCGAGTTCGGAACTATTACGTTCCCGAATCCGCGCCTCGCAATTTACGGTCCAACAACGATTTTTACAGGTCCGCGCAAATACTAAGCTAAATAATACTTAGCTTATAATCTAAGTATCAGTATCGAACATAGAAAATTTCTAACGTCACGTATTTATTATTACGAAATTTCCGGACTTCACAAGTGTTGTGCACCTTTGGACGACGTGGGCCCGCTCATCCGACTGTAGACTCATGTGCTGCCGGGACGGATCCCCACCTCAATCATTCCCGGAAGGCTCAAATCGAGCCCCACCTATGCCATCGGCATCCAATGTTGTACGAATCACATTACGTGAGGACCAAAAAATAATTGCACTCAACGACCATCACAAATAATCACAATTCCACTATGGTCCGATAACAGGTTCTACAGGCAGCAATACCCATGATGCCCGGCACTTACATACAATATTGTCAAAATCGGAAAAGAAAAATGAATCACACCCCAACAAGAACGGTGTAGAAAAATAAAAAACAGACGACTGTACCTTCCCCTCAAATTGCGTGATGGCGATGATGATGATTCCAGCAGCGCTGAAAGCGACGTCGTCTCCTCCGAGTCCAGGTCCAGCCCCGAAATAAAATTACCCCGTCGCGTCTCTCTCTCTCTGTCGGCGGCTTTATTCGCATTTTTTTTAAATTTTTTTTCTTTTCTCTCAAATTAGATTGGAGGATACGCCGTCGTTGGTCAGTCGCATACTTCGACAATCACAGGCGGTCCGCCTGAAAATCAACCTTTCAAGTTTCAACGACCGTAATTCTCGCAGCTTTTTACGCCTGACGGTGACGCTCTCGTCTTGTCCCTTTTCGCTCTCCCATTCTCACTCCCACCCGCTCCCCTTAATTACGCCGTCGCTTCCCCGCCGTAGCTCCGCCGTAGCCACCCCCTGCCTGCTCCCCTCCCTTTCCTCGCCCCGTGCTCAGCTGTCGGAGAACAGCGACGGGTGGCGCAGCAGGTCGTACGGCTGCCACAGCGAGTCCAGCGGGCACGGCCGCTGGGAGTCGAGCCGCAGCCACGGCTTTCCCTTGCCGCTCCAGTGGAGGAGGCTCACCGGGCCCGGGTGCAGGTTCCGGCACTGCCCCCTCACATTGTCCCCTCCCAGCCCGTGCTGGTTCCAGCGGTGCTCCACCCCCTCCACCTCCCCGGCGAACACCAGCAGGAACGGCGGCAGCGACCCCAGCTCGTAGATCCTCTCCCTCTTCTGTATCCTCATCCACCCCTCCAGCCGCTCCGTGTACCTGCCCTCTCGCCATCTCCACAGGTCGATCACCATCACGCCCGTGTTGAAGTAGCAGGGCCTCCGCCCCCGGAGCACCGCCGCGTGGGCGGGGCTGGACCAGAACCGCGGGGTGAAGTAGGCGGTGAAGTTGGCGTGGCAGTACTCGGGGGCCCCGAGGACGCGGTCGCGGAGGTCGATGGACCAGAGCTTGGCCACGTCGTCGACGACGATGAGGTCGGAGTCGAAGTAGATGATGCGGCGGACGGAGGTGGGGAGGAGGTCGGCCAGGTACATCCGGGCGTAGTTGAGGGGCTGGTCCAGGGCGCGGCGGATGGAGTAGGTGATCTTGCCGCGGACGAAGTCGGCGTTGAAGTGGTAGATGCGGAAGGTGAGGTAGGGGAAGGTGGAGGCGACGGTGCGGCGGAGGTCGGGGCGGCGGCGGGAGGCGGCGACGAAGTGGAAGACGATGTTCTCGGGGCAGGAGGCGTGCTGGAGGACGGAGAAGACGCCGGCGACGGAGCCCCGGAGGTATGTGGTGTCGAGGGTCATGGCGATGTGGATGGTGGTGCCGTCGTCGCCGGCGCCGCCGCTCCCAGGCGGGCGCGTCGGCCCCGACGGCGCCTGGGGGCATTCCCTGCCGTTCCGGAACGCGGGGGCTTCTCGGAACTCCGGGAGGCCGGCGACGGCGACGGCGACGGCGGCGGCGGAGATGAGGAGGAGGGAGAAGAGGAAATGGTGAGGCGGCGGACGCATGGTGGTGGGTGGGAGGAGGAATCAGAGAATGGGGTCTTTCGTCCGATGGGAGGTGGTTGATTGGTGCGGTGTTGATGGGAGTGAATGAGCCGGAGAGAGAGGGAGATGGGAGGGGTATTATGGGAAATAAGGGAGCGAGGGTTGTCCTTTTGTGGTTTTGTGGGGACGTGCCAGGCTGGAAACGACAGGCGCGTCTTCGTGTCTGTTTCTGACGATGATGCTGTCTATCTCTGGCCTCCATTTGTATTCTGTTCTTTGCCCTTTTTATTGAAGCGGGATGGCGTTTGATTATAATAAATGGCGAAACGAAAAAGAAGAAAGAGAGAGGCAAAAAATCTAATCTGAACGGTGGTGGTTGCGCATGCGCCTGCAGGGCTACGGATCACTTGGAGTAGCCGTACGCACGTGCCGTACCCGCGACTCGTGCTGCCACATCCCGTTCATTTTACGTCAAAAATATCGTCCACGCATGCTCGCAGGGTGGAGGTTATAAATATTAGGGTAATATCATCAGAAATTTCAAATTAATATATTTATGATAAATTTATTTTAAATTATTTTTTGGATTAATATAAAAAAAACTCCAAACTAGTGTACATCTGATTAATATATCCCAAATTAATTTTTTGACAATTAAAAACCCTAAACTGATACACTTATGACAAATTTATCCTCGGTTTGTTTCTGTTAAATTTTATTATGAAATTGCTTTGTTGAACGATACACGACAGTACCATGAAAAATTCTAAACTGATACACTTATGATAATTTTACTCTTTGTTAGTTTTTGTTAAATTGGATGACACGTGACAATTAACGGGTATACTAGTTTGGGGTTTTACCCTCTGTCTGTCGTAGGTGTACCATTTTGTGATTTTTCGTGATATTAATCCAATTTAACGAAATGGTAAATTTGTTACAAATGTACCAGTTTTGGATTTTTGATAGTCAAAAAATTAGTTTAGGGTAAATCTATCATAAATTTATCAATTTGGGATTTTTTATGGTAAAAAATTTAGTTTTGAATAAATTTATCACAGATATACCGGGTTTGGGATTTTTCGTGGTATAAACCTTAGATATTACAAGTTTTCCCACGTGTAAAACATCGACTATTTTTTACCAAGTGCTTTTTATATTTTCAAGTTCCGAAAATGGAACATACGTAGCATTAGTGAAGATGGAGAATAATTTCAGTAAAAACTCGAATTAAATGGCGCTAACAAAGAAATAAAAGTAAAAGTGGCCACAATTTATGGGGTAGAATTTGAACATTAGTTTTTCTTTTTCCCAGTTGATTTATTTATGCACGCGAAAGCATTAAATTTCAACACTAAATTTTTGGGCTGTCACTTTTTCCATTACTCAAATGGCACACCCTAAATGGAAAATAATCTTCTTTTCTAATTACCTAAATCGACCGAAAGTTCGGTGTCATCACTAGCATGGTGCGACTCTAGCATTAAAACAATCCACATTCTTGGCGGGAATCCCCCGTAATTTCTATGCACGAAGGATGTAATGTTAAGTGGGTGCATGATTCCTTAACGAGTGTCTTTGAAATATTTGCTGATCGTATTTCAACGAGGAAGTATTTTCGCTTTCAATGCGTCTATTACACGTGACAAGAGAATGGCAATGAGATGTCTTGGATTAATGTCAAAGGAAAGCTAGAAAGTGCATTTGACTTTTGACATGTTCTGCATGCGATATTGGAGACGATATCCCCGAATTGACACCTTATTCGCCCTCCATTCACGTGTCTGGATCACGGGGTGATTGGTGGACGTTAGCTGTGGCAAATGATGGACGGATGTTTTGGATTAGGGTTAATATTACGAAAAATCTCAAGTTAATATGTTTGTAATAAATTTACTTCAAATTAATATTTTGATCACGAAAAATTTAAAACTGGTACACTTATGACAACTTTATCCTAAACTAATTTTTTTATCACGAAAAATTCAAAACTAGTACACATGTGATAATTTTATCCCGAACTAATTTTTTAAATACGAAATATCCCAAATTGATATACTTATAACGAATTCACCCTCTGTTAGTTTTTGTTAAATTTTATTGTCAAATTGCTGAATTTGATGACACGTGGTAGTTGACGGGTGTACCAGTTTAGGGTTTTACCCCTCTGTTTGTCATAAGTTTACGAATTTTTTATTTTTCGTGATATTAATCCAATTTAACAAAAGATAAATTTATTACAAGTATACCGATTTAGGGTTTTTGGTAGTCAAAAAATTACTTTGGATAAATTTGTTATAGAAGTACCAGTTTGTGATTTTTGGTTGTCAAAAAACTAACTTAGGGTAAAATTGTCACATGTGTACCAACTTAGGGTTGTTAGTGGTGAAAAAACTATTTTAAGGTAAATTTGTCATATGTGTACCAGTTTGGGGTTTTTTATGATCAAAAAATTAGTTCGAGGTAAAATTATCATAAATGTACCGATTTTGGATTTTTCGTGGTACAAATCCATTGGATTAATAATGGTGCGAGAGGGAGTAAAGTCGACGAGAATGTTACCATCGGGTGGACTTAGTGGGTAGATCCGTAATTTCGAAACTAGCACGGGGACGTGTAAGTACATACAAAAAAAATTTCTGTTATCTATTATCATGCGATCTATTGGGGGCAGAAATATTTCGTGCATTTAATTACACCAGTCAAACGAGTGGGTCGCGGGCTGGTCGGCAGAAATCGGTCCGCGTACTGGTTGGCAGAGGCCCAACGCAACCGGTTCTTAACCCGATATTGGCCTGCCAATCCTTCTGCTCCACTCTGGAATTTATTATGTTGCGAGTCTTCTATTTCAAGTTAGTAATGAAATCTCATTCTGATCTTCCCCCCTCCCCCCCAAAAAAAACTAGTGAGTCGGATTGGGTCTGAATATGGTCCAACCGAAATAGACATATTTAGCCCGTTTTGACTCATTTTCTAGTGACTCATGCCCTACCCGACCCGTATTGCTAAACATTTCCATATTCAACTCAATTTACGAACACGCATAACTAAACAAGAGGAGAATGCAAAGTGAGTGAGCGCGAGATCAAGTGGGCGAGAGAAAATGATAAGAGTTATAAAGGTGAGTTGAATCTAATTAAGTTGTAAACCCATTTATAACTCATCTAACACCTACACTATGTTTAAATTCATTTATGATCCATTTCTTGAATATAACTTACCCATATAATAGCTCAGCCCATCATATATAAGTTAACCCATTTTGATAGCTATACGTTCAAGTGGTGGAGTATGTTAGTCGTAGAATGAAATTACGGACGTGTAAATCTCAATTTGGTAATGAGCTTTGGGCTCTTGGTTATTTTAAATTTTGATGTGATTCTGTTTGATTTGTTGGGCCGATAGAACATCTCGATTACGTTGGAGCACAGTGATTCAGAGTAGGATAGGATAAAAGAAAACCTATAGTAATATATTTTTGTACTTGGCATGCAAAAGAAGGGACGCGAAAGTTAACTTTCCATGGCCTTTGAGATCTAACATCGATTAGGACGACTGTGGACCCTTTTGTGTTTTCCGATGTTTGAAAATTTCGCGTAATGACCCGATCCATTTCACGTGAGTTAAGCTCAGAAAAGAAATATTCTAAGTAATCACATAAGGCCGTAACCATATGGAAGATGATGCTTACAAGCACAATATATTATTGAACAAGGCCTCTTAATCCAACGTGGGACTTCGGAATGTTGCAATTTGGGCTTCCTCTTTCATGAAGTCGCCATAGTGATTCCCTTTTCCTTATTGTCTCACCTAAATATGGATCCATTCTACATAGGCCTCTTGGAGTGAGACTTACATCTTTGGGTGAATGAATATGATCAATAATTGATCCATACCACTCATCTCGGGATTGACCCGATGGTGAGGATGTTCCCATACTTTCGGCTCAAAAACCACTGGCTGTGGGTTAGATTCAGGTCTCCAGGAACTTGTAAATCATATTCAAGTGAGGGCCATGACGATTGGGTAGATGAGCTAGTTCCACTCTAGATAGCCTGCTGATTACGACCGTCTCGTGAATTATCAAAAAAGAAAAAGAAAAAGAAAGTAAGTGAGCCATGTTCATGTGATGTTGTAGTGAAAGACAGAAATTATGAGAGCTGGACCTTGATGCTCTTCAAGTGGGCTTGGATGATGAAATGGAATTTTTACTCCTGAAATTGGGCCAGGGAAAAAAGCGGACTATAGTGGCCCAAAACGGTTGCTTCAGCTGCAGAAGAAGAAAGAGAACATACACATTAGGTCCGTCTTCAATCTAAAATAATTTGCACAAGTTTCATACGTGGATGATAATATATGTAAAATTCAGTTATATAGTTAATACATTAAATTTAAGCTCCGTTTGTTTTGCGAAAAACATTATTCTCATATTCCGGCGTTTGGTTCGATTAGGAAATGAGTCAACTGAAAACCTATGCTTTTTAGGAAAATGATTTCCTCTTTGAAAAATCGAATTTTTTTTCTATAATATGACTAGGTATTGGCACTTAGACCGGAAGATTTTCATTTGAGCACGGAAACCCAACGCTGATTCTTGAGTGGTGCGGGTCCACCGAGATTGAGCCTAGGACCCCACTGCCTGGGCTAGGTGCCTCGGCGCCCACGCCTAGGTCCATCAAGGATGGGCCCGACGCCCTGGTGCCCATGCCCGATATCCCAACACTCGAGCTCGGGTCCATAAATGCCAAGCTTGTGTACTTAATGCTAGAGCTCCGGTTCACGGCACTTTAGGCCCGGTTTCAAAAACACCGAGCTCTAAGGTCCTTGACGCTCAGACTCGGGTTCTTAGTTAATGAAACATTCTTTTTTTATAAAAATATTTTTGAAAAAATAAAACTTATTTATTATCATTATTATTATTATTATTTCTTTCCTTTTATTTTTCCTTCTTCCTAAGCCCGTGGCCAACCACGGTGTCGGCCAGCAACCGGCCACAAGCGAGGGACCAACCTCGTTGGCCTTGCAAGTCACAGTGAGCTCGAGCTCACCGACCTTTGGAAAGTTCGAAACTTGCCGGCCTCGCCAGAGGTCAACGAGTCGCAGCAAACTCGAGCCTCACTGATCTTGAGAGAGCTCGTCCCTCGCCCGTAGCTGGTCGCCGTCACTGGCCACCGGCCAAGGACAAATAAAAAGAAAAAAATTGAAAAAAAATGAAACAATGAAAATATTGTCATTTTCCAGAAATGTCACATTTTCCGTGAAACAAACGGAGCCTTATATATATATTATATTATCCAATTTTATTTATGGAATTGGTTTTCTTTGTTCCGCTCAACGGATAAACTTACTGTTTCATTAGATATCTCTGACTGGAATTTTTTATTAGATGTACCTAAGGTCGCCATTTGATACGATATCTAGTGTTTCAATCGAATATCGAACGCACCCTGATGCATAGAATCATAATTTGTCATTGGACAAAATTTCTCTCTTTCTTCGTCCAAGTTGCTTACCTGTCTCGATCGAATTAGCAGTGCAAGAGTCACGTCTTCAAGTTTGAAATGAATAAATGCGTCGGCAAACCATTCGTTTAAATTTGCCGTCCCTTCTGAGAAGATGGGGAGAAGATTAAGTGCAACTAACAGTCCAATTTGCATAGAAGGGGGGCTGCTGAATTTCGTATGGAAAACGAAATGGAAATGACAGACGACAAAGACAACCGAGTGGAAACAACGTGGCATCTTTGTCTTTCTCAGTTCATGACAACTTATCAAATAATATATCTTCACCTGGACGTTGGACAGAGGCAATTCAACTAGGTAGGTATCGTGTTTTCCTTTCCCTGAAAGAAACCTCCAGATAAGAAGTTGATGGGAATAAACTTTGCGATCAACAGTTGAGTGGGACGTGCGATAGGTCGACGAGGGCTTCCGAGAGAATTTGACTTGATGCTTTTGAGCTGCGACTGTAGAGAACCTTTAGGCAGACCTTGGATACTATTTGGAGATGGATTAGGGTTTTATGTGCCAAGAAGACTAAGTTTGTGATTTTGGGCAGATGCCGTTCTTTCTTTGAGGAGTAAATCTATCCTTCTGTTGCTGAACTTCATCCCATTGCATACTCCCAAGAATTGCGGAGGCAAAACAGCCACATCAAAACTCGTTGCGACTTGTGTTACCATGTCGTGACCATGCTTGTAACTCATGTCAATTAGTATCGGTCCAAAACATATCGATTTTGATTTCACGTGTCAAATAATCGAATCACAATAAAAATGTGCAGTGAGTATTAATATGTGAAGCTAAGTCTATAGTCTCTTGGGGGATTTTTCTCTCTCTTTTGATCGTGTTTTACCTCGTGTCTGATTCGTGTAGTACAAATGGGCCATGCGCATCCAAGCCATCAAACCTTTTCGAAATCGGGATCCATTTTCCACGTTATCTAGATGTCTCAAATAGTCAACTAACTTAATCATGAAGAAAACAAGAACTGTCCAGGATTGAAGAAAAAAAGTCAAAGAATTAAGATCTGAAAATCTCGAAGCAAGAAGTTAAAAATTGAAGAGTCCAAGTTGAAGTGAAAACCTTAGCAGCTTAGTTTACTTAATCGACAAGCAAATCTTCAAGATTCTACGCATGTGAACAGCCAACCATTTGAACAGTATAGTTACCATGTCTAAATAGGTAAAAGAATCAGAAATTTTGACAGAGAAATGACAGAAACCCAGCTGCCCTTGCGCTGCAAAATCTTCCTACGGCTGTGGCTACTGCAGAGCGGCAGGGAATTGTGGGTTGCAGGTAGGCGGAAATGCCGATAAAAAGTAGGATTGAGCAAGACGAACCGATCAAATCAGAAATTACCCAAATTGGTCAGTTTAGTCTGATTTTCGAGAGTATACGATCCGATTTTCGATTTCTAAAAGTAAAATCAGTGTCTAGGTGGTCCGGTTTCCGGTTCTAGAGTGGGAACCAGACCGACTGGACTAGACCGAATATATATTTTTAATTTTTGAAGAAAGTAGAAACCCTAATCTTATTAATCCGCCTTTCCTAGCTAACCGGATATCAGATGGGGACATACAAAAAGGCACGAAGAAAAACACAGTTGTCAACACTCTGGCGAACCAAAACAGAAACATGCGCCCTCTTTCTAAATTCTAACCATCATAAACTTTTCCAAATTAAAAAATGGAAGAAACTTTTCCAAATTAAAAAATGGAAGAGATATTTTTCTCAATTAAAAAAAGGGCAGGAAGATGACAAAGCGAAGAGTCGCTGGTAATGTCACCGTGACGCTCCATTTCCTCTATTTCCCAGTCACATTCACTTTTGTTTAGTCCCAAACTGGAATATTCGAGTGTTGAACATTTTTACTCAAAATATTTCGTTTTGTTCAAAGTATTGACAATAAGTGATTGGTTCCACATTGGACTTGAACCGGTGTTCGATCCCCGGTCCCAGAAACCAAGAATCAGTCCTCCCAATCTAGTTCCCAATTCCTCGGTGGAACTACACCGGACTGGAAATCGATCACCTCGTTAAAAAGGCTATAACTCATCTCATTCATGTAAACATGTGGGGATTTAGTGCTGCACCATGTAAGAATTTCCTAATGTAGACTTCATTAATTGAAATTAACTGAATTAGTTTGGTATAATAAATGTAAGATATATGAGTTCTTAATAAGTCTAATATGGGGCTGGCTGGTGTGGGTTGAGTATGGCCCTGCTTGTAATGAGAGGGCCCATGGTCGACAACTCTATAAATAGCGCTCAAGTTCCTCTCCTAACCTGATAATGCATAATCTGACTCACATACGGATCTAGTGAGAACTTTCTTTTTGTGAGTGGCAATCTCATTAGGTCAGTGTTCTAACGAAGGGTATAAGCACTTAAGTTCGTGTTTGGAAACCGTTGTAAATTTCGCGTCAAGTTCGATGGATTCCAAACTAGGTACGTGAATCGATAATTTCTCCATTAACGTGTTTCGGTTTCTGATTATGGTGATCCTGGGCATGCCATGTTCATGGTCATCATATGGTATCAAAGCCTGCCATAGATTAGAACCGAAATATGCGGATTAAGACCGTTTTCGTTATGTCCGAGAGGTTTTTACAAATTTTCGAAATTTTTTGTCGGATGAATGTAAAATTTTATTACATATTCGGAATCTATTCATCGAGACGAGAAGATTGACAGGCGGCACGTCACCGGACGAGGCTGCACGCGCCCTCAAGCGCCGACACGCGCCGGCACGTACTGTGGGTGCGGCGGCGCAATATGGCTACGCGTGGCTGTGCCGAATTGGCGCGTTTTCCGCCAGTAACCGTTAGGATGACATCAGCGAGGGCGTGTATCTGGGTTGACTTGGATCTTGACCGGACCCGAATTTCAACCTGACCTGACCATAAACCCGACCTGAATTTTGACTCAACCCTACCATTGACCCTACTGGTCAACCGGTCGGACCAGCTGTTCAGATCGGTTTGATCGACTAAACATGCGCACACGCGTCGTGCTTTCCGATGGCGTGTGAGGGAACGTCCGACGTCCGTTTGGGACGTTCTTGGTACCAATGCGCTCGTATCGAGATTCTCTACATCGTGGTGTATTTATTTTTACATGTTTGAAGTTTTTACAAATGTGAAAATACGTATAGAACTCTATATATACGTATTTTTAGGATATTTTTGTGTATTTTCTTGTATTTCTCTATGGTTTCGGAAATGCATATGGTAGCTTACATGTATATCACCACATAAGGATTGTGTAGAGTGTAATTCATTGTCTATCAATGAATGGAACAATATAATTAGCATGACATGTAATTTTAGAGATATACGCCCCTGTCTTTACGTCTAGCATTACATGTATATAGTGAATGTGATATATAAAGCTCATATCCCTGGTATGAGAGATTTTTAAGGATTCAGTTGGGTAGTGATCACCAAAGTAGCACACTTGATTGGATTTGAAAAATATCGGTTTCATATTGTGATAGGATGTCTCCTGTTCTATTGCGTGATCATACTCCCAAAGGAGATGATCTTGTATTGGTTCATGAAGGGTACATGTATAGCATATGCTTAAGAAATGATTGATCTTAGTAGTTCATACACCTAAAGGTGGTGATTTCACCAAAGATTAGAATATGTTTTCATGGCCGCTGTCATGTGAAGAATGTACAACCGCATGTCATATTTTCGGCCCAAAAGTGATTATGTGATGATGTATGTAACTCTCTAGATAAGTATTCACATAATGCTGATTGTATTGTTTGTTTATTTTTCAGTCACCTTTTCTGTAAACTGCAATTCCATTTCCATTGAGGTCCTTACTGGGTTGAACTTTAAGAAATGGAAAGAGGATTTTCTATTTGGAATGGAGTTGACGAATGTTCACATTGCTCTTATAAAGGATAAGCCGGCAGATATCACAACCACCAGTACTGAAGCTGAGAAAACGCACTATGTTGCCTGGGAAAAGAGCAATCAGAGTTGCTTATTGACAATGAAGAAATCCATTCAAGAACACTTGAAAAATGGTTTGCTAGCTGACTGTACTGCTAAGGAAATGATGGCAGCCTTAGAGGCTAGAAACTGTATTTCATCTAATGCTGAGGTTGGCACACTTCTTCAAAAGCACTTCAATATGAAGTATGATGGTACTACTGGAGTTAGAGATTATGTCCTTAGGATGGTAGACCTAAAGACGAAGCTTCAAGCTCTTAACGTTTCCATTCCTAATGCTTGCATTGTGCATCAAGCCCTGAACACCCTTCCATCTGATTTTGGAATTATAAAGACAAATTACAATTCCCAAGATGAGACTTGGTCAGTGAATGACTTGATAGCAAGGGTGGTGGCAGAGGAAGAGAAACTTAAGAAGGAAAAAGGGCATCTAGCATTATATGTTTTTGGTTCCCACAAAAGGAAGGATAAGAAGTCCAGAAATCGTACTCATAAAGGTACTCATGACACTACCGGTCAATTTGACAATATGGGTTCAAAGAAAACATCCTTCAAAAGGGATGGTGACCGCTACTTCTTTTGTGAGAAGAAAGGTCACATAAAGAAGGACTGTGGAAAGTTCAAAACTTGGTTGTCCAAACGTGAGCCTACAGGTAGTGATTCTTTGGCACTTGTTTGTGAATCCAACCTATCAGAAGCACCATCCAGTTCTTGGTGGCTCGATAGCGGTGCAACGAATCATGTTGCATTTACCATACAAGGATTCATAAACTGGAGGAAGTCAAATCAGGATGAGTCAAGACTCACTGTAGGAAATAACGAGAAAGTCGATGTTGTGTTTGTGGGAGATGTTATCTTGATTCTAGACTCTGGTGTTAAATTAATGTTGAAAGACACTTTTATATACCTTCTTTTAGACGGAACCTAGTTTCCGTATCGTGTTTGGACATGTATAGCTATTTTTTTGAAATCATGAACAATGTTATTTCTTTGTTTCTTAATTCAAATAAGGTTGGGTGCTGTAATATGTCCAACGGATTGTATAGATTGTATTTGTCTCCCAATGACATATACGTCGCTTATACAACTGAAAATGTTTTTTTCCAAGAGACCACTACCTAAGGAACAGTCCTATGTATTGTGGCATAAATGGCTTGGTTATATCTCTAAGGATAGAGTAGAAAGGTTGATAAAGACTAACATCCTGCCTACTCTTAAAGATGACCTAGAGACATGTATAGATTGTTGTAGAGGAAAAATGACCAAAATAAGGAAGAAAGCTGCAGTCCGAAGTTCTGACCCGTTGGAAGTCATTCACGCTGACATAAGTGGACCTTATACGGCAACCTTGTGTAAAAATTTTTATTTCATCACATTTATTGATGACTATTCTTGATGTGGCTATATGTACTTGATTAAAGAAAAGTCTGAGTCTCTCGACAAGTTCAAGATTTTTCGGATTGAAGTCGAGAAACAGTTGGTAAAGGTCATAAAGGTTGCTAGATGTGACTGAGGTGGAGAGTATTATGGTAAACATGGCGATGCCGGACATCTTAAAGAGCCATTTGCCAAATACTTAGAGAATTATGGGATAGTGGCTCAGTTTACTATACCTAGGAGTCCTGAGCAAAATGGTGTAGCCGAAAGACGCAATCGCACCCTTATGAAAATGGTGAGGAGTATGATTAGTAAGACAAATTTACCTGGTTTTCTGTGTAGTGAAGCTTTGAAAACAGTTTTGTACATTCTGAATCGTATACCTACTAAAGCTATTCCATTAACTCCTTTTGAGTTGTGGACTGAACATAAGCCTAACTTAAACCATCTTAAGGTTTGGGATGTCCTGCAGAAGTGAAGTTATATAATTCAACATTAAGTAAGTTGGACTCCAGAACCACTCGGTGTTACTTTGTATCTTCCCCGAAACATTCGAAGGGATATCGTTTCTATAATCCCAATGGAGGCACAGGAATTGTGGAATCACAGACAGCGAAGTTTTTGGAGTTTGATGTGGCTAAAGAAAGTAGTTACTCACACTCTATTGATGTGGAATCACAAACTGTTGCTGCTCCAGTAAGGAGATTCATTAGGGAGAGACGATCAGCAATACCACCGGACTATTTAGACTATATAAGAGAGCAAGACTACGATATCGGTTCCGTGGCTGATCCAGTGATTTATGCGGAAGCTGTTTCTTGTTCTCACTCGGAACTGCGGTTGGATGCAATGAGAGATGAAATGCAATCTATGAAGCATAATGGTGTTTGGGCACTTGTTGAATTACCTAAAGGTCATAGACCCATTGGCTGCAAATGGGTGTATAAGACTAAAAGTGGCTCCAAAGGAAAGATTGAGAAGTTTAAAGTCAGACTGGTAGCCAAGGGTTTCACTCAGAGAGAAGAAATAGACTATGAAGTAACTTTTTCTCCAGTCTCTTCTAAAAATTCTTTCGGAGTGATCATGGCATTGGTAGCTCATTTCAATATGGAGTTATATCAGATGGATGTTAAACTATCTTTCTTAATGGAGACCTTAATGAAAAAGTCTATATGATGCAACCTGAAGGTTTTGCGGCAGATGATTTAGGTACGCTTGCATATAGACTGAAAAAGTCTATTTATGGTCTTAAGCAAGCTTCTATATAATGATACTTGAAGTTTCGTAGTGTTGTCGCTTCATTTGGTTTTGTTGAGAACACAGTAGATCAGTGTATATACTGCAAGGTTAGTAGGAGGAAATTCATTTTCCTTATACTCTATGTGTATGATATCTTACTTGCAAGCAGTGACCTTGGTTTACTACATGAAACAAAGGGGATGTTGTCAAAGAACTTTGATATGAAGGACCTTGGTGATGCGTCTTTTATCCTTGGCATTGAGATTCATAGGAATCGTTCTAGCCGACTACTGGGTTTATCTCAGAGGGCATATGTTGATCGTATCTTAGAAAGATTTAACATGCAACAATGCAAGCCAAGAATTGCTCCTGTCATTAAGGGTGATAAGTTGAGTTTGTCACAATGTCCTCATTCAAATTTTGAGAAAGCCCAAATGAAAATTGTATCTTATTGTAGTGCACTTGGAAGTATTATGTATGCTCAAGTATATATTAAACCAGATATTGTTTTTGCAACATGACTTATAGGCAGATACTAGTTAAATCCATGAAACGATCATTGGCTTCCTGCCAAGAAGGTTTTGAGGTACTTAAAGAGGACAAAAGATTATATGCTCATTTACAAACATGTTTAGGATCTACAGCTGGAAGGGTATTCGGATTCAGATTTTGCTAGCTGTTAGGATGAAAGGAAGTTGACAACGAGTTACATCTTTAAGTTAGCAGGAGGTGCAGTTTCATGAAAAAGTGAGAAACGGAAATCAATGACATCCTTTACCATGCAAGCGGAGTTTGTAGCATGCTGTCGCCACCTACCCCCCATCCCTATCCGTTTAGGCCAAGAGGTATTTGTCGATGGATATGAACAGTGATTGGTTCATGTGAATGGTGAACCAAATGATTCATTAATCCAATGACTGAGGCATTTCTAAGCCTCATACTTCACGTGACGAGAATTGTCTAATTTAAGCATTCGATTGGAGTCCCCACTAGCCATGATCAAGGGTTGGCTAGAAACCCTAATCGAAATGCGGGAGTATCGTCTCTGTCGCGACCTAAAAAATTTTTCATTTTCGGGTTAATGGATTATTAAGACTAAGCTTAACTCGGGCCCTCCCAAGCCCTACCAATTCGTAACTTAGGGTTTAAATCTTTAACATGCAAATGTTTTCATGCTTGGAGTCACTACTAATCAATTTACGGTAGGCTGATTAGAAACCTAAATAAAACATAGAGAGATATGTTTTATTTCTACGAACCAGAGATTCTAAACTCGGGGACTTGGTTACGCTAGATCTAGTCTAACGCCCTTCTGGTATCTTTTCTTTTCAAAAATATTTTGGCAGGCAGTTTGAATCCATTTTAACTTAGTCACTAACATATGAGGTGTTCATGTAGGTGCGCAAACCACCAATTTAACACCCAAGAAAGCGTTAAATAAATTGCAAGATCGAAAGAATTACTTACCTCGAAGCAACGTAAGCATATGCATTGTTAGCTAGAAAATCACATCAATCACCATAATATGATTTCTAATTAACAAACAATTCACTCAATATTCTTTGGATTTTCTCTTATTTAAATGAAATCTAATCTACATGCAATGACGTGCAAAAATGACATGGAATTAATGCAACCTAGCATGCAAACTATATGTCATGCGACAACGTAACCTAATTCTAATGACGGGCAAATGATTTATTTTTGGTATTTTTCAATTGAAATTCGGAATTAAAAAAATGCCTAAAATAACATGCAATCTAATGACTTCTTTTTTTTTGATATTTTCCATTAAAATTCGAAATTAAAAAAATTACCCAAATCATGAATGCAATCTATCCTAATTTAATCTATTCTAAGATGACTCTTTTTGGGATTTTTTTGGCAAAATTCGAAATTATTAAATAACCTAAATAATCTATTAAGATTAGAATAATACCTAATTTAAATTAGGAAATAGATGATCTCAAGTCCTAATTTAAATTAAATAATTATCCTATTCTTTTGAACAAATTTAAAATTCCTAGACATGCAAAACTCTAATTCAAATCCTAACTGATATTTGTTTGAATTTTCTTTTATTTGAAAAGGAAAAAAAATTTAAACGAAGATAACATCCACATTCAAACCAACCATGCGATTCGCCAGATTTGTTTCAAATTCAAATTAGGCACAAAAAATGAACTATCGGTCATATCTATAGGGTTATAGATATTAATGAAAAGTCGATTATTCAAATTTGGAAAGCAGATAAAAATTATTATCGCATCCGAATAGTTATGGATAGGATAATAATTTTCCGTATCGCCGCGTATCATACCTTAGGGATAAGGTCGGATAGTCGTCCAGATACGTTGCTAAATTAGGAAATTTTCCTAATTTTGAATATTTCAAACATTACAGATATAGCGAACATTATCCTAAGATATCTAATTATATTCATGAAATATTCAAAACATGAAAATTAGGAAATTAAATATTATGAAAATTTACCGGATAATAATCTTACCTAATTTGCGGATAATTCCCAAATTCGAAATGGATTGGGATGAGCTTGCGGATCGGGACGAGACAACCGGCGCCGGCGACGTGGAGAGGCGGTGCACGACAGGGCAGCAGCGGCTGTGGATGGCAGGACACAGTGGCTGTGGACAGCGGGACGCAGCGGCAGCGACGTCGGCGAGGGGCTGCAGCGGTCGTGGCTGAGGCGGAGCTTCGGGGCGCACGGTGTGCTGTGCGGTGAGGAGCGGCAGCGGAGAGGCAACACGACGGTGAGGCCTGGCGAGCAGCCGCGCGGCTCCGGTGGTGGCACGGTGGTGGCCGGCGTTCCTCTCTCTGTCTCACTCTCACTCTCACTCTAATTTTCTCTAAATTTTCTGATTTCAAAATTATGTGTCCTCCCAAAATTCTGACCTAAGCATGCTTATATAATGCTAACCTAGGTCAATTAGATGAGCTTGCTAGTCCTAATGGGCTTAGGCTTGGGCTTAGGCCTTAATCTAATTTAAATGGGCTGAATTAATTTGAGCTTTTAATTAATTAAGCATAATGGGCTGAATTAAGCTCAAATTAAAATAACCGAGCCCGTTTGACTTGTAATTCCCGGCCCTTGCATTCCGAGCGAGCCGAGCTTTGTTCGATGAAATTTTAAGTTCATTTGCCATCGCCAATCTGATGCAAAATGCAATTAAACTACAATGAACCTAAACTATATGCTATGCAATTTAAATATTTTTGTTTAGGGGTTAAAAAATTTAATCCCTAATTTTCTATGCAAATTACACTAAATGGTCGGTAAAATTTAGGTGTCAACAATCTTGATACGTGCGAAAACTAGATATTTCAAAATTCGGGGACTTGATTACACTAGCAATTTAACTAGTGCCCTTTGGGTACCTAAACTTAAAGGTTCACAAACTGACAAATCAGATAGCCTATCGAAAAAACTAAGATTCCGCCTAACCGTTCTAAAAACAGAAAATAACAATCAATGTATTAAAAGTGCGCAACTAGATAATTATGAAGAAAATAAACAACCGGCGACCTAGCATCGTTTCTAAAAAGAAAATGCAATCAAAAGCCTTAAGGTAAAGCCCTAATGGCTTATCCGATTTTTGAGGATTTTTTAGAGGGCTTTTATCATTTTTCATCATTTTTTTAGTTTTTAGCCTAAAATCTAGTGAAATTAAGCCCAAAACAGATTTATGAACATTTCCTAATTTTCTGATTTTGTTTTAATTTTTAATTTTTAAATATTTTTTTGGATTTTTAAACATTTTCGAATTTTTAATTTGTTTAATATTTTAATATATTTAATAATAAAATGAAAACTCTAGACCGGGTCCCCTGACTCGATCCGCCCGACACATGACCCGAGATCCCCATTCCCCACTCCTTTCTATTTTTTATTCTTTTCTTTTGATTTTCCTTTTTCCTTTTTCTTTTGTTTCTTTTCCGTTTTTCTATTTTTTATTAGGGTTAATACCACTAAAAACCCTAAACTGGTACATGTATGACAATTTTACCTTGAACTTTTTTTTTACCATAAAAAATCCCAAACTAGTACACCTGTAATAATTTTACCCTAAACTTTTTTTTACCACAAAAAACCCTAAACTAGTACACCTGTGACAATTTTACTTCAAACTGGTAAACCCGTGACAAATTTACCCTAAAATATTTTTTTAACTACGAAAAAACTCAAATTGGTACATATGTGATAATTTTACCATGAACTAATAATTTTTTAATATTATTTTTTATTTTTTCGATTTTTTATTATTTATTTTCTTTTATTTCTTCATCTTCAACTTTTGGCTAGTCGCCGGTCCGATGACCAGCCAGAGGCGGAAGCCGGCAAGGTCAACCACGCCGGCGCGGGTGAAGGCCGCCCTCGCCCGACTCAGGCGAGGGCGGCCATCGCCGGGGTCGGGCGCAGGCTGTCCTAGCCCGCCTAGGCGAGATCGACCCTCGCCGGCGTAAGGCGAGTTCGGCCTTCGCCTAACGGTGGCGAGGGTGGCCCTCGCTAGTAGCCGGCGAGGCCGACCTCGCCGGCTTCCGCCTTCGACAACTGGCCAGAGGTTGAAGATGAACCAAAAATAAATAAATAAATAAATAAAAATTCAAAAAAATAATATTAAAATTTTAGTTCATGGTGAAATTATCACATGTGGACCGGTTTGGAGGGTTTTTGTGGTATGTTCATAATAAAATTGTCACAAGCGTACTAGTTTGGGGTTTTTTAGAGTATGTTCGGGGTAAAATTATCACATGTGTACCCGTTTGGGATTTTTTGTGGTATTAACCATTTTTATTATTCTTTCCTCCCCTATGTGCTTTTTCCATGCATGTGAACTTTTTCGTATAGTTCACCACTGAGACTTCTTCTTCTGCCAAGACCACGCCATGACCACTTCTCAGCCTTCGACCGATGGCACGCGCCGCAAATGCCAGCAACCGACATCGGGTTTTCACTCTCACCGTTGACCGCCATACCCACCAAACCGTCGGCTAACTCCGGCCATGAAAAAGGACACCGGCGACCAAACACCGATATTGACTTCCATTTTTTATATCTCGACATCTCAACCACATCTAAAACTCTAAATCTATACACACATAAAACACACAAAACAAGGATGGGAAACTGACCACGACGGCCTCTAACCACGGGCATCGCTCCGGCGAGAGGAGTGAGTCTCCAGAAGGTTCTCGTCCACGGCCGACGATGGGGATCGACAAGTATGCCACGAAATTACACAAAAACATAGATAGCTTGAAGTCAACAACAAGACTAGAATAAATCGAGCATATGACAAAGTTCTAGAGTGTGGATTTCACAAAAACAGATTCGGAGCTTCAATTAGACATTTTATCGAACACCTTGTAGGCAAGTACAGGCGGAGGCCCAAAACTGAGATTGAGGGCCATTTTTGGCTCAAAGATGATATATAAAGCTCTAATCAACCCTATCTAGACACGGGGTTCAACTTCGCTTGCACCGAAACACCAAAGAGATGTACAACCAGGTTCAACGTTATAAGGCTTAAGTGGTTTGGTTCGAACATTTGATCAAACAGGTGTGGTGCTGCCGAAAAGTGGATTCGCAGATCTAATTTTGATAAAGTTTATGGTCAGTTTTCGACATACAACTTTTAGAAAGAGTTTACCAAGTTTCAAACAAATGTTAGCCTCCGTCGACGGGGTCAGGCGATCACCGAATGGACTCAGTGTGCCTGGCACCCAAGAGGCAGGGGAAGGGAGGCAGAAACAGAACATGACCTTATCCGGGGCCTACCTGGTTCGCAACTGACTCTACAGCGGCCAACGGCTTAGCCTCCGATAGCAACTTAGGCGGATCATTGGCGAACTAGCGACTCCTCTCCGGGCTCTCTTTCTCGGTTCCTTCTCTCTCTATCGTAAGGAGCTCCGACATCCAAAAATGAGAGAACAACTAACTCCGGTATTTGTGTGCTCTCAATGCACGGTGGAGAGGGCTCGACGGCAATTAGGGCGGTCCTCTGACGAACGAGCGAAGCTTCGTCTTCTCTGATTCCCCTCCAGATCTCTCTCGGTGTCTCTCCTCTCCTTTTCAAAAACTCCTCCCTCCCTGCTTCACCCCACTATCCTTTTTTTTTTTTTTATGTGCAGAACATCCTCTTTTGGTGAATGGACTGCATGGTCAAAGAGATAGTGCCCTTCATGTCAGCCAAAGCTTCTTCTTTTTTGTCATTTTCTCTTTTGACTTGTCCTTTTCCTTCTAGCTCCCCTTCTAGACGTGCCTTTTCCTTCTAGCTCCCCTTCTAGACGTGCATTCCATGAGAGAAAGCATATGGACTTCCCCTCTTTTGAGCCTTGGGGCCGTAAAGCTTTTTTTTGTCCATTTTCTTTGTTGTTTTTTCGTGTTCTGCTTTCTTCTCTTTCTTTTTTTTTTTCATGAAAATACGCAGACCCCCTTTTCTTGTCCTTTCTCACTTGTTTCTTTTTTGTGAAAGTATTGAAGATTGTGTTTCGAGAAGAAGAAAGGAAAAGGCTTCATTCATCATTTTTGTCTTTTTCCTTCCTTCTTTACTTTTTCCTTCCTTCACTCCTCTCTACTCCTCTCTACTTTCTCTGTTTTTCTCTGAAGCGTGGCCGAACACCCTTTTTCATTTTGGGTGTAAGTGTGGAGAGGGAAGGCGCCTGTCTGTGGGGAAGATAGCGTCCCCTTTTGTCTTCTCTCTTTTTTCCCTTTTTTTTGAAATTTTTATAATGATTTTTTTTGCATAAAATAAAAATAAAATAAAATAAAAGGAAAATATTCTACTAATGCAAATGCGCCTAACATCTATATGCCATGTAATTTAATGAAAATATTTTTATTTAGGGGTTAAAAATCAATCTTAATTTTTTATGCGATAAAACCCTAAATGATTGAGCAAAATTTAGGTGTCAACATATGCTTTTCGGCCACTACTCAGGCAATTTGGCTCCAGAACCTCATCAAGAAGTTGATCGTATTTGATTTTGTGGATAGGTCCATGCATTTGTATTGTGACAATAATTCTGCAGTGTTGTTTATTAACAACAACAAAGGTCTAAAGGGGTCTAAGCATACAGAGGTAAAGTACCTGACTATAAATAAAAAAGTTCAGAATGGTGACATTGTAGTAGAGCATATTTTGACAGATGATATGATCGCAAATCCACTAACTAAAGGCCTTTGCCCTTGTGTATTTGATCGACATGTCATTAACATTGGCTTAGGAGTATCGTAGGATATTATTAATTAGTGGGAGCTGTTTAGTCTTGTGTTGCTCGTATGAAATTTGTATATGATTTTATGTTACATTTTGTAGCATTTGGATATGTATCAACTTTTAGCATTCAATGAGGTTTTTGTGAATGTAGATTTATCAAGTTGAGTGCACATATTTGATGAAAATCTCGAGGTATTGTATAAACCTTGAGTACAAGCTATGAGACATTCTCGATATTAGCCTTAATGATATGTCTTGTTACACATAAAGTACAGTTAACTATCAATGTAAGACATATGCAGGATCGTTGGAACCATGAAGGACATTCTCTGGTGACACATTAGGTTTTGTGATACTTAAGGAGAGAGAATTTGGACTAACAAAATGGACAACACATGAAGTATAACTCATTATGAGATATTGTCCATTTGATACATTACTATATTGAATTCATATCAGTAAAGTTGAAAATACTCGTGATCATGGAAGGCTCTATGTGAGTACATGCAGTTACCGTCATGATTCGGTGTTCGAGATTTTATGGGATCGGATTGACTATTAAGAACAATTTCTAGACCAATATAAGGGTGCGCACACAGTTCTATTTCAATTAATATCACCCAAGTGCGAGAATGTAAGAATTTCTTAATGTGAGCTTCATTAATTGAAATTAACTGAATTAGTTTGGTCTAATAAAGGTAAGATATATGGGTTCTTAATAATTCTAATATGGGGCTGGCTGGTGTGGGTCGAGTACAGCTCGGCCCGTAATGAGAGAGCCCGTGGTTGACAACTCTATAAATAGCGCTCAAGTCCCTCTTCTAACCTGATGATGTATAATCTGATTCACATACGGATCTAGAGAGAACTTTTTTCTCGTGAGTGGCAATCTCATTAGGCCAGTGTTCTAACAAAAAGGTATAAGCACTTGAGTTCGTGCTCGGAAATCGTTGCAAATTCCGCGTCAAGTTCGATGGATTCCAAATCAGGTACGCGAATCGATAATTTCTTCATTAACGTGTTTCGATTTCTGATTATGGTGATCTCGGGCGTGCCATTTTCGTGGCCAACACACCAAACGTGTGGGGAGCATGTACTGAAATGCTTATCCCTTAACTCCTTCACCATTCCAACTGCACCATATGTACTCCTCCATATAAAAACTATGAAATTATAATTCCGTATTTAATAGCCTATCCCTCGAATACTAATTTATATACCTTGCCCCTAGTTCTTTTCTACATCAACTAGACCATATATGCATACACTTGCCCACATCAAGACACATGTCGCGACCTAAAATTTTTTTATCATTTTCGGGCTAATGGATTATTAAGATTGAACTTAACTCGTGCCCTCCCAAGCCCTACCAATTCGCAACTTATGGTTTAAATCATTAACATGCAAATGTTTTCATGCTTGGAGTCGCCACTAATCATTTTGCGGTAGGTTGATTAGAAACCTAAATAAAACATAGGGAGATATGTTTTATTCCTACGAACCAGAGATTCTAATCCCGGGGACTTGATTACGCTAGACCTAGTCTAATGCCCTTTCAGTACCTTTTCTTTTCAAAAATGTTTTGGCAGACAGTTTGGATCTATTTTAACTTAGTCATTAACATGTGACGTGTTCATGCGAGTGCGCAAACCACCAATTTAACACTCAAGAAAGCATTAAATAAATTGCAAGTTTGGAAGAATGACTTACCTCGGAGCAACGCAAGCATCTGCATTGTTAGCTAGAAAATCACATTGGCAATCCTAATACGATTTCTAATTAACAAGCAATTCACTCAATTTCTTTTTTTTGGATTTTCACTTATTTAAATGAAAACTAGTCTATATGCAATGACGTGCAAAAATTGACATGCGAATTAATGCAACCTAACATGCAAACTGTACGTCATGCGACGACGTGACCTAATTCTAATGACGGGCAAATGATTTATTTTTGGTATTTTTTATCAATGAAATTCGGAATAAAAAATATGTCTAAATAACATGCAACCTATGATAATTTAACATATCCTAACATGACTTATTTTTGGGATTTTTTGTTAAAATTCGAAATTAAAAATTACCCAAATTAAGAATGCAATCTATCCTAATTTAATCTATCCTAGGATGACCTTTTTTTGGTTTTTTATGAAAATTTGAAATAAAAAAGTGACCTAAATAATCTATTAAGATTAGAATATTACTTAATTTAAACTAGGAAATAGATTAGCTCAAGTCCTAATTTAAATTAAATAATCACTCTATCTTCTAGATATATTTAGGATTCTCTAAGCATGCAAAAATTGTAATTCAAATCTTAACTGATTTTTTTTTAATTTTCTTTTTTATTTGAAAAGGAAAGCAATTAAACAAAGATGGCATCCACATTCAAACAAACCACGCGATCCGCCAGATTTGTTTTAAACTCGGATTAGGCACAGAAATCAAACTATCGGTCATATCTATAGGGTTATAGATATTGACGGAAAGCCGATCATTCAAATTTGGAAAGCAGATAAAAATCATTATCGTATCTAAGTGATTATGGATAAGATAATAATTTTCCGTATCGCCGCGTATCGGACCTTAGGGATAAGGTCGGATAGTCGTCCAGATACGTTGTTGAATTAGGAACGATTCCTAATTTTGAATATTTTTAAATATTGCGGATATCAGATAATTATCCTAAAATATCTAATATTTCACATGATATTCACGAAATTTTCAAACACTCAAACTAGGAAATTAAATCTTTTGGAAAAACATTAGGATAATAATCTTACCTAATTTGAAAAATTTCTAAATTTGGAACTCGATTCGGGATCGAGTTTGCGGATTACGCGACGAGCGTCACAGCGGCGTCGGGAACGGCGGCACGGCAAGGGCGAGTCACGGTGACACAACGACGGCGGTGGTAGCAACGGCTTGCGATAGAGCTCACGGCCACAGGTCCGCTCGTGAGCGAGCGGCGGCTGATGTGGCGATGCAACGAGGAGGCTTCATCGTTCTTCGGAATTGAAGGAACTTGCTTGGGATAGCCGGACGCTCTTCAACTAGTTTGGTCATCATGAGCGTTACTAGGATCGCTGGAAAATCTGTCACACTTAATGAAAATACTTGGAACCTTGCTGCAACGTTGAGCGAAGAAGTCTTCGCGGACGTCTTCTCCTTTTGTGTGCGTGACTGTGTGGAGTACTCCGTGAAGACCTCAAGTGTATGCTCTCCAATGCGCAGAACGTTGATCCCAGAGAAGTCCTCCAAGTGGCCAACTAATTCTTGACTTTCTACCCCGTGAACTCCCCTTGAATGTGCGTTTTTGTTGTCTCTTTGAAGAAGTGGAGGCGTGGTTAAATTTTAACGGTGAGGTCGGCTACTCACGAATTGAAGAGTGAGGCATCAAGCGGTTCCCGGGTGCGGCGGCGCACGGCGGGACAGCGCGGGTGTCGCGGCGTGGAGGCGCGGCGCGGTGAGGCACGACGGTCCGCATGGTGGGGTGTGTGGGCGGCGTTCTCCAAGGGGCAAAGCGACTCTCTCTCTCTTTCACTCTCCTCACGTGTATCTCTCACGCCTCCAAAAAATTCTGATTTGAAATTCTGTAACGTCCTCCTAAAAATCTGACCTAAACATGTTTATATAATGCTTAACCTAGGTCAATTAGATGGGCTTTCTAGTCCTAATGAGCTTAGGCTTTAATCTAATTTAAATGAGCTGAATTAATTTGAGCTTTTAATTAATTAAGCATAATAGGCTGAATTAAGCTCAAATTAAAACAACCGAGCCCGTTTGACTTGTAATTCCCGGCCCTTGCATTCCGAGCGAGCCGAGTCTCGTTCGATAAATTTTAAGCTCGTTTGCCAATGCCAGTCCGATGCAAAAAATGCAATTAAATTATAATGAACCTAAACTATATGCTATGCAATTTAAATATTTTTGTTTAGGGGTTAAAATTTAATCCCTAATTTTCTATGTAAATTACACTAAATGACGCGCCAAAATTTAGGTGTTAACAGCTGCCCCTCTTTGAAGGTGAGCTCGCAGAGGTTGCATTCAAAGATTAATTGATACCTAAATTTCAACTATGCAAATGCAATGAATGTTATTTTTGTCGGGATTATGAGTCCCATTTTCAAAATGCATTAAGAAATGATGCATGCCAACATGAATGGAAAACATACCTGGAATTACTTACTTGACAGAAGCAAGATAATGCAATTCGAGGCACGACTCTGTCTTCGTATGTTGTTTGGTAAATGTCTGGGCTCAGTCCCATAGGTATTGCCTGATACACGTTGATGAGCTTCGGTGATCTACAATTAAGTCAAAACACATGAAGAAAGCTCGACGTTTCCAATCATCATATGGATTCACGAGAGCATTTTTAGCAAAAATAAAAAAAAACGTTCCAACCTTTACAAACTATCTATATATCTCCATAGGTTTTTTTGCAAAGACTTGGCCGCTTCACTTATACCTGCTCATAAGTGAACTGTGGGGGAACTTTCGAAATTAAGAGGATATTCCAACCTTTATGAGATACATATACCTACTCATATGTATTCATAAAGATTTGGCCGCCTCACTTATACCTGCTCATAAGTGAACTGCGGGGGAACACCTGGGATTGAGAGAATATTCCGACCTTTATGAAATACATATAGCTGCTCATATGCATTCATAAAGATTTGGCCGCTTTACCTATACCTGCTCATAAGTGAGTAGCGGGGGAACATCCGAGATAAGGAGAGTATTCCGACCTTTACGAAATACATATACCTGCTCATATGCATTCATAAAGATTTGACCGCTTCACCTATACCTGCTCATAGGTGAGTAGCGGGGGAATACCTGAGATTAGAGAAAATATTCCGACCTTTATGAAATACGTATACCTGCTCATACGTATTCATAAAGATTTGTCCGCCATGCCTATACCTGCTCATAGGCATGTCGCAGGGGAATCTTCTCGAGATTGTGTGAAAATCTGATTTGGTGAACAGAGGGGCTAGCCCGAGTGTTCAAAGGCTCCTTGACAAAGTACCTGAACATCATCAGAGATACCTGAAAAGGCTTGATCACTAGACACCTAAACATCATCAAAGGCGTCTAGAGATCGCAACAAAATGATTAAATGTGGGGGCCTGACGATTGCTCGAACAGGTTAGGGATACCTGGATAGTCATAGACATTCAAGGGATAGAGATATACTTACTTGGTGATACCTCCAACTCTTGAGGCTGTGTCTTCTGCTAGACACGGTTTCAGGCAACATGTAATATGTATTCATGGACAAACAAGAACACACATACACATGCACGATGATTTCAACTGATTTTTATGCACGATGGTTTTGTCAAATCGGCATTCCAAACTTTGCTGGGGAAAATCATGACAAGACAATCCGAACTCACGAGCGGACATCTTGAAAATGTCGAATGAGGGACTTCCGGTCCGAAAGGGCTTTCTCTCATTCTCATAGAAAAAGGCTGATTTATTAAGAATTACTCCATCTCTCCATCATCATGTTAACAAGGGTCTGAGAATTCTCGCAAGCGGTACGACCTTACCAATCTAAGAAGTCTTTGCTAGAACCGTAACATGGGCTTGGTCAATGGCTTAGCAAAAGAGACTCTTCGAGTCGAGGTTATTGAAAGAAAATACTCTATAATTGTTTCCGAGTTTGCAAGTCAAGAACCCTGCAAAATGAAATAGAAATGGACTTGCTCGCACTTCTTCGAGCTAAGCTTGTAAACATTTAAAACTCTACGTTAATTCAAGTGTCATAATCTGAAGAGACTTTGCAAGGGACGTAACGTAGGTTAGGCTTATGAGTTGAGAAATGAATGGATCATTAGGCTCAAAATGTGTATAACCGGGGTGAATAAGTTGGTGATAATCTCGACATTGTCACCGGTCTTTTTCTTCACCAGGGATTGTCTCCTCGGTAGATGTTCCATTGACTTCAAGAGTTCATCACTTGATTCCTTTGAGACTTGTAGGATTACTGCTCTACTGGGGATGATTTTGATATGTCACATCCTGATATTTTTTCATTGGGCATCGGCCTTGCTTTTACCAGGCACACTGCTTTTTTTTAAAAATATAAACATCGACCAGCTATATCTAACTGATTGACTCGCTATTTGAAGTCAAAAGCATCTCGTCTTCAGTCGACACTCCGGATACGCTGCTTGAACAATGATGACTTTTGCCCTGTCCCAGTATGGGGGAATGATCACCAACTGGGTTTAAGAAATGAATTTGCAGGCTTAATTGGGCTTAGCAAAGGATAAAATGTGTATAGGATAGAGAAAGAAATGCTCTTCGTCATCCTAAGACACTTGAACTTCGCGTGAATTCATCTGAAAAAGCAACACTCGAAGATTGATGCAAGTGAGAGCAAGAAAATTTCTAGTCATTTTTCATCTTATGATACTAATTTACCTCCGATTTGCCCCGATGTGGGGTGGTTCTTGACAGGGGTAATTTGAATGAATTTCTCCAAGTGTTTAGGCTCAAAGAGGCAAAACAAGGGATAATTTGTAGCATTTAAGGTAGAGAAATGAAATGCCTCTTGTCGTTTCGGTCGCCGTACCTTTTGCAAGATAACTCTTTACCTTGTAGACATGGAATTTTTCCACTCAACTCACTGAAGATTAGTGCATGGGACTGTGTATAGGATAGGACTTGCCTTCCATCATCCCGATGTACCTCATTCGACACATTCAATTCATTCCACATGAGTTATCAAATTGTCTAAATATACTTCCCCTTTGAAGTCAACAATATTGATCGACAAAATAACCATGCAGAATTTAAAGCCAATGCAAACATCTTAACTTGAAATTGATTGAAATTATTTATTCATCATTGAAATGTTTGCAATTCGGAAGTATAAAACCAAACACTGGAAATCTTTTACTGCAAAATGATAGATTTTATCAAGAATAATACATTTTCACAGCATCAGAATTAACAGGATTAGAGAACTCATGACCATCCATCTCGGCGAGAATCAGTGCACCTCCGGGAAGCACCTTCTTAACCACATATGGACCGATGTAGTTTGGAGCGAATTTACCACTGGGAACAGGGAAGATTGGCAACGCCTTCCTTAGGACTAGATCATTTACCTCGAAGTGTCTCGGAAGCACCTTTTGGTTGAAGGATCTAGCTATCCTGTGCTGATAGGTTTGACCGTGGCAAATGACTTTCAACCACTTTTCATCAATCAGGTTCAATTGCTTGTGTCTTTGTCACATTCATTCCGCTTCTGACAACTCCACTTGGGATAAAACACGCAGGGAAGGAATCTCTACTTCAATGGGCAGGACTGCTTCCATGCCATACAAAAAAAAAGGGTTGCACCGACAGAGGTTCGGATGGAAGTCCGATATGCTATTAGTGCAAATGGCAATTTTTCGTGCCAGTCACGATAATTTTCAGCGGTTTTGGCCAGGATCTTCTTGATGTTCTTGTTAGCGGCTTCAACTGCTCCATTCATCTGTGGACGATAGGGAGATGAATTCAGATGCTTGATCTTGAACTCATTGAACAACTGATCTATGAACTTGTTGTTCAAATTCGTCCCATTATCAGTGACAATGGCCTCGGGGACACCATAACGAGCGATTATGTCTCACCTGATGAATCTTACGACATTCTTTGCAGTAACGTTGGCATAAGACGCGGCTTCAATCCACTTAGAAAAATAATCAATCGCAACCAAGATGAATTGGTGTCCATTCGATGCCTTGGGATTGATTGGGCCAATCACATCGATGCCCTACATTGAAAAAGGCCATGGCTCGGACACCTGATTTAACTCCGTGGGGGAAACATTTATCTTATCCCCGTGAACTTGACAGCGATGGCATCTTCGAACATGTTGAATGCAGTCACTTTCAAGACTGAGCCAATAATAACCCAACCTCATGATTTTCTTGGCTAACATATGGCCATTCATGTGTGGACCACATATCCCCTCGTGTACTTCTTGCATGATCCTAGTAGCTTCAGCTGCCTCTACACACCTTAGTAGGATCGAATCATAAGATCTTTTGTATAGCTTCTCACCACTGACAAAGAATTTTGAAGCCATTTTCATTATGTACTTCCTGTCGGTTGGAGTGCTTCCTTCAGGAAATTCTTGTCTCTAGATGTAGTTCATGATATCGTAATACCATGGCTTTTTATCAGGTTCTCCGTTCACAACCATGCAATAAGCCGGTTTCGTTAGGACTTCGATCTTCAAGGGCTCTACTTCTACTCCACCAGTCACTTGTAGCATGGATGATAACGTAGCTAACGCATCAGCAAACTGATTATGGGATCTTGACAAGTACTCGAAGGAGATATCTTCGAATTCCTCTATGCTTTCTTCGAGGTATTCATGGTACGGCACTAATTTGGTGTCTCTCGTCTTCCACTCTCCTACAGTTTGGAGAATAATCAGAGCGGAATCACCAAACACTTTCAACTTGGTTATCCCCATTTCCACTGCGGCTTGAAGTCCGAGGATGAAAGCTTCATACTCGGCTATGTTGTTGGTATACGGGAACACCAACTTTGCTGCTACTGGATAATGTTTCCCATCTGGGGATATCAAAACTGCCCCAGTGCCAGAACCAGCCAAGTTCACGGCTCCATCGAAGAACATGGTCCATGTGTCTTCCTTTATTACCAGAATACGATCTTCTGAGGAATATCCATCATCATCCGAGATTCCAGGATTCTCGGCTAACGCATCAGCAATTACTCGGCCTTTAACTGACTTCATTGGCATCATCTGGACATTAAATTCTGAAATCAAAATCTACCATTTGGCAAGCTTCCCTACCAAAGCCGATTGATCAAGTAGATATTTGATGGGATCATTCTCAGTCACCAGCAAAGTCTGGTGATGCAATGTATACTGCCTCAGCCTATGGAGTACCCATACTAGTGCAGCGCAAGTCTTCTTGGCTTCAGGGCAATTCAACTCCGAGACGGTAAACTTCTTACTTAAGTAGTAAATGGCTCGTTCTTTTTCATCTTCAGGATTTTTCTGGGCTAGCATCGCTCCCAGAGACTCACTGTGAATCGTGAGATAAAGGATCAAAGGCTGGCCCGACATTGGAGGGACTAGCATTGGTGGTTTCATCAAGTACTGCTTCAATTCATTAAATACCTCCTGGCAATTATCGTCCCACTCCACTTGAGCGTTCTTCCTTAGAAGTTTGAAGAACGGTTTAACAGTTTCGGAGAGCTGGGAAATGAAACGGGCTATGTAGTTCAATCTATCCAGGAGGCTCCGCACTTCTTTCACGGTCGATAGGGGTTGCAGCTCACATATAGCCTTTACTTTGGAAGGATCGACTTCAATGCCCTTACTACTTACTACAAACCCGAGTAGTTTGCCCGACGTTGCCCCGAATATGCACTTCGCTGGATTAAGACGGAGTTTAAACTCACGGAGTCGGTCGAACAATTTCTTCAGGGTGTCAACATGGCTCTTTCCGGGTCGAGACTTGATAATCATGTCATCAACATAGATCTCGATCTCCTTATGCATCATGTCATGGAAAAGAGTCACCATTGCCCGTTGATATGTTGCCCTGGCATTTTTAAGGCCAAAAGGCATGACCTTATAGTGGAATGTCCCCCAAGGAGTGATGAACACGGTTTTCTCCTTATCGCTGTCCTTCATTCTTATCTGATTATAACCCGAGAACCATCCATGAAGGAAAATGGCTCAAATCCGGCAGTACTGTCTACCAGAACGTCTATGTGCGGTAATGGGAAGTCATCTTTAGGGCTAGCATTATTCAAGTCACGATAGTCGATGCAAACCCGAACTCGGCCGTCCTTCTTCATGACTGGCACGATATTGGGCATCCAGGTAGGGTATTGGGTGACTTCGATGAATCCCACTTTCAAGAGCTTCATGACCTCTTCTTCTATTTTCTTCGAAAGCTCAGGTTTGGTTTTTCGTAGTCTCTGTTTCTTGGGTGGCATGCTGGGATTAGTAGGCAGGCCATGCTCCACAATAGAAGGGTCTAAACTCGGCATATCAGCGTATGACCAGGCAAAAATGTCCTGGTAATCCTTCAGCAATTGGACCAGGCGTCTCGCTTCACCTTCGGGGAGGGTTGCCCCTATCTTCACCTCTTTGATTTTTCCAGAATCACTCAGGTTGACAGTGATAGTCTGATCTTATGTGAGGACTTTGGCCTTTTCATGTCACTCTAGATCACGCTGAATGTCTGAGGAATCATCGAGTTCTCCGGCATCATCGGGATCAAGCTCAGTTGCATATAATTCATTATTTTGGACCGTTCCCATACCCTCATGCGTCATAGGATTACCCTTTTGTGGGCCAGTGCACATTCCCTCCAACGATCCTTCTTCGATAGCTCCAATGAAGAAATCATCGAACATGGCAATGATTCCATCTATTGCATCATCAAAGTCTTCTGTCATTTGAGGTGTTTGATCATCCATACCTCCCCATCCATCCGGGATAATATCACAGGGGTCGACATAGAAGCTCGGGGGCGCTGAGTACTTTACATAATAGTCAAACTTGCCACTCGGTTGCCCCAAAGTGTCAATCACCTCTTTTCCTTCATTAGATTTAAGAGTGCTCTCTACGATCTCTTCATCATCGGTCGCGTCTTCGAGCGGAGGCATGTCTTCAGGCAAAGGATCGAGCTTGTCCTTCTCGGCGCTCAACGTAGCAAACTCCTCGTTCCGGTTAATGACGACCTCGAAGATAGTAGAAATAATGCCAGTATGGTCAGCATAAACGATTAACCCAGCTTCTACCATTCTTGAGATTCTTTCTCTCAGGATAGCCAGGAAAATGGCTTCATTACTCAGGTAATAACCGGCTTTCACCAGCTCGCCATAGACGTCAGTAGTATAAACCTTGACGTTCTTAATTCGACTAGCATCGAAACTGAATATGACATTCACATTGCCCGCGTGATCAGGAAGCGGGTTATTCTGAACATTCGGCTTAGCTGGTTGGAATGAGAAAGCCTTCGTGTCCAGGAGGTTCTGGATTCGAAGCTTGAGGGCATAGCAATCGTCGGTTGAGTGTCCCAGCTCGCCTATGTGATAATCACATTTCTTCGACGGGTCGTAGTTATAGAACTGCTCAGGATTGGGCCTCTTTGGCTCGGTAGTAAGCAAGCCTTTCTTCCGGAGCACCGCCAATACTTGAGACAACGAATCGGGGAGGGGGGGTGAATTGCCTCTTGTTGTTCCTTCTCTGAAAAGGTTGACGACTTGTATTTTGTTGCTGAGCTTCTGCTACTTGGATTGCGGGGGCGAAGTTAGTATTTCGCCGGCTCGGTTGGCTATAAGTCACATTCACTTCGGCTACCGGCTCTTTCTCCTTCCTTGCACCAAATCTCTTGATTGACGAAGACGGCTCCACGAACCACCCGTTATTTAGTCCTATCTCAATCTGTTCACCTATGGGGATAAGTTGGTTGAAATTATCAGCCGGAATGGCCACCATCCGATTATGGTACTCGAACGGGAGAGTTTTCACGAACATTCTCTTCAACTCACTGTCTATGGGTTCCAGGACGACCTGAGCGGCTATATTCCTCCATCTAATAGCATAGTCTTTGAAGGACTTAGTCTTTTTCATTTGAGCACGCTCGAGGTCATCGCGAGTGGGAATGATGTCCGTTATGAACCTGTACTGCATTAGGAACGCTTCACTAGCTTCCTTCCAGGTTTTGAGGCCATTTATCTTCTTCATAAGATACCAGTTCAAAACAGGACCCGTCAAACTTGCTTGAAACGCATGGATCATCAGGAGTTCATTATCTACGTATGAGGTCATCTGTACGTGGTACAACTGCAGGTGGGCTTTTGGGCACGTGGTGCCATTGTACTTGTCAAAGTCCGGCATCTTGAACTTCTTTGGGATTTTGATCTGTGAGTACAGGGACAGATCAATTGAAGGTGAATCTTGTGAACCCTCCAGCTGCTTCACTCTCTCTTCGAGTTTGTTGACTCGTTCATCAGGCTTATGTTTGTTGACGACGATCTGGACGGGGCCATCTTCCAAGTCGGGAATATCGTCATCTTCCTCAAGATCAACATTCTTTCCACCTTTATGCTTTGGAGCTGATGCCTCGAGGGATGTTGGAACGGGGGCCGACTGAAGAGCTTTGATTTCGGCAGACATTTGTTGCATTGCGATGACGACTTGCTTCATCCGGTCTTCCATGCTAGCAACACGATCTTGTAAGTTAGTTTGATCGGTCATTCTGGCTCTCGATCGCGTACGAATAGGTGATCATGATCGGTCCGTAATTACCTAATTTCAAAAATAAAGCATGGTAAGAATGCGTCCTCAAAACGATCGGTCCATGACTCAGTCTAATCGTCTCTTTTTATTCCTATTTTTCACGAGATTTTTCATTATTCCATGTATTTGTAAAAATGGTGGTAAATTTCTTAGGAAATAATGACTTATGACAAACCTAGGAAATAATGATAAGAATTGAAAGTAATTTTTTTAAAGCTTTATTTTTTCTTTTTCTTTCCCTTTGAAAAGAAATTCAATGATCATTACTTTCAAAAATTACGATCGACTTAGACTTATCATGGACCGACCACATGTACGAAACATAAATAAAGTGCGAGAAAAAGGTTCAGAAAACTTACTTCACCGGGTAGGGAATGGCAATCCCATAGACACACGCATGAAATGTGAGGTTCGATTTCTACCTAGACTCTGGTTTGCAAAGTGGAGACGTAAGGATTACCGAGTTAAATCAGTCATGGTGGTGGTTAGACTGGGATTCCCCTGACTCCGGCTTAGTCAAAGAGCCGACCCGGGCTGCAAAAGGTGCAACCGTGGTGGGTACTCAATGACACCATGAAAGAAAATTTCGGGATCGAGGAGGGCGACCCGTACCACATGATTTTGGTCGGGGTATCCACTATCTCAGTACCATACTAAACCTATGCCGCCCAAGTCCGGCAACGGGTAGTGTGTGCGGTGTAGTGTAAATGTGAGGCATGCACAACAGGTTATATCAAGTAGCGCTTCGTGCATAAATTAAATCATACATCCGAACACCTCCCTGCAAAACAAGGGTTAACAATCACGCCTCCCCTTATACCTCATATACTGAAAGAACATTTAACACCTTAAAATGTTAGGGACGTACCTGGGATCCTCGCTGCCAAACAAAAATATTTTTTGAAATGAAAAATTGGCCTAAGTCCACTAAGAGTTTTAACTCAAATCTCCAGTGGAGTCGCCAAGCTGGCGCGACCTAAAATTTTTTTATCATTTTCGGGCTAATGGATTATTAAGATTGAACTTAACTCGGGCCCTCCCAAGCCCTATCAATTTGCAACTTAGGGTTTAAATCTTTAACATGCAAATGTTTTCATGCTTGGAGTCACCACTAATCATTTTGCGGTAGGTTGATTAGAAACCTAAATAAAACATAGGGAGATATATTTTATTCCTACGAACGAGAGATTCTAAGCCCGAGGACTTGATTACGCTAGATCTAGTCTAATGCCCTTTCGGTACCTTTTCTTTTCAAAAATGTTTTGGTAGGCAGTTTGGATTCATTTTAACTTAGTCAATAACATGTGAGGTGTTCATGCGAGTACGCAAACCACCAATTTAACACTCAAGAAAGTATTAAATAAATTGCAAGTTTGGAAGAATGACTTACCTCGGAGCAACGCAAGCATCTGCATTGTTAGCTAGAAAATCACATTGGCAATCTTAACAAGCAATTCACTCAATTTCTTTTTTTTGGATTTTCACTTATTTAAATGAAAACTAGTCTATATGCAATGACGTGCAAAAATTGACATGCGAATTAATGCAACCTAACATGCAAACTGTACGTCATGCGACGACGTGACCTAATTCTAATGACGGGCAAATGATTTATTTTTGGTATTTTTTATCAATGAAATTCGGAATAAAAAATATGCCTAAATAACATGCAACCTATGATAATTTAACATATCCTAACATGACTTATTTTTGGGATTTTTTGTTAAAATTCGAAATTAAAAATTACCCAAATTAAGAATGCAATCTATCCTAATTTAATCTATCCTAGGATGACCTTTTTTTGGTTTTTTATGAAAATTTGAAATAAAAAAGTGACCTAAATAATCTATTAAAATTAGAATATTACATAATTTAAACTAGGAAATAGATTAGCTCAAGTCCTAATTTAAATTAAATAATCACTCTATCTTCTAGATATATTTAGAATTCCCTAAACATGCAAAAATTCTAATTCAAATCCTAACTGATATTTTTTTTGAATTTTCTTTTTTATTTGAAAAGGAAAGCAATTAAACAAAGATAGCATCCACATTCAAACCAACCACGCGATCCGCCAGATTTGTTTCAAACTCGGATTAGGCACAGAAATCAAACTATCGGTCATATCTATAGGTTTATAGATATTGACGGAAAGCCGATCATTCAAATTTGGAAAGCAGATAAAAATCATTATCGTATCCAAGTGATTATGGATAAGATAATAATTTTCCGTATCGCCGCGTATCGGACTTTAGGGATAAGGTCAGATAGTCGTCTAGATACGTTGCTGAATTAGGAACGATTCCTAATTTTGAATATTTTTAAATATTGCGGATATCAGATAATTATCCTAAAATATCTAATATTCCACATGATATTCACGAAATATTCAAACACTCAGACTAGGAAATTAAATCTTTTGGAAAAACATTAGGATAATAATCTTACCTAATTTGAAAATTTTCCAAATTTGGAACTCGATTTGGGATCGAGTTTGCGGATTACGCGACGAGCGTCACGGCGGCACGGCAAGGGCGAGTCACGGCGACGCAACGGCGGCGGTGGCAGTAACAGCTTGAGGTAGAGCTCACGGCCACAGGTCCGACCATGAGCAAGCGGCGGCTGATGCGGCGATGCAACGAGGAGGCTTCAACATTCTTCAGAATTGAAGGAACTTGCCTGGGATAGCCGGACGCTCTTCAACTGGTCTGGTCATCATGAGCGCGACTAGGTTCACTGGAAGGATCGCTGGAAAATCTGTCACACTTAATGAATTGCTTGGAACCTTGCTGCAACGTTGAGCGAAGAAGTCTTCGCGGACATCTTCTCCTTTTGTGTGCGTGACTGTGTGGAGTACTCCGTGAAGACCTCAAGTGTATGCTCTCCAATGCGCAGAACGTTGATTCCAGAGAAGTCCTCCAAGTGGCCTACTAATTCTTGACTTTCTACCCCGTGAACTCCCCTTGAATGTGCGTTTTTGTTGTCTCTTTGAAGAAGTGGAGGCGTGGCTGAATTTTAACGGTGAGGTCGGCTACTCACGAATTGAAGAGTGAGGCATCAAGCGGTTCCCGGGTGCGGCGGCGCACGGCGGGACGGCGCGGGTGTCGTGGCGTGGAGGCGTGGCGCGGCGAGGCACGGCGGTCCACACGGTGGGGCGCTCGGGCGACGGTCTCCAAGCGGCAAAGCGACTCTCTCTCTCTCTCTCACGTGTATCTCTCACGCCCCTAAAAAATTCTGATATGAAATTCTGTATCGTCCCCCCAAAAATATGACCTAAACATGTTTATATAATGTTTAACCTAGGTCAATTAGATGAGCTTTTTAGTCCTAATGGGCTTAGGCTTTAATCTAATTTAAATGGGCTGAATTAATTTGAGCTTTTAATTAATTAAGCATAATGGGTTGAATTAAGCTCAAATTAAAACAACCGAGCCCGTTTGACTTGTAATTCCCGGCCCTTGCATTCCGAGCGAGCCGAGTCTCGTTCGATAAATTTTAAGCTCGTTTGCCAATGCCAGTCCGATGCAAAAAATGCAATTAAATTATAATTAACCTAAACTATATGCTATGCAATTTAAATATTTTTGTTTAGGGGTTAAAATTTAATCCCTAATTTTCTATGCAAATTACACTAAATGAGGAGCCAAAATTTAGGTGTCAACAACACAAACTATCATTTATGTCAAAATCATGCTTCCGAACAATTAAATTTTTAGCAAAACACAAGAGGACTCGTGATTACACCACAATGTCTCGGTTTCCTCCCATAGACCAAACCAGGAGGGCAAACCTTGAATCGATCCACGAGATAGTGCAAATGCGAACACAACTCTTGTATTTGTGTAACTTTTTGCCGTAATACCACTTTCCAGAAAACACGACGAAAATACCTAATGATGGAATCAGAAGAGGTACTCCAAACTCGAACTCATTACAACATTTAACTCAACCCAACTTTACCAAAAATTTTGTGATAACCCAGGGGCACAACCGCAACGAAGCAAATGCCCAATTACCTGAAAGTCTGTGGAGCATTCTGCAAGTCTACAATTGGTTAAGTCTAGGCCTTTAGCATGTGCATGTGGCCTAACATGGAGCAGTTTATACGTAATTTGTGAGATTTGAACCTCGCGCCATAAACCAACTATGCTACATTAGGAATATTAAAAAAGAAATGCTCGACAAAGACCGTTAAGCTAGCCGATCAAGTATATTACTTGCTGATCTTTCCTACCTAAAACGGTTGGACAAGAAATTTTCTGGACGATCTGGACCGGTGAATGAAAGTGCCACTTGAGGTGTGATGACAGATCCACAATGTTTCGCAGTATCTAACGACCATTCTGCGATGGAACAGAAAAACCATCTGATGACCTGAGTGCATTACCAAAACGCAGGAGCCGTCATGGGAAGGGAAGCCTGATACTTGCCATTTGGGAATGATGATGAGTTAGGTGAATGCATTTTGGGCGAACCAAACAGCAAGAACCGAAACAAGGAGGTCAACATGGTGAACTTCTGTTAATCTTGGATTGTTCTGCAGAAAAGTCCTAAAGTTGTTCTGTACTCAAGGAACTTACCTAGTGCTGGGACCATAAGGGGGGCAATCCTCCAAGATCGGAAGGTTCTAATTTATCCTAGGATAAAACAATAAGGACGTGACAACAGAAAAATGAAATCAAACTATTTTATTTTGCAAAAAATAAATGATCTAAAAAATATTATCCTAAAAACAATAGCTTTTATTGCTTCAAATAATTAGTTAATGAAAACTGTTTTCATCATTGACCATATTCATAGATAAAGAATAAGTTTTTCGTTCATTAATTTTGTAAACGATATAAGCAATTGATTTTAGGAAAATGTTTTGCAAGACATTTATTTTAGGAGCCTATGGGTGTGTTTGTTTCATTAGAAATTCTATGATAAAGGAAAATATTTTCCATGAAAATCATCTTCAAGGAAAATTGTTAGCTTTCATATGTTTGGTGGTTTAGAGAATGTGATTTTCTCCTTGTAAAAAAGGGAAGTCTATTTCCCTCAATCTAAACTTGTTTTAAGTCCATGGAAATGTTTTCCTTAGATCAATTAATTTTCCGTCATCCAAACACTGAAAAGTCGAATAATAATTTCTCGAAAGCCAGATTTCCTTCAAATAAACGTTTGTTTCGCGAAAAATGAACGACGTGAAAAATATTTTTCTAAAAATGATTGCATGTATTGCTTGAAATAATTAGCTTATGAAAAATATTTTCATTATCGACAGCATATATCTAAATATTTTCGTGGACGATGTAAATATTTTTGTTTATTTATTTTTGTAAGCAATATAAGCATCATTTTTAGGAAAATATTTTTCAAATAATTCATTCTCCGATAAACAAATGCACCATATATAATGTTAGGATTAGGTGCACAAATACAATGAATTAGAGAATAAAGTCGAGAAAGAGAAATTGAGACACAGTTTATGCTAATTCGCCCTTAAACTAGAGCTACATCTAAAAGAGAATTCCACTATAATTAGCACCTTCCACCTCTTTATTACAATCCTCTATTACAAGAGAAAGAGATTGTATATACTCGATAGTTATTCATGGGCTCAAACCCAAATTATAAATAAAATATAGGCCCAAATTATAAAGTGGCCCCCGGAGGGATCTCGTGCCTTCCTGTTAGACCCATTTTGCCAACTCGTATATAATGAGCCCCTACTAAAATGGGTAACTCATTTAGCAAAATGTGGATCAATGAAAAAATAAGGTTTGTTAAAATGGGTCATAATGGGTAATTTACGTAACGCATATTTAACAACTGATCACTGGCTGGTTGGAGATTGCCAATCGTCGCTAGTCACCGGTCACCACCCATTGCCAGTCGTCGATCTTCATCGGACGCCGGTTGTTGGTCGTCGTCGGTCGCTGGCCACCGCCAGTCGCTGGGCACCACTAGTCGTTGGTCATTACCGATCATCACCGGAAGCCGCCAATCGTCGCTAGTTGCTGATCGTTGACGTAAAAAAGAAAAGAAAAGAAAAATTAAAATAGATAAAATTAAAATATTTAAAAAATCAGAACTTTTTAAAAAATGATAAAAATTATCTATATATTGTTTTAGCAATATATATTTTTAAAAATTTACAAGAATTTTTTTTTATAATTTAGATTAATATTGAAATCTTTTAGCAATATATCAGGTCGGGAATGGGTCGCTAGAATTGTATTGTATAAAAATGAGTCAAAACGGATTAAATGGGTCAATATGAGTCGGATCATATTCGACCTGACCTGACTCACCCGTTTGATAGGTCTACTTACCGTTGATGGGAAGTATGAACCACACCTTGACATATAATAATCTTTTATTCTCAATTAAATTAACACCGCCATACCTAGCTCTGCCATACCAACCAATCTGTCTCTGGACGATGACTATCTAACACTCAGTTCACATGATCCCATGATCTGTGCAGATGTCTAAGCCCCAGCGAAATGGGATGATAATATAAAGATTGTCTTTACATGGCCTTTTAAATCTAAGAGTAGGTGATGAACTCAATGACAAATATTCAAAGGGAAAAAATATCATGCAAGAGATGCCCGAGCACATGCTTGTCCGGTGTTGTAAATTGCCGAACCTCAAGGGGTGGGTGAGGCAGCTTCCTAGAAGCTGTTGCAGTTGTGATGGTGCTGCTGTTTATCGAATATCTTATAAAAGTTACAACCTCCGTTTTCACGGACGTGAGTGGTAGCGAGAAAGTAGCACCGGATAAGCAATTGGCTTCATTGACGAGGGCCACTCGTACATGCACATAAGCATCGAATACCTCTCGCATCGAACCTTTTAGATCTTTGGATTGTTCTGCAGAATAAGTCCTTCGGTTTGTTCTGTGTCCGTGGAGCTTTCTTTAGCCAGCGCGGGACCGAAAGAAAGGGGAAAAGAATCCTTCAAGATAGGAAGGTTCTAATGTAATACTATGCTAAGGATAAACCATTGTAATGTGTCCCTGGGGAAGAAGAATAGCATTGGTGCCAAAACTTGTGTACGGAGGCCACTTTGGTGCCAAAACTTCCATTTGGATCGCTTAAGTGCTAAAAATTGTGAAAAACGATCACTTAAGTGCCACTTTGTCGGAAATCCGACGTGGCATTTTTTTGTTAATTTTTCAAGCGAATGTGGCTTGCAGGAGACTGATGTGGCTCGTCGGAGGCTGACGTGGCATTTCTTTTCTTTTTTTTTTTCCTTTTCTTTCTTTTTTCCTTTCTTTTCTTTTTTTCCTTTTCTTTCTTTTTTCCTTTCTTTTCTCTTTTTTTTCCTTTTCTTTTTTTTTTTCCTTTTTTTTCTTTTTTTTCTTTTCTTTCTTCTTATTTTCGGTGGCCGGCGTTCGGCCACCAGCCATGGCCGGCTTTCCCAGGTGTCGCCTTCCTTCGGGCGAGGCCCGGCGAGGCCGACCCTCGCCAAGGCCACGGCAGCCTCACCAGGCCTCGCCTGGAGGAAGGCGACGCCCAGTGAGGCAGTCGTGGCCTCGGCGAGAGCCGACCTCGCCGAATCTGGCGAGGCAAGCCCTCGCTAGGGCTCGCCTTGCCCAGGCGATGGTCGAGGTCGCCTAGGCAGGGCAAGCCTCGGTAAGGGCTCGCCTCGCCAGATTCGGCGAGGCCACAGCGGCCTCGCCCGGAGGAAGGCAATGCCCGATGAAGCCGGCCATGGCAGGTGGGTGGCCTCAGGCCACTGGCCATGGTAGAAGAAGAAAAAGACAGAAATGAAAAAAGAAAAGAAAGAAAAAAAATCAGAAAAAAATATTTAAAAAATTGAATTATACACATGTAAATGCCATGTGTCATTAAAATTTACATATAAAAGTCAAGTATTAAATTTGGTCGGAATTTCTCGGCCGTTGGCTCTTAAGTGATCGTTTTTTCTCCGATTTGGCACTTAAGTGATCGCCGGCATAAACTTTTGGCACTTAAGTGATTCAAATGGAAGTTTTGGCACTAAAGTGGCCTCCGTACATAAGTTTTGGCACCAATGCTGTTCTTCCCCCGTGTCCCTGGAAAACGACAGTAAATTTTATTATAATTAGTCATTCTCAATTCAATTAACACCTTCATACCTAATTCTGGCATGCCAACTAGCCTCCGGATCATGTCTTTGCAAGTCTTTCCAAATATAAGAAAAAGTTTGTACTCATTGACAGAAAATTCAAAGGAAACAGTTCGAGGAATACCGTGCAAGAGATACTCGTTCACATGTTTGTTCACGTAGTTACAACCATGTTGTGAAAGGTCGTAGTTTAAGTGTTTGTTAATACATGTTTCAAAATTACAGCACCTCAAAATGTAGGTGAGGCGGCTTTCTAAATGAAGCCCACGTTAGAAAATTCTTACAATGCATAGACATAGGATCCCTCTTTCAATATTTGACAAATTTGCTTCAAAGAAGGAAAAAAAAGAGCCTGCTTGAGATCCACTGTTGAGGAACTAATATATTCTAGGGGTTTAGACTCGTTGTACAAGTTCAAATTCTTATACACCCAAATTTAAATAATCCCATATTATGATATTCATTTTGATATGTGTTATGACCGATATGAAAACTATAACGAAATTAAAACTAAGAAGAATTAAAGAACACATAAATTTAGGTGGGAAACCCTTATGGGAAAAATCATAGAGAGAGGAGAAGTAAAATTCATATTGTTATGACTAATGTGGAAAGTATAACGAAACTAAAACTGAGAAATATTAAAGAGCACACAAATTTACGTGGAAAATCCTTGCGGGAAAAACTACGAGGAGAGGAGAAGCAAAATCCGCTATAAAATTTAAAGTATTACAAAAGTTGACGAAACAATATTTATATTGCTCTCAAACCTTAAAGTTAGGCCAAATGCATAAAAAAATTTGAGACACGCTCAACAATATGGGGAGCAAAATGCTTAGATCAATTCGATAGCGCGATGCATAAAATTACACTATAGGCTAATCAAACTAATAAGCAGAATCCAGTATCGAAACAATAATTAAAAAATTGAGAAGCTCGAAATGGACGCCACAATTAACTAATCTCATCAATACCAACTAAATGAAGCATATATGTTAAACCAAATCAAAACCACGACTAGAGGGGGAAGTCGAATCGACACAGAAGTAAAGTTAGACACTTTTCGAGCGATCCACATTAATAACTCAAAGTGAAATCAATTCTATCTCCAATCTACAGAACACGGATCATTAAATTAGACGTTAAATAGAGGTTTTGGGCAATTTCTTGAACTAGTGCGAGGTTTCGAACTTTTGAGGTGGCTAAAAAATGCAGTTATCACCGAGTCAACTAATCAACCGGAGCTTTATCCATCCAGTCGATATCTGCTATTGATTATAGAGCAGTAGGTAAAAATATAATATTTGCTGAACTGCAAAACAACTCATAATCAGCAGAAGATATCGAAAACGAATCAATATCTGCTACTAGATCTGGAGCAGTAGTTATGCACATAATATCTGCTGAACTGCTAAACAACTCATAACCAGCAGAAGATATTGCAAACGAATCGTCAACTCTAGTATAAAACTTTTCAGTGGCACGAACGTGAGCATATAGTAGTCTTGAGTGGGGGTTGTTAAAATATATCCCAAGTTTGAGTCCATTGAACGAATTCGATCCCTACTGAATTTTGTATAAGCCTGGTGCAAGAAAGTTCAAAATATAACATTGTAGATTACGGATATTATTTTCCGTGTTCGAGTCAATGAAGTAATCAAGATTGTTTCCATATTGAAGTTGGAGAATAAATCATCTTTCGTTATAGGCATTGGAGTCTTGACTTGAAATAGGAAAGTCCACGTTGGACTTTGAGTTGGACTTTGAATCAGTCAACAATGGAGATAAGGATACTAAGAGTACCATAATTTTCGTATAGCGCTCACTTCAGTGCTATAACTTTTTTTTTATTTACTTAAGTGTCATTTCCAGCAAAAAAAGATCACTTGAGTGCCACTTCCGGCGAAAATAGATCATTTGAGTGCCATTTCCAACAAACCATCCTATGTGGATTTTTTTTTTATTAATTTTCCATCCGACATGGATTTTTTAAAATGTTTTTTATTTTGTTTTTGTGAATTTTTATTTTGAATTTTTATTTTTCTTTTCCTTTTTTCCCTTTTTTTTTTCAATGCCGGCGAGGGTCATCGGCGACCCTTGCTGGCTGCAAAGGCCTTGCCCAAATTGGGTGACGACTGCCTTACCCTCGGCCGCAAATGCCCTAGGCAAGGCCGCGAAGTCCGTTGCCAAATTTGGGCGGCCGCTAGCGAGACGGTCTCACCAGATCTAACGAGAGCCTTCATCGCCTCACTTGCGGCTGCGAAGGCCCTTGGCAAGGCCATCGTAGCCTCAACAGTCGTGGGAGAGGCGGCAAAGGCTCTCGCCAGATCTAGCGAGGCCATCTTGCTCGTGGCCACCCAGATCTGGCAATGGCCTCGCCTAGGGCCTTCGTAGCCGAGGGCAAAGTGGCCCTCACCCAATCTAGGCGAGGCCTTCACAGCTGGTGAGGGTAGCTGATGATGCTCGCCAGCATTGAAAAAAAAATTGCAAACAGAAAGGAAAAATAAAAAATAAAATATTAAAATATTGTCCACGTCTGATTTTCCGGTTGCCAAATGGTTGATGGCACTCAAGTGATTACTTTTTGCCTGAAGTGATACTTAAGTGAGCCCAAAAAAAGTTATGGCACTCAAGTGAGCGCTATATGAAAGTTATGGCACTCTTAATATTCTTATCCTATCAACAATGGATCAGTGAAAAGAAGAAATAAAATAAAAGGAAAGGAAAGCTTGATTGGATTTTGTTTCCTAATCCCATTCGGCGTGATATATATATATATATATATATATATATATATATTCTGATGGGCTATTCTGCGAACTATGAAGAAGTAGTCTTGAAGCACCGTTTTTAGTGAGTGCTGTGGGAGTGCGAGTGATATCTATAGGTGTTGGATGCTTGGCATTGAGTTTGTGGTTTTGTTTGTAGAATTACATTAAGAATTTAAGTATTTGTAGCGATTAAACCTTGTGATAAGATTTGTATATAATTCTTTCGAGAGATTATGTAACATCCCTAATTTGGACCGAGTCGACTAAAGAAAAATGGCCATGGAATTGGCGAGTGGATCGATTCGAGGGTAGGTCATGGATCAACCAGTATGGTCGGGACGAATATTTAAAGGATCGATCATGATTCGATCGAAGGATCGTCCATGGATCGGTCAAGGAATCGGTAATGAAATGACTTCTTAATCATGCAAAACGATTAGAGTAATTTGACCATGGATCAACCTTTCGACCATAAGAGTCGGCAGTGGGACGATCCCAGACGGCCATGGATCGATGCGATGCGGGCATGGGTCGGTTGCGGGTGATTCCGCTCGGCCATGCACTGGTCACGGGTGAACATGGACCTATTCCGTTGTGATTGATTCCACGCGATTACATGCTAACCGAGAGTCAATCATGGATCATTGATGCTCAAACATGGACTGATTGCAAATCAGCCATAGATCATTGCGTTGAGTCGAGTAGGCCATGGACGAGTTGTGTGCTAGGCCAAAAGCCTTGCAGCTTGTCTTTGTGTCAGCCGTGCAAACCAAGCCTTGTGCCCGGCCATGGACAAGTCGTGAGCTCATCAGTCATGCCGAGTATTGGTCCTGTGCTTGGCCCTGTGCCAATCATTGTGTCTGACCCACGTGCCAGGCCCTGCGCCCGGTTAGGCCTGACCGAACATGTCACGTCCCCACTAAGACCGTGACCTATGGTATACTTGTGATGTCCCGTTAAATCTTTATCTTTCTGTTACAGACAAGCAAAAGCATATAATTGAGATAGTCACAACAACATTCCAATAATGGGGTTTAAGCAGACAGCAAGAGCACACCATATATTTAAATGATACTTAGACATTTTATATGTCAAGCCTATTTACATGCCCTTTCTTTTCTTATGGGCCGATACACACATGCATATCCGCTAAACAAAGGTTGGGTTACACCTAACCCGCTACTAATTCATCTTCCAAAAGTTCCATTCCCCAAAAACGCTTAGTCACTCCCAAGTCTAGTCGGCTGACTAGGCCCCCTCCGTGGCGGTCTCGAGTGCTGGTCCGTTGGCACCACCGAACGGGCCATTAAACCCACGAAGGGGTCAAATCAGTCCGCCATCATTGGTCCACTCATACCAAGCCTCGAACACATGTGGGATGTTTTACTCAAGGCCTTCATTAACCGTGACTTAGGAGATGACTTTGCGGTAGGCTCTCCCTCCGGTCGCATCGATCACATCTACTAGCAACTCCATGGGGGTTCCAAAACGAAAGGGATGAGCAGCCATCCTATGATTTTGTGGGAAAAACAATGGGGTGAGTTGAGGACTCAGTAAGTAAAATTCTCTAATTTCAAATTAGGAGAAATCAATTATCATTAGACATGCGTTCAATCTTATCATCCCGGAATCGATAGCAAATCAACAGCAAAGATATGCTTACTATCCAAACATCACTCACTAGGTAATGCAATTTTCCAATCAAACATGAAACATGGTGTTTTCATGTTGTACGCATCAACAAACACACAAAATTCATTTGGTCCATGCACCATGGCGTGCACACAAGGCATATTTCTCCTTTTTTTCATCCAAGCTATGTCTCGACAGATGCTTTACTTATATAGGCAACCAAACAAACAAAACCAGCATTAAATCAAGTCCAAGCATGGTTCAGGATCAAACACTTAGCCAACAACATATTAGATCATCTTATCCCGAGACGAGGGAATCAACCTACTCTACTTGACAAAAGCGAGATTTTGCAGGGACCAAGAAAGTGACGTGAGAAAAAGTGGTAATTGGCATAAGCAAGGAGGAGAGGGGCCGGACAATGGGGTAGCTTGTGAAGGAGGACGAGTGGCGTAGATGATGATGGTGCGAAGAAAAATGAGACTAAATGAGGACCAAGACTATTTAAAGTGTGGTCCACTAAGAGTCCTTAATGAAGATGAAGCCACATGTAATCATGAATGGCCCTAAAAGTCTATGTTAATAATGAAGGGGGTCTTGAAAGTTTTTGACTATAAATAAGCTTCTAATGCAAGCCTTGAATTGAGGCCACACATCTCTTTGCTTGGTTTTCAAGTTTCCACCTTAGGGTCATTAGTCCCTACTACTCATTTAAGGCCTAAATAATTCATGATGATCTCTCTCTCTCTCTCTCTCTCTCTCTCTCTCTCTCTCTCTCTCTCTCTCTCCTTCTTCTCTTTGGCCGAGAGCCTTCTTGTTAGGCGTGAATGATGGTCTTGATCTTCAAGACTCAATTATTGAAGTCTTCCTCAATAGTCCTATCTCTATTATTGGGGTCTTCTTAGTCAAGTTTTATATTTGACAACTTTCTAAGGAAGTTGTCAATTATTGCTATTATATTTCAATTATAAGACCATTTTCAAGAGAAGTTACTAATTTGTCCTCTAGCCCATAGCTTCTCCCTTGGACGTGAATCACTTCCTAGAGGCCATGATTATTGGCTCATGTAGGACAACTTCATTATTAGTCCAAAGCTCTATTATTGAGGGTTGGTCTTCATTATTGACTAACTTACCTAAGAAGTTGGCAATAATACAAAAGTAGTCGAGTCATCTTGTCTTCTTGTCTAATGAGTATGCTAGGCGTAAATCACATGACTATATCAAGAAACACTAGATAATTGGGTCCTTGCTTAGTTCTATTGGCACTTCCTTCTTCGAATATCAAATTTCACTAAATTTGGCTTGGTAAAGAACTAAGGTAATTAATGTTTTAAGTACCTTAACGATCGACCCTCCCATTTAGAAATCCGAGGTTCGGGGCCAAATAATGTCGAAGTGATATTGAACCAAAATTCCAGAATGACCAAGTACTGAACTTGTTTTGATGACCCTGATCGAGCACAGGGCCTAGCACATGACTGGGCCACTCAGGCACAAGGCCAGGCTCGTGGCTAGGCCATATGGGCACAGAGCTTGCTGCACGGGCATAGGGCCGAGTGCATGGGCGTAGGACTGGGCCGTACGAACGGTGTGCTGGGCGCACAATTAGGCCGCACGAGCAATGTGCTATGCGCATAGACAAGACTCACGGTCGAGGAATCGATTCATGGGTCGGGCACATACCTTGGCTTATGGGCGGCACGGTGCACAACTCGTGGCCAGGTCTAATCGACTCAAGACTAGGTCTGAGCTGGAACCTACGGGCACAAGGCTTGGTACAATGGTCAACACACAAACGGGCATATGACCAACCCGTGGCCTATCTTAAGGGCACACGACTGGTCCATGGCCTAGCGCGAGGCTTGGCAAATGGCCTATTCATGGCTTACCCAATTCAACGCAACGATCTATGAGCAATTTGCGACCAATCTATGTTTGGGTATCAACGATCCATGATCGACCCTCAATTGTCGTATAGCTGCATAGAATCGAACACAATGGAATCGGTCCATGGTCGCCCGTGGCCAGTGCATGATGGTGCAGAATCACCCGCGATCGATGCATGCCCACATGACGCAATCTATAGTCGTCCGAATCATCCCACTAGTGACCCTTATGGTCGAAATAGCCCATGGTCAAATTGCTCTAATCAACTTACGTGATGAGAAAGTCTTTTCATTGTCGACCAATTGGCCTATCCTTGAACGATCTTGCGATCAGATCATCACTGACCCTCTAGATATCCGTTTCGATCATACTAGCCAATCTATGACCGACCCTTGAATCGGTCTGTGCACTAATTCTATGGCCATCTTCCTTTGGTCATCTCAGTCTAAATTGGGGATGTTACAGAACAGGCCATGTACCAGGACAATCCGGCTGGTTCAACCTTGCGCCGTTCAGCCCAGTCTTTGGCTCGGTTATATCCAACCATACTTGGACATATTTTTACATCGAACCTCGGTTCCAAATGGGATAGTCGATCGTTTATGGTACTTGAAAATCCCTAATTACCTTAGTTCCTTATTAAGTTGATTTTTAGTGAAAATTGGATGTTCAAAGGAAGATATGCCATTAGAACTGGCAATGACCTTAATTATTGAATGTTTCTTTATGAGGCCACATGGTTCACGTCTAGAATGATTCTTGGAACAAGAAGACAAGTTGACTTGACTCATTAGTTGCATTCTTGGACAAGTTGGCCAATAATGAAACCTAGCCACTAATAATAGAAGTATGGGCCAATAATAGAGTTTGTTTTGCATAAACCAATAATTGTGGACCTAGAGAGTGATTCACATCTAAAGAAGATTTTAAAGACTAGAAAACAAATGGACAACTTCCTTTGTGAGTTGTCAATAATAGAATTTGTTCAATAAGACATCAATAATTGACAGTTCTTGAAGAAGGCACCAATAATAGGGATAGGGCCAATAATGAAGTGCCTTGTAGAAGCCACCAATAATTTGTGTCTTGGAGGCCAAGACAAAGAGAGTCACGCCCAAGATGAAGAAAAATAGAAGTTCAAGTCCATGAAGGTATTGGAGGATCATTATTAAGGGCTTAGGTGTCTTCTTGGTCATTAATGAAAAAGATGAGTCATATGCCCTAAACTTAGGATATGATGACCCTAATGAGAGACTTAGAGGCCAAGTTAGGAAATAAGTGGCCTAAGTTGAAAGCTTGAAGAGGAAGATTAATGATGGCCAAAGACTTTCAAGACCATCTTCATTATTAGCTTAACTTTTGGCTCTTTCTTTATAAAGAGCATTAGTGGACCACTATTGACACCTAAATTTTATCGACCATTTAATCGTAATTTGCATAGAAAATTAGAGATTAAATTTTTTAACCCCTAAACAAAAATATTTAAATTGCATAGCATATAGTTTAGGTTCATTGTAGTTTAATTGCATTTTGCATCAGATTGGCGATGACGAACGAGCTTAAAATTTTATCGAATGGGACTCGGCTCGCTCGGAATGCAAGGGCCGGGAATTACAAGTCAAACGAGCTCGGTTGTTTTAATTTGAGCTTAATTTAGCCCTATTATGCTTAATTAATTAAAAGCTCAAATTAATTCAGCCCATTTAAATTAGATTAAGGCCTGAGCCCAAGCCTAAGCCCATTAGGACTAGCAAGCCAATCTAATTGACCTAGGTTAGCATTATATAAACATGTTTAGGTCAGATTTTTGGGACACGACAAAAATTCAGATCAGAAAAATTAGAGAGAGACAGAGTAAGAGTGAGAGTGAGAAAGAGAGAGAGAGACCGCGGCCGCCGTGCCCCCTCACCGCCACCGCGTCTGCCTCCCGCCAGCGTCCCGCCGTGCCAAAGCTGCCGTGTCCGGAGTCTCACCGCCACGCCACCTGTCGCGCTGTCACGCCGCCGGAGCTGCACCGCGCCACATCGCCTCTCACTTGGACGTTCCCCGCCATGCACTGCTCCACGCCGTCCACAGCTACCGACCGACGCCACCCCTGTTGCTCCGCTGTCACTGCTGCTTCTTGAAGCAGTCGCAGCCGCGCCAGAGGACCGCCACTGCCCCTGTCGTACCAGACGACGCTGCCCCTCGTTGCTGCTTCCCCTTCTCGGCAACCGTGGCTCACCCGTTTGTCCACCGTCGTCGCACCGACGTCCCTGATGCACACCGGAGGGCCAGACCGGCGCGCCATCGCCGCCAGCTGCATTGCCATCCCGTCCTCGTTGCAGCACCACGCCGTGACGCCACCGTCGTCGGAACAGCACCCATACGTACCGGACAGCCTTGCTGTCGTGACGCCATCAGCCGTCGCCCGGAGAACCGCCCACCGCTGGACGTTCCCACTGTTCCTGCCGGAGCTCTCCTCAAGCCGCGCCGCCTTGAGCCACCCTCAGCCGCCCGCTGCCGTCTCGACGCCGTGAGCCACCGTTGCCGGTTGTCCCGATCCCCGATCCGCAAATTCGAACTCGATCCCGAGTCGATTCGAATTTGGAAGTTATCCACAAATTAGGTAAGATTATTATCCGGTAAATTTTCAGAATATTTAATTTTCTAATTTGAATGTTTTGAATATTTCATGAATATCATGTGGATAATTAGATATCTTAAGATAATGTTCGATATATCCGCAATGTTTGAAATATTCAAAATTAGTAAAATTTCCTAATTTAGCAACGTATCTGGACGACTATCCGACCTTATCCCTAAGGTTTGATACGTGGTGATACGGAAAATTATTATTCTATCCATAACCACTTGGATACGATAATGATTTTTATCTGCTTTCCAATTTTGAACGATCGACTTTCTGTCAATATCTATAACCCTATAGATATGACCGATAGTTCGATTTTTGTGCCTAATTCGAGTTTAAAACAAATCTGGCGGATTGCGTGGACGGTTTTAATGTGGATGTAATCTTTGTTTAAATTGTTTTTTTCCTTTTCAAATATAAAAGAAAATTCAAAAAAATATCAGTTAGGATTTGAATTAGAGTTTTGCATGTTTAGGAAATCCTAAGTATATCTAGAAGATAGAATAATTATTTAATTTAAATTAGGACTTGAGACAATCTATTTCCTAGTTTAAATTAAGTAATATTCTAATCTTAATAGATTATTTAGGTCATTTTTTAATTTCGAATTTTCATAAAAAAATGAAGACCCATTCCTGAAGACCCATTTCTAATCTTATTTAGGTCTATTTCGAATTTCTAAGCTGAAGACCCATTCCTGAAGCAGCAACACACACTTTCCAGAATCACTCACTCCACAGAGCTTATTTGTGGAAACTCAAAACACGAAAGTTGTAGATCTACGAGTCTTTGATCTGTGGCTTTTGGAATCGGGTCAATCCGACGTGTATTGAGGAAGTTACGCCCATTTTTCCGGAATCGTGCAGTCCTGAAATTTTCTGTTCGGAGTCACTCGCCCACGCACGCATCAAATCCACCGAACAGCCTTGCCGGTGTTGCTGTGCATCGTCGGTGTCGTCGTCGCCGTCCCACTGTCGCCGGTCGTCCCATTCCCGATCCGCAAGCCGATCCCGATCCAATTCGAAATTTGGAAGTATTTTCAAATTAGGTAAGTGGATATATTCTGAATATTCTTTTCAAATATTTAGATTCCTAATTTGGTGTATTTGAATATTTTGTGAATATCGCGTGGATATCTAGATATATTTGGATAATGTTCGATATATCCGCAATGCTTGGAATATTCAAAATTAGGATACTTTCCTAATTTAGCAACGTATCTGGATGACTATCCGACTTTAACCCTAAAGTCCGATACTCGGCGATACGGAAAATCATTATCCTATTCATAACCACTTGAATATGATAATGATTTTGATTAGCTTTCCAAATTTAAATGACCGGCTATCCGTTAATATCTATAACCCTATAGATAAGATCGATAGTTCGAATTTTGTGCCTAATCCGAGTTTGAAACAAATTTGGCGGATCGCGTGGTTGATTTGAATTGGTTGCTATCCTTATTTGTTTTGATTGTTTTCCTTTTCAAATAAAACAGAAAATTCAAAAAAAATATTAGTTAGAGTTTGAATTAGAATTTTTGCATGTCTAGGAATTTTGAATATATCTAGAGGATAGAATAATTATTTAATTTAAATTAGGACGTGAGACGATCTAGTTCCTAGTTTAAATTAAGTAATATTCTAATCTTAATAGATTATTTCAGCAATTTAATAATTCCGAATTTTGCCAAAAATCCCAAAAAGAAATCATGTTAGGATAGGTTAAGCCATCTTAGATTGCATATTAATTTAGGCATTTTTACTATTCCGAATTTTAATAGAAAATACCAAAAATAGAAGTCATTAGCTTGCATGATAATTTAGGCATTTTTCATAATTCCGAATTTCGTCAGAAAATACCAAAAATATATCATTGCCTCCGTCATTAGAATTAGGTCGTCGTCGCGTGTCATATAGTTTGCATGCTAGGTTACATTAATTTGCATGTCATATTTTTGCACGTCATTGCATCTAGGCTAGGTTTCATTTAAATAAAGTGAAAATAAAAAAAAGAGAAATTGAGTGATTGTTTGTTAACTAGAAATCATATTAGGGTGTTTGATGTGATTTTCTAGCTAACAACGCAGATGCTTGCTGGATTCGAGGTAAGTTGTTCTCCTAAGCTTGCAATTTATTCTGGGTGTTAAATTGGTGGTTTGCGCACCCGCATGAACACCTCACATGTTAGTAAATAAGCTAAAATGGATCCAAATTGTCTGCCAAAACATTTTTGAAATGAAAAGGTACCGAAAGGGCGTTAGACTAGATCTAGCGTAATCAAGTCCCCGGGCTTAGAATCTCTGGTTCGTAGGAATAAAACATATCTCCCTATATTTTATTTAGGTTTCTAATCAGCCTACCGTAAAATGATTAGTGGCGACTCCAAACATGAAAACATTTGCATGTTAAGAACTTAAACCCTAAGTTGCGAATTAGTAGGGCTTGGGAGGGCCCGAGTTAAGTTCAATCTTAATAATCCATTAGCCCGAGAAATTGACAAATTTTTTTTAGGGTCGCGATAGCTTGGCGACTCCGCTAGGGATTTGAGTTAAAACTCTTAGTGGACTTAGGCCAATTTTTCATTTCAAAAATAGTTTTTGTTTGGCAACGAGGATCCCAGGTACGTCCCTGACATTTTTAGGTGTTAAATGTTTTTGCAGAATGGGAGGTATAAGGGGAGACGTGATTGTTAACCCTTGTTTTGCAGGAAGGTGGTTGAATGTATGGTTTAATTTATGCACGAAGCGCTGTTTGATATAACCTGTTGTGCAGGCCTTACATTTTCACTACACCGTACACACTACCCATTGCCGGACCTGGGTGGCATAGGTTTAGGATGGTACTGAGATAGTGGATACTCCGACCAAAACCATGTGGTATGGGTCGCCCTCCTCGGTCCCGAAATTTTTTTCAAGGTGTCATTGAGTAGCCACCACGATTGTATCCCACTCAACCCGAGTCGGCTCTTTGACTAAGCCGGAGTCAGGGGAATCCTAGCCTAACCACCACCATGACTGGTTTAGCTCGGTAATCCTCGCGTCTCCACTTTGCAAGCCAGAGTCTAGGTAGAAATCGAACCTCACTTTTCATGCGCATGTCTATGTAATTGCCATTTTTCCACCTGGTGAAGTAAGTATTCTCAACCTTAATTTTGCAATCTACTTACTTTTTCGTACATTTGGTCGGTCCATGATAGGTCTAGGTCGATCATAATTTTTGAAAGTAATGATCATCGAATTTCTTTTCAAAGGAAAGAAAAAGAAAAAAAAAGCTTTGAAAAAAAATTACTTTCGATTGTTATCATTATTTTCCTAAGTTTGTCATAAGTCATTATTTCCTAAGAAATTTGCCACAATTTTCACAAATACATGGAATAATGAAAAATGTCATGAAAAATGGGAATAAAAAAGGAACGATTAGACTGAGTCATGGACCGATCGTTTTGAGGACGCATACTTACCATGCTCTATTTTTCAAATTAGGTAACTACGGGCCGATCAATAAAAATTACTTTCGATTGTTATCATTATTGTCGCACACGGTCGAGAGCTAGAATAGCCGATCAAACTGAGTTGCAGGAGCGTGTTGTCGGTATGGAAGACCAGATCAAGCAACTTGCTGTCGCAATGTAACAAATGACCGCTGAGATCAAGACCCTTCGGTCGATCCCTATTCCAGCACCCCTCGAAGCATCAGTCCCGAAGCATACCAGTGGAAAGAATGTTGATGTCGAGGAAGATGATGATATGCCTGAGTTAGAAAATGACCCCGTCCAGATTGTCGTCAACAAATCTAAGCCTGATGAATGAGTCAATAAGTTGGAAGAGAGGGTGAAACAGTTGGAGGGTTCGCAAGATTCACCCTCGATTGATCTGTCCCTGTACTCCCAGATCAAGATCCCAAAGAAGTTCAAGATGTCGGACTTCGACAAATACAATGGCACCACGTGCCCGAAGGCCCACCTGCAGTTGTACCACGTGCAGATGACCTCGTATGTTGACAACGAGCTTCTGATGATCCATGCATTCCAAGCAAGCTTGACTGGCCCTGCTCTGCACTGGTACCTCAAGAAGAAGACTAATAGCCTCAAAACCTGGAAGGAAGCTAGTGAGGCATTCCTGAAGCAATACTGGTTCATAACAGATATCACTCCTACTCGTGATGATCTCGAGCGTGCTCAAATGAAGAAGACCGAGTCTTTCAAAGACTATGCCATCATATGGAGGGATTTAGCAGCTCAGGTTGTCCCAGAACCTATTGACAGTGAGCTGAAGAGGATGTTCGTCAAAACTCTCCCGTTCGAGTACCGTAATCGAATGGTGGCCATCCCGGCTGACAACTTCAACCAACTCATCCCCATAGGCGAACAGATCGAGATAGGGCTGAAAGATGGGTGGTTTGTGGAGCCGCCTTCGTCAACCAAAAGATTCAGTGTAAGAAAGGGGAAAGAACCGGCAGCTAAAGTGAATGTGACGTATAACCAACCGAGCCGGCGGAACACTAACCCAGTCCCGGCAATTCAAATAGCAGAAGCTCAGCAACAAAACACGGGTCGTCAACCTTTTTAGAGGAGGAACAACAAAAGACAATTCACCCCCCTTCCCGAGTCATTGTCTCAAGTGTTGGCGGTGCTCCGGAAGAGAGGCTTGCTTACTACTGAGCTAAAGCGGCCCAATCCTGAGAAGTTCTATAACTATGACCCGTCGAAGAAATGCGATTATCACATGGGCGAGCTGGGGCATTCAACCGACAATTGCTACGCCCTCAAGCACTGAATCCAAAATCTCCTCGACACGAAGGCGTTCTCATTCCAACCCGCTAAGCCGAATGTTCAGAGTAACCCGCTCCCCGATCACACGAGCAATGTGAATGCCATATTCAGTTTCAATACTGGTCGAATCAAGAATGTCAGGGTATACACCGTCGATGTCTATGGTGAGTTGGTAAAAGCTGGTTATTACCCGAGTAATGAGGCTATTTCCCTGGCTATCATGAGAGAAAGAATCACAAAGATGGTAGAAGCTGGGATGATCGTTTATGCTGACCACACTGGCATCGTTGCTACTATCTCCGAGGTCGTCATTAACTGGGACGAGGAGTTCGCTACGTTAAACACCGAGAAAGACAAGCTCGATCCTTTGCGGGAAGACATGTCTCCGCTTGAAGATGCGACCGATGATGAAAAGATCGTAGAAAGCACGCTTAAAGTTGATAAAGAGAAGGAAGTAATCGACACTCTGGGGCAACCGAGCGGCAAGTTCGACTATTATGTGAAGTACTCAGCGCCCCCGAGCTTCTATGTCGATCCCCGTGACATTGTCCCGAATGGATGGGGAGGTATGGATGATCCAACACCTCCAATGATAGAAGACTCTGATGATGCAATAGAGGGAATCACTGCCCTGTTTGATGACGTCTTCATTGGAGCTATCGAAGGAGGACCGTTAGAGGGAATGGACACTGGCCCACAAGAGTAAAATCTTTACTTTTCTGCACATTCCCCTGCGTGGGAATTTTTACTGCTTTTTAGGACTTGCCCCGTCTCGGGTGCTGCTTTCCATTTTCTTTTCTAGGATTTGATTGTTGCAATTTCCCTTCAATAAATGTAATTCATTTTCAAATGATCAATGAAATTACAAGTTATTTTCAGTTTTGAGGGCATGTTGAGGTATATCAAACCAGCCCGGTGATGATATCCAACCGATAAAAGAAAATATAGTCCAAGGAGAATTTTGAGGCATGGGCTTCTTCATGCTTCCTTGTGTTAAAACCTTTTTGAAATGAATTTCGGAAAAACAAAAAATTAATCACAAAAAAATTACAAAAAAAAATGCAATGTTTAGCCCCGTTTGTCCTTCTGAATCCCTTACTTTATATTTCATGGGCAATCTTGCGACACGTGAGGGTATGGGAACGGTCCAATTCGATGAATTATGCGCCGCCGAGCTTGTTCCCGATGATGCCAGAGAACTCGATGATTCCTCAGATATTCAGCGCGATCTAGAGCGGCATGAAAAGCCCAAAGTCCTCACATCAGACCGGACTGTCATCGTCAATCTGAGTGATTCCGAAGAAATCAAAAAAATGAAGAGAAGGGCAAATCCCCCTGAGAGTGAGATGAAATGCTCGATCCAGTTGCCACATGAGTAGTTCGCGGAGGTAAATTTGCCCCAAACTACATCGATCCATATGTGGTTAGAAAGGTACTTCCTAGAGGTGCCCTGATTTTTGCAGAAATGGATGGTCGTGAGTTCTCCAATCCTATTAATTCTGATGCTGTAAAGATGTATTATCCTTGATAAAACCTGACATTTTGCAGCAAAAGTTTTCCAGTGTTCATTTTTACTTCTGAATTGCAAACATTTCAATGATGAATAAATGATTTCAATCAATTTTGAGATGAAATGTGTGCATTGGCTTTAATTTCTGCATGGTTATTTTGTCGATCAGTATCAGTGACTTCAAAGGGGAAGTCTATTTAGACAATCTGATAACTCGTGTGAAATGAATTGAATGTGTCGAATGAGGTACATTGGGATGATGAAAGGCAAGCCCTATCCTACACAGAGTCCCATGTATTAATCCCCAGTGAGTTGAGTGGAAAAATTCCATGTCTACAAGGTAAAGAGTTCTCTCGCAAAAGGTACGGCGATCGAAATGATAAGAGGCATTTCATTTCTCTATCCCAAACAATACAGGTTATCCCTTGTTTCGCCACTTTGAGCCTAAATACATGGAGGAATTCTTTCAAACTAACCCTGTCAAGAACCACCCCACATCGGGGCAAACTGGAGGTAAATTAGCATTATAAGGTGAAAAATGTGTAGAAATTTTCTTGCTCTCACTTGCATCAATCTTCGAGTGTTGCTTTTTCAGATGAATTTATGCGATGTTCAAGTGCCTTAGGATGACGAAGAGCATTTCTTTCTCTATCCTACACACATTCTATCCTTTGTTAAGCCTAATTGAGCCTGCAAATTTGTTTCTTAAACCCAGTTGGTGATCATCCCCTATACTGGGGCAAGGCAAAAGTCATCATTGTTCAAGCAGTATATCCGAAGTGTCGATTGAAGATAAGAAGGCTTCTGAGTTCAAACAGCGATTCATTCAGTTAGATATAGTTGGCCAGTGTTTACATTGTAAGCGGCATGTGTTGGAAAAAAAAAAAGGAAAAGGGGCAAGAAAACGCAGTGTACCTGGTAAAAGCAAGGCCGATGCCCAATGAAAATGTCAGGATGTGACATATCAAAAATCATCTCCAGTAGAGCAATAGTCCTACAAGTCTCAAAGGAATCAAGTGATGAACTCTTGAAACCAATGGAATATCTACTGAGGAGACAATCCCTGGTGAAGAAGAAGATCGGTGACAATGCCAAGATGATCACCAACTTATTCACCCCAATCATATACATTTTGAGCCTAAATGATCCATTCATTTCTCAGCCCATAAGCCTAGCCTACGTTACGTCCCTTGCAATGTCGAATTTCATATTTTTACAAGCTTAGCTCGAAGAAGTGCGAGCAAGTCCATTTCTATCTCATTTTGCAGGGTTCTTGACTTGTAAACCCGGAGACAGTCACAGAGTATTTTCTTTCAATAGCCTCGACTCAAAGAGTCCCCTTTGCTAAGCCATTGACCAAGCTCATGTTACAGTCCTGGTAAAGATCTCTTGGATTGGTAAGGTCGTACCGCTTGCGAGAATACTCAGACCCTTATTGACATGATGTTGATGAGATAGAGAGATTCGCATAAATCAGCCTTTTTTCAATAAGAATGAGTGAAAGCCTTTTCGGATTGGAAGTCCCTCATTCGACATTTTCAAGACACTCAGTTGTGAGTTAAATTGTCTTGTCATAATTTTTCCCCAACGGAATTTGTAATGCCGATTTGACGAAACCATCGTGCATAAAAACCAACTGAATTCATAGTGCATGTGTATATGTGTTCTTGATAGTGCGCGAATGCATATTACATTTTGTTTGAAACCGTGTCTAGTAGGAGACACACTTTCAAAGTTGGAGATATCACCAGGTAAGTATATCTCTATCCTTTGGATGTCTTTGACTATCTAGGTATCCCTAACCTGTTCGAGCAATCGTCAGGCCCCCACATTTAATCATTTTTGTTGCGATCTCTAGACGCCTTTGATGATGTTTAGGTGTCTATTGATCAAACCTTTTCAGGTACCTCTGATGATATCCAGGTACTTTGTCAAAGAACCCTTGAACACTTGGGCTAGCCCCTTTGTTCACCAAATCACAGATTTTCATACAATCTTGAGAAGATTCCCCCGTTACATGTCTATGAGCAGGTATAGGCATAACGGCCAAATCTTTGCATATGAGCAGGTATATGTAAAGGTCGGAATATTATCTCCTTATCTTGGGTATTCCCCCGCTACTCACCTATGAGCATGTATAGATGAAACGGCCAAATCTTTGCATATGAGTAGGTATATGTAAAGGTCGAAATATTCTCTTAATCTCGGGTATTCCCCCGTTACTTACCTATGAGCAGGTATAGGTGAAGCGGCCAAATCTTTGCATATGAGCAGGTATATGTAAAGGTCGGAATACTCCCCTTTATCCCAGATATTCCTCCGCACGTGTCTATGAGTAGATATAGGCATGGCGGCCAAATCTTTATGAATGCATATGAGCAGATATATGTGTTTCATAAAGGTCGGAATATTCTCTCAACTCCAGGTGTTCCCCCGCTGTTCACTTATGAGCAGGTATAAGTGAGGCGGCCAAATCTTTGCACATGAGCAGGTATATGTAAAGGTCGGAATGTCCTCTTGAGTTCCCCCGCTACTCACCTATGAGCAGTTATAGATGAAGCGGTCAAATCTTTGCATATGAGCAGATATATGTAAAGGTCGGAACATTTTTCCTTTTTTAAGTTGCTTTCGAGAATCCAGATGATGATTGGATACGTAGAGCTTTCTTCGTGTATTTTGACTTAATTGCAGATCACCGAAGTTCATCAACGTGTGTCAGGCAATACCTATGGGATTGAGCCCAGACATTTGCCAAACAACATACAAGTCAAAGTCATGCCTCGAATTGCGCTATCGTTCATGTCAGGTATGCAATTCCAAGTATGTTTTTCATTCATGTCAGCATGCATCATTTCTTATTGCATTAAAAAATGGGACTCATAATCCTGACAAAAATAACATTCATTGCATTTGCATAGTTGAAATTTAGATATCATTTAGTCTTTGAATGCAACCTCTGCGAGCTCACCTTCAAAGAGGGGCAGCTGTTGACACCTAAATTTTACCGATCATTTAATGTAATTTGCATAGAAAATTAGGGATTAAATTTTTAACCCCTAAACAAAAATATTAAAATTGCATAACATATATTTTAGGCTCATTTTAGATTAATTGCATTTTACATTGGACCGGCGATGGCGAATGAACTTAAAGTCAGTCGCGCGAATCCAGCTCGCACATCGAGTAGTATTCGGTTAAGCCATGGAGGTATAGCGGTGGAAAATCAAGTCCAAGATTAGAATAACTAAGCTTCAATTGCGTGGGGTTTAGCCCGTCAAAGTTAAAACAAAAAGGCTTTGTAATTAAGAAGGAGCCCATGAAGATTAAGCCTTTCATTGGAAAAACCTATAATCTAGATTAGGGAATAAAAAACCTAATTTGCACTATAAATAGAGATTTAACTCTTCACAATGGGGGCTGGTCTTTTGGGGACACAACACAATTTTTCAGAGATCAGAAATTTTTAGAGAGACACAAGTGTGAGAGAGAGGGAGAGAGAGAAGCGACGTCGCGCATCACCACCGGGGACGCCGCGCATTGTCGCACCGCCGTCGTCGCACCTCAACCGCCCGTCGACGTCGCTACCTTCCACCCACCGCTGCTGCTCTGCTCCTCCTCGTTGTCGTGCTGCCGCCTCCCACGCTGAACAACGCCTCCCCAGCCTTGAAGCGAAGCCACGATGATCGCTGCTGTTGTTCCTGATCTGATTCTTGGTTGATCAACGTAGAGTCTAACGTAGCTGCTGCTCCTCTGCATGGAATACAAGTCCAACAGTCAACGAACTCCCAAGCAGCAAAGTCAGAAGTCCCCACGAAGCAGCAACTACTGCTTTGAAGATCCCCTCATGCAGCGCATGAAGATGTCCACATTCAGCAGCTCTCCCTCGCCAAGCTGAAGACCCATTCCTGAAGCAGCAGCACACACTTTCCAAAATCGCTCACTCTACAGAGCTTATTTGTCAAAACTCAAAACACGAAAGTTGTAGATCTACAAGTCTTTGATCTGTGGCTTTTGGAATCGGGTCAATCCGACGTGTATTGAGGAAGTTACGCCCATTTTTCCGGAATCGTGCAGTCTTGAAATTTTCTGTTCGGAGTCACTCGCCCACGCACGCATCAAATCCACCGAACAGCCTTGCCGGTGTTGCTGTGCATCGTCGGTGTCGTCGTCGCCGTCCCGCCGTCGCCGGTCGTCCCATTCCCGATCCGCAAGCCGATCCCGATCCAATTCGAAATTTGGAAGTATTTTCAAATTAGGTAAGTGGATATATTCTGAATATTCTTTTCAAATATTTAGATTCCTAATTTGGTGTATTTGAATATTTTGTGAATATCGCATGGATATCTAGATATATTTGGATAATGTTCGATATATCCGCAATGCTTGGAATATTCAAAATTAGGATACTTTCCTAATTTAGCAACGTATCTGGACGACTATCCGACTTTAACCCTAAAGTCCGATACTCGGCGATACGGAAAATCATTATCCTATTCATAACCACTTGAATACGATAATGATTTTGATTAGCTTTCCAAATTTAAACGACCGGCTATCCGTTAATATCTATAACCCTATAGATAAAATCGATAGTTCGAATTTTGTGCCTAATCCGAGTTTGAAACAAATTTGGCGGATCGCGTGGTTGATTTGAATTGGTTGCTATCCTTATTTGTTTTGATTGTTTTCCTTTTCAAATAAAACAGAAAATTCAAAAAAATATTAGTTAGAGTTTGAATTAGAATTTTTGCATGTCTAGGAATTTTGAATATATCTAGAGGATAGAATAATTATTTAATTTAAATTAGGACGTAAGACGATCTAGTTCCTAGTTTAAATTAAGTAATATTCTAATCTTAATAGATTATTTCAGCAATTTAATAATTCCGAATTTTGCCAAAAATCCCAAAAAGAAATCATGTTAGGATAGGTTAAGCCATCTTAGATTGCATGTTAATTTAGGCATTTTTACTATTCCGAATTTTAATAGAAAATACCAAAAATAGAAGTCATTAGCTTGCATGATAATTTAGGCATTTTTCATAATTCCGAATTTCGTCAGAAAATACCAAAAATATATCATTGCCTCCGTCATTAGAATTAGGTCGTCGTCGCGTGTCATATAGTTTGCATGCTAGGTTACATTAATTTGCATGTCATATTTTTGCACGTCATTGCATCTAGGCTAGATTTCATTTAAATAAAGTGAAAATAAAAAAAGAGAAATTGAGTGATTGTTTGTTAACTAGAAATCATATTAGGGTGTTTGATGTGATTTTCTAGCTAACAACGCAGATGCTTGCTGGATTCGAGGTAAGTTGTTCTCCTAAGCTTGCAATTTACTCTGGGTGTTAAATTGGTGGTTTGCGCACCCGCATGAACACTTCACATGTTAGTAAATAAGCTAAAATGGATCTAAACTGCCTGCCAAAATATTTTTGAAATGAAAAAGTACCGAAAGAGCGTTAGACTAGATCTAGCGTAATCAAGTCCCCGGGCTTAGAATCTCTAGTTCGTAGGAATAAAACATATCTCCCAATGTTTTATTTAGATTTCTAATCAGCCTACCGTAAAATAATTAGTGGCGACTCCAAGCATGAAAATATTTGCATGTTAAGAACTTAAACCCTAAGTTGTGAATTGGTAGGGCTTGGGAGGGCCCGAGTTAAGTTCAATCTTAATAATCCATTAGCCCGAGAAATTGATAAATTTTTTTTAGGGTCGCGACAATGGTGATTGCCCTTATCCGCTACCTTAAGTCCATACCGCTTCTGACTAGGATTGCCAGAGACAATGTGACAAAAAGTGGACATAGGGCACTCTCTTGTGTGTCTTTTTCCCCGAAGGAATCGTGTACTCATCACCTCGTGAGGAAGTAGGACCGCAGTAATCAGCCTCTATGGTCCTTCAAGGATTGTTTCACTTTGACATCATGCAAAAATTGTCTAAAAAGTACTAAACATTTATTATACGACGGCTAATTCAGTCATAAACTTTTCAATTATGTCAATTGTGTCCTAAACATTTTGACGAATTACTAATGTAATCCTTCCTGTTAATTTTGGCCGGAAATCACTGACTTTCGCTGACGTGACCATCCAATCAACACCGACTATCTTACGTGGTGTGGTTAGCGCTGAGGTGGATAATTTTTTAATTCTAAAAAAATTAATTTATTATTATTTTTTATTCTTTTCTTTTCTTTTTCTTTTTTTCCCATTTCTTCTTCATCATGGTGATGGAGCCGCTATCCCTGGGCGAGGGCCGTGAAGCCCTTGCTAGATCTGGGCAAGGGAGGGCCGCAATGCCCTTGGCAGATCTAGCAAGGTGAGGGCATCACGGCCCTTGCCCACACCCCACCAACTATAACGAGTGCCGCAATGCCCTCGCCCAGATCCAATGAGGGCTGCGATCCTCACCCGCAACCGACGAGGGCTATTAGGGGCTGGCGGACGTCGCTAGCCCTCAGTTGCCAACTCAATGAAGAAGAACAGAAAATAATGAAAAATTTTGGAATGTTTTTTTAAATTAAAATATTATCAATATCAACGATTTCCGATCAAAATTAGCCAGAAGAACTATATTGGCAATTCGTTAAAAGATTTATAACTAAATATTCAAATCATCAAATGGTTTAGGACTAAATTGACCACCGCAAAATAACTTTAAGACTATTTGAATAATTTTCCCTAATCATAACGAGGCATTTATGTCGTAGTTTCAACAAAGAAAGACGGTGTAAATTTCTCTGGATGCAAAAGTATTTCAAGAGTTAATAGCATTCGTCTACACATCTTCTACGTTAAGCAAATTAATAGAAACTTAGTCATTAAGGAAAACTGACAACTCGTGGCGGATGCACTAGAGATTGCGTACCAGGTTCGTCGCACTAGAGATCCCGACATGAAGGCGATCGCCTGATGAGCACAGCGAACATTGATGTGATGACATTGAATTGAGAGACTTGAAACCCAAACCATCCCCCTCCACCCACACCCACCCCCCGCTTTAAGGTGGCGTCTCCTCCTTCGGCTAGGGGATTGAGTGCATCGGACGAAGACAGCGCAGTGGAAACAGGGACCATTCCTCAGATGTTGATTGCTCAGCTACCGGTCACGGCACTAATCAGAGAACTTAGCTATGGGTCAGCCGGCATTAGCCGATAAACCCTAGGTTAATAGGGGGGATTTTTCATTAGGTTTCAACTTAGCATCTTAGAATTTTTAGCCAAAAAAAAAAAATTAGCATCTTAGAAAGGAAATTTCGCGAGAAGCATTGGGCAATCGACAAGCAATATCTCTTACCTTGTATGCACGTATCATAAGGGAAAATTACCCAAAAAATCATAAGCCTATAATACGATGCCCAAATTAGTTATGAACCTTTCAATTGTGATAATTTAGTTCCAAAACTTTTGGTGATTTATCAATTTAGTCCTAAAAACCTTTTGACCATTTCTCAATTTAGTCTTTCCGGCCAAATTTAATTGAAAGTAGTTGACGCTGGGGGTGATCGATTCCCAGTCCAGGCCGGTCCTGCCTAGGAATCGGGAGCCGAACTGGTAGAACCGGTTCCCGGGCGGTCCAATGTAACCAGTGGATTCACAATAATTCATGCTCTCTCTCGGCTTGAAGCTTGGCAGGTCATTGCGAAGTGCAAATGGGGGAATGGGATTTTTACTTTTGTATTCAATTTTTTTTTGCCTTTTTGGGGCAACATGTGTACATGATTATGTTTGTGCTGGAGTTAAAGGCATTATGGATGATGATGACTCTTCACTTTTTCGCATTTTTTGTGCGGTTGGTTATTGATGTCTTTGCTGGGCAATTTTCTCCTGGGTTTGTCTTCTGTTATTGAGAAGCAGGGCCTCAGCTCAGCTCCTCCTGATCTTTATGAAAGGCCAAAGAGAATGACCGTCCTCTGTTTCGATTGGAGTTGGAGGCGTGAAGGAAGATCGGTGATTCACAAATTGCGAAGACTGAAGATTGAAGCCGTGCGTGAGAAAGTCGAGCTTAGGTTAGGTTTAGTTTTTATTTTTAGTATTTTACATATTTGTAGAAATAAAAAATAAAAACAGTCAGTCCGGCCCATCCATACGTGGAACCGAGAGCCGCACCAATGCAGCGGGAACCGCCCAAAACCAGCCGGTTCAATCTGAGTGGTTCCTGGTCTAATCGGTCCATTTTGCTCTCTCTTAGCTGACGTGGTGGTCTAGTCAACGCCGTCCGTCTTACGTGGCATGACCGACGCTAACGTGGATAATTTTTATAATTTTTTAATTTTTTAATTTTTCTTCCTTTTTTTTCTTTTTCTCCCTTTTTCCCTTCGTCAGCCAACACCATGCCTCATCAACCTTGGCCAACCTTAGGGGAGAACCGCCCTCAGGCGAGGGACACCCGAGCTTGGGCTAGCGACAGCCAACCTCCTTGGATCCAACGAAGGAGGCACACGCCCGCACAGAGGTCGACAAGAGCAGCCCTTGCCTGAGGTTGGCGGTGGTCGCCGGCCATAAATAAGGCTCAGTTATGGCTAGCGGAGGGGAACAAAGAAAAGGAAAAAGAAAAAGACAAAGAAAATCATAAAATTATAAAAATTGTTCATGTTAACGCCGATCACGCCATATAGGACGGTCGGCGCTGACTAGACCGTCAAATCAACGATTTTCAATTAAAATTAACCGAAAGAACTAAATTGATAAATCATCAAAAAGCTTAGAATTAAATTATTATAATTAAAAAATTTAGCACCGAATTAATAGCCACATGATAAATTTAGGTTTTTTTCTGGATAATTTTCTCCGTTGACATAATTAAAACGTCTGGCAGTAATTGTGCGCGCGCTGATGCGTACGAAGATCGTTCACAAAATTGAATTCAACAAAAGATAACAGATGATAAACGACAGAACAAAGAAGATGGGTCTCGCTTTTCGACCAAGGAAGATGGGTCTCGCTTTTCGACCAAAGAAGATAAGATGGGTCTCGGTCAACAAATAATTATGTCACATCATCTAGTAATTCATTTTATTGAAAGGGGTCGAAATCTCGAGCATTATTCGAGGATGGAGATCTACAGCAAACAACTAGGGCTTCCTTTTCTTTGTTGACAGGTAGATGGAACGCGACCACATGTGTGAACAGAGATGAGCGCACGCATCAGTCCCTTTCCCTTTTCCACCGTCACACGCCACCCCCCTCCCCCCCCTCCCGGCCCACTGCCGCCTCACTATATTAACACCATGTTCTCCTCTCTGGCCCAACAAGAAGAATTGAGAGACCAAACACCCCCGTGCTCTCGTACCACCTCGGTCTCACTCGTACGCTCTCCGCGAGGAACCAGACCCGAGTCTCCACGGATTCCGACCATGACCGCACCGACATCAGCCCCGGGCCGGGTCCTCATCGTCGGCGCGACCGGTTTCATCGGCCGGTTCATCACGGAGGCGAGCATCGAAGCGGGCCGGCCTACGTACGTCCTCGTCAGGCCAGGCCCGAGCAGCCCCTCCAGGGCGAGCGCCGTCGAGATTCTGCAGAAGAAGGGCGCGATAGTCCTGCATGTAAGATTCGGCGTCTGATCAGAAAGAAAGAAACACCAAACGGCATCCAAAGAACCCCCTCTAATTTTTGGTCTCCTGTCTTTTGGTTGAGAATTTGTCAGGGTTTGATGAACGACAAGAGTCTCATGGAGGAAATACTCAAGGAGCACGAGATAGAGGTCGTGATCTCGGCTGTCGGTGGCCCGGACATCTTGGATCAACTCCCTTTGGTGGAGGCCATCAAAGCTGTTGGTACCGTCAAGGTTTGCACAAAAAGATCCTTGATTTAAGTACCCAAATTAGCATTATGCACTAAAGTACCTTTATATACGTCAATGTCGCTGCAAAATGCGATCTTTTTCCCCACATATCATTTATTGCATGGACCCAAGTAATCAAGTTTTGCGACTTTTAATCCATCAGCTTCTTTGTAGTCATATGCATAATTGGTAATTTAGATATTATATTGTCCGTGCTTTAGCATTTTCAATGAAAAGATCGAGGTTTTCGATAATTGATATCATTTATTGCCCTATGAGTTGGGAAATGTGTATGTGGCGTCTGGTGGGTTGGCGAAATGAATGTTCTCCTCCTGCGATTTTCAGAGATTTCTGCCGTCGGAGTTTGGGCACGATGTGGACAGGGCTGATCCGGTGGAGCCGGGCCTCACCATGTACATGGAAAAGCGCAAGATCAGGCGGCTGGTGGAGGATCATCGCTTGCCGTACACCTACATCTGCTGCAACTCCATCGCCTCTTGGCCCTACTACGACAACCGTCACCCTTCCGAGGTGCTCCCGCCGCTGGACCAGTTCCAAATCTACGGCGATGGGACCGTCAAAGGTATGCATCTCATTAAAGTCGGGTCGACTTTCTCACGAAAACTTAGCATGTGGCAAATCGCCATTTATAAAAAGGGGGCGGCGAGGTTGACTGTCAAGGGAATGGACCGGATCAAAGTTGGGTCGACTTAATTGAAAAAACTTGGCACTTGGCGGATAATCACTTATAAGGGATGGGTGGCGAGCCGGCCCATCCCCACCCTCGGCATTTGCTCTGTGATTCAAGGGCGCATCAGGGGGGACGGGGCAGCTCACACGGAGCAACGGGGTCCCATCCCGTAAGTAAGATTCCAAACATTTTCTCATAAATTTTGAATTCCGTTCTTACTTTAAGATTATTTGAAGTCAACGATTTGTAAAAAGATTACAAATTACATAACGGTCGCAATCAATCACCCCAAATACGAAAGAGAGAAGTATTATCAAATTATAGTTAAGTTAGGGAGCTATGTTCCTGCCACGTGTCAATCTATAGTCGTTGGACAAAATTGTGACTTAGGTAGGCAGGCATTATTTGGATACTTTGCACGAAACGCTAAAAGGAAAGAGACATGGATGGAGACTCACCCTTTTAAGCACGGTCAAACATGCCGGTCTATTTAACGACAATGTTAGGCTCGAGCGGAATAATCAAAGGATGTCATGTCAAGGAAGTGTTAACGAGTGTTAGGGAGACACGGATTAAATTTACCTTATTTAACATAATTTCACTTTTGGGGTATTAATTTGGAGCACGCAATCAAGTACATTGAACACTGTAAAGCTTTATTCGATTAACTTATTAACAAGTCCCTCTAAAGTAGCCATTGACGAAATCCGGGCTCGTGCAGTACGAGGAGGATCACGTAACGTGTGGCGTTGTCTTGTTGACATTTCTTTCGTAAAGGCAACGTAGGAGAACGAGCCGACAGGGTGAAGATCGGTCGTGGTGGTTAGCGTTATTAGTCAATGATTTTTCTCTTTCTACGATGAAAGATTATGCCATCTAGAATGCCAAAATATAGCACACGACACTTGCGTAAACCTGACGCTCCCCCACGTCCAGGTCGAATGAGTGTAATGCCATACGGGTTTGACAGACATCCAGAGCATCATCATGTTAGATAGATGGAGTGAATATGAAGCTATGAGATCTTTTGACTTGTAGTTAGGCATGTGGTAGCTTCCCATCCCAGCTTGAGATCTACAAAAACCGTTATCTATTCACAATGAGAAAACATGGATAAGTGCAGGAGAAAGTGGTAGGAAAAGAATGCGTGATTCTTGTGTCTCAGATGCTTCCAACCACATTCAGCTTTCACGGCTGAAGCTGTTTGTTGGAGAAAGTCGTATCAAACTGGCCCTACCTTTTCTTAGGATTTTAGTTTGATTTTTGGAGCGTTGACGCGCCAATACCCGGTTCACATAATATCGAACGTTGGAGAAGTAGAAAAACTAATCGTTCGTTCTTCAGCTGCAGTTCACGAACTTCCCAAAGTGCCAATATAAGTAGATTATTCGTTTGCTTTCCAACTGCCCGCAGCTTAAGTTAGTCAGCAGGGCAGTTCACATGATCACTGGATAAGACCTAGAAACATGTTTTATATATATCTTAGCCTCGAAAAACCCTTTATGATCACCACCACGACGTAACTAATGAGCAAAATCAAATGGTAGGTGGTTCACATGTCAAATTTCTTGCACGCAATCAACTCAGCTAAGAAGGTTATATGTTTTGGATGCCTTTTGCAGCTTATTTTATTGCTGGGACTGACATCGGGAAGTTCACCATGAAGACGGTGGACGACAACAGGGCGCTGAACAAGTCAGTGCATTTCCGACCGCCTTGCAACAAGTACAACATGAACGAGCTCGCAGCCTTGTGGGAGACGAAGATCGGGCATACCCTCCCTCGCGGCACCATCACCGAAGATGACCTCTTATCTGCTGCCGCAGGTACAAACTTACCCCTAGTTAACAATGCCCCCAAACGTGCAATTAGAAGATTTCAATTGGTTAAGTGAAATGTTGATTAAAAGAAGACCTTACTAGCTCACTTCGATGCAGAGAATTGCATACCGCAAAGCATTGTCGCCTCGTTCACTCACGACATTTTCATAAAAGGCTGTCAAGTTAACTTCTCGATCGATGGCCCCGACGACGTTGAAGTGACCAGTCTCTACCCGGAAGAACCCTTCCGCACACTCGACGAGTGCTTCAGTGAATTCGCCGCCAAGCTGGGTAAGAAGGTCAATCCCAAAGGAGAAGTCACCGCACAGAACCTCGTGATGGAAGCCGTTGCAATCGCGGCGACCTGTTCATAATTGTGTTTTCGGTCTCAGCGTTCTTTTATTCCCGATTTAGGTGGAACAAAAATTGCCATCGATCTCATACATTGTCCCGGAAAGGAAGTGTTTAAGAAATCTTGTCTGCAGCTTTACATGGTTCATGTGACTTGTGTTATCAGAATCCCATGTTCTGGGTTTGGCGCACAACCACTCGGAAATGGAGTCAATTTTAATTTCTTGTCAATTTGAATCTTACTTCTCTTTCTCCTGTTAAAGTCTCCACCTAATCCCAAAAGGTATCTGAGAACTTTGGCAAGCAGCACTAACATGTAATCGAATTCTTTAATCTAGATCAGCCATAGATTAAAACCGACAATTAAATATACCATGAATCAAACCCTAGTCTAAGCTCTCATTTCCCTCAATTCAAGCGTGTTACCTCTCGAATCAAGAAATTAATCACGGTGCTCGTGCCCCTCCTTTGCTTAGAGCTGTGGAACTTCACACCTAAATGTAACCCTATTTGCCATCCAGCTAGATAATCACATAATTTAGCCCGCTAATCTCTGCCTTTAGGGCCAATTTGCGCCATCTTCAGGCCCTTTAATTCATTGACTAACCGGAAGTGACTAGGAACTACAAATAAGAAATGCAAAATCTACCTGACAAAAGGAAAACCCAGAATGTACGCCCAGTCCAGAATGATCCCGAGTATATATGTACAGTTTTTTTTTTTTTTGAGTTGGACCACAGCGCAATGTATCGCGCTTGCTCCGTTAAAATCACAAGCGCGAGGGGGTACGATGTTGGTATTGTCCAGTCTGTTGACGGATGTAAAAATCTATACTTCATGTACAGCCACAGGCAACCTCCCTTCGATGGGGACGCGGCAGATGGGACACTTCTTACACTTGTTGCAGCAAGACCTGCGAAGCATGACAACAAACAAGAGTCACAACGCTAGAAAGGCACACTCATCCTGGGTTTGCTCGGGCGTAAACTCAAGATTTGCTGGGAAGTATTTTTCTCTTCTTTGCCGCTTTAAAGTTCACATTGAAGGACACACGATCATTGGAATGTGGGTACACAAATCAGTAAACAACAGTTCCAAAAGCCTAGAGGATTTTTACAACTGTGGGGTCAGGGTTATAAACCACACAAAACTTGCATGCATTCTCATGTGGGAGGATTTTTACTTCAAATGAGAAGAATCTGAAGGTGGATAGATCATATATTTGCTTGAGAGATGAGGAAATGGAGATGCAGAGTAGAACAGGAGACTTTAAAGCGCTGGAGAAGTCATTTTGAGTAGAAGATTAAGAGTCAAGGAGTTAACAAACAGACATATCCAACTTTAGATTCTTCTAAACTTCCATGCTCATATCTTACATTCTAAACCGAAACTTCCAACTCATCTCTCAATGACCCTGAGTTACATATCATCCCCTAGCCTGCCAATTAGAAGCTCTGGTATATAATGACTAGCAGCCGGCCGATAAGAGCAAATACCTGCAGAGGGCATGATGCCGGCAGGGAAGCATGACCACATTGATTTGATCTTCAAAGCAAACTCTACAAAGGATCTTTTCCTACAAAATTCACCATCTACATTAGTGAAAGTGGAGTATATCCAGAATATCTTGAACAGAATAAATCTCAGGCACTTGGAAGCAAAAAATTTAGCATCTTATGTCCAGAACATCAATTCCAATTATTTGATAAACAACTTCTTTTCAATTTTTTTGAACATAGACCCTAGTGATCAGCAGCAGAGTCGAACACAGAAGAGCATCAATTTGTGCCGGAGAGTCCGCGGCTCATTCAAGGGAGACACAAGTGAACTCAGTTTTTTCCATATCTGTTGATTTATCTTCTTCATTATGCTACACTCTGTAGTATCGTTGCTACCCAACACTTGCATAGAACACATTCAGAAATGCCATGCAGTGACTTGCACTGCCAATGAAGATGGTAACATCAACTTGGACCATAAAGTATTGGATTGAAAACACAATCATCTGATCCCTCAGTCAAAGCCATGAAAAACAAAACTCAAGCATCCTAGGTGCTAAAAACGTACATTTTGAAGTCTCTCATACTCTTGCTGGCTGCTTTTTGTTATTTCTGTCTGCTCACTCAGTGCAGCCTGTAATCTCCATATCTGAAGTCAACAAAATTTTTAACATGAAAATGTAAAAAGCTACACACGTATAGATATTATTCTATTAAAGTAGCATAAAGAATCAATATACTATTCTACAATTGAAAAAACAAAGATGAGATACAGGTAAGACTACATCACATGGAAAACAGACTCTTCTTACCTCCTTAACAAGATCTGACTTAGGCAACTTCTTCACAACATCAGGCGAAAAGGTATTGTAGCTGAACAAGACATGGAAAGAACAACACGTAGAAGATTATTCCCAGAGGAGAAGGGCGGAGGAGAGGGGTGGGACAAAAAGTCAGCATGCACGTGCAAACAAGCTTGTCTTAGCTGAGGTGAACATTCATGTATGTTTTTTGAGGTTTACATGTAAGTGGCTGTGGCAGCCTGCATGCTTGAATGTGAGTTCATACCTATCTACATACATGAGAAAAAGTTCAGGCAATGAATTAGGGAAACAACACAAAAAAGAAATTAAAAGGTGTCAATACAATTTGAGGCATTTCTTCTTCTTGTATATGCTTTGCTAGCAAAGACAATTACAGATTATTAGCAGAAGCAATTGGATTAAAATCAACCAATAAGACGCTTTCACTCTCAGAGCCTGAAAATCACACAGAGGGATTTCTTGTAATGCCACCTTATAACTCGTGTGAAGACATGAGGATATTGCACCTGTGTGAGTCCATGCGAATTTGAACTTACAAGAGCATCTTTGTAATAAATTTGCAGAATCCAAGCTAAAGGTAAGTAATCTAAATCACAGCAAAAAGAAGTCTATATGTCAGGAATCAGTCCATCTAACCATATTAAAGGTGCTTCTGGAACTGCAATGCTGTAGCAGTTACAACCACACAAAGTGATGACAACAGTGACAATCAGTGCAACAAAAACCTCACAAACCAACATGTCACTCAGTCAACACCAACAAACAAGTGCATGAAGAACATTACAAAGATAACAGACTGCATGGAATAGGAATACACACCCAGAAGAGCCACTGCAGAAAAGTCTAGCTCGTTCCTGCTGGCTGGCTTCATCTATCGACCACCAACCCAACAGCCTGGTAACATCATTGAACCCTTGTCAATCAAAGTTTAAGAAGATGCATCCTTACCCGAATAAATTAGGTTTTCATACTTTCCAACTTAAAAGATTACCGTGACCCATGGTGCAAAAATCCAAAGCAATCACGAATTTTCAATGAGATCAGGAAGTAATTGCTGGAACAAGCTCCACTGTGCGACATAAAGACAATCTTTTCTATCAATCTATATGCAGCAAACAGGAGCCCAGCTCCTTGCACCAGAAGAAGAGGAGCAAAAACAACTGGAAGAGGCATTTGTTTAGCACCACGAGGTGTTCCCTACAATTTAAGAGAAAGTGAGTTAGTAGGTGCACAGCACATAGCCAATGACAACTAAGAACAATATTGTATCATGTCGAATAGCTGAGAGCTTCTCAAGATGTAACGACGTACCTCCAAACGCATGATCAAAAGGATCTGGAAGACAACTATGGGAATTTTCATAATGTGGCCTCCTATATCTTGCAAGCTGCTGCACATTCTGAAATTTTGATCTTCTTCTGAAGAAACTATTAACTGTCTGTCCCAGTCAATATATCTGATAGCCATCGAGGATGGACCCGCTTCTCTTATGTAAGAACGCCCATGAATAGCCGGATTATCCCACTTCGTGCAAACCAGGAAGGCAAAGCATTCCGCAATTCTGTGGAAGGAGTCCCAGCATCAACTTTATCAGGCAAAGGGACTTGAAAAGGAGACCTTGTCAATTACAGTGCTAAACTAACTGAGCTCTACCCGTAGTTTATAAATAAATCCCACCAAGTTAGACCAGTAACATCACCTGCATGAAGTTGGCAATATGTCCAATTAATCATTGGAAAGCACTCTTATATGCTCAATACTAAAGCATGTTGATTTGTAGCATAAAATCATCCAAGGATGTACTGCTATGGAATATAGATTCTAGATGCCAAAAGATGACTATGACTAACATAGGCTGGTCATGCATTTTGAGCAAAAGAGTTATCGGAATGTAGTCTTAGTAGCTAAACTTTTTTCAGTGGGATTAGGCTTCGAGTATGGTCCCAAAAACAACTGACTTCAGTTAGATGAAAACTGTTCCCATAACTTAGCAAACGAAAAGTCAAAAAAAGCAAAATAGTTAAAGACCACTAAAATCCGATGAGGGATTAAAAAAATAGGGGCTTTATTGGGGCAAGTAATAATGCGCTGATTGGAATTCCTCCCAACATAATCAGAACACGTTAAAATATTTGAAGACAAAATGATTTGCTGCATTATTTTTGTCCCATGACAATAAGATAGCTGGAGAAACACTAGCACTAAGACAAATTGAAATAATGTATACAGAGGCATGAATTTCCATGAACTTGAATCACTTCAGTCCAATTGTAAGAGAAATAAGCCAATTACCACATAGCTTTAGAAGAGTAAATGTTGTTGCAGCAATGCAGAAGACCATAGATATTGCAACCCAGAAGTGCTAGAAGCAAAAATATGAGAAAAGCAATTAGCATATACTACCGGTTGAAAGACGATACATCACTAAAGTGGTAAAAAAAAGCTTAATGAAGCATGACTATCAAGAGACAGAAGTCCCATCATCAATAATAGTAGTTCTTCAAAAATCAAATACAAAAGAACAAGAAAGCAAGTCAAGGAAAAAGCACGACTTTGGTGGGACTAGGGGAAAACAGAGGGGAAACTAAGAGACTAGGTTAATAGAGTTAGAACAAAACTAAAATCGCATCCTCCATCTTTCAATCACACAGACAAAATTAGCACAGTCAATCAAAGGTAATCTTAAGAATATCCAAATGTTACATCCTCAAGTGACTCAATTCAATCAGGCTAGATACTAAAGAAAATAAGTCCACGTTATGTTGCACAATGTACTTCAATAGCCAATCTAGCACACGTTTCCCAACCATCATTTTGCACACAAGTATCTGTCAAGGAACAATCAAGTTGCAGGTCCAAGGTTCAACAGGCTGAAACGGTTCACTAATCACTCAGTAGAACTTCGACCAAGAATAATTATAGCCCAGCAGAAAACGATTAATCTTGAAGAATATACTCCCTAGTTCTAAACTTGAGAAGGCTTTCCTTTTTTAATGACTTATCTCGTTGACATAAAACCCTGATTATGCACAAGACCATGAGAGGACCCTCATGCTCCTCACCCCCTAGCAGACCATCTCCTCCCATTCTTTGACAGGTCAGGCCATTAAAGACCTCCGTTTATCTAGCAAAAACCCATAAACAAAAGTAGTGTGAAACCCTATCTCTCTGTCCTGCCCAAAGCTTGTTTATCAGTATTTTGATGATGACGAGTTGATAACAATGAGACTACTGGATAAAGAGCAGAAAGGGTTCTTAAATCGGCATTCCATTCAGACAACTTACTTAAAACAATTCAACTCCATAAGTGGTCTTGGCTATAGAGATCCCGCGATCAAGAGCCAGGTGGACGACAATGCCAGGTTTTACTATAGAACAAGGTCAACAATGATCTAGACCGGCTTTCCACCTACTGCGTTTAAGTGAAAGATCAAAGGGAACAGACCTATGGGAGTTTCAGTTGAACCGGCTAGTGCGGTCTGATTTTTAGAACACCCTGTTAGGATAGGAAAGGAAAAAAGAGAGCAGCTTTGATATTCACCCTATTGGACACCTTAATTAGCTAAAAGGCTAGAAGCAACATAAATCTTAGATGAATCTCACAAGGATAGGGAACATGTGAAGCCTCCATACATCCAGATGGTTTCCACTCCTCAGCTAGTGAGAATTGTCCAGATGGATTGAATAGTAGAAAACATCTGAGGGGGATATTTTACATCATATCATACTTAATAAATGAGTGTATTACATGACATTACAAGGATAGGATGAATGGAGAAGGTTCACACATATTGGAGGAAATTTTTGCTGCTGATAATAGAGAACAACAAAAGAAAATAAAAACGGTGAAACAAAAAGGTTTGTTGCCTCAACCACGAAAAACGATGAGCCACCCATCCAGTGAAATGATTAAAAAATAGCAGCGACATCCCAAGTCCGCTAAGACAAAATTAAAGTTTCTCCCAATTTCACTTGACAGCCAACATAAATGAGCTAATTACACGTAAATGAGAAGATTTATACCCAAAAAAAAGCTTAAAGATACAGCGCATTTGTGGTTCATCAGGAGCTCTAAGACGAAGAATACAAGCTACTCTATAAGCATAACAAACATAGCAGTCAATGGAGAACCTTTCCCCAAGCATCGTGATTAGAATATGAAAGGGTTACAAACTTACAGGAAGGGTGGCCCATATCGCATCGTCAGTCAGGCTTTCATCATCTCCTGGCATTAAGGCCCTGCACATCCTGCATCAAACTGATGATGGTTAAACCTTGAGCGCAAATGCCATATCAACCAATTCCAGGATCCGTGATCAAAGATTTTTTATAGACACTCAGATATTCAATTCTTAATGTACTTTTAAAAGCATCACAAAAAAATGATGCTTTTTTAAAAGCATCTGAAAGAACTAGAAGATAGTTTTGCATGAGCTGACAGTATTCCAACGTAGCTCTCATAAGAACGTGCCTGTGTGATTTATAAGAACTTAACTTAATCCGGAAGGTAAAAGAGCAATCCAGTTAGCCACTGGATATGAAAATTTTTAATTTGAAGTAAGACCACATTTAATAATCTTTGACCTTTTGTCAACAAAAGAAATTATCAATTGAAAGAAAAGTACCTGATGTTATCAACCAAGACTGCAATCTCAAAGGCCAGTATGGGAAGAAAGAGAACCTTCAAGTCCACATCTGTAGCATATTTCAAGTTTGCAGAACATGTCAGTCAGTCTTCTAAGATATATAAATCTATAAAATTAAACCAACTGATATCTGGTAATAGGAAAAAATTGAGATGGGTGCAATGATTCCTTCAAACAGTTTCCATCTAGAACAACTTGCAAAACCATGAAAAACCAATCATTTTGTTGACAGTGAACAAAATAAAATATTCATTTCCTGCATACCATAGGTCCTGTTGAGGTATAGACACAGAAGTAATTCAAAAGATACAAACAAGGGGGTCGCCATGATAGCATGATATGGTGCCCACTGTTCAAGAAAATAAGACACCAAGTCAGAATACATTCATGCTTGTAGGACTCATGAAATTTGAGACACTATTCAAAAAGAAAATGTTCTTGTAAGATTCAATGCACAAGACATGTCATACATGACGATCATGAGGCAAGGCTGGTGCCGGTAAGGAGAATCTGCCACGTGCTACAACAGCATGAAATAGCCACAAAGGGGCAAAAATGACCCTGCAGGACAATGACCAAGCAGAAAAACTTTTTACTGACCAAAAACCAAACAAACCACTCTTGTCGATAGCTCCATACGATAACCTACATCAAATGATCCACTTAATAAAGATTAAATCAATGCATCAAAAAGAAATTTTGAATTTTTATGCAATAAATTATATCATTATGGAGGAATTCATACATCTACTGCTCTGCTGTCTGCAAATTTACATGCATACATTACATGTCGAACAGATATGAACATATATAGGCGCAATAGGTGTCGAAGAATTCATCCCACAAAAAAACTGTCGGCTGAAAGAGCGTTGATGCAAGTAACATTTAAACCCCATAAACACTTTCATGCAAGCAAGAAAGAAGAAGAGGTGGAACAAAATGATCTTGCACTTGGAGTAGGAGAGGGAGCAAATGGTATTAGTATGAATCCATAACTAGAACAAGGGATTAAATTGGTTGTGAAGGAACAATTAGCATTGCCAAGAATCCGAGTGCTCAAGCAATTAGATAAGAATGTGTCAATAAAGCCAACAGAAGATTCAAAGACGAGCAATAGGGGACAATGCTGAGATATGGCATCGAAAACAAGAACAATTTTACTTGTTAACTTAAAACCAAGACGGAATGGTAAGGCTTTGTTTATTCTAAATTGACACTAATGGCCTATGCAAGATGACCGACTAATCTCCTAACGCCCTTCAGAGCAGGAGGTTTTACCCAAAGCTGTGATTTTGCTCACTCGTAAGCTCCATAGAAGCATGTGGACCACTCCTAAAATGGGATTGACTGGCCATTACTCCTAACGCACGGGCACATCTCAGGCGAAAACCTCGAATTCAGGCTAATTGATCCGTCAGCTTTTATTTGCCTTAAATTTCCAAATACTGCATCATACAAGTAATGACTCCTTGATTGTCTACATGATTCAGGCTTTTCTTTCCTTGAGACTTGATTCATCCATTTTCAATAGCTTACTCTGTGCTTTCCACTTCTGGAGAATCCGATGGCTACATAGCCATCAGACCAGCATTTGACAAATTATGAGCCCATTCAATTTCTTCGGTTGAACAAATACTTCAAATTATTTTAAGTTCATCAATGCAACACCTCGCATAAAAATTTCATTGTCCATGAAAGGTCTTATGGAAACAAATTACGCTCAAGATAGTCCTCGGTGTTGTTGGCTGTTTCACGCTTGCCCAAATGCGAATCATATTTTACCATGCAGAATCATTAATTCCAAATGTGGCACTTGATTAGTGTTGGGACCGTGCCAACCCAAGGGCAGAACGCAGCCAATGCCTACCAACATCAATCTCTCTTGCTAAATTTTTCAGTACCAAACAAAGAACAGGGTCACCCATTACAGGGAAAGTTACTCAAGCATGCGATAAAGCGAAATCCAAGACAATGAATGACAATGACAAACGCAGCACCTGAACAAACCCAACTAAGGAAGCTTCCAAACCGCATCTACATCACCTCAAACATGCTAAAACCGATAATCAACAGAACCAATGCGAGCAACATAAACAGGAAATGGGTCAAGCCAAAACATAAAAAATAAAAAATAAAAAATCAAATTTCTAAGAAAGTGAGAGAGAGAGAGAGAGAGAGAGAGAGACGAGCAAAACGACTCTTGGGCTTATCTTCCGTAAAATGCAAGCAACGAAGGACAGGGAGACCGCGGACCCTCGTGGTGGGTGTCGAGTAAAAATTCTAAAATTTTCCCCTCGTCGACTTGCTGGCGACCCGAACAGAAGAACAAAGAAAAGGAAGACAGAGAACGGAAATGATTCGCACAGAGAGAGAGAGAGAGAGAGAGAGAGAGAGAGAGAGAGAGAGGGAGACCGACCACCAGGGGTGCCGGACGGAACGGTCGAGCTTGAGGAGGAGGAGGACGACGAAGGAGAAGAGCAGAGCGTGCGCCACCAGAGCCTGCGCGGACTCGGCAACTCGCCTCCAGCTCATCACTCTCATATCGGTGTACATGCCTGAGCTACAGTGGCCGCTGCACAGAGCAAGAGAGAGAGAGAGAGAGAGAGAGAGAGAATTTAGTCGGAGATTTCAAGGGGGGGGGGGGGAAAAGACACCGAAGCGAAGCGAAAGGGGAGACCCCCTGTGCCTTTGCTCTCACGTTAGAAAAGTCGTTAGTGGGACCATGTTTACATCATCCGCACCACGACGGCGCCCGCTTGTCCCAAGACGAGAGCAAAACAAAAAAAAAAAAAAACGGAGAGGGATTTGGGCAATTACTCCGTAATCGTAGCAAAACTCTTGAATTGTGCAGCTTTTCCCGGTTTCGTGTTGTGCCATATTCGGACTTTTCTCGACTTTATATGCCTACATGAAAGAATCAGACTAGGGAAACTAGTTAGAAGGTTTACATGTCGATTGTTTAAAATATGTACGTGTTACCTTTTCTTTTTGCCGCTTAAAAAATTGCCTTTTTTTTTTTCGAGGGCAGATTAGTTTTCGAACTCCGCTTTTAGAAATTGATTATTTTTAGGGAAAAAGTCATCAAAGACCCCGAATTTGTATCCGTGTGGCACATTTAGCCTCCGTCCAAGTTTCGTCAATGAGAACCGTTAAAAATTTACATGCATGGATACCGGAAAGAAAACGGTGTTGACACGACGCCCACGTGGCTCAAAGGAAATAAAATCGACCTTATTTTGGCTGAAAAATTATCTGACAAGATAATATGTCACATTCGTACAAGTGTTTTTTTTGGGCAAATGTGATTTTTTATATTACAAATAAAAAATTCAGGTTAAATATATGTCGGTGAGCATAATTTAGGATCTTTTTGTCGGTTTTTTTTACTTATTTTTATCTGTTTTGGGGAAGCTTTTATTTTGGAAGCCTAGTCGCCGTCGCTATTTGGTGTTGGGTTTATATTAGGGTTAGTCGAAAAATGAAATAAAGTGGTCAAAAAAGAGAAAAAGGAGAGAATATTGCTCTTTCTTAAAAGCACAAAGAAGGAAATATTAGAGAAAGATCCGATATAATAAAAAAAGAAAGCCACTGAGAAATTATTAGGGTTTGTTCCAGTGGCCACCCTTCCTATTTAGAAATGAGGAGGTGGGAAGTTCAATTCCCCACTTTCTCGGGGCTTAGGGATAGGGACATGTAATTTCAGATGCGGGTTTCGACTCCCATATCTTGCAAGAAGTAGGATAAAAGTTTAAGAGCAAGCCGAGAGTTAGAGTAGGATAGGAAAAAAAAAAAAAAAAAGAGCCCCTAAGATGATGAGCTGGAGTCGCCGTTGGTACACGTGGCACCGGCATTGGTCTCCGGATCAGTGGGCCACCACCGTCTGCCGCGTCTGCTTTGCTGGTGGGACCCACCCACCGTCGGGGGGTGGGGGGGACATCCGATTTTCGTTCTCTGTTTATCGGCTTTGCCGTTCTGCACCGTGGCAAGTGACGTGGCACCGACGGACCAATCAATGATTAATTTTTTATTACTAGGAGACTTTAGTCTAGCAGGCGCTCTCCAACGCGAAAAGGATTGCATTTTTGTTTTCTCCCCAAACTCAAAATTTTATCGTTCATGTCTCATTTCGACCAAAAAATATATATCTTATATTTGATATAGCCAATATCTAGTCGAGTAATTTTTACTATATTCAAACATTGAAGAGGATAAGAATATAATATTATATAGGATTAATACTATCAAAAATCTTAAACCGGTACTCCCGTGACGAATTTATTCTCCGTCAATTTCCGTTAAATTTTATTATCAAATTACCGATAGTTGACGGGTGTACAAGTTTGAGGTTTTACCCTTTTGTTTATCACAAATATACAAATTTATGATTTTTCGTGGTATTAATCCAATTTAGCTGAAGGTAAATTTGTTACAAATATACCAATTTGAGATTTTTAGTATTCAAAAAATTAGTTTTTGGTAAATTTGTCACAAATGTACCAATTTGGAGTATTTGATTGTCAAAAAATTAATTTAAGATAACTTTATCACAAATATATCAATTTTGGAGTTTTCGAGGTATTAACCTTATCCCATATGATCTTGTCCAAGTCAAAAACACATCAGCATATTTAAATATTAAATTGAGCACACCAAACTTTAATGTTCTTACATTATATATATAAAAAAATAAAAAAGCAGACCGCATTCCAATATCCAAAGGAAAGGACATTAGTGCATGAAAAAGTTGAAAAGACATTGTTGTGCGAACATTTACGAAAAGTATAGATTCGCGTAACCATACGATTGACTCTCGAATACGAAATCAAGCAGCAGCAGCACATTAATAGGAAGGACAAGGGACCACACAATATAGACAAAAGAATATACCTAAGTTCGATTTGGGAATAGTTAAGGTGTAAATAATAACCATTATGTTCTCGAGCCAAATTTCTAGTCAGAAATAGATTTTAATGTCATTGTTGATCCCTCCGCTCTTTTTTAATAATTAAAATCAGCCCTCTATATATGTAATATAATGATTCAAAACCGTTCTCATACTTTTTCGAAATGTGCCAATCATAAGTCATTCCATTATAAGTTTTCCCTATTCCTAGCTGATTTTTGTTGACGTAAATAATCAGATCGTCGAGCTCGACATCAAAGAGCACTTGCCCTGTTATGATTCGCGAATTCTTTTTGACACAATGCTAACTAAGCGTTGCATCAACCGCAATAAAATTTAAAAGTTAATCGAGAGAGAGATTGAGAGATTCGAAGCTCGCGACAATGACAGCTCGAGTTTCTTCGAGCTCCATGTAGAGATTCGCAATAAGTTTTAGAATTTGATTGCAACAACCCAAAGTTTTAGCCCTTAATTGCACTTTGACACAAAGTGTATTTATCCTATGATTTGGGGTGATCGGACTATGTCCAATTTACCTAGCTCAAGAGGACCCCTAAAGATAATTGACAAGTAAATTAGTCCATTTACTAATGATTGCTCCAAACCAACAAGATACAAAAGATTCTTAGCTAACGATAATTTGCACCTAATAGAATAATCGATTAGGTAGCTAGTTCATGCTTCAAAAAAGGATTATGTAGCTATGGTTCGATAATGATGAAGACAACGACCCATCGACTCTCAATCATCGTCAGTGTCACGTTCAAAGAATGCGATAAGAGTAATTAGCTATCATGAAATACCGGCGAATTATTATTACAATTGAGTTTTTCTCTTGGATTAAAAGTTGCATCGTGAATAATCTTTTCATTGAACACATTGAAAGACGAAATCATGCATAAGTTTTTTTTTTGAATTTTTATTATTTTACAGTTTGTGTATTAAAATATACGCTGAGTGGATGCACATTAAGCACGCAATTCCTTACTTCAGTGTTTTGAATAGAAACTTCCCAATTACGTGAGACATTTTAAATAAAAAAGCTCAAGGCACCACTTATTTAAACTGATAATTTGCATGTAATGTGTAGTCAATAATCTAATTTTGGAAGTGCATAAATTGCTTCTACGACACCAAATTAACATTGATGTACCCACATAAATTTCGACACATAAAAGGTTCCTATGACAACACTTTATGGGAATTCCTAAGACGAACTTTTTAAATATCGCATTGCATAAATTAGAGCATGCGCATCGGACAAAAGTTATCTTTTGTCTGAAAAAATGTATATAGTCGACACAACTTAATTACTGTGGATTGAAATATGCTAACCATGTGTTAAGAACAAGTCGTGTTACGATGTAACGTGTTATAGGAATACTGCAAATTGCCGTCGTCGAGGATTGCTAAAAATATAGAAATAAATTATACGAGATGACTACACAAAAATGGGAGGGAGAAATGACGAAGAAAATGCTTAAAGGTGGGAGTAGGTTTTGGAATTATTCACCCTCTCCATGATGAGCCAACACTTGGTAAACCATCACATTTTCTAGTCTCTTATGAACTCAAGTCTGAATTAACTTATACTTTTTTTTTAATATTTTGGTCAAGTTATTCAATAATTTATTCCGAGTTCATAATATATTGGGAAAATTTCAATTAAAGACCCCAAGTGGGGTCCTTTTCTCAAAAAAGGACCCAAAGTGAATAAAGTGTCAAACAATGATCTAAAGTGTCCAATCAGTCCAAAATAAAGGTCTAAAGTGCCCAAAAAGTTTTAAATAAGGGCATGAGTCGCCGACCAGCCAAAATACCCGCCGGCCGATGAGAATATTACTATTCCGGCCTGGAACAGTAATTTTTAAAAAAATTTTATTATTTTTTCCTTTCTGTTTTGTTTCTTTTCCTTTTCCTTTTTGTTTTTTGTTTCTTCTCTTCCTCCGCCGGCCATAACCAGGGCCGACGGAGGTCGCCGGCGAGGCCACCCTCACTAGCGTCGGGCGAGATCGGCCTCGCCAGCGTCGAGCAAGGCCGGCCTCGCCGTTGTTGGGTGAGGCCGAGCCCTCGCCAGATCTGGCGAGGGCTCGACCTCGCCGACAACTGGCGAGGCCGACCTTGCCCAGCCTAGGCGAGGGCGGCCTCGCCTGAGGCCGGCGACCTCCGCCGGCCCTGGCTATGGCCAGCGGAGGTAAGAGAAGAAAAAAAAACAGAAAAAGGAAAAAAAAAAAACAGAGATGAAATGTACTGTTCCGGTTGCCGGAACAGTAACTGTGCTCGCCGGCCGGCAAGATTTGGCAGGTCGGCGAACTCAGGCCCTTGCCTGAGATGAATTGAGCATTTTGGGCCCCTATTTGGGACTGATTGGACACTTTAGGCCCTTATTTGACACATTATTTACTTTGGGTCCTCTTTTGATAAAAGAACCCCACTTGGGGTCCTTAATTGAAATTTTCCCTAATATATCAGTGGACGACGAAGCTTCCTTCTTGTTTCTTTTACTTTGTGGTGGCTAACACGGTGGAAAATGAAGTTGACGCAACAATAAATAATGGGGGATTTTCCTATCTCATAACGCTTTGAATACGTCAGCTTGGCATTTATCGACCGTCGTTTTGTCATACCAAAGTGCCCTTAATTTGAGGGCACGGCACGATTTTCTATTCGTTTCGCAGAGTACGAGGAGGGACAGAGCCCCGAAGCTTCCTCGTTTGTAACGTTGGCCCTCGTTGTTGTCGCCGCAACAGAGCCGAACAGGCGAAGAAGCTCCACGAGTGATCCTCCTGTCTAGACTTCTGTTTTGAAATTTCAATAGAGGGTTTGGAAATCCAAGAGAAGTCAACAAAACCTGCGTGTGGTGCAGATCTTAGAAGTCCAAACGAGAAGTTTCAGCACCTTATGGGCCCTGCTGTTCGGGGGAAATGTTCTCAATTTCAGTAAGGGGTTCTTCAGCTCCGAGCTCATACGGCCCAGCTCAAACAAGCATGCATGTAATGAAAGGCTGTCCAAGCTCTTAGGCCTTTAGATCTGCAGGTAGCCTTTGATGTTTCTGCTGTTTTTTCTCGGTTAAAGCCATCGTTTGAACCTAATGGGATTTATAAGCCTTTGGACATTATTCGCTAGGATTGCTCCTTGATTTAAAGTGTCTCGTGTCTCTCTAGTTTAAGCCACAGCCCTATTAGGGCGTGGTTTATACTTCTCATCGATAGGAAAGCATGGGCGTCCCATTCCCCAGTGAGCGGGCGGAGGTCTGATGGGGCTATCCCGCAGCAATAGAAGGCTTTTATAATTTGGGTTTGTATTTTATTGGTAATTTGGATTTGGGACCATAAAATCTCATTTTCTTGTAATGGAAGAATGTAACAGAGAGATGGCATGTGCTAAATATAGTGCAATCTACTACTGGACATAGCCTTGATTTAAGAGTGAACCAGGATAATACGTTGTATCTCAATTTTTCTTCGCCTTTACTATCTATTTCAGTGTATTTGTGCAACTGATCCTAACAAACCCCAATTCTTTTGCCGACACACATGAGACTAAGGATTTCATGGTCGCAATGAACTTGAACTATCGAGAAAGTTTAACTTTGGAGGGTCCGGGATGTGCCCGCGTCTCAAACCCAAACTCGACAATGCCGGAAAGCCCAACTCGAAACCAAGGTCAAGATCATCGAGACCCAATTGAGAAGAAGTTGGTGGAGGTCTTTCCCCCCTTAATTTTAATTCCAGCTTGCTTAGAAACTATGCATACTACATCCACGAATCTATCTCAATGCATCAAGCATTATTATACATGAGTCATGCTAGGTATTATGATGAGTGATATTCTACACACAATTAGATTTTGCCAAATTATTCAATACATGCTAGTTTTGTGATCCTTCTTGCATATGAAGGACCAACCCTTACCTGAACCCACCAAACCAAACCGCCTCAAGGTTAGCCAGAAGCGGCGGCACAGCTGTACAGCTTTGCTGTCATATAATCAATAATGCAATCTGCATGTTTTTCGAACTTACGTAGGCATTTTCATACATATTAACCAAGCAATTGTCCAAGAAGTTGCCGCTTACCAGGAACAAAATATAATTTTTCTAGACATGGGGATTGACCTAATTTGGGTCCTGGAAGTTGCTGTGTACGTATGTCTGGAAAAGAACCCACGACGAACCAAAATCATACTCATCGACGTTTTCTCGCAAGCTTGATGATGCTTCTCAACCTTTTTCCAGAGAACATTGATTCTCATGGTTAAGTTGTGCATGTTGAAGCACTCATCCAAGCGATTCAAGTCAAAGAAGTCGCCAAGCTTGGGATCACAAGTGGCCTCATTCATTTTACACCGCACGGTCGATTTGCTGTCTTACTATGACATTCTGTCACTATAAGTTTGTTTACAGGACAATATGACGGTGACCAGAGTATTGGTACTCGGTACTTTAGAACGTCGTTTACTGGACACATCCGACAATGATCACCGTCGTCGTCACCACTATCTCCGATAATTAACCTTTGTTTGCCCATGTTACATACCCGATACGTAACCCTTTCTGCTCAATTAGCCCGAAACTCAGTAATGGTGAACGCGCGCACTTCTTTAAACCACTATGCCGAATTGGGCATCTTTGATTGTAGTTCAAACCCTAATTATATTGTAATCACCGCGAGGGTCGTTGGGTTCAACTCCAAGCTGTGCAGGAACGTTTTTTTTTTTTTTTTTTTTGATGACCCGGGAACCTCCCTTTCGCCCGACAGGCTATTCGGTACTAAACCCGGGGGAAGACTAGCCCAGCAACCCACCACCAGGACCCCCCACTTAAATCGCTGACGACACAGAGTTTCGAACCACTCACCTCCTGCGATGGCGGGAGAGCCCAAACCAACTGCGCCACCCACGGGTGGGTTGCTGTGCAGGAACGTTTGAACGAGTCATATTGCTGTTTTTCAACGGGCCATTGAAGTGCAAGGAACATGCATTTGCACGTAGCCCCCATCATCATCCCTCAAACTAAAGCCAGCCAAATATGAATGGAAGAAAATTAAGTAATTGAAGACGTGGCCTACATTACTATTAGGCCTAGCATATGTCTATGTCACATTATTGGGGATCCACTTGCCAACCACCCGTATTTTTTTACAGAACTTCGTCTAAAAG